>OX326956.1:16768666-17968666 GCA_946800325.1 Luzula sylvatica
TTAGTTTAGGAAATCTTAATAAATTTGTATAAAAATTTTGTCGAAACAAAAACTTGACAAAATCACTAGTTTTTTCTAGGAATTTTTAGTTTGTGTTTAACATATTCTCACTCATTCGTTGATTTGTGTGTATGTTGTCACTTTTGTCTTTGAAAAAAAAAATATAATTAATTATATTCCTTAATTATCCTAGAGGAACAACCAAACAAAAACTTTTTGGATTTTTAGGATTGTTGATTTTCAAATTTACAACCCTACGAATAATCAATCCTATAATTAAAAAAAATACTTTAATCTAAACAAGCCCTAATAAAGAACAAATTCTAAAAAAATATTATTGTGTCGTCATTAATAATGATGGTTATTACTTAGTGATTTTATTTATTAAAAATATATTACATAAATTGTGCAAGAGATTTTTTTATATATTTGAAATCTTAATTTCTTTAACTGTAAACAATCCTAATTCTAAAAAGTAATTTTCTTAATTTTAGTTGAATCAATATATTAGAAATAATAATTTTTCAAATTTTAAATTGGATATTCTTGGCTAGCAATTTTGTTTTCAAATACGAACTCAACGAAGATCGAATATAGTCTTTTCAAATCATAGATCCTTCAGTATAGTTTCTTGCCATATGTTTATCCAATTTCCATTCAGAATAATTATATAGAACTTACAAAAACTAATGCCGTTATACAACTCAATAAAAAGAATCAACCGCCCACTCAATGAGCCACAAAATTCACAAGCCAAACCGCCGAGATACCCAACAAGCATCATCTATGGTCGCATCTCCCACCCGGGGGTAGAATGTGATTGGACTAACAAAATCTTTAAAATCAAAGCCCCGATCAAAGTGAAAATTTTCGGGTGGTTAGTGCTCAATAATAAAATCCTAACCGGAGACAACTTACTCAAAAGAGGATGGCCACACGACCCGACATGTGCCCTTTGCGTAACACCATTGGAATCGACCGAATATCTTTTCATGACTTGCTCGTTCACATAAGAAATTTGGCGTCGAATTGAACCAAATGCCCTCATGCAAAGTACAACACTATTACTATTATGGATGAAAACGAACAACTCCAAAGCTCCGGAGGCAAGAGCACGATGGGACACTAAATGGTTAGCAACAATTTGGTGTATTTGGAAGGAGCGCAACAATCGCATTTTTCAAAAAAAAAAATTGATGCACGAACTAGTTCTCAAAGACATAGAAGATTTGGCAAGAAAATAGGATTTTAGTTGCTAGGGTGGGAAACCGAGCAGGGGCGACATAGTGAGATAAAAAATCAAAGTTTGAGTAAGCAATAGGCATAGGAGAATTTCGTAGGCGAAAATTATTAAATTACCTTTCTTTCTAAAAATTAAAAAAAAAACCATGTAAATATTGTACTTTTCTTTTTGTTTGAGATTTATAAAAATGATTGGATCGAGCGCGCATCGCGCTTGTCTTTCACCCAAAAAATAATTGTTTGGGGAAACTTCATGTGTTTGGAACGTGGAATTACCAATTTTAAGTTTTTTGAAGGACAAATTAGGAGTTTAAAATGGATTTATTTTAAACTATTAATTTTGGGGGGATTTGACAAATTTGGAGCATGAACTTATATCTATGGGAAAATGTTAATTAAGTAACTTGGAAATTAAAAAAAAATGAAAATTATTGACGGACAGGAAAGTAAGGAAAAAAAGAAGTTAATGAACACATAACATACCACTGTTTTGAGGTCCAATGATGGAAATCACAGTGCAAGGATGGTCGTTCTGATTCTCCGACAGTTTTTTAATGGCCGATTCGATCAAATCGAACTTTTGATTGACAAGTTGTTGGTCCTCAAACACAATTTTCATTGCGGTTGAACTTCCCCATCCAACTTTACTTTTTAGATAATTATAAACAGAAGCCATTGCAGTTGAACTTTAGGAAATAATATGACAATATAACTAGTTATTCTTCTCTTCGCCTATTTATATAAGAACGATCTCAATTAGTCAATTAGTTTCCTATTTCATTTCTTTTTATATTGAACCAGTTGTATTGACACAGTCAATTACAATTCTTTCCTGCCCAACGACTTTGACCTTTCAAATTGAAAGTTTCAATTATGTTTCAGTTCATCCCCATAAGAAATTATTGTAGAAGTTGTTAACAAATTAACATACCGTCCTAAAGTTTTGACAGTTGCAGTTCGGATTTACAACCGTTTTTATAAAAAATGTGTAAAACTATTGCACTTTTCGGTATTTCATTAAAACGAATCATCCTTCAAATGGACACTAAGTCTTTATGACATTTCGAGATAATCTTATTATCTATCCAAAATTCATTTTGAATCATCTAAGTCGGAGTAGGTATGTACAAATTATGATAATTTTACTAAAATGTGTGTTCCTGTCAAATATTCTAATTTTTGTTGTATTTTTCATACAATCATTTGATTCACATACGAATTATTTCGTTATAGTTAGTGTTTGTTTGGTTTTCGTTTGTTCTTGTATTTTCTTTCACGCTCAAGTTGTGTATTAGTATTATGTTTAAATGTGTTCGATCGATCTTTTAATTTTATATCATTACTTTTTCATATTTGTTGTGTTATCATTTTTTTGAAATCATTTGATAGCTCAAATGACAACTTGAAAAATCAAGTAAGATATCCAAAATAAGATATTTAATTATGAAACCTCAAAAAAAAATTATGTTTGTTCACAAACATTGAAAGAGTTGGATTGAAAATGTCAAAAACTAATTAACAAAAGTACTTTCGCGAAAGAGCCTGAAAATTAAGTTTCCATGACCAAGCATGTAAAATCCTGATTGTACTAATTTTCGTCAGCTTTTCTGGTGAACATAAACATATCAAGGATTTCAATACAATCCAATGGTGAAAAAACATTAAGTACCAAAATATTGGTACTTAATTAAGTAGTTTAGCCTCATATATATATATATATATATATATATATAGCATTAAAAAACACAAATCTCAAAGCAAATCTAATGGTTAAAATAACTTAAGTACCAAACCAATAATACTTAATTGAGTATCTTAACCATCCTTATATATATATATATATATATATATATCAATGTTTTAAATTGCGATATTGCGGTCCGTTGCGGTCGGGCAATTTTTGTAGCGGATTGCGTTTGCGGGCGCAACTGCGCCGCGATAAACTTATTGCGGACAATTTTTGCGATATTAATTTATTTTATAATTATGATGTATTTAAGTATTTTATATATGTATTTCACAATTTTTTTTATGTTTTTAAATTTTATTTGTATGTCATAATTAGATGGACATGAATTTTATATGTATTTCACAACCTTTGTTAATTATATGGACATGAAATTGAATTTAATATACTTCCATCCCTTTCTTTTGCGCCAGTGGACATGGACATGTTTAAATTAATGTGGGTTACAGGGACAGTGGCAGGAGGAAGGCAATTTATATGCATCTTTTTTTGTGAAATTTGTTTTCATAGATGAAATTGAATCAATTTGTTATATATACATCAATTTAGAAGTTATGTATATATATCAAACATTCATTTGTTAAACAATTTAAAAAAAAAGACCAAAGAAACTAATACCTAGCTCAACTCGGAATTAGAAAAAATAGGACAAAATTGAAAAAATAAAAACTTGGAGAAGCTTCTTTGACTCCTTACCTTGGACCTGGTGGCGACAAATCTCCGGACCCAGTCACAACCCGGCGCCAACATATCCCTGTTAAATCGCGGCGAAGCTTTTGTTTTTTTCTTTTCAGTCGTGAGAGGGGTGTTTGGCTTCTGACTTGGAAGAGAAGAGATCGGCATTTCTTTGTAATGGATTTTGGGTTTTATTATTAGTGGATCGGGTATTTAAATGGGATCATGTGTAATGGGTTTAATTATTGATGGATTTGTGTATTATAAAGTCTAATGGATTTGTATTTTTTTTGTAAATGGATTTGGGTATATTTTTGTTAATGGATCCGCAATATTACTGATATATCACCGATATCTCGCCGCAATTTCCGCAATATCACAAAAACGCTATTTGCCGCATTATTTTCATTACGAAATTGCGATTCTAAATATCAAGCCGCAATATCCGCAATATCGCCGTAATTTTAAACACTGATATATATATGTATATATATATATATATGTATATATATATATATATGTATATATATATATATATATATATATATATATATATGGAAATGGTTCAATGGAGTCCTTGTTTGGAGTCCTTATTTAGAGTACAAATCCTAACCCTTTATCTGATTATGATGAGTGGACGAGATTGAATGATAAGAACACGCTGCCCACCCTGCCCTAACCCAGTTTACTCTTGCCGTCTCTTCTCCTTCCCTTCTCCCTCTTCTCCCTCTTTCTGAATCGTGCCTCCATAACTCCTTGTTAAAGCATATTCTTAGTTGAAAAATGATTAGCAGTATTCTGTATTCGATGATGGCTCCTGACAGCAAGGAAGGCTCACGACAACGTTTTATACTAGCACTTCACCGTACTCAAGTTTATCCCCTAATTAGGTCGAAAAATGATTAGCAGATACTAATGAATCGAATCGAAGTGAAGACCTTTTCGAAATTGCCTTTGGATCCAGGGAGGATCCTCGTGTTTTGGTACCAGCATCCATTTTTACTAATCAATTTGATCAAGTAAGTTCTTACATTTCTCTATCGTTCAGATTTTTGTTCATTTACATTCTTTTTTCTGAACTGCTAATTAACATTTGTTTGTTTTGATTAATTAGTTCATCTTTCGTTGTTGTTGTTTTTACTAGGTAATCTCTTATTTTGCCAGGAAAATTATAGAAGATGGCTTAAAGAGAATGAATTAGTACTATTCAAATTATTTGTGTTGAATTCGTGTTGACGTGATATAGCATTGCGTTATTTAGTTACTGGTGGAAGTATTAAAATTAATTGTTAATCTCATGAATGATCAGGTTAGATTAGTTAATTTCAAATTATTATCGTGTCTTTTTTCTTCCTTCCCTCTAATTTAACTTGATCGTTACACACATAAATTCATTGACTAGGTACGAGCCAGAAAATTAAGGGGGCTTCAAGTGAAGATTACGAAGATTATTGAAGTTCGCTCAACATTCCGTACCTATTTGATATGTCTTCATTGAAGTTATGCATAATAGCCCCTGAAGTTCTGCATATTAGATTTAGTACAAACCCACATTGATCTCTCTGTGGGTTTCGAGTTCTAAATCGAGGAGGCAATTTGAACCGAGCTGAAACTTGTCTTAAATACCAGTACACAAAACACAACGAAGACCGTCCCTTTCTCTCTGATGAAATTTATTGAGCATAGCTCGTCATTATTGCCAATGTACCGATCAAGGCAATTGAATGTCTAAATTTCTGCTTTTATGGATGTATTTCAATGTAATCGTAATGTAATTGTTATAACTTTATGAGATTGTAGATTTCATTGAAATTTATGATAGAATGGATTTTTTTGTAAATTTACTCAATTATGCGGACCTAATTATAATTTTTAAGATATTATAAACTCTTTGTAACTCAATGATATTAGACCATTCAAGTTCAAAATTTCTATGAATGTTTTTTCTTTTTTTTTTGCATCTTTTATGTTCATGTGAATGGTATAGTTATGTTCATGTCAAAAAATATTTATTGTTGTTGGTTAACTCAAGTGGTACTATGTTTTTAGTACCATATTCGTTGTTGTGTCATCTTTATATTAATGTAACTATTTAACAAATTGAAAAAAAAAAAGCATCATTGTATTCAAAAATTATTTTTCACTCAAACCAATTACGAATTCATTCATATTGCAAATTAAATGCAATTACATAAACCTAATCCTTGTACTTTTCGACTTCATTCCCAATTACAATAGCACATAATCTCATAATAACACAATATTGCCAATATTATATCGATACTCGTTTCTAATCGGCGCCAACATAATATTGGTACCATCTCAATCACCTAATATTTGTCCCTAACATCCCTAATCGATATCGGTACTAACTACTAATTCCTCATGGTACCAATAATACCAGTATGGCACAAGTCGTACCAGATAAAATTGGTACTGGTAGTCAACCAATTCTGTCTTCAATTGGATTGCTCTCTTTCTGGGATAGAACTCGGTATTCGGCAACTGAATTAAAAGAGGAACTGGACAACTTTCCTCTGCTGGCCGGCTTTATCCCTGACTGTATTAGTAGTGCCTTCACCTCGTTCCAGTTCTCTTTCATGCAAATTATCTCATGCAGAGGTATGTTGTACATCAGGATTGCACACCATCCTAGACATTTTAAAAACCGAGGCCTGCAATATAAATTTGTTAGCATTGATCAGATCTTTAACTAAATTTTTGAATGAATCCAAGATAAAAGTGTATGGCATCATACCTTAATTGCAACATGGTCTATAAATCCATGAAAAGCAGAATCGAATTTCATCTAGAAGAAGAAAACTATCCCTGAAATTAGGGATTTCAAGATATTTCGAAGGAGGAGATCGAATGATCAGTAATCCGGAGAGCTAACAGTCACGATTGGTACATAATCCAGCAATTAGACCATTTTTTGGCGAATAAGAGGAGAATGGGGCTCGATCGATGGAGGAGGCTGGATCGCTCGGAAAAGGAGAAGCTGAAGCTAGACCCGTCTGGAGGAGACTAGGAGAGAGGAGAACTCGTGAGAGAGGAGAAAGGAAGGTCTAGGGTACGGGAGGTGAAAGATAAGATCTGGGCAGCGCATAATGCTTGATTAAATCCCAGCCTTTCATCAATTTAGATGGGTCTAGATTGGGACTCCAAATAAATACTCTATGGAACCTGCCCCTATATATATATAGGGTAATGCTCTAGCCACTCCCTCCCTCCCTCCCATATCCCCTTCCTTGGTCTATGACATGTGGGACCCACATACATTAATTTTTGTGAAATGTTGTGTGGGTCCCACATGTCATAGACCTAGGGAGGGGATTTGGGAGTGAGGGAGGGAGTGACTGTAGCACTGCCCATATATATATATATATATATATATATATATATATATATATATATATATATATATATATATATATATATATATATATATATATATATATATATATATATATTATATTTAATATAAAAATATTTAACTAATAATTATATAGCCGTATTCGTATCCGTGATTTTTTGAAAATTACCGTATCGCCGTATCCGTATCGTATCGGATACGATATACGTATCCGCATCGTATTGGATACGCTACCCGTATTCGTATCCGTGCAACATAGATGAAAATGTATAAATAATAACAAATTTTTATCTATATTATAAACAAAATGTCTATTTTTACTTTCTAAATTATTATCAAATGTTCAATGCGTCTTTTAAATTTTAATTTTATTCAATCAACTTTGTGATTTGTAAATTTTATTTAGTAATCTCTTTTTCATCCGTTAAGTAATAACTGTAGAGGGAATTGATGACCTAGTACAAATCAAAATTTATAACTAAAAATGACAATGGCGTGACCCCACGATCCAATCCAACCCACCTGACCCTGCCTAATACAATTCTATTTGAACGAACTGAACGGGCGAACGGAAGGTGCTACCAAGAGATGCAAAGAAAATATCGCATCCAAAATGTCCGATCAAAAGGTATCAAGAAAATGCTCATCAAAATAATATGTTGAAGAGTCGCATATAAAACGTACGAATAGTAGGTGAAAGTAGTTTTATGGAAAAAAAAATTTATTTGTCTTCTAATTTACTTTTGAGTCATTTTATATATATTTTTTTTAAATGTTAATTTTAGTCTCTTCATTAATTAACGGATGACGTTGCAGTTAAATTTTTATTAACAAGTAAATGATGTGACAAAAATTAATTGCAAGGCAATAAAATTTGAAAAAAATATGAGTTTTTTTTTATGTTTTGAATTCCGAAAAAATCAGTTCTTTCAAAATCAATTAGCGTCTAAATTCTAAAAAATTACACGAGGGGCTGAAATTACCTCGGCATTAAATACATAGAACATTAATTTCATAGCGATGTGAATGTAATGATGTTTAACAAAGAAACTTGACAGGGTCTAAATTTCAAATAAAAATTAGATACAGTTCAGAGAGAACAAGTGCACTGCAAATAATACTTTGGGGGAACAAGTCCGGAAAGATAAATTTTATATAATTTAATTTTGGCCCGTAGATTCTATTTTCTTTGCTATTTGATGGTGTTCCTAAACCTATCATATACAAAATATAAACTTAAATTAAAAAGGACCAAAATAAAAAGGACCAAAATATAAATTCAAAAATGTAAAAAAGGACCGAAATATAAATAAAAGAGGATCAAAATATAAATAAAAAGGACCAAAATGTACATTTTTAAAGTAAAAAGGACCAAAATGTAAATAAAAAGAACCAAAATGTAAAATTTTAAACTAAAAAGGACCAAAATATAAATTAAATTTTTTTTTTTTACAAAAAAACCCCTGATGACGTGGGCTCATGTATGAGCTCCATTTCTTCCAACTTTATACATAACTATAAATTATTTCGACCTAATAGTCACATACATATGAATCTGATATATTGATTCCATCTAAAAATTGTTATAAATAGTTGGAGCATTTCTACATATAGCTCTATATATAATTTTTTTAGTGAAAAATAATTTTTTTTTCAAAATATTCCTAAAAACACTCAAAACTGATTTTAAAAATTCGATACCAACTGATTTTAAAAATTAGTTGATTTAGTTAAATTAATTAGTTCAATCAATTTTTAATCACTCGATCATTTAATAAATCAGAAAAATCACCTGGTTTTATAAAACCCTGTCAAGTATTCAACTTTGTTAAATATTTAAAGATCTCCAAATTTTACGACCACATCACTATTTACTAATTAATATATTAATTAATATGATAACTAATACATGCAAAATAATTAATGACTATTTAACTTACAATAAATATTCATTTGAATTAATGCATATAAATTTATATCAACTAATTGTTAATTATGTACTTTTAGAATTATAATTAGAATTAAATTTATTAAATAAAATACACTAAGTGTGTTGGGGGAAATGTTGGGGAAAATTAAAATTGTCGCTTTCCTTAAACAATGGGCTGAAGAATTAGTTAGGAATTTTAGTTTACCCCAAGATTTTCCCCAACTCATTCTCTATATTTTATTTAACAACTTTAATTAACATGACAATTTTAAAAACATATAATTAACAATTAATTTATATTACTTTTATATATATTAATTCAAATTAAACATTCATTGTAAGTTAGTTAATTATTAATAATTTTATATGTTAGTTATCATGTTTATTAATATATTAATATATTAATTAGTAATTAGTGATGTTGTGATAGAATTTGGAGATCTCCAAATATTTAATAAATTTGATTTTTTGACTGGGTTTTATGAATTCAGTGGTTTTTGTGCTTCGATTAAAAGTTGAACGAAATGATTAATTTAACTAAACCAACTGATTTTAAAAACCAGTTGGCACTGAGTTTGCAAATAGTATACTTTGATGAATGACACTATGACTTTTTTTAATATTGATCGCATCTTGTGCATTCCACACGCATTCCAAAACGCACGCCGTCCCTCTCATCAAGATTTATATCATTTATAGATGTATGTTATACATTTTATGTATATTTAAAATGAAAGTTATACATTTTGGATGTATGTTATGTCTTTTCACATGTACGATATATGTTTATGTGTTATAGTTTTCTAGCGGTATCTTAAAAGAATGTTATGGTAAAATATAAAGTTAATAGCTAACATGTACTAATTATCATTTTAATTAAATATACGTATTAGATCGTAGAGAATGTAATGATAAAATTTGGGGAAATATGTTATATTTTTAATTAAATTTTAATTAATTTTAAAATCACGGGTTGTGTTTTGTCAGAAAAAAATTATAATACCGGGATTTTAAAAATTGGTGTCACCGAGATTTATAAATTAGTTATGGGTTATTCTTGGAATATTTTCTGAAAGGGGTTAATTTTTGAATTTTCGTTTTAAATGGGGTTACATACAGAAATGGTCCTATTTTAAATTTATAAAGGATGAATATGTAAATATCATAAAACACAAATATTCCATCATTCTCCTTGCTCGATTTATCTAATCAAATCAAATCCCCTCACTCTTCTTCAGTCACTCGCTTATGCATTGATTCCCCTTTGCTTTCTCTTCATGGCACGAGGGGTATCACGGCGAGGCCCTCACCTGCTGCCGGAGAGAGAACCGTCGCTCCGGTCATCGGATCGTGCTTCCACACGCTATAGACGGGACCTACGCAAATCCACATGGTACCACTACCGTAAATTCTTTTTCTACTGCATCGTTCTGTCCGTAGTGGTGGTATGGTTCTTTCTTCTGGTCTTGTTTCAACAAAGCTCGATCTCCGTCGAGAAACACGGCCAGGAGGCGCGGAGTCCGGTAATGTCGTTCGGTAATAGAGGACGGGGAACGGAGCAACGTCCTCCCTGGTTCTTGCCGTTTTCTTCATTGTCGGTAGAGACGAGATTTGGTGAGAATAAACTCGGAATTGAGAGATCTAAACGGGGAAGTAATACTGGTCTCAGACTTCCACAACTGGCACTTGTGAGTCCCCATTTTCTTTTTCTTGCTAGATTTTTTCGTCTTTCGAATCCTTATCTAAATCTAAATTATTGGGGTAATTATTCAGATTTTCGGCAAAAACTATAAAGATGCAGAGCTCGTGATGCTTCTTACACTCGCAAAAGGACTAACTGAGCTTGGATACCACTTCACCGTGAATTTCTCTGTTCATGGCTCAATAAAAATCAATTTCTTTTTGTTTTGAACAAATGATTGTAAATTTTTCTGTTTTTTGACATGATTATGATTAGATTTTTTCCGTCGAGGATGGAGAAAATGAGTATTGGCGCGAAGACATTGGTTATCACGTGCATTATCTCGATCCTAAAGAATCTACATTCATTGATTGGTCAAAGTAAATCGCCAATTTCATTCAATACTATACTAAACTTTAATTTATTTGATAAACTTAACTAATATATATTCTTTTCCTTTATTAGTTTTGAAGGTGTTATAATAGACTCCCTCGAAGCAAAACAAGTCCTCTCTAGGTAATTTTCATTGGTTATATTAATATTCATAATTATTTTATTTTAATTTTTGAAAAAATTAGCAAGTCGACACAATATTCAGTCTTGCGCAGGAACCTTTCTTATCTACACCGTTAATTTGGATAATTCGCGAAGACAATCTTGGTCAACGACTTAAAGAATACAAAGAAAAAAGTTTTGAAAATCTCATCACTCAATGGCGAGATTCTTTTCGTCGTGCTGACATCATCATATTTTCTGATTTCTCCTTTGCGGTACTTGCATAAATCCTTTTCATTCATCTTGTTAATATTTTAAAAAAAATAATAAATTGGCTATTTACTTTCAGATGCTTTATGGGCCATTGGGTCTTGAAAACTTTGTGGTTATTCCTGGTTCTCCATCGAACACGATCGAATCAGAAAAATACATCGAATCTCATTCTAGAATCTCTGTGAGGAGTAATTATGGATTTAACGAGGGCGATTTGGTAATTTTGGTTCTGAAGAGTTATTTCATATACAATGAAATTCCTTGGGGCTACGTGGCCACCATCAAAGCCTTGGCCCCGAAAATTTCGAAGCTTTCAGGTAGAGTTCGTTTTGTCTTTTTGCACGGCAACTTGTCAGAGATCCAGGACTCTTCTTTTCAGGTAATAAATAAATATATATTACATTTTTTATATAAAATAAATATAATATTTGATATTTTAATGTTTTTTTTCGGTAGGAACTTGGGAAACACTTGGGTTTATCAGATGGTTCGATTTCGCAGTATACATTAAATCATGACATAAACGAATTAATATTTTTATCTGATATAATTTTATACGCATCGTTTCAAGAAGAATATTATTTTCCTCCTCTTTTATTACGCGCCATGTCCTTTGCGGTCCCAATCATCGCACCAAACATTACTCGAGTTGCAAAACATGTGACTCATGGTGTTAACGGGTTCCTTTTCAACCCAAACGGGTCGGGATCGTTAGCGAATACTTTCTCTCTTGTAATGGGCGATTATAAAGTTTCTGACGAGGCGAAAAACGTGGGTAGTAAAGGGAAATTACTTGCTAAAGATATGTTAGCATTCGATTTTGTTTCGTCTTATGCGAAGCTTCTAGAAAGTATTTTGAATTTTCCTTCAAATGTGATGCTTCCTTATCCTATTTCTCAAATCCAACAAAGAACTTGGTTGTGGAATTTATCCGCGAAAAAAGTGACAACAAATCGAAATATTCAGACGAGTATCGTGGATAAAATTGAGGAAACATTCGTGCAAAATCTTAGTAAAAGCTCTGAAAACGGGACCTTTTCAAATGGAGACTTATTAATTGAGTTAGATTTTGACGATGTGAGCCAAATCGAAATTTCCGAAGATATAGAGAGACTCGAAATGCAAGAGGTGATTTTTATTTTTATTTTAAATTGAATTATTTCTCAATTAAGAAATGGTGGTTAATGTAAAATGTTAATGTAGCTCGAAGAAAGAATGGAGAAAGATTCGACGACATGGGAAACGGTATACCATACTTCTCGAAAAGCCGACAAGTCAAGTTCGTTGAAAAGCGTACTCGACGAAGGCGTGTTGGAGCGAACGGGTCAACCCGTTTGCATTTACGAGATTTCTAACAGTCTCGGATCCTTTCCCTTTTTGCATCGTGGCTCTTTCTATCGCGGAATCTCCCTTGTAAGTCCCTTCAATTTCGTCTTTTCTTGATTTTCTTGATTTCGATATAGTATTGACTTTTGGGAATTTTGCTCGTACCAGTCGAGAAGTGGGAGGAGAGCCGGTACAGATGACGTGGACGCGGCGAGTAGGCTTCGTGTATTGGAAGAAGAATATTACAAGGATATTTTGGGTGAATTCGGAGCGGTACTTTCGGTTGCGAATCGAATCGATTCGATTCATAAGCTTCCATGGATCGGGTTCCAATCATGGCGCGCTTCGAGTCGAGAGGTACGCTCCATGCGAATCATTAGGGTTTAGGGTTTATACTGATTGTGCTTTTATCAGTCAGGTTTCTCTCTCTAAAAACGCAGAAGAACAATTGGAGAAGATTCTCACTCTAGGAAATAACGGAGATGCTATGTACTTTTGGGCGTGTAACACCGATTCGAATCTTGATTTTTGGTCGATGTGTGATCGATTAAATTCTGGTCATTGCAGGTACATTAATACATTAACAATCTTAATTATTAATCTAGAATTATCTACCCACTAATACATATTCGATATTATGTGTAGGTCTTTATTTGGCGATGCGTTTAGAGATATGTATGGTTTGCATGAGGACACATCATCGCTGTTTAGAGATATGTATGGTTTGGACACATCATCGCTTCCGCCAATGCCTCGAGATCCGCGCTGTTGGTCTGTTCTGCATAGTTGGATCATGCCTACGCCGTCCTTTCTCGAGTTCATTATTTTCTCCAGGTTTTATTTTATTTTGCTAGATTATTTAAATTTAATCATCGTCATTATTTTTTATTTACTTATTATCATTTTAGGATGTTTTTGGATTCTCTCGATCACGTGAGTTACAACGCGAGTAATCCTTCTGCATGTTCACTAGGATCGTCAAAGCTAGAGGTACTCATATTTAATAGGGGTATTCATGATATTTTACATTTTTGAGGGGCGTACTTGATATTTTAATTTTTGTTTGCCAACTCAGAAAAAACAATGTTACTCTCGAGTCCTCGAAATCTTGGTGAATGTATGGGCGTATCACAGTGGAAGAAGAATGTTTTACATTGACCCAAAATTGGGGGACCTAATCGAAAAAAATCCACTCGAGGAACGAAGAGGGGTAATTTGGTCAAAATATTTCGAATTCGATTTGTTGAAGAGCATGGACGAGGATTTCGCCGAAGAGGCGGATGATTGGGTGAATGAGAGAGAGAATAGTAGGCGGCGAGGGCTCTGGGGTTTAACTGGAGAGGTCCATTGGCAAGGGGTTTATGATAGAGAGAGAGAAGAGAGGTATGTTAGGAAGATGGATAAGAAGAGGAAGACCAAGGAGAAATTGCTTGATAGACACAAATTCGGTTATAAGCAAAAACCTATCGAGTAATGAAAGGATGTTTTTTTAATTTTTTTTTTTTTTTTTTGGAGTTTTACGATATTACGATATGTTCATGTGATGATAATTCTTTTTTTCTTTTTTTTAGTTTTGAGAGATGATAATTCTAGAGAAGTTATGGATAGTAATGAATTTTTGTATAGACACGTTTCCTTAAGAGTTAGTTACGAACTAATATTATTATCTTTCTTATTCTAATAATATCTCTCGAGAATTAGCGTGTATATTACTGTCAAACTTAAACATTGTGGTGGGAATTAATAATTTGAGTAAATTTGATATCCAAACAGTAGATATGAATATAAACGAAAACAGAACTACATAAAAATCAAATTTCTGAAAATCGCATCAATTTGTGAAAAAATGTTCTCGTGATTTTTTATTCTCTCCTTGAGCTAGATTGAGATTTCAATATTCTGTTTTGAATCCAAAATAAACTTCCAACTTGATTGTACGATTTTCCCGATCGAAATCGAGCAGGTTTTAGATGAAGATGATTTAGGAAACCCTTACGGATCCAATCGAGTCTCTTTTCTATTAATTGTTCGTAAACAAATTCAAGAGAAACATATTTTTGAAAGATACATCGAATTTAAGGTCGTTCTTGCGAAGGTTGTATGTCATTCTTCATCTCTTTGCAATCTTCTTGACTTCAATTGTTATCAAAATTTACGCAAAATATATTTTTTTGGATATTTATAATTCAACCCTCTCAATAAAAAAGAATTGAGAATAATTCAATAAAAATATAAAGGATAACTCTGGTATTTGTAATTTTATGACAGTAAATTTGATATTCTTAGCTTCGTAAAGATATTATCTATGTTGCTCAGATACGTAATATATCAAACCGTATCCGTATACGATACATTTAAAATATTTTTTGAATATGTATAGGATATTCCACGTGACGTATCCAAATATTTTATTATAATATAATAACGGATACTTCACATGACATATTCAAATATTTTATTGCAAAATAACGGATATTTTTCTCATAATTCCAACTCGTGAAAAAAAATATTTGAAAAAAAAAATCAAATTTGAAATCATGATATTTTAATAAAAACTAAGAATATTCAATTTATATCATGATAATATAAGGCAATATCTTTTTACTGTTTCATATTGTGCTGTTTTCTTTTTCTGATTTGTAGTGTCTTTTTTCAGATTGTGCAGATTGTTTTCTTTGTTTATCTTTTTACTGTTTCATATTGTCTTTTTTCATATTTGTTTATTTGGTAATATGAATTATTTTATTTTATATATGTGTGAAATTATTAGAATTTTGTTTATTTTTGTGATTTTGTATTTTTTTTTTTAAATCAATATTCGAGCTCGAATTGAGTCGAGATGGCTCGAGTTTTTTCCGAGTCCAACTCGAGCTAAAATATAAAAATCGAGCCGAATCGAGTTAGCTGGAGTTGAAGTCATAAGCCATCAGCCATACTCGATAAGCGATAAGCCATAAGCCATACTTGAGCCGAGCCGTGGAGCCGCGGAGCCCTGTGACTCTGTTAGTTCGAACTGTTTCTTTCTCCGCTCATGCATTCTCATGCATTGACTTACCTCCCTTTGCTTTCTCCTCATGACACGAGGGGTATCACGGCGAGGACCTCCGCCGGAGAGAGAACCCTCGCTCCGGTCATCGGATCGGGCTTGCACACGCCATAGACGGGACCTACGCAAATCCACACGGCACCACAACCATAAATGCTTTTTCTACTGCATCGGTCTGTCCGGAGTGATGGTATGGTTCTTTCTTCCGGTCTTGTTTCAACGAAGCTCGATCTCCGTCGAGGAACACGACAATGGAGCGCTAAATAGTACGGAAATGTTGTTCGGCGAAGAAGGATGGGGAACAGAGCAGCTTCCGCCATGGTTCTTTCCGTCTTCATTGTGGATAGAGACGAGATTTGGTGAGAATAAACTCGGAATCGAGAGATCTAAGAGAGGGAGCAGTACTAGTCTCAGGCTTCCACGACTAGCACTGGTGAGTCCCCATTTTCTTCTTCTTAACAGATCGTTTTATCGTTCGAATCCTAATTATTTTTGAAATTATTGGGATAATTTATTCAGGTTTTAGGCACAACATATAAAGATGCAGAGCTAGTGATGCTTCTTACCCTCGCAAAAGGACTGACTGAGCTCAGATACCATTTCATGGTGAGTTTCTCTTGATAAACATCGAAAAATCTCCTCAAAATTCGTTTCGGATAAATGATTGTGAATTTTTCTGATTTTTGATATGATTGTGATTAGATTTTCTCAGTCGAGGAGGGAGAAACTGAGTATTGGCGCGAAGATATTGGTTATCGCGTGCATTATCTCGATCCTAAAGAATCTACGTTCATCGATTGGTCAAAGTAAGTCACCATTTTCATTCAATACTATGCTAAACTTTAATTTCCTTGATAAACTCAATTAATACATGTATTTAATTTCTTTTTTTATTAGTTTTGAAGGGGTTATAATAGACTCCCTCGAAGCAGAACAAGTTCTCTCCAGGTAATTTTCATTGGTTATGTTAATATTCGTAAATTATTATTATTATTAATTTAATAAAGTTAGCAAGTTGACACAATATTTAGTCTTGCGCAGGAACCTTTCTTATCTACACCGTTAATTTGGATAATTCGCAAAGACAATCTCGGTCAACGACTTAAAGAATACAAAGAAAAAGGATTTGAAAATCTCATAACTCAATGGCAAAATTCTTTTCGTGGTGCTGACATCATCGTATTTTCTGATTTCTCCTTCGCGGTAATCAATGAAATTCTTTTCATGCATCTTATTAATATTTAAAATATTAATAATTTAATTAATTTCAGATGCTTTATGCGCCGTTGGGTCTCGAAAATTTTGTGGTTATTCCTGGTTCTCCATCGAACACAATCGAATCAGAAAAATACATCGAATCTCATTCTCGAATTTCTGTGAGGAATAATTATGGCTATAGCGAGGACGAGTTGGTAATTTTGGTTTTGACAAGTTATTTTGTGTACGATGAAATTCCTCGGAGTTACGTGGCCACCATCGAAGCCTTGGCCCCGCAAGTTTCGAAGCTTTCAGGTGGAGTTCGTTTCGTCCTTTTGCACGGAAACTCGTCAGAGATCCACGACTCTTTTTTTCAGTAATAAATAAATATAATATAATATTTTATGATTTTTTTGTAGGAACTTTCGGAACAAATGGGTTTATCAGATGGTTCAATTTCGCATTATAGTTTATACTTTAAATCACGACATAAACGAATTAATTTTTTTATCTGATATAATATTATACGCATCGTTTCAAGATGAATATTATTTTCCTCCTCTTTTATTACGCGCCATGTCCTTTGCGGTCCCAATCATCGCACCCAACATTACTCGAGTAGCAAAACACGTGACTCATGGTGTTAACGGGTTCCTTTTCGACCCAAACGTGTCGGGTTCGTTAGCAAATACTTTCTCTTTTGTAATAAACGAGTATAAAGTCTCTGACGAGGCGAAAAACGTGGGTCAAAAAGGGAAATTACTTGCTAAAAATATGTTAGCATTTGATTTCATTTCGTCTTATGCGAAGCTTCTAGAAAGTATTTTGAATTTTCCTTCGAATGTGATGCTTCCTTATCCTATTTCTCGAATCCAACAAAGAACTTGGTTATGGAATTTATCCCCCAAAAAAGTGGCAACAAATCAAAATATTGTAACGAGCATCGTGGATAAAATCGAGGAAATATTTGTGCAAAATCTTAGTAAAAGCTCTGAAAACGAGACTTCTTCAAATGAAGACTTGCTAAACGAGTTAGATTTTGACGATGTGAGCGAAATCGACATATCCGAAGATATAGAGCGACTCGAAATCGAAGATATAGAGGTGTACTTATTTTATATACTTTATAAAAATTAAATTATTTCTCATTTTAAAAATGGTGGTTAATGTTAATGTAGCTTATAGAAAGAATGAGAAAGATTCGATGACATGGGAGACGGTATACCATGCTACTAGGAAGGCTGAAAAGTCAAGCTCGGAGATGAATATATTCGACGAAGGGCTATTGGTGCGAACGGGTCAACCCGTTTGTATTTACGAGATTTCTGACGGTATCGGATCCTTGCCCTTTTTGCATCGCGGCTCTTTCTATCGCGGAATCTCCCTCGTAAGTTCCTTCAATTTCGTCTTTTCTGGCTTTTCTTGATTTCAATATATTATGACTCGTGTGAATTTTGCTCGTACCAGTCGAGAAGCGGGAGGAGATCCGGTACCGATGACGTGTACGCGGCGAGTAGGCTTCCTGTGTTGGAAGAAGAATATTACAAGGATATTTTGGGTGAATTTGGAGCGGTACTTTCGGTTGCGAATCGAATCGATTCAATTCATAAGTATCCATGGATCGGGTTCCAATCATGGCGCGCTTTGAGTCGAGAGGTACGCTCCGCACCGGCATTAAGTTTTAGGGTTTATACTGATTGTGCTTTTATCAGTCAGGTTTCTCTCTCTGAAAACGCAGAAGAACAATTGGACAAGATCCTCACACTAGAAAATAACGGAGATGCCATGTACTTTTGGGCGTGTAACACCGATTCAAATCTTGATTTTTGGTCAATGTGTGATCGTTTAAATTCTGGTCATTGCAGGTACATTAATACATTAATATATCTTAATTATTAATCCAAAATTGTGTACCCATTAATACATATTCGATATTATGTGTAGGTCTTTGTTGGGCGATGCGTTTAGAGAAATGTATGGTTTGCAAGAGGACACATCATCGTTGTTTAGAGATATGTACGGTTTGCATGAGGACACATCATCGCTGTTTAGAGAAATGTATGATTTGGACACATCATCGCTTCCACCAATGCCTCGGGATCCGCGCTGTTGGTCTGTTTTACATAGTTGGATCATGCCCACAGCCCACACCGTCCTTTCTCGAGTTCATTATTTTCTCAAGGTATTTATTTTATTTGCCAGATTATTTAAATTTAATCATTATTATTATTTTTTATTTATTTATTATTTTTGTAGGATGTTTTTGGATTCTCTCGATCACGATCACGTGAGTTACGACGCGAATAATCTTTCTGCATGTTTACTAGGATCGTCAAATCTAGAGGTACAATTTTAGGGTTATTAAATGTACTGTGAAATATTCTAAATAAAACATTTGAATTTTTCTTTTGGAACATATGATATGCTTTGAGGAGGAATTTTTTTTTGTATTTATTGCATAATACTTGTGAGACTATTTAATATCATATATATATTTTTTAAATTAACATTTATGAAGATTACTTTTGTTTTGCACTTGTAACGTTTTAGATAAAATTATTATTTTATGATCATAAAAGATTTTGAAAAATCGCAGCGAAGCGCGAGAAATATTTCTAGTTATTATAATCATGTTAGTTGATAATTAATGATTGGGAATATTTTGTAATGGGCAAATTTAACCACTAAAGTAGGATTCTGTTTGCCAATTTTCAACAAATGAGGGGTGTTCTTTTAATGTCGGCATTAATGAAATATCATGAATGCCCCACTGTGTAATAAGAAGATTGGTTTACTTGATATTTCTTATTTCTTATATAACTAGGAAAATTCTCGCGCTTCGCTGCGGACTATTCAATTTAGTGTTTATGATAAAATAATATTTTTACTTCAAAACATTTTAAGTACAAATTACAACTAATCTTATCCATTATATCTAGTATATTTGAAAACATGCATATTATTAATATCGTTCATTTTTTTTTCTTTGAAATGAAACTGAAATTGGAATCTACATATCAATTTTTTTTATTTTTTGCAGCGACAACCTTAGACTATTATTTTATTTTATTATTACTTGCATCTTAAATATTTTTCATTACTCACAAGGACACAATTGTCACATTGAGTGATTTAAACAATGAACTCACCCAATAGTAAGAACGGGTTGAAAAAAATCGAATTCTCATAGCATAAGAAAACAAACATTAAAGAGGTGATAAGATATTAATATGATCAAATTCCTAATATATTCTTGAAGCAATTTGTATAAAGGCCAACATTAAATGACCAAAAAATCATGACCAGATCGAACGCCTAAAGCAGAAAGCTTGTTTTGTTTTTGCAATTTAATGGTGTTTTCTTATAATTTTACATAATGTGTGGCTTTTTCAATGGGGCAATTTTTTTAGAGTAATGATATAAACCATGAAAGAATCCATGAATTTTTCCATGAATGGTGACGTGGCACCTTGTGATTGGTTGCAATTTTTACTCAACTTTATTGCAACCAATCACGAGATGCCACGTCACCATTCATGGAAAAATTCATGGATTCTTTCATGGCTTCTATCATTACTCATTTTTTTATATCCCTCTAAAAATTAATAATTAACTAACATATCCTTTCAAATAATTAATAACATATTTATTTATCCTTTTAAAAACTAATGTCTCCAATTTATCCAATCTCAACAATTCGGTTAAAATTTACAGAAAATAACGTAACAATTCAGTTAAAGTTAAAGTTAAACAATTGTCCAATCAGAACTTCTTCATCGATTCTCCGGTACCAAACTACTCTAGTTCTTCTTTTTTTTTTTGTAAAAGTTTATCAAGTTGGTATCGAACAACTACTTTTCTCTACTATATCTTTTATTACTTGCAAAAATTCTCAATTCCTTAATATTTCCCCGTTAGCCCATTAACCCACTATGACAACACTTCTGCAAATAACCCCCTGAAATCTTGTAAATTCAAATTTTCACCAAACTACTCAAAACTACTAAAATCTCTAAATTCAAAATAACCCCCTGAAAACTCCTAACTCTGCTCACACTTTTCCTTATATACCCTCCCAAACTTCTCTATCTATAATTTTTCATATATACCACGGAAACTTTAAATCTTTCCAATCTCGTCTAATAACCGACACCAAAACAGCATAATAATCATAGTAACTGAAATTAAAACATAATAATCTTTCCAATCCTAAGAAGAGATGAGAATGAATGATGTTCTTTTGCTAGTTTTATTTCATAGAATCATAATTAGATTGGTACGAATCTAAATTACATTAAACAAAATATATTTAGTTGATTAGAGTTGAGAACAACTCACAGGAAATAGATATAATTGCATTTCTGCATAATTTCGCTGAAAAAAAAAAATCAGTAACTTCACAAAATGGTTAACAATGGAATTACCAAAGAAAAATTCAAGTTTTAGAAAATAAAATTGAATGCATTTTGAGGGAAATTAAATACCTTTTACGGCAATTCAGGTACTTCATTTCGGCATAATTTGCCGGCAATTCAGCTACCTCATGCAGCCATGATTATATTTCTGAAATTCATATAAATTCGCTCGTAATAACTCGGTTACTGTACAAGAAGATACTCCTGCAAATTTAATGAAAAGTTCAAATATACAATTTTTTTGCAGAATAGCCTAAAAATAAGAAAAAAATACACTCTCTCGAGCCTGACAATAGAAATATTCATAAAGTCCAAACCAGAAGTTCACTTAGTCGAGAGGTAGAGAGGTCGATTCCAGCACGGATTTCAACCATGATTGCTCAGGTCTTTTACATGGGTAAATTTGCTTTTTTTTAGTTAATGGAAGAGTAAAAAGCACCAACCAGTGAGATTGTGTTGCTCTTCAACAGAGGCATAGGCTAGCATGGATTTCAACCATGAAAAAGAAGATCAATCTCGGACCAAAGCAAATATCAAAACGAAAAAATAACTGGAAAAAAATTGGAATTTTGGAAGTATCGGAGTTCTTCAATAACAACTGCACAGTCAGCGAGATTTCTTCTTCAAGAGAAAACAAACCTTTTTTGAAAATGATTCGTGACTTAGGGTGGAGATCTTCTCGTTGAAAATAGGAAAAGGATTCAATTGTAAAATAAAAGTAGAAAGAACAAAATTAAAATAAATCAGTCATAAACACTCTTTCAACACCATTCAAAAAAAACTAAAAAAAGAAAAAGAAAATCAGGAAATACGTGATTCAGCGCATAATTTCTCGCCAGTACCGTTGCCTCTCCTCCTCCTCCAGTACCAGTCGTCGCCAGAAGAAGCCGGTGTAGGTTTGTTTTTTTCTTCAATTAGATGGAGAAAAAGGGTTCATTTAGAGCGATTAAAAGAATAGAAGAACAAACCTGTTTTGAAAACGATTCGTGAATGCGGCTCGATCTGACGAGAGCTACAAAAAATCAGCACTAATTATTCAGCAAATAAGCCCTAAATCTAATTGAAAGAAATCTCGATCCTAATTAAGCACTACAAATAAGCCCTTATTCTTCCTAATCAGTCCAAAATACCCTAATTCACGAAGGACAACCCTAAGTCACCTAAAATCGTAAATCAATTAATCCAGAACCAGCCATGGTAGAAGTTGTCTCGCCGATTCTCTCATCAGAAACGAAAAGTTGCTTCTTCGCCATTCTCGTTCTCTATTCGTCATCGACCATTTCCTCAAAAAAACCTCACACCGTGGTTCTCTCTCACGCGATGGTTGTTGAGGTGCAAAAAATCATGGTGTGCAGACATAATCATTTAAATTTTAAACTATAACTATAACAATGAAGTACTAAAATTGTGATTTTAATTTCTAATTCACTTGGTTAATTAGTTAATTACTCTTTCTAATTGAAATGGAAGCAAACAAACAGAATTAGTTAATTACTCTTTCACTTGGTTAATCACTCTTTATTAAAAATTGAATCTTTTTTGAAATATAAGGATCTAAAATACAAATTCGAAGAGGGGAATGTCGCCAAAACTAATCTGCATCGAATACAAAATATCACCAACTATTAAAAATTGAATCCCCTTTCTGAATCCCCTATCGGAAACATACCAAGGAAATGGAAGCAACAACATACCTTGCGAGAGGGGAATGTCGCCTAAACTCATGGATTCGGGGTTTCGTCGCTGGACCTACGTGATTTCTATGTGATTTAGAGAAACGGTTCAGTTTCTCTCTCATTTGCTGGTTTCGGTTTCTCCCGTGCGATCTAGGTGGGTGCCCCTCGACGATCTGCGCTCTCTCTCTCTCTCTCTCTCTCTCTGGTCAGTGACAATTCTTGAGATAAATATATGAGAGAAACATATCAGAAGAGACATGTGTCATTTCTATCGCTATCACTGTTGGAGGAGGCACGATATTGAAGGGATGGTTTTGAGGTTTGCACTCACATGATTCTTTGTTATCATGCGTGTTATTCTTTTTCTTTTTGACTATTTTACTTACTTTTTTACATGAATTCAAGAATGGGATGTAAAATTAAACTAAATCTAATCTAATGGTATTTGATAACAAAAGGGCAACGTGGCATGTTGTATGCTCTTGTATTGTAAATTTAATAGGAAGGGGTAAATTATATTTTTACGGGGTCATGATATATTCTATTTTATAAGGGTATACATGATATTGTAAGAATTTTGAGGGGTACACAAGAAATTCAGCCTTATTATTATCGTTATCGATTCATTATCATTATTATTGATTTTTAGTTGTGAATTAAACACTCCAGATTTTCTTTTTTTTCTTCTTCCTCACTGGATCTGATCACACAGACAAAACCCCCTAACCCTAGAGCTCAGGTCATCGGTGCTGCCATGGAAACTTTGGATCTTCTCGACTGAGATATGCAGAGAGACATCCCGAAACTACCTTCCTTTACTGGCATTGCTGGCGAATTCGATTCACCGAGTCCATTACTCTTCCTCCCGTTACTTCTGATCCAAGGCGGAGGCATGGATCTGTCTCGTGTCGGAGAGAAGATCTTCAGTTCTGTTCGCTCCGCTAGATCCCTTGGTCTCCTCCCCACTTCGTCTGATCGACCTGAGGTGCGTCAGATTGTTCAATTCAGTAAATTTTATCAGGTTTGATTCGATTAATAGAAATGCTAATAGAGTAATAGTATATTTTTATGATTGATGAAGGTTCCGGCAAGGGCTGCCGCGGCGGCTGCGGTAGCGCGCGCACTTGCGGGGCTTCCTCCCCATGAACGGATCAGTCTTCCTTCGAGCTCTGAAAATTTGGTCTCGATTTATGGAATCAATCGTCGGTCTGAATCAGTTGAGGAACTCGAAGATGATTTCTTTCATGAGGTAATTATCCATTTTTTTAAGTTAATTGCCATGAAATTATTTGGTTTCGGTATCATTTAAGGTTTTTTTTGCAGGAATTTGATCCAGTTAAGTACATTTTGGACAATATTCCAGAAGAAGATAGTGATGCTACTTATTTCGATAGACAGGTTCGTGGATCCATTATTTGGCAAATTGTTTTATTTATTTTCTCAGTAATATTTAATTTGTGGTATTTTTGCAGTCTACACTTAGATTAGCCCAACTCGATAAAATCGCAGAGCGTTTATCAAAGCATGTAATGGAGCATCATGAACAAATGGGTACTTCTTTCTTTCTTTCCTAAATTGCCCTTGATTTATACATGTATTAAGTGACAAAGAGGGGTAGTTTAGGCATTTTTTGAAATTTTTTGGAGAAAGAGGGATATTGGTGATATTTCTGATATTATGGCTTGATTTGGCAGTGAAAGGAATGCAATTAGTGATGGAACTAGAACAAGACTTGAAAGTCGCAAATGTGATATGCATGGTATTTATTACTGTTATTATCTACTACAATTTCATTAACAAATTATAACAAATTTAATAATTTTAATGGATATATTTGTCGAAAAATACAGAATGGGCGAAGACACATAACCTCATCAAAGCTCGAAGTGTCCAGAGATCTCGTGGTCAACAAAAAGTCAAAGAAGAAACAAGCTCTCTTGGTAATTACACCTTTTTCTAAAACCCTAGAAAATCTCGTTATATAGGGTTTAACTGTGCAGAAATGTAATGATTAAATTGTATAATGCAGGATATGCTTCCTATGCTTACAGAAATTAGACGTGCAGTAGAGATGCAATTGGAACTTGATTTTCTAATCGCGAACGAAAATTTCTTTCAGGTAAGTGATATTAAATTATTAATTATAATTTTCATTAAAAAAAACTTCTGTGTTTTTTATTTTATTTTTGTGTATTTTTTGTTAAATGTAGGCATTTGCGTTGTTGCCAGAATATTTACAAATTTTAGACACTTATTCAGATATCACTGCTATCCAAGAAATGAGTCGTGCTGTCGAGGTTAATTAATTAATTAATTATTTTCTAACCATTTAATTGCCTAATTTCATTATTTATTTATTTATTTTTCGAATCAAATTTTATTATTTGCAGCCTTGGCTAGCAAAAACTATTCAAAAGCTAGATTTGCATTTATTAGGATTATGTCAAGCATTCAAGGAAGAAAATTACATAACGGTCAGTATTTTCCTTCTAATTAATGAAATATACAAACTAATAAACTTTTTTAATTAATTTTTTATTTTTTTTTCAAACGCAGGCAATTGACGCATATGCCATCATGGGAGATTTAACCGGAATGGCCGAAAAAATGCAGAGTTTCTTTCTTCAAGAAGTTCTATCTCAAACTCATTCTTTGCTCAAAGAAATTCTTGAAGAGGTACATTTTAATTCTTAATTCTTAAGAGTTTATTTATTTATTTAATTTATGTAATTGCAGGAACTTGGAGGTAACTTGCAAAGAAGCAGGCTTACATATAGTGATTTATGCGATTTAGTCCCTGAATCAAAATTCAGACTCTGCTTATTAAAAAGTTTCGAGAGCTTATTTAGACTCATGTGTTCTTTTTACTCTATTCTTACCTTTCATGCCGAAGATGAGGTAAATATTCTGCGAAAATTATCAAACTTATTAATTTTCCTAACTTCCTAAATACCATCCTATGTTTTTCTCTTATTTCAGGATCCAGAACCACAACCATTAAAACGTACTACATCTCTTAATCTTAACAACGGTACCACATCCGAAACTTCAGATTTTAAAACCGGTACCAAAAGTACCAGTGCTGATACCAGTACCGGTACCGAAACGAAAGGAACGATTTCTCCTTTTCACCAAATGAGAAAAGACGCTACTACCCTCGTCGCCAACACGCTAGAGAGAGGAAAAAGGAATCTTTGGCAACTCATGACGAGTCGTCTATCCGTCCTTCTTTCTTGCTCCGCGGTGTGTTCGACGAGCACGTACCAATTTTTACGAAATTATGAAGATATTACCGTTTTCATTCTCGCGGGCGAAGCTTTTTGCGGGTTCCAAGCCACCGAATTCAGACAAAAAGTCAAGGGTGTTTGTGAAAATTACGTCGTCAGCTTCCACCGTCAAAATGTTTATGTAAGGCCCCCCTCACTTTCACCCTCTTTTCTCTTTTTGGCGCAATTTCTTGCGTACCATTGAAATTTTGAAAATATCACGTATACCCCCACAAACTATTATAGGAAATATCATATATACCCCTACAAACTATTATAAGAAATATCATATATACCCCTCCTTTTGTTTGGTTTAAAAGATCCCCTAACTACCTTCGATTCATTAGTTCAGAAATACGGATAGTTATACATGATATTTAATTTCTTATAATATTCAATAAAATGTTTATGTAAAATCTCCTCACTTCCATGCATACCCTTCAAATTTTCAAAATATCACATATACCCCTCCTTTATTTGGTTCAAAAAATCCCCAAACTGACCTTCATTCATTACTTTTTTATTTGTACATATATTAAGTGAGAAAGATGGGTATTCATGATATATAATTTGTTTATATTATTAGGCACTTAAGATGGTACTGGACAAAGAATCATGGACGAAACTACCAACAGACGTGCCACAACTCGTAAACCTCGCAGGCCTAACCGGCGACGGCGCAGCCTCAATCACAACCCTCCAAACCTACCAACAACAAACCACCACCACCTCTTCAGAATCAAAAGGCTTCTTAACCTTCCTGACAATCGAAAACCCATTTTCGAAACGACTCGAGTTCGGATCCACCACCGACACCTCTCCGAAATACGTCAATAACGGGAGTACCATCACGATCGACGATCTCTGGCAACAGAGGCAGAGGGGGAGTAGTAGTTCTCCAAAAGGTGATGAGAATGGGAGTAGTAGTTCGGTGGCGGAGGACGAGAATGAAGATTTGCTCGCGGATTTTATCGACGAGGATAGTCAGTTGCCTAGCAGGAATTCGAGATCGAGAATTGGTGGTGGTAGAGGTCGTGGCGGTTTGGTTAATGACGAGGAGGTTTCTGCTCAGACCGGCTCTTCTCTTTGCCTTCTCAGGTATGTATTTTGTTGGGGGATTTACATATTTACCCTTTGTAAAACTTAAAATTACATATTTTTACCCTTCTAAAAACCCAAAATATCATATCTACCCGCTCAATAATAAAATAACATATGTACGCTTTCGAAACAAAATATCATTTTTTCCGAGTAATTTAGAACATACAAAACAATTTAGAACAATTTATATAATCATTTATTAAGGATTTTGGTTCCCGGTTCTCAAAATCCGGTCTTTTAAATTGGATGATATTTAATTTTGGAAGGGCACGTATGTTATTTTTTATTATTGAAAGGGTAAATATGTATTTTTATTTCTAGTAGGGTAAATATGATATTTTGGGTTTTTTAAATGTTGACTGTTAGTTTTGACAGAGAAATTGGACGGTTTTTAATTTTTGGGTAAATGTGATATTTTAGATTTATGATAGGGTAAATATGTAATTTTAAGTTTTAAAAAGGATAAAAATGTAATTTTTGGATTGGGATTTTTTAGGTTGATGGATAAATATGCGAGGTTGATGCAAAAGCTGGAAGTGATCAATGTTGAGCTTTTTAAGGTTTGTGATTGATTATATATATATATATATATATATATATATATATATATTAAATGATATAATTAATTGTAGGGATTTTGTCAACTTTTTGGGACGTTTTACTACTTTATTTTCGAGTCGTTTGCACAGCAAGGATTTCAACTTGTTAAATCCTCGCCAGATTCTCTCTCTCGTAAGTATCTTTTTGATTTCTTCTATAGAAAGGAAAATTATAATCTGAATATTATTTCTTTTTTTTTAGCTAAATTGAGAAAAGCGTTGTTGAAAATATCGCAAGATTGCGAGCAGTGGATCAAACCGCAAAATGGTAATTCTCCAACTTCGCCAGGATTGTTCAGCGCGAACTTATCTCCTGCTGACGTCATGCCTACTGCGCCTCTTGGTCATACTTCCTTCGTGCTCAAGGTATTGTCAAATCTTACACTAGGGTTTAGGGTTTTATGAACTCACATTTTTTTTAAAATTTGTAGGAGAGATGTACCGCGACGGAGACGATATCGTTGGTTGCGCGAGTCTTGAATCGATCTAGATCTCACTTGATTCGGATGTTGCAGAATAAATCTTCTGTAGTCGATAATTTTTTCGTCCATTTGGTAAAAGACAAAATTCAGAAATTCAGTTTATTTGGGTTTTAATTTTTAATTTAACCCATTTTTTTGTTTTTTTGTAGGTTGACTCTGTACCAGATTTGACGGAGCATATTCATAAAACAAGTGCGAGAATGCTTCTGCATATGAATGGGTATGATATTTAATTTAAATAAAATTGTAAAACACGGTACCAAATGTTGTCCTGTTTTGCGTACCGAACCTTAATATTTTTGTCTTTTGCAGGTACGTTGATAAAATAACCAATGCTAAATGGGAGGTGAAAGAGCTTGGAATTGAACATAACGGGTACTCTTTTTTTTAAATTTTATACGTTCGTTTTATTTTGCCCCAAAACCCTAAACCCTAATATCGTGAATGTAGATACGTTGACTTATTGTTGGGAGAATTCAAACACTACACGACAAGATTAGCCCATGAAGGAGTTTCTAAGGAGGTTTGTAGTTTGTACTATATTATTAAATAATATTGTACTATATTATTAAATAATGATTTGATTTTTGCTAGGTTCAAGATCTACTATTAAATTATGGAGTCGAAGTAATCGCAGAAACCCTAATCGAAGGTTTATCGAGAGTAAAGAAATGTACTGACGAAGGACGAGCTTTAATGTCACTCGACCTTCAGGTTGTTGAGGGTTCAAGGGTTTATCTACTTATTCGTGAATTTTACCGATAAACCCTAATATCAAAATTATTTTCTTTCAGGTGCTAATGAATGGGCTACAACATTTCGTGCCTGCGAATGTAAAACCCAAATTCCAAGTCGTTGAAGTCTTCGTCAAGGTATGAATAAAATTTTTTTTTTCAAATTTTTCAAATTTTAAATTTTTTTTTTTTATCTCGTTTCAAACAGGCTTATTACCTCCCCGAAACCGAATACGTTCATTGGGCACGCGCACATCCAGTACGATTTATTTTATTTAATATTTCATGCAAAATTTGAAATTTTGAAATTTGAAAATGCAGGCATACAGCAAAAGCCAGGTGATAGGGTTGGTCAATCTGGTTGCGACGATGAAAAGTTGGAAAAGAAAAACGAGATTGGAAGTAATTGAGAAGATCGAATCGGGATCTTAAAAGAGTTTTTTGGATTTGTAATTTTCTGCGGGTTTTTTTACTATTCCAATTTTTCCAACTAAATTCGTTCACATTTTTTTTTTACTCGGTTGTATTTTGTATGTGATATCCCGTTATTTCATCGTGTATATTAGTATAGTGTAATATTTTGTGCAGAAGGAATTAACTGTAATAATATGAATTTGCTCATATTAATGCAAGAGAATAATAATAATAATAAGAAGAAGAATTATCATGCAGGGTATAACAGAATATTGATACTTACATAGTACTGAAAACAAATGTCGATTTATTTCGAATTTGGGGTATAAACATTGGGTATGTAACGGAAATATCATGAAAATAAGTTTAATATTTTATAAGTTTTAAAACGGGTACTAACAGAATATTTTATAAGTTTAATATTACATCACCCAATAGAAATAAGTTTGAACTTGATAACATTTTGCTATAGTTTTTATGGCCAAAATTTGTATGTACCATTACAAACCCCCCACAGTTACGTGAAATATCATGAATGCTCTTATAAAATTTCATGAATACTCTTTTCATTAGATTTTTCCTACATAAATTTTTATTCCTAGTTTATATAGGTGATAAAATCGGAAAAACAAAAAACAACAGTAATCTTAACAAATAGTTAACATAAATCTAATAAAAATGTCATTCATGAAATTATAATAATTTTGTAAATGTTTTCATGATATTTCACGTGTTGCAGGGATATGTGAAATTGTGGGGTTTTGTAAGGGTACACATGAAATTTGTTTTTTTTTATTGATAAAAAAGAAGTTTGCAAAGGAATCCAACATGCCATTTTTACAACAAACCGATAAATACCTCGAAAGTACACGCTCTTCAAACGATTACAACAAACACGTGTTTAAAAAGGATACAAAAATTAAAAAAAACGCACTCAATTCCTCGTCCAAAAAGAAACCGACTATTCATGTGGCGTGTCGCAACCGGTGACGGTATAGTAGAACAAACCCAAATCATATAGAATATTATCGGGATACACATTGGTAGGACTTCCAGGGTAAACCCCGGACACGCCGCCGTTGAAATTTGTCGGGAGCGGGCAATCTTCGCTGCCTGAAGAGATCAATGTGAATTTACACCTCGACGGGTCCAGAGTAAATGTCTTGTACGAGTACGGAATCGTCTTCTTGAACTGCCCGTCTTTGTCGGTAGTGTCTCTGCAGTAGTATCCGGGATAACTGTTCGCATCCATGCAGGTTATGTCGAATACGGATCCTGTATTAATGCGCGGATTAAATTAGAGAAAATTATGCAATACATTAGGATTTTTAGTTTCTAGAAAATTTTCGGCAAACAATATATATAATTGTATATATAATTAGTAATTCAGGGCATTTTATCATAGATTAGTGATGTATACCTCCTAGATCTCTCCCCGCATTTCTTTTGATGACATGACAAATGTTTTAGATCTTAATTATATATCATAATTTATGATTGACGTCCTAATTTATGGTTTAACTATCTTAGTTTATGATTTGACATTTCATGAAAGTGTCAAATCATAAATTAAGTGTGTTAATTTTTAAGATGTTAAAACTTATTCACGTTATGTAGCCTCGTAGTGGAGAGTTAGAAGGTATGTGCAACATTTTCGTTTATCATAATAAAAAAATAAAAATAAAATTTTTATTGTTTAGTCTCCGAATATTTTTATGGTATAATTTTAGTAGTCGCCTTTTATTTGGTTTTCTCGAGAAATACTGTCGAGATCCGTCACTGCTAACCGGTGTGAGAATTATTACTTGCACAAAGTAAAGTACGAGGCTTACCGGGGATAGGGACGGCGCCGTAGGCAAATTGGTTCCAGCCCTTAGAGCAGTCCTGACACAACACGGCGCCGGCAAGGGTGAACTCTGACGCACCGTGATTCGACCAGCCAGCTGCTTCGGCGTTGCTCGTCAGGGCGACTAGCACTACCGTCATCACCGCCGCAAAAAGAACCAATAATCTCGCCATATTTCTCAAAATTTTTGTAGATATCTTAATCTCTCTGTCTCTCTCTACAAGGTCTACATGGAGAATAGGGTTTATTTATATCAAATGTCTTGTAGAGAGATGAAAAAAATTAAGGGTGTTAAACGTGAGGTCCACTTACATGGACGTGCACCCCTTTATTTCATGATTCTGAGTTACAGCCACGACAAATTAATATGTTTTCTTAGTCGGCTATTTGTACATGCAGATCAATCATACAAAATAAAAATTGTGTTTGAGAAAATGATTAGGCCCACTATAAAGATTGAATTGGTCGACCCCTTAGTATTAGGTTATTAACTATGTTGCGCGGATACTTCAAAAAATCGAATTTACCCGTATCGCCGTATCCGCATCGTATCCTAATTCATATGTTAAATTGACGTATCGCAGTATCCGATACGCGTCGTCATATCGCCGTATCGGCGTATCCGTGCAACACAGGTTATTAACCGTGCACACATTCTATTATTATTTAGTATTTTTTATGTCGAATTAAAAATATTGAAAAGCCAACAACTTAAAACCGAAATTCGATAGACCCGTAACCCGGACCACATGACGGAATGTGCTAGTCCCGAATATATATAATGCAATTCTGATCAATCGTTTGAACCCGATTAACTCGAACATGCCCGACAAAACAAATTTTCTTAAATTAATTAAATAAAATCTACATTTTTTATAATCATAAAATATACTGAATTACTAACTATAAACACCGAACCTTGAACGAATGGCCCTAAGCAACCTACACCAACCCAAATACCCTAAATACGAGTCGACCCGAACCCTAATAGTAGCCATATACTCTTCTTTTACCCCTATCTATATGATTTTTCTGTGATATACGTTATTTTTTTTACTCATATAATTTTCTGTATGGTAGCTATATATACTCTTTACCCCCTTTTATGCCGCAAATTTTACATGATATAACACACAAATTAAAACAAAAATATTTATATGATATACTCATTAATAATTTAATATTCACATATTTATATGATTTTGATCCGACACAATTTTACAACAATCTTGTGTACTCACTTCATCGTAGAAAACTAAACTAAATACAAAACAATGCATGAACATGGTGAATTTTTTTTTTTTTTTCATTTTTGCTTTTTACATAAAAAAGCATGTAAATTACAGAAAATCTGTTCATTTCAACTAATTACACAAAAGAAAAGAAAAAAAAAACACATCTATGATTAATAGACGAGTAAACGCTAAAGCTTCATCCTACCTGAGATACAACGACACGATTAACTGCGAAAATAGAATGAATTCGCTAATAATCACAGCTGGCGAGCGAATACCCAAAAACGGTACGATATCCACTTGCAAAAAACTCTCCACCGTCGATCCAATCACCACTCCCACCACCAACCCTCCCGCAGTTATCAACGCCGCTTTTCCTGCAAAACATACAATAAATCTGAATTATCAAGAATACCCTCACAAAACGCAAGAAATTAATCGGTACCTAATTTCAAATTTTTCTTGGTCAAGAAATACAACGAAGCTCCGAATCCAATCGCGAGTAGAGACCCAGGAACGTCGGGCCCGCTATACACACCCTGCAGCACCATCAGAGATCCGAAAGTACCGGTTTGGATTAGCAAATCTCGAGAATCTGGTTTGTCGACCGAAACGGGTATTTTCTTCATCCACTGAGGCAATGCGCCGAATTGGGAAGTCTTAACGGGTTTGACATCCGCGTAGAGAATTCTGCTCGATGCCACCTTGCCGGCTTTCCTCTCCGACAAGCTTTTCATTAGCAATATGTCGTATGCGGATTCTATCTGAACACACCCAATTCAATTTACAAGTATTTGAAAATTCCCCCAATTTGCAAATGCAATGAAATCAAATCACCTTTGCAATGGCTTCAGGATCGTCCTGTACAGAAGCGACAATGGTTTTCTTAGCTCTTAATATTTCCTCGAAGGAGGCTCCCTCTCTGACACCGAGAACCTTGAGAGCTCCCTCCAGTGACATCTCGTAAGGGGCGGAGGAGTCGTCTGCTCTCGACCCCGCCGCTAGCTGCTGCAACGGCGACGCGATGAGAAACCCGCGTCGGTGTGGTGCCGCAGTGCAAGGGGAACGCCGTCGCCTCCGCCCTAATGGCTGAGGGGTTGATCGGCAAGGTAGCCAGAGGGTTGAGGCCATTGGATTGTAGTACCTCGTCTCTCTCACTCCACCCACAAAACAATTCTGCTTGTGATATTTTTCTTTTCTTTTCTATCTGAAATTGTTAATTGTTTTTTTATGGATGAAATTTTGAGAAAGAGAAATATCGTTTTTTTTGGCCTTGTCAATTATTTATTTATCTAGATAATAACTTAATAATAAAAATAATAACTTAATAAATAAGGTGAACTTAGTTCAGACGGAACAAACACATGATATTTCACCACTCCTGCGAACTAAGTTAATTATGTACTACTAATAAAAAAATTATTTGATACATACAAATAATTAAAATTATATATTGTATAGTATTTTTTTTATATTCTTACTAAATTCATAAATTACGTATTTTGAAATATTAATATTATATTTATACGTACTAACTCTAATTAGTCTCAATTTTGTTAAATCTAACAGAAAATTAATTGTAATTGACTAATTTACTCCTCAATCCAATAAACTTATTCAACCCTAAACCCGATAACATACCCGATAATTCGATCTCCCTCTCCATACGATTTGAAGCTTTTTTTCTATCTCATACGACCAGGAAGGAACCTCTACGTACGATCTTCATCTCCATTGGAAGAAGTTTTTTTCAATCTCATATGACTAGGAAACGATCTAGAGGTCCGGCGGGGCTTGAGATCGGGCGAAGATGGCGGTCCGAAGTAAGGATTCGACCTCGAATCCTTACGAAAATTTCTCAAAATTGAATAAAATAAGATAAAATGTTGAAGTTTTAATTAATTCGAACTCGATTAATCAAAACACAACAAGAACGGAACACAAGTTCTTACAAGAACAAACAATTCTTAATATCCTATTATTCGATAATCCTAAACTCTCGCCTCACTCTATTTATAATGCGACAAAACGATAAGAGAAAAGAATAACTAAACACGGTGCACCACGTAAGTTGTGAACCGAGAAACTTATTTGCACTTGTATCCCTTTATTATCCTTAATAACCCGTAGACCCTCGGGACATGACATCCAACGAGGCCGTCTTGGAGATCTGAGACACCCCAAACCTCCTCTTGAATCGATTGTCTCGCGGTATGGAGTGGCTCGAGCGGGTTCTAAACCGATTCTTTGGTTTTCATATTCTCTAGTATTGAAATCGGTTCAAGGTGCCCTAAACCCCTTCTGTAAATCAACAATTGACCATTTTTTCGATTTTTTTCATAAATTTTTGTGTATGACCATTTCTGAAGGAGTATTTGTAGAAATTTGTTAGATTGAGCTTGAATTGGTCGACATATATCTAGTTTTAGACAACTGGAGACGATTTCTCGACCAAGGCAGTACAAATCGGTGATATCGGCATAATTTGACAGATTTCTCTTCCAAATTTCTCTCTCATTTTGTGATATGCATAATTATCCAAAGTATTTTTTATCATGTAGATATGGGATACAACTCGAAGGGTACTGATTGGTGTGTTCTTGTTTAATGCTGAGTTTTATTTCTGCATAATTAGAACTTCTCTCTCTTGCTCTTGTCAAGTTACCAAAATGTTTAATGTTGAGGTTTCTTTGTTTAATATTCCAACACTTCGCTACATATAACATAATATACTTTTATCTTGAATTTATTCAGACGATTAATTTAGGACGGGTTCGATGCTAACAATTTTATATTTGATACATTTTTTTAGGATTGTAGCCAAGTGTTCGACAAAATGTCTAAGACGGGATGCAATCCTGATGTGGTTCTATACAAACATACTTTTGCGTGTGATATTATGCATGAGAGAGGAGTGGAATAAGAATAAATAGTTGCTTCGTGAAATTGATTGTGTATTGTTACAACTTTACGGGCACTTTTGCAATGAAAAATGCAGAAGAGGTGAAGACATTGGTTTTAGCATTTTTTTTGGATTTTTTTGTAATTTTAAGATATCATGGACTTAATTGCCAATTGGTATTGTTGAGTATAAAATCTTTGTAATTTTAATCAATTTTATGGACAATCAATTAAAACATATTATGCATCTCATGCCACCACATAGGTTCACATGCACTAATGTGCTGTGCCTAAATAACATATCATGCCTAAAACATTATGATAATGTGGGTCATCAACCATTCAGTACAATTATGTTAATGTGGGTCATATTGGCACTAATGGGTCGAATTGAAGGTTTTATGAACCAATTAGATAGTAATTAACAAATAATAAATTTGATATTTCAATGTTAGATATAATTATTCATAAGAAAATGTATGTATTTTTTTTTTTTTTATGATTTTGCTCAATAACAATCAACTCAATCATGACATTATTATGAGAAATAATTAGAAAATTAAACTCAAAATTAATAATATGAAATATTTTGAGGTACTCCAAATGTTATTTTAACCAAGAAAATAAATGTATGTGTACTATATTATTTATTTCCAAAATAAAAGACACAAATGATACCCTTCTCATTTGAAAATACATAAGTACAACTTTTCCCATTTTCTAACTAAAAACTTTTAACTATCCATGATAGAGTTGTGTGGTATAGAAGTGATTTTGTGACATTGTTCCACATTACTTCTAACTAAAAATATATATTTCTGTAAATATTATTTTGTAAATATAGAGTTCTATTTGTAAATTTTATTTCTTTGAGAATTGGAAGAGTGCTACAAGTCCCAAACAGATATTTGTAAATTTTGATAATAAACTTAAAAACTATTATTTACAATGTTGGCTAATTCTACCTTAAAAATATATATTTATGTAAAAAATGTAATCAAGTACTTGGACATTCAATATTAGCATCCCAATTTATTACGAATATAAACAATATAAAATTAAACTGTACATTTTGACTTATTTTATAATTTGTAATATTATAATATAATACAAAATCCTACATGTTAAAATCATGATATTTGAATTCCGGCTCAGAATAAATTAAAACTAATGAAATATGCATGGAAACAAAAAAAAAATGATTGATCCAAATCCTAACTTTGAAACTTAAAATACAAAAATAAAACAATGTAATGATTTTTATACATATTCATTTTTTTTAAGATTGTATATATGTGAAAAAAATTATTCTATTTTTTACCATATTATTATAAAAATAAAACAATGTAATGATTTGTTTTATTTGTACTTAGAATAATTAATTATCCAACATATTGTTTATAACAAAATTATATGATAGTGATCAATAAATATTTTAGAGCTACACAAAAACTAATCTAATTCTAATTTTATTCTCAACGGTAACAAATTCTAATCCAAATCTAATTCCAACGTTAATATTTCTTCATATTAAACGAAATACACATGGTCCACGATTTAATGACCGCAAAAAATTTACCATTCTCAAACGGTGTATATATGAACCTGTACACCAAGTTTTGGAGCATTGTAAACAATTTTAACACGTCTCTACAGTTCATGAATAAATAAGCCCTCACCCATCTCTTCTTCTCTGTCGTCCCAAAATTTTATTTCTTGTCTCTTCTCTCCCTTCTCTTGTCTCTTCTCTCTCACAATGCAATCGAGAAACCATGGATCTGGATACTTAACAATGCAATCGAGAAACCATGGATCCGGATACATAACAGAAAACTTCTTCTTCCTCTGTTTTTCGTCGATTGTGCTTCTTGCCCCCTGTTTTTTGTTCCTTGACCCAGCCGGAGTGATGTCTGACTCGTAAACGGGAAGAGCACGACTAGGCACTCGAGAAGAACATTCTTCTTTCCTTGTGGACTCAGACCGCTCGAAACTACAAATTTCATGGCTGTGGACACACACACGAGGATGTAAGTGAATCTCGTCCATGATTTACTTTTATTCTCTTTGATCTTGGTTCAAGGTTTTTTTATTGACGAATCAAGCCAGTAATTGTTTCTCTTGGTCGTTTTTACTCTTTTTTCTTTGATTTTAGTTTTTGGTTAAAGCAGTTGTTGCCAATTTTGCATTAAATGGATATATTTGATAAAATCCTCATGGATTATTGATCATCTGAGTACATGTTATGATTGATTTTATAGTTTGAACAGTTCTGTATATTTTTTTTTTTTTTGAGTTTAGTTCTGTATATTTTTGAACGAAGGTTTTGCAATCACTAATTTAGGGACAAGTTTCAATTCTCATTTTCTTTCGGAATTTCTTAAATCCCTGTATGAGTACTTAGATCGGCCATTCACTTTGTTTAGTTTGAACCCCTCAATAAATTGTTTTTTGGACTTCAGCCTTTGAATCATTATAAGCATATCTGTTTGTGATTAATTTTGTAGTTTGAAAAGTTTTGCGAGCACTAATTTAGGAACATGTTTGATTGATTTTGTAGTCCTAAAAATTGTTTTTTTGTGCTTTCAGGCTTGAAATCAAGATTTCAAGAAATTGGTGCTTGTGCTTCAGGCTTGAACTCAAGTTCTTAGATTTCCCATCATGACTTCATGCGATTTTTTTGGGGCTGTGGAGGTGAAAGCTGACAGACCAGGTGAAATTTGAAATGAACTAATTTATTTTGTAAGTATCCAATCTAATTTATTTTCACTCAGTGTGCACAGATGGAAAAATTGGATGATCAAATTGATTTATGAAGACACAAAAATGCGACATATCAAGACAGGAGATTTTGAAGCGTCGAGAAAGAACCAACTGGTGTAATGTTGCATGTGTGTGCTTCTATGTTTGTATGTTTGTATATGCGCATCTTTGTATGTGTGTGTCTCTGTGTGTTTATTTTTGTGTTTGTGTCTGTATGTCTATTTGTGTGTGTGTGTGTGTGTGTGTGTGTGTGTGTGTGTGTGTCTAGTCTTGTATGTGTGTATTGTATGTGGGGTGTGTGTGTGGTGTGTGTGAGGGGGGGTCCGGCTCAAGTGGGCCTGGGCCTGGGTAGGAGGGGTCGGGCCCACGTGGGGCCTGGCCCGGGAGGAGGGGGCGGGCCCACGCGGGCCTAGCCCGGGTGGAGGGGTCGGGCCCACGCGGGCCTGGCCCGGGTGGAGGGGTCGGGCCCACGCGGGGCCTGGCCCGGGTGGAGGGGTCGGGCCCACGCGGGGCCTGGCCCGGGTGGAGGGGTCGGGCCCACGCGGGGCCTGGCCCGGGTGGAGGGGTCGGGCCCACGCGGGGCCTGGCCCGGGTGGAGGGGGTCGGGCCCACGCGGGGCCTGGCCCGGGGGAGGGGGGGTCGGGCCCACGCGGGGCCTGGCCCGGGGGAGGGGGGGTCGGGCCCACGCGGGGCCTGGCCCGGGAAAGGGGGGTCGGGCCCACGCGGGGCCTGGCCCGGGGGAGGGGGTCGGGCCCACGCGGGGCCTGGCCCGGGAAAGGGGGGTCGGGCCCACGCGGGGCCTGGCCCGGGGGAGGGGGTCGGGCCCACGCGGGGCCTGGCCCGGGGGAGGGGGGTCGGGCCCACGCGGGGCCTGGCCCGGGGAGGGGGGTCGGGCCCACGCGGGGCCTGGCCCGGGGGAGGGGGTCGGGCCCACGCGGGGCCTGGTCCGGGGGGGGGGGGTCGGGCCCACGCGGGGCCTGGCCCGGGGGGGTCGCCCGGGGGGGGGGGGGTAGGGCCCACGCGGGGCCAGGTCCGGGGGGGGGGGGGGTCGGGCCCACGAATGGCCAGGCCCGGGGGGGGGGGGGGGTCGGGCCCACGCGGGGCCAGGCCCGGGGGTGGGGGGTCGGGCCCACGCGGGGCCAGGCCCGGGGTTGGGGGGTCGGGGCCAGGCCCGGGGGGGCGCGTGGGCCTGGCCCGGGTGGGGGGGTCGGGCCCACGCGGGGCCTGGCCCGGGGGAGGGGGGACACACGGGGACAGGAAAAAACTCAATAAAAACTCCATTCCTTGTTTAATTTTATAAGGTGGACCCCATTTTTCATTGTTATTTTTCAAATTTCAAATATTTAATTTTTTTGGAAAAAACAAAAACGCGTAATTATGTAGTATGATTGAAACTATGATAATATCCGTCATACATTGTGGTATTTTAAAGGAAAATTATACACATCTCCTATAAATTATTTTCAGACTTAACCAATGAGTATGCATTAACAATTGATAACAAATAAAATAAATAAGATAAATAAATATGAAATTAGAAATTGTTATGTGTTAAAGTAGGTCTATTTGATTTATTTGTTATCTATTTATTTAATACACACACGTTTAAATATCTTCTGTTTGAATTAGACATGTTCGGCCTGTTCGGCGGAAGATGGAATATACGAATTAGAGGAATAGAGAATAAGGACTATGCCGTTTTATTCCGTATTTGTTCGGCAAAACTAATGGAATACATACATGGGTTAATATGATATAAAAACCGTAATGACCAAAATACCCTTATTTTTTAATCGATCGATTAAGATGACTAACAAAATCAATTAACATAAATCACCATACAAAATTAATATTATCTTCGAATTACAATTAAAATTAATAATCATCTGTATTGACTCAACCGAGCACACATGCTCATCTTTTAGCTTCAATTCATAATCCATTGCACAATTGACCCCTTTTCAGCTACAAATCTCGAGAAATTGTAGAAGATCAGACAAGTTTTTTCAAATGGAAGATTATGCAAAAAATTCAAAATGGAAGATTATGCAAAAAATGTATAAATCCAAAATAAACGATTATTCAAAAAGGCCCTCATAAAACATTACAAATGGAAGATTATTTTGTAGCAAAATGGAGTAATTTGCTTTTAACTGCATATATTTGATCAAATAAAACTTAATAATAAAATTTAACTGCATAAAATTGATCAAGTAGAAATGATTATAATTAATTCGAACCAATTTACATTGGAACTGACTAAAAAGAGAAAGAGATAAAGACTTTACTTTTCTTTAGAGAATTCAATGTCTCGATCAACATGGCTAACAAGGCCTCAATTTGTGAGATAACTTACTAGAATTTGTGAAAAAATTCAGTGTATTGTGAGAGAACTGACAAGAATTAAGCATTTCTAATTGTATCTCGTTGCCATATGCAGGGACGGAACCAGGATGAAATAATAGGGAGGGGCCAGAACGATAGGGTGGGCCAAGATTAAGTAATTACATAAAATTTTAACATATAAATTAAAAAAAATACATAATTACCATAAATATACATTGGGGGTGCAATTTATTGGGGGGGGGGGGGGGGGGGGGGGGGGGGGGTTTGGGGCCCAGCTAGCCCCCCCCCCCAGTTCCGTCCTTGGCCATATGAACTTGCAGGGCCCATCCTTCTCCATCGCCAGCCTTTCTTCGTCGTCGAGAGTTCAACTTTTTGTTAGTATTATTTAGTTGTAGATAATACTTATACAAAGTTTAAAACTTGTATATTGCTTGATTAAAATATGGCCATTTATCTTTTATGATATATGTAGTTTGATTTATTCCTTTTCCTTTTAATCATAATTATGAGAGATAATGAAATTAATTTCTTTTCTGAGTAAATGCCCCAGGTAAACCTTTATAATTTACGGTTATTTTGTCATTATTCATTTTCTTAAATGTATTCACAAGAAACCGAAATAAAGGAGGCTACAGATTCTCTCTTTTGTCATTCATAAAGGTGTGAATATAAATCAGCAAGGTTACCCTCAGAAATAAGATCTCTTTCTGAGATAAATTCCACCTTTTGAAAAAAGCAATAAAATCAATAAAATGTACTACACTTTCTCTCTTCCAAAATACTTCTAAAAGTATTAATTTAGAAACATAAAACTTGGTTCAAAATATTTGGTGCACGGCTTCATTTTTTTCGATGTGAAGAACATGTTTTCGACTGTGTTACCGGAACGGATACGAGATGATTTCTCGAGGTGTAACATTGGAGATAGATAAACGCAAATCCTGCACAGGAGATCGTCAATATGCCTTTAGACAGCAGTGACACGATCACGTAAATACATCCATGCTTGTTCTTAATTAATTAATTTATTATTAATTTAATAAATTTGGTTATTCTATTGAAATATAACCAACACTTTTATCTCTCTCTGTCTCACATCATGCAATGACAACGATGGAGAAATGTAATTGAGGAATGGTTCTCGGTAGGAGGAAAACGAGATTAGTAAGCCCAATCTATTAGACCGGTGAAATAATCGGTGAAATGGCCGGAGTTTCGTCGGAGAAGGAACTAGTAGAGGAGTAATTTTCTCGATTCCTGTGTAAGAGAGGATAAGAAACGGGGCAAGAGAAATAAGTTGTTTATTGCCACGTAATGATTATTTGAAATTTGAAATAGCAAATGACACTTTCGTCAAGAAAAGTAGTCTATTCCACGGATAAGAAACGGGGCAAATCTAACTTTTGGTGTTTGTGTCATATAAACATCACATGAAATATGAAACATCTATTTTTTTTTAAAGAAAATCATAAATCGCGAATCGTAATCATTATATGTCTCTATTTTTAGAGGCATTCTACCATGTTCCTATATTTCATCATTGGAATCGTGATGAGTCATGATAATGAAATATTAGTTGGGAGCTCTTATCCAACTCCAAAAATCTCCTCCCGATTAATTTTTAATATTAATTTGATTATTTTAATTAAAAATTAATTAATTGCGTCATCAATTAGTTTAACTAAAAGTTAGTTAATTGAACTTTTAATTGTATTTTATTGATGTGTTAATTGAGCGCTTAATTAATTTGGTACAAAATAGGTTCATTAATTAATATTCACCTTACCGTGATGTCATGTTTACTCCATCATGATAGTGAAGGGAAAATTGAGGAGAATAATATAATTTTTCTTATTTTTATATTGACTCGAACATATAATATTTTCTCCAATATATATTTTTATTGTTCAAAACACTCAATCAACTAGATATTAGACCATTGACACGAAACTTCGGATTTTAATCGTGCAATTTAGAATTTGAAAACCAACAATGGCATAACTTAAAAATATTACATACAAGTTTTTGTAAGATAAGATAATGGCACCAAACATAAAAAACATAACTATTAGAATATCGAACATATAATCAGTGAATTAAATAAAAAACACATCGTATAATTTAACAGTTACATTACTGCATACAAACAAACTACGTACAATAAATAAATTTAAACTACATACAATAAATAAATTTTAAAGATCAAATGTAAAACCAATGATTCATTGAGATACAAGAGGTTAAAATAACAAGGAATATCATGTATAGTTCTTATTCTCTGAATATATATTTAAAGAAATTATAAGTTTATTAAATCCTTCATTTTCTATTTTAAACCGGTGAAATGATAACCAATTAAAAGTATAGAATAATAGAACTCTCTAAATATACATGTGAAATTGGCTCATAAGTTTTTTTTTTTTGAAAGTAGGGGCAATGCCGGAAATTGACTCATAAATTTCATAACTCATAAGATTCATTCATTGAATTTCTCCTATCCGAATCCTTAATTGGCTTCCCTCTTTCCACGCTTTCAGTTTCTCCATTTCCCTCCTTTTTATCTTTCTTTACACCTAACAACACACACACACACACACACACACACACACACACACAGATGGAAGTACTCTCGACAAGCTCCATTGTTCTACGACCAGCATCCCGAGCTACCCACCATTACGAAAGCCAATCTCCTCTTCGCCTCTCTTTCTCTGTCCTAAGAAAAAGACCTTTCCACATTTGCGCCATTAATGGACATGACACTGCTAAACATGGAAGCAGCGTAGTAGAACCACCAAAGCAAGAAGATAGGAAGCAGAGAGACATTGTTATGTACTCGTTCTCCCCGTATCCACTTGTGCTCGGAACTGCCCTATTACCAGGAGGTATATTCAGTACTTCACTTGTTCGATGAAATGCCACACAGAAAAAAAAAATGCAAAATTAAGAATAGAACTAAGATTTATTTTATTTTTCGTGATTAGGGGAGGCGATAAAGTCAATTTTCGAGCCTTTCGTCGAGGTGGTGAAGACTCTGAGCCTTCCTGATTGGCTAGTACACTGGGGCCACCCAGGAAACATGGTAATAATTATAATTATTTATTTAATATTCCATAAAAAAAATTAAATCCAATTTTTCTTTCGAATTTCTAATTATATATTTTTTTGTCGGTGTAGGCTGTGGTTCTATTCGCAATGGGTGGATACGGAACCTACCTTGGATTTCGAATCAAATTGTCGAAGGACCCTGTAAAAATATTTACGAACTAAACAAAATTAATGAAATTAAAATTAAAAATAATAATTAAACTGAACGTTTGTAGGAAGAGAGGGCAAAGGCGAAAGATCTCCACCCGAAACTTCTCGCTGGCATGTTTTTCTTTTTCGCATTGGGCGCTACTGGAGGAGTAACCGCTCTTCTTACATCTGATAAACCAATTCTCGAGAGGTAAATATATCATGACACCAAAAAATATCTTTTATTAATTCAATTAATGACATGATTTTAATTTCGCAGTCCTCATGCAGTAACGGGTATAATCGGTCTGGTTTTATTAACGCTTCAATCTCTTCTCCCAACTTTATTCGCCGTATGAATTCATAATTAAATTCACAAATTATTTATCATTTAATTTTAATTAATATTTTTCTATATGTATTATTTAAGGAGAATCCGAGTTTGCGAAATGTACACGGGCTTCTAGGCAGCAGTATAATGACGATTTTTCTCATCCACGCCGCCTTTGGATTGCAACTCGGCCTCAGCTTTTAATTTATATTTAATATTATACTTTTAATCTTGTAATTTTTATTTTTAATAAATAATCAAACTCGAAACTCAAAATCAAGAATTTGCGAACCGAACCATCTAGAATACCTACAAATCTGTACATCAAAGAATACAAAAAAAAAAACATTCATAAAAAAAAAATATAATAACATAAACTATTTTAAACAACACAAAAACCACACATCCAACTATTCTTCAAGATTGATACGAATCCCAATCGAAACTAGGGTTCGCAAATATCTCATACTCGGTGGGCCCGTCTACGAAACTATCGACCGATTGCAAACCTTCTAGAAGCGAGGTTTGACCCGTACCGCTTCCAGCTGGAAGCAACTTGTAAAAAAACAATAATCCAAGCGTAAATATCGCCTCTAATTTCGTCGGGTCTCCTTGTACCGAGAAAAACAACAACATGGCCAACAAAAAGCAAACCACGCAAATTTGCATGGTGCCCAAAACCAAATCCATTAATTTCCCATCATTACCGGATGGAAACCCGCGAACCCGGTACACGAACAAGAAGTTGTACTTGTCGACCAAGTACCGGTACCCGAAATACACCGCTCCTACCGGCACCACTAACGGTGCGAAAATCGAGTAAATCATTGTCAACGCGAATATTGTAAGGTCGAAAGCGTAATATTGTGCAAAATCAAATGTTTGTCTCGGCATGTGGAAGCTAAAATTCGTTGGGTAGACAGATAAATCATGCCCGAATCCTTCGACCCGATTCGGGTTAACGGGTTGTACCAATGGAGTCCTTAACGTACTGATTCCATCTTCGATACTTTGCTCTAACGGGTAATCCTCGTTTTCTTCCGGTACGAGTTGTACCATGTCGTTCTTTTTGAATTTCTTCAACACGTGTTTGATCCACGGTACCGGTGCGAGTAAATCGAAAGAGATCCCCAAAAAGGTACTCGTGATTAGAAACGCGAGTGTCGAGATCGACGATCTCGAGAGAAACGAAGGGCTGAGATACTTCTCGATTTGTTTACAATCATCTTGGCCGTCCAAATAACACTTGCCCATTCGAAGAAACAAACTTTCCAGCGAGGACTCGACTAGGGCTCGTAAGAGGATCAAATTGACGAGAAAAAAGCAAACCATTTTGAGCAACGCGGCTCTTTGCTCGCCCGAAACGGTGAGGTGGCACTCGAATTTCGAAAAGTACGAGAGTACTGATGGTATGATCAAGTACATGCTGACGAACACGAGCACATTCGGCAAGAACTGGACGATTACGGTCCAGAACCAACTGGAGGTCTCCAGCCAGTCCAACCAAGACTTAGCCTGGTCCATCGCTTCTGCGTTTATTATCCTCGCCGCGTTTTGCATGCCGCTTAAGATCGCAAGTGGCGAGCTGAAGAAGAGAAGCATGAGAATTAAGCACGAATAAACGGCCACGCGGCGAAGAATTAACGAGATTTTGTTCAGGCCTAAATGGTTCCAGTAGATATCGGATGCGGGTGCGGCCCGTTCAACTTTCCACCCGCTTCTACCCAATTGTAATTCCATAACGGGGAAGAACTGGCCTGTTGGTCGTTCTTTTCGTTTCTCGGTACGAAAATCTCGTACCGCTTTGTTCGCAGTGTATACGTCTTTGAATACTACAAATGCGATTCCTGCGCCTTGTGCGCGGTTTTCTTTGTAGTCTGCGAGTTTACTGCCCAATACGAGTTTTCTCGTTTGTAATCTTCTGAGTCGTTCCTCGTCAGAGAAACCGATTTTCTGGGCTAATTGAGTCCATAATTCTTTAGCTTTCTTCCAAATTGGATGATGGGTTTGTAAGATTGTAGGCTCCGTAGTTTCGTCGAACGGGTTATGTACGTTGACTCTAGATTCTAATTGGGTGATCTTAGCGGTAACTTTGGTCCATTCAGTTGTTAAATATTCCAAAGAGCAAAGATCGAAAGGAACGATGAGTCGGTAAATCTTACCAGGATATTTATGCTGGAAATATTCTTCTAATTGGGTTTTATCACTCGCGAGCGATTTAGGGATTCCTTGTATCATGATCGTGAAAATCGCGACCGAACTCGAACTTGGCTGGCTAGGGTTACCATTTCCATCCCTGAAACGGGTCATGCGTAAATCGTTCTCGAGTTTGGTTATACCGAAGTGTGCAATTGCAACGATAACACCAGCTAGAAGTAAATAGACCCACAAAATCGGAGACGATTTGGGGATATGAGAAATCGTGGTCTCGGCAAATTGATCTGATACCTGATTCGAGCCAACGAGAAGATTCAAAGGCAAAACGACGACGAGAGCAATTATCGAAGCAATCACCAAAACCAAAAACGCTGATCTTTCAAACAGAAGAAATTGAGCTGCGTCGGCACCGCAGTGAAGCGCGATCTGATTAGACGTCGTATGGTAGACCGACAAGAGCTTGGTCATGAGAGCAGAAGGACCAGGGAAGCGGCGGTGATCAGAACGGAGCTTTACAAGAAGAAAGAGAAGAACACAGGAAGCAGCGCCAATTGCAGATATATTCAAAAGATACTGGATGCTTCCATACCACGCCGTTGTATCCTCGCCGGAGTCGGGCGGAGAGGCGGGGTAGCTCGTCCATGTGGACATTGAGAGAGAAGATAATGGAATCATTGATGGGTTTTTAAGATATCATTGAGAAAGGGTGTAAAGGGGAAATCTTTGGAAAGAGAGAGATGGGGGGGGGGGGGGGGGGGGGGGAATGGGATGGAGTATTTGGGAAAGAAAGAACAAAGGATGATGCAGGAAAGCCAGATTGGCAGTGTTTATGTGTGGATGTATCTATGTGGAGGTTTGTATTTGTCAAGTTTATACATGATTGGTTATTATTATTAACCTTGTTAGGATAAATTAATTGTGAGTTAATATATTATTATTATAATTATATTATAATTATAATTATAATTATAATTTATTATTAAGGTTGGTCATTGACAATGTAATGTTAGACCTAGTGTATTGATCCAATGGTTTATGACTTATTTGGATTTGGATGTGTGAGGAATTTTGAGTTTAGTAGTAGGTTTGGAAAAGTTCTCTTTCTCTCTCTCTCTCTCTATATATATATATTATGTTGTGTTTAGATGATTTAATAGGATTTGTAAGTATAATTTTTTATAATTAAGTCTAGTAAATTGTAAATGAAAATCGACAAAATAAAAAGTTATCGAACATGTGACTTTTTTTTTTATGAATTTTTTGCTCGTCTTCGGTAAACCGATGAGCCGGGCCAACCTATTAATATCCCTCGATTTGATATCGTTGTTTTAAAAAATAATCAATCACAACTTACAAAATCTATTTCCATCCAAACAAGTCCTTGGGTGATAGTGATTTCGTAATTTTATAATTTGTAATATAGAAATGATTTGGCATAGAAGTTATCAACATTCTAGTATATTTAGCAACTCAATTATCGTTCAAATCAATTTAAACCTATCTTAATTTGGTCGCAAATTTTTTTGGTCGTAACCAGAGTTTTATATATATGCTTATGCGGTCGATTCTTTTGAGACAAACAACATATCAAACAATGAAGAATATTTTGCTTTCGCCAACTAATATTAAAATATACATGATCGACTAATTTCCAATTTTACATTTTGACCAATCTAATTTTTCTTGTCATCGCTTTTCGATATTATCTTCCTCTGATTAATATTCACACACCATCATAGACTAATTCGACTCGCTGCAAATGTGTACATGAGTGATTATGAAAAACAAAATTGAAATTTTATGTCAGTAATCCAAAAACATTTACCTTAGTGCCAAAGCAGGCTCTAGGCGAACTTTTCTTTGACTCAACTTCATATATAAACCCTAAATCACAAAAAAAAAATTGAAATCAATTAAATCATCAAAATTCGAAAGTGATTTACATACATTGGTTGTATGGATGGTTGCGCCGGTGGTCATATTGATCTTTTGATCAGGGACGAGTTGGAATTCCAATTTTTGCAAAACAACCGCAAACGCTACGATCGCTTCTAGCAACGCAAACTGGTCTCCTACACATTTACGCGGCCCTCCACTAAACGGTATGAATCTAAAATTAAATAAAAATATTCGTCAAACTATACATTTCATGATATATTTATTAAGTTTGGTAAAATAAAAACCTAAAATCGGTGTTGGATTCGTTAGGAACGGGTCCTTGCAAGTCGAATCTCTCAGGAACGAATTCATCGGCTTTATCCCATACCTTTTAGACCAAAAAAAATTAATAAATTAATTAATTAATCATACAATAATAAGTTTATAAGATTGGAGATTACTTGAGCGGAATGGTGTATATTATAAACCGAAATCATAATATCTTGACCCGCACTAATTTTATAATTTCCTGGTAACTCATCATCCACAATTGCTCTTCTTATCAACACCTATAACAATAATATTTTTCTGAAAATAATTATTTATTTCGCAATATTAAATAACAAAAAATATATGAAATACCGGAGGGTGCGGATAAAGACGCATGGATTCATTTAAACATCGCATTAAATATTTCAAATCTTTTACATCTTCGTATCGTGGAAGTCTCCCTTGGAGAACTCTATCGACTTCCTCTTGGGCTTTTTTTAATCTAATTGGATCCTTTAATAAATATATTTACCGCTATTTAATAATTATGGACTTTTATATTTTTTTAATTATTTATAAAATGATGTACCTTACTTAATAGATATAGCGTCCATGTGAGAACCGAACCGGTTGTTTCGTGACCCGCAACTAGCATTGATAAAAGATCGTCTCTTAGTTGTACGCTTGATACCTAAATATTGAGCAAGATAATAAATCGAAAAAATAATTAAAAAAAGAAAAAATTGTTTTTAAGAAAATTGAGAACCTCATCACGGCTAGCAAGTAGGAATCGAAGGATGCTAGGATCGGACTCGTTTATATATTCGTCCCCTTCGACGCTTTCATTTTCAGCCTCGACTATTTCTTTGCATTTTTTAATTAGATTCTCAACTTCCTCTCTTATTATTCTCACCGCTTTTTCGGCCTTTATTTGTCGCGGTATTATCTTGCAAAGAAGGCTTATCTAACAAAAAAAATGAAAATAAATCATCATAATAACGGGCTTATCTAACAAAATAAAATATCGCGTACCTTCCAATAAGGCAAAATATCGGTGGCGCGAAGCTCGGTTTCTTTGAGCGCGGTATAAACCGCGTCGATAACAGGACTGTCCGAAGTGAGCGAGTCGAAATTGTAATTAAACAACGATAAACCAATCACGTCTAAAGTTAATTGAGAGAATTTCGCTTCCATATTTACGGGTTCGCCATTGAGACTGTATGGATGGAGCTTCTCGACCAATCTCTCGGCACATTTCACAAACACCTTGTCTACCATCACGGATAGAAATCTCTTGTGCAGAGACGGTACGACTGCCTTTCGCCGCATCTGAAACGAGTAATTTCCTAATTACAAAGTCAATTTTTTCTCAATTCGAACAAAGTTTGAAGATTTAGGGTTTAAAGAATGTACCATCCAGAGGGAACCTTCAGCAATTGCAAAACCAGAACCGAAGAGGAACTCCGAGACCTCGGCGACGAGTCCCTTGGCGTACTTGGTCCCGTAATTCCTCAGCACGTGCTTGGCGATGGATGGATCACTGACAATGACGAAATTGCGGGGCCCGGCGGCCAGACGGTAGATTGGTCCGTTCTCCACCATCCATTTGTATAGGGGAAGAAAGAGGGCTCCGCCGAGAAGGTCAGTGACGTCGTCGAGCTTAGCGTTGGCAATTGGAATGTTGGAGTCGTCGAGAGGCGAGAGGGAACGGGTTATAGAGGTGAGCCAGTCTGGGCTGACCCATGAACCGCTAGATTTTTCGGGTTTTTTGAGAGAGGCGGTGATGGTGAGGTGGGTATGGAGTTTCAGGGAGTTGGTAGGTGAATAGAGGGATGGCAAGCGAGAGTGGACGGGGAAGGAGGAGAGGGTAGCCATAGCCATGGCCATGGCGAGTGTTTGTGATGGTAACGGGCGCGCGTTGATGGTAGTGTTATTGCCAAGTAGAATTTTGTTCTCTCCAGTTTTTAGTTCTTTTCTAGGATAAAATTGCATTTTCGAGAAAACTCCCTAGATTTTATTTTATTTTTTCATGGGTTATTGTTGTAAACTCCTTAACATTTTCAAATAATATGAAAACATATATTAATTTTAATTTTAATTATCATTTTTTTCAACATATTTTTACGAATTAGTTTTGATAAAAATATGTTATAACTGATGAATAAAATAATTTTTATTTCACGTCATTTATTCAAAAGAACACATTATTACAAATTAAAATCATGAGAGCAGAGAAATTATTTTAAAAATATAATAAAAGTTAAAAATATTTTACTAATATTCATAAAAATTATGATTTATTTAGGAAATAAGAAATAAAGGTGATTTCTTAAGAAATCTAAAAATAAAAGGATACATATTATATGTTCTCGAGAACTTCTTCGGTCCTGGGGTTTGGTCGTGCACCGAAATTACTCGAGATAAGATCTCAGATAAAAAAAATCTTAAAATGACGGCGCAAAAGAAAGAACAAAAAATGGAGCGGTTCAACTTAAGGGACTTGTCCCCAATCACAAATTGACGACAACGACAACGACAAACTAGATCTATCAACGACGACAAACCAATGTTACAGAAATCGTTCGACGCTCGCCAAGATCGATTATCTGACAAGAGACAAACTAAACTCGATTTAGTCAAGAAATTATCTGACAAGAGACAAACTAAACTCGAATAAGTCAAGAAATTATCGAGACGACGGACCATCGACTAGCGATTAATCGGCGACTAATCAGCCGCCAAGATCGATTTTTGTAACACTGCGACAAACTAAACTCGCGATGAACAACCATAAAATCATGATCTTATTCTTCGACAACGAACATATCTGACAAGAGACAAGCAAATTGACGACGACATAGAATTAATTTGACGAACAACAACATACCGACAATGAACCGCGACCGATCTGGGCAGCGATGAAAAACAAACTAGGTAGCGGAGAACAAACAATGATGACAAAACATGAAGCAGATTCAACATTGTCGTAGTGAACAACAATAATAGATCCGTTTGAGACTACTATGGTGCTCGTGTGGTGATCAGTCATTTCTTTTTCTTCATGATTCGTGCTCTTCACGATCCTTTCATTATTAGACATTGCAATTCTATGTCGATTTTCATGGACTACAAATACGAAAAAAGAAAACAGTTATGAGACTTATTCACATAGTTCAATGAACATTATAAACGAAGAATCGATAGTAGTATTTGTATTGTTTTTTTTAATTCTGTAATTTTAATTTATATTTGTTAAATTGTCTTATTTAATCAATAGTTTAGAATTGTTTATCCACAACTAATACAATCCAATACAATCGGTATCAACCAGATTATGTGATACTGATATGATTTTATGTATGATAATTAGTTAATGAATTGTCTACAAATAAAATAAAAATAAAGAGTTTTTCATAATATTTACAAAAGTTAAGGGCATTTTGAATTTTTTTTTTTCCAAAATACTATATAACAGAACTAAAATAGTATATCACAAGGCAGGATTTGGATTTTGAAGGAAATATCATTCTAGATTTTTTCCCTCTCTCCATACCCACTCATTATCGTCTCTCTCATCAGCTCAAACGAACAATAACAAGCCCTTTTTTTCGAAACAATAAACAAATACAAAGTGAATAAAATACTACTAACGAAATAACTACCTCACCCAAACTAATGCTAGACCATTACTGTACTCACTTCTCTTCTCCGTCCTACTCACCAGCCATGGTATCCCTCGTCCCCCCTGCTACCACTTCCCAAACAATCCTACTGAACTCACTCAAGGAACCGCCTCCTAAATACCCAAACCGCCATTCTTTCCAGCTTCAAGCAACTACTACACCATCCCAGTTCCAAAACAAGTACGCCACTCCAATGGTCCAATCATATGTCAAGGAAGGCAACATGGAGCACGCCTTAAAACTGTTTGACGAAATGCAGAGACCCGTTTTGTTCCTTTGGAACATCATGCTAAGAGGTTATGTCAATTCAAAGCTTTATGAAGAAGCGATTCGGTTTTACCACCGAATGGTATGTGCTGGCGTGCGAGCTGATAAATTTACCTTCCCTTGTGTTATCAAGTCTTGCGCAGTGTTGACGGCCCGTGACGTAGGGCTCCAAGCCCATGCCAGTTTGATAAAATCCCAATTAAATTCCGACCTGTTTAGTTGTAATTCTCTTATCGCCATGTATTCGAAACTCGGACTGATCAACGATGCAGTGAAGGTGTTCGACGAAATGCCCGTGAGAGACTTAGTCTCCTGGAATTCTCTGATTGATGGGTACGTCTCGAATAGACAAGGGATGAAAGCTTTGGCTTGTTTCAGGGAGTTCAACAGATCTGTAGACGAAAGATCTGACAAGTTTGGGGTAACGAGTGCACTAGCAGCTTGCTCTCTCGAGCTTTCTTCTAAACACGGGAGAGAAATCCATGGTTACGTCATTAGAAACGTACTCGAAACCGATTTCAAAGTCGAGACCTCTATTCTCGACATGTACTGCAAATGCGGGCACATGAGTTCTGCAGAGAAGGTGTTCGATAAAATGGCTGTGAGAACTGTAATCACATGGAATTCTCTCATTGGTGGATACGCTGTTAATAAACAACACGAAAAAGCAATAATTTGCCTCAACGAAATGATCAGTGATAATAAACAACCAGATTCGGTCACGGTATTGAACACTCTGATCTCGTGTGCTCAATCAGAAAATATATCGCATGGAAAGGAAATTCACGCGTATGCGTTTAAAAGAGGATTATTTCCTCATGTATATATCGAAACCGCGTTGAACGATATGTATGGGAAATGCGGTGAATTGAGGTCCGCCCAGCACGTGTTCGATAAGATGTTAGACAAGAATTTGACTTCATGGAACACCATGCTCGCAGCTTACACGAACAAGGAGAAATACGAGGAGGCAATATCCCTTTTTATCGATCTCCTAAACGAGGTTCAAAACCCTGATTTATTTACCATTAGTATTATAGTACCAGCCTATGCTGAGCTGGCATCGTTGGGGCACGGTGAACAGATCCATAGCTACGTCATTAGTCTAGGCTACTCAGATAACACGCTCGTCATGAACTCGATTCTACACGTGTATGCAAATTCAGGCGATCTAAAGAGCACGAGAAAGGTCTTCGATAAAATGCCAACCAAGGATATAATCACATGGAACACAATTATTATGGGTTACGGGATACACGGGCACGGAAAGGCTGCCCTAGATCTCTTCGCAAATATGAAAATCAACGGGGTTAAACCGAACGAGTCTACATTCGTTTCGGTCCTAACCGCTTGTAGTGTATCCGGTCTAGCCAACGAGGGATGGACCCTCTTCAATGCCATGCAAAAGGATTATGACATAGAACCTCGAACCGATCATTACGGGTGCATGGTGGACCTATTAGGCCGCACCGGTGAAATGAACGAGATATTAAATTTTATAGAGAACATGCCAATCGCTCCTTCGGCTACGATTTGGGGTGCGTTATTAACCGCGAGTAGAAACAACAATAATTTAGAACTAGCCGAGTTAGCAACAAAGAGAATTTTAGAATTCGATCATGATAACACGGGTTGCTACGTGACAATGTATACAATGTACATGGATGCGGGTAGAATAGATGATGCGAATCGTATATTGAACCAAAGGAGAGAGAAGGGATTGGAGAAAACAATTGCGAATAGCTCGGTCGAATTACCCACAACGACGCGTAACTTCGTTAACGGTGACATGTCACATCCCGAATGCCAAACTCTTAACGAAGCAACTGATATCTTGTCAAAGAAGATAGGCGAAAGGACGATTGAAAGAGGTATCGTTTTCGATCCAACTTGTGTTGGAGCGGAGAAAGCGAAATTGGCTAATAGACATAGCGCGAGGCTTGCGGTCGTGTTCGCGTTAATTTCCACCGGAGTCGGGACGCCGGTGTTGGTGAAGAAAAACGTGAGGGTATGTGATGTTTGTCACGATGCTTTGAAGAAGATATCGAAGTTTACGGGGAGAGAGATTGTTGTTGGCGATTCGAGTATTTACCATCATTTCTCGCAAGGGTCGTGTTGTTGCGGAGATTATTGGTGATTGATGAATGTAATGTGTAATTGTCAATTTTGAATGTTTCTTTTGTGAACATTTGTTTTCATTCATCGATTACCAATTTTTTTTTAGATATACATGATTAAGAGCTTTGATCTTCAAATCAGTTTTTCATCGTTTGAACAACATTTACCATTCAAGATCAAGATTAAGATCAACTTCGCCGTGATCATAAAGATACATGAAAATATTTACAAACAAGATATAAAATAAAAGAATTTTTTGCATAGAGTTCATCCAACTTTGTAAAACATAACTCGCTATAAAACCTCCATTTGTGCGAAAATAATAGAAATAATAGAATGATAGCGGTGTGTTTCCTGCAGAATAAAGAAATGGCTCGTGAATACATGGACGAGAAAACTATTTCTTTCGACTTTGTCCCTTCAATTTTTTGTTTTGCTCATTTATACCCCTCAATTTTATTTAGTGTTCATTCAATTGTTCGATATAGAATACTCAACTCTCTCACACTGAATATAAACATAAAATTGGTATAAAATCGGACCATTCTCTGGTACCAAATTTTATTGGGTTAGGGTTGGATTGGTTTGGTTTGGTTTGGTACAACATTGCAGGGATACCACGATATATTCGGTACCAATATTTTATTAGGGTTAAGATAAGGCAAACGGTACACAATTAGACGAATACTTCACAATTGTTCATTTACCAACCATTTGATAATTCAAATCTCTAGCAATATCATTTCAGATACTTTTCACATGGAAAATACCAGTATAACATTTTGTAACTCGCAATATTAGCAAATTTGCACTTCATTTTGATACCGCAGCGATGATATATCAATAAAATTTTATTTACCACCAAAGCATCAAAAACTAAAGTTACCTCTCTGAAAAAATTGTCCTAATTGACCCAAAAATATTTCAAATTCAAAATTCAAAATTTCTGGGATAGACATTAGAACCTAATTAAGCACAATGCAGAATAAACAGTAACGCAGCATCAAAAGATCTCACCTTTGATTTCATCTTCTTCCTTTGTTCCTCTCATCGGCTTCTTTATCGGCCATCTTCTTCGCACCCTCAACCAGTTTATCCACTGCTTGCTGCACGGCCTCTCTACCTCCAATAATCAGCTTCGTCACCACCTCCGGATCCTTCTCAAACCTCGCCGCCTCGAACTCTTTCCTCGCATTTTCCCTCAGCACATCTCGCCATATCACCCCACGAGCGTCGGGCCAAGTGAAGAAGCACGAGGCACGGAGAACATCTCGGTACAGACTCAGCGCCTCACGACGCGTACTCGTCAGCCTTCGACGGAGTGCTTCTTCATCGTCGTCGTCGGAGGACTTTTTAGAATCCTTTTTGGCGACATGGCGGTCGAGGAGCTCGTCGATGGTGTCGGGTCCTTCGTGCAATGAACGGAAGAAAACGGTGGTTCGCCGGAGAAAGCCATGGGAGTGTCGGGTCAATGACGCCATTGGATTCTCAATGGGCCAAATTGGACATAAGCCCAATACGTCTCTTCTTCTTCTAGAACTACACTACCTAGTCACGGCAAATGTGCATCAAAGCCCCTTCATTATTGATAATTACAAAAAGCCATCTTCTTGATACTTCCTACCGAAGCAAAATTAAGCAATAAGGCCTTCTTTCTAAGAAGCCCCCAATCCAAAAGTCTCCATCTTTACAAACCAATCCTCCCACCCCAAAATCCTCCATTAATGGCTTCAATCTACAGGTATGACTTCAATTCTGAATTCTTATTATCAAATTGGTAATTTTTCATGACAATATGATTTCATCAGATGCGCGACATGTGGGACCGATCTGAATTTGAGTACCGCGCATATATATCCGCCGAACACTTATTTCGAAGCGGGTAACAAGAACACTGTTTCATTCTCATGGATAGATGAATCCAAATTCAGGTTTACCAAGGAGGACAAGATCATGCCGTTCTTCGAGACGAAGAATTATTGGGGAATCCAACGAAAGCGCACTAAAATCAATTGTGACAGTTGTAATCGCCTCGTTGGATACGTTTATGATGACGGGCCACCGGTGATGGACGGCATTGGCCAGTTAGGGTTCGGACCCAGTCAGGTTATACCGAGGCTGCCGAGATATCGGTTCAAGATTAAGGAACTTGGTTATGCTGGTAATTAAAATGTGATGAGCAATTTTTTTTGGTGGGTTTTGTGTACATATGTAATGTTTGGTTCTGAAATAATGATTTCAATAATGTATTAAAATTTCTCCATTTCATTATAAATCTTCTCAATTGGTTAAGAAAAATTATGATTCTATGAACCACATTGAAATTGACAAAACCCTTGGGACTCTTTGTATGTTCTTGAATACAATACCAATTATTAATTCATTGAATTCAAATTGTAATTTTGAAATTCTTCAACAAAGCATAATATGAAAATCTTCTACATAATGCTAACTTGGAAAACAAAAATATGTAAACTTCTAATTAAGGAAGACTCTTCTCTTCTTAAACAACAAATCTACCTATATATTATATACTAAATACTCCATTAAATAATGATTTCATCATAGATTGTTGAGTTTCATTCAACAATTAGTGATAAAAAATTAATGGAATATTTTTTTATCGATGTAGCTTCGTTGCCTCTAAAAACAGAAACTTCGAATCGAGAGTGCAGAATAGCAGCACTTCCCATACAGAAGTTTCGCATTTATTTAACTTCTACATTTCAATATTCTTCAGGGATACTTTGCAAAGCCGGTTGCCAGCCACCGTACCGGCCATTGACCGGTTCTTCTTTCTTCGCATGCCTCCATCTGAGCACGCTGAAAAACTGCTCAAATGTTTGTGGCGCATTTTTATAACGACGCTTCGCATATTTGTCCTGCTCTCGTTGATTCATAGCTGTGATCAAATGCTTCAACTCGCGCTTCGTTACGACGATTTTCACCTTGGTCACTCCATCTTCTTCGTCTCGAGAGATGAACTTTGAATTGGTGGTCTTTTTCTTGTAGATTGAAGGGAGGAAACACATGGCCATGGTTTTTAAATCTGAATTAATATCTTGTTATCTTTGGATTTGTATGAGTTGGGTTTATGGCGTTTGGGGTTTGATTATATAGGAGAGGATGTCGGCTATTTTTTTATTCCGAAAATGGAAGTCGGCTAATTAATTTGATAAATGGAAGGCCAAATTGGAACCTACTACTTGTTCAAATGAAAATGAAAATATTGTATTGTTTTATGACATGTTGGCATTTTCAATCTTGATTTACATTGGAAAATGTAGTAAAACGATATTACTGACAATAGGCCTATATAAACAAGGGAAATTTTAATTTGCCCCCACAACTCTTCTCTTTCATTCTCTATTGCGATTTTTCGAAGAGGAATTTGTGGAAGTAATTAGCAACCCAATTAATACACAAAATGCACTTAATTATTAATTTCAACGTACCAATAAAAATATATGTCAATTAATCATTAATTCATTTTTGCATATAAATTTAACATTAATTTGATGTTAATTGAGTTACTATTAATCATTAATCAAAGACATCGTGATATCATGTGACAACATCAATGATTAAAATTATGAGTTATGGAAACACAATATATGACATCTACAAATAATGTATATATTGAAATAATGTAGCTTGCAAAATATTATATAGGTATTGATTATGAAAAAAACATCATATACGAACCGATAGATTTTGAATGGTTCTGTTGGGAGTTGGACCGGCAAAAAGAAACTTGTAACTCGTTATAAAATTGGCTCAAACAAATTCAAGTCGAGCCGAACTAGTTCAAATCAAAGTTGAGCCAAACTGAACATGGTCATACTCGACTCGAGCTAGCTCAAGTACGAGCCGAGCCAAATCTGATAAACACAATTCGAACATATATTTCGAGCCGATCCAAGCTCGAACCGTCTTCTGTTCGTTCGAACTCGATTCGTTGTCAGTTCTAATTAGGAGGCCGAAATGCAAACAACAAAAATTAGTGCACATAACTGTTTTTTCTAAATTAATGACATCAGTTGGCCTGGCGCGAGATAATGAAATTAATACGCATGATGTTCATAATTTATTTTATTTTCCTTCTCATGTTTTAAAAATAAATATATAAATAGTATCTTAAAATTTTAATAATATATAATACTCATTGTTGGAAAATATTGAGAGGATTATGACTTCTCACGGATCCTCTGTGAGGACAATAACACAATGATACAATCTTCGTATTGTATTTTGAATTTTTACTCATCCGTCACGTGGCATTTACCGAATGATTGTCAAATAAAATTTGATGGGATTCACAAGTTAATAAATTACCGTCACGTGAAAGATAAATATAATTTCGATAAAAAAAAATGAGAATCATATTAATATTGCAATATATAGTTACAATACAATTTATGATACTAATAAAATAATACATATCGGTAATAATTATATTAATAAATGTATACATGTGAGAGTAATGTGAGTATTCGAGATATAGTACCGAAGATTTTTTAATTATTAAGCATACAACAAGATTATTGTATAATAAAATAATATATTTTTTCATTTGTGGAAATTTATGTGATACAAAATTGGCTAAACAATAATCATAATACACATTCAATGATTAAAAAATCTTCAATATTAACCTCCAATATTCACTTGAACAATTTAGCATTTCCACAAATATAATAATTTGATTGGTTGATACAATATATACATGAGTTGAGAGGCGTTAATATCTCTTTAACTAATTAATAGTTTGATACAATATACACATGATATGTTATTGCATACCATCTTCAACTAATTCAATCATTCCAATCATGGTCACTAGTATCATCTTAATTATCATTAGTTATATTTTTTTTTTCTCAATTAGTGTTAATATTGGAATCTAAAGAAAATATACCTACTAAGTTAGGTTTTTTATATATTTAAGCCTACTAACTTAGTTTAATGGTAAACTAGTTTAATAATAATAATATTGCTAATCTTCTTTTTGTCTTATTTTCACATGGTGGCTTGTCTTATCCTCCTGCGTGGAGCCACGTTGTGGGTAAAAGGAGATGATAATAAATATTAAATACATATATTTCTGGAGAATAAATATATTAACTAATTTTTGATAAAACATATACTTATAACATATTATCAAGTTATTTAATCATTTCCCTAATTGACTCTTTAACCAAAATAATTAACAAAGTTTGAAATTTTTTTATTTCGAATTGCAAATTAAGTTCAATTATTCAAAAAATGTATATTATATATAGGAGGAAGGCTAAATTTAAATTATACATTTAAGTGTGAGATAAATTTAAAAAACAATCTATAATAATCTAGAACATTAAAACGAAGCAAAAAATATTAAATACTAGGAAATTCTACGCGCTCCGCTGCGAGTTTTAAAATTTTTATTTCTATTTTTTGTTTGTACCAATATAGTATCAAAATATCTAGTAATCAAAAATTCAGTTACAATAAATGTATATTATGATCATTTAGTTTCAATAAAAAAATCTTGGTTTTGGAGATATATGTTTGAAAGTATCTTAATTTATCAGATGCTTTGCATATACATTTTATCTTAATTCAAAAAAATTCAATTACAATAAAATATACATTCTGAACATTTAGTTTCAATAAAACAAACTTGGTTTTAGAAATATATTTCTGAAAGTATCATAATTTATTATGAGCTGAATAGAGACAAACTACAAATGGTAAGAGATTAAACAATGCTTTACATATACATTTCATCTTAATTCAAAAAACAAAATAAATACAATGATAATAGATATAGATAAGCATGTTAAAGCAAGAAAGCATTATAAAATTATAATATGCCTTGAAAGTCAACTATGCCAAAAATTCATAAAGAATGATCATGATGTAATTTATGTGTACAAATCAAGGATCAAAAATCAAACATGTAGCTTTTGGTGAAAGCATGAAAGCATCCCTAATTTAAAGGGAGATATATTTGAATATGAAAACGAAAAATTAAAAACAAATCATTTTGTTTGGGAAGATAAGAAAAAGAAAGAAGAAATATTTATTTTTGTAATTATATATAGGAACATGTTTATCTTTAATATTTAAAAGAGGGACGAACAATTATTAGAGAACAAAATTCTTTCAAGAAAAATTATTAGAAAACAAAATTGTATAAATTAAATGTATATTTTAAAAAAAAAATCATATTCCTTGACATGTGAACATTACATAAACTACGTTCATTTGAATTTAAAAAAACTATCAGGGGCGGCCTTGTTTTTTGGCGGAACTGGCATACATCTAAGGCCTCCATTTCATTTTAAGTTCATATATATTTTTATTTTATTTAATGCTTTCAATTTTTCTTTTGCAAATGAAGGAATTGTGTTCAGGAAACTGAAATATTGGGGAATCCAACGAAAGTACATTCGTGTCAATTGTTGTGGCAATTAGTGACAGATCTTAACAGTAATATTGGAAAGGACCAGACTACTGAAATAACATTATAATTTTTGTTGGGGTTGGGGAGGGGGGGGGGGGGGTTAAATATATGTCCCTGATGACAATCGTAGTTGTCTTATTGGATATGTTTATGATAACGGGCCTCGGGTGATGGACGTCAGTGGTCAGTTCGGGTTCGGACCCAGTCCGGTTATTTCGAGGCTGCTGAGATATCGGTTTTAAGATTAAGGAACTTAGTTATGCTAGTAATTGAGATGTGATGATCAATTTTTTCTGTAGCTTCATTGATTGCTGAATGCTGAAGAAAATTCAATTGGTTAAGGAAATTTTGAACCACATTGAAATTGACAAATCCCTTAAACATTAGGAATGTTTTAAATTCAATCGCAATTATTCTGCAAGGAATTAGCGGCGAAGAAAAAGAAATGGAATTTCTGCCACATCTTTCGAGAACAAAATGGAGAGGCCGATAAAATAGCGAAGTGGTGTAGAAGTAATCAATTGCACATTCATGGGTCCCATCATTTGTAGCACCAAGCACCATTTAATTCGTAGTAGAAAGATAGGTAGCAAGGAAATAGGTAGTTTTTATGCGAATATATAGATTGTACCTAAAAATGTACATTGCATAAGGGCCTTTAATGCAAAAAAATAAAATAAATAAAAAATAGCAATGATTCAATATTTATTATTGGCCGTAATTGCATTAAAATAGTGATTTAAAGTTCTTCAACAAAACATAGGAAAAACTTCAACATAATGCTAACTTGGTAAACTAAAATATGCAAACTTCTCATTATGGGAGACTCTTCTAATTTCTAAAACAACAAATCTACCTATATACTAAATACTCCATTAATAATGATTTCATCAATGATTGTTGAGTTCCACATGATTATCTATATTGATGTGAATTTCAACAATTAGTGATAAAATTAATGGATTTTTTGGTCAATGTAGCTTTGCTGCCTCTAAAAAACCGAAACTTCCAATCGAGAGTGCAGAATTGCAGCACTTCCCATACAGAAGTTTCTCCACTTTTTGCTTCTACATTTCAATATTCTTCGGGGATACTTTGCAAAGCCGGTTGCCAGCCACCGTACCGGACATTGACCGGTTCTTCTTTCTTCGCACGCCTCCATCTGAGCACGCTGAAAAGCTGCTCTAACGTTGCTGGCGCATTTTTATAGCGGCGCTTCGCATATTTGTCCTGCTCTCGTTGATTCATAGCTGCGATCAAATGCTTCAACTCTCGCTTCGTCACCACGATTTTCACCTTGGTCACTCCATCTTCTTCTTCTCGAGAGACGAACTTCGCATTCTTGGTATCTTTCTTGTAAATTGAAGGGAGGAAGCACATGGCCATGGTTCTCTTTGTTAGGCTCTTAAATCTGAAATTAATGTCTTCTTATCTTTGGATTTGTATGAGTTGGGTTTATGGCATTTGGGGTCTGATAACTTTGATTATATAGGAGAGGATGTCGGCTATTTTTTTTATCAAAAAAAAGTCGGCTAATTAATTTGATAAATATGGAAGGCCAAATTGAAACCTACTACTTGTTCAAATGAAAATATTGTTTTATTGCATGTTGGTATTTACTATTTACAATCTTGATTTACATTGGAAAATGTAATATAACCAAATTACTGAGAATCAAACAGGCCTAGAAACAATGTATATGCTGAAGTAATATACACTTGCAAAATATTATATAGGTATTGACAATGACGGCTGTTGACAAAAAAATTTAGGGGGATAGATAATCTTTTTAACAAAATTATTAGGGGTGTACAAAAAAATTCTCCAACCCGATCCGGACCGACCCGTTTTTTACGGGTTTCGAAGTTGTTGGGTCGGGTCCGGGTTGGAACTTTGACAAATCCGTAAATATGGGTTGGGTTACGGGTTTGAAACTAAAAACCTGCATTAACCCAACCCGACCCGTATAATTTCAAATTTCCAAATAATTGGTTAAGTTTTTAATATAAAATATATGGTATGCTAATTTTTCGTAAATTATATTGCTATAATTTATTTATTATTAATTATTTTTAATATTATATAATATAGTATCTTCTTTTACCTTATATGAATATTATGTTTATCAAGTAATTAAGATTTCTCAAGTGAAAATACAAAATTTATTAACTTAAATCATATATGACATGTTTTGTTTTCTGACAAAAATGTGTATCCTCGTTTGTTACTTTTATTTTGTTTAAGAGTAAACTTCGTCTTTGATTATTATTTAGTGTTTTCTTTAATAGTAAATTTTTTTTATTTCTGTACGATATCACTATATCAGTTTTGTCACCATATAAATAATTAGTTTGAATTTTGAAAATTTTCTATATAATATGTGTTTTATATTTATTGTCGGAAAATATGAAATAAATATAATGAGATGTTGATTATGGATGTTTAATTTTGATTTGCATGTTTGTAAAATATTTTTCGACGATCTAATTAAAAATATAATTTTTGTTGCATATTTTTCTTGTGAACATATGAACATATATCGTTATAGTATGTATTTTTAAAAAAAAACCCGGCTAACCCGCCCAACCCGCCCAACCCGGTCAATATGGGCTTGAAAATTTTTATAGGTATCATAGGTTGGATTGGATTGGAAAAATGAAAACCCGTTTTTATTGGGTTGGATTACATTTTAGATAAAAACCCGTCCAACCCGGTTTATGTACACCCCTAAAATTTATACCTCAAAAATATTTGGTGAGATTAAAAAGTAAATTTACATTGTTATACTGATAAAATCTCGTTATATATAATGTTTTGCAAAAATCTTGAGGACACAGCCTCCCGACCCTATTAAGATTTGTCCCGATTTTGATTATGAAAAAAATATGGCATACGAAGTGATGGATTTTGAATGTTTTTTTCCGGACAGCAGGGAAAATAGCCAATGCATATTTTCATTAAATAAAAAATAATTACAACTGTTAATGAACAAGTAACCAGATAAAAAAAAAAAAAATCTTGAATGGTTTTGTTGGGAGGTAAAAATGCAAACAAAAGAAATCAATGCACATAAAATTTTCTTTCTAGATTAATGACTTCTGTCATTTTTTTTTTAATGTACTCAATAAGCGACCGCTTGTCGTTAATAGTGCCCAATTGTTCTTACAAAAATAGAAACAAAAAGTTACATTCCATTACAAAAACTTAAAAATAAATTTGAGAACTTTATAATGCTGGCAACTGGTATTTATGTTGCTAACAATGTCTGGACCACATAACAATGTCATTTTCATTGCTTTTGTTACATTTTGCGTCGTTGTCTTGAATTTTTTTTTTTGGAAAATTCGCACATTTCTTTCAAACTAGATCGTTCATGTAATCGCAATGAGCATGCTGTCTCACATTTTTTTTTGTCGAACTTGATCTTGTTATTCCTCCAAAATTTTAATAGATTTTGATTTTGATTTTGGTTTGTCGAACTTTCATTTTGATTCACAAGTCAACAAGTAACTATCACGGGAAGGATGAGTATAAATTCAAGGAAAAAATTAGATTCATATTGATACTGCAATATATAGTTACAATAAAATTTAGGATACTAATAAAATAATATATAATAATAATTATATTAAACAAATATATGAGTGTGGGAGTAATACCCAAGCGAATATTTGAGATATATTACTAAATTTTTTTAATCATTAAATATACATCACCTTCAATATTTGTAATAAAATAATACTTTTTCTTTCTTGAAAATTTATGTAATAAATTGAGTAAATGATAATCTTAATACAAATTCAATGACACAAAATATCAAGTATTAACCTCCTATACTCACATGAATAATTTAGCATTTTCGCAAATATAATAATTCGATACAATATATACATGACTTGAGGTGTGAATATCTCTTTATAATCATTGTGTTTTTACATAGCATCTTCAACTAATTCAATCATTCCAATCATGATCACTGATATGATATCTTCTTAATTAAAAATTGCGATCATTTTTATTTTCTTAAAAATGTTCATTAGTTAGAGATTTTTTTCAATTAGCGTCAATATTAGAAATCTAAAGACAATATACCTAGCTAATAAGTTAGTTTTTTTAAATATTTAAGCCTAGTACTAACTTAGTTTAATTGTAATCTTGTTTAATAATAATAGTACTGCTAAAATATTTTTGTCTTCTTTTCACATGGTGGCTTGTCCTCCTTCTACGTGGATCCACGTTGTGGATAAACAATTAAATAATAATAATAAATAATAAATAATAAATATATATTTCTAGAGTATTAAATATTTTTTGACTAGCCAATGGGCTCGTGGTCCAGTGGTTGGGTGTAAGACACAATAAATCATATGTTGTGAGAGGTTGTGGGTTCGAGTCCCATTGACACCAATGGATGGAGGACAACCGAGCCTTCTCCATTTACTCGTTTTTTTTAAAAAATATTTTTTGACTAAAATATATAACTATAACAAATTATTAAGTTATCTAATCACACATCCCCTAATTGACTCTTTAAACAAAAAACAATTAACAAAGTTCGAAAAATAATTTATTACCTATTGCAAATAAGAAATTATAGTAACCAGGAGAAGTTTTGAATTATGTCTCGGGTTTTTCAATTTATCGTTAATAAAAAAATGTTATTATAACTTTTATAAAAGTTTAATTGTGTAAAAATTGTATATTATGCAAGTTTTTCTGCACATACATATTACATACTTTATGTTTATATATTTACCTGTGAGTTCAATTTAATTACAAATCTATAATAATGGGGAGCATAAAACGAAGAAAAAAGTCCTACATATTTATTTATATGTGAAGAGGAAAAATTTGAAATAAACAATTTCTTTTTGAAGAGAAGAAAAAAGAAATATTTATTTTTGTAATTATATAATTTTTTATGTTTATTATTTTAAAGAGGGACCGACCGTGAGCATTAATAAATTCTATCATTTTTTTATTAAAGAACAAAATTCTATAAAATTTATGTATGAATAAATTAAAAAAAATCATATTTTTCGCCATGTAGACATTACATCAAATATGAAACATCTGAGTTTATATTCATTAAATAAGTCTATTTTCTGTATGAAATTTGCAACTTTTATATTATCATTTGTTTTTTTTTATAATAAATGCAGAAGTCTCATATATATTTCATTCATTGATGTTAATGCGGACTGAATCAACAATTTCTCATAACATATGATTTTTTGTGTCTCGCATTCGATTCAACTAACTGAGTTATGGACCAATTGACTATATCATCAGTTGTTAATCATAAACTGATTTTGTTGTAAGATTGCAATGTAAAATTCATAGTTTACTACGAAATTCATAAAATTATCATGTATTTTAAAGAAAAGTATAACCTTTTAACATTTATATGAATAATGTTAGATTATTAGTATGACAGTAACTAAACCTAATTCTACCTGTAGTACACACAGTATTTGATCTCCAGAAATATATACTTTTGAAGCACAATTATGTTGTTACTTTTTAACTTTGAGAGGCCAAAAATGTATTTTTTGATACCTTGATTAATGTAAATGAAAGATGGGGTATTTCTTGTCTTGACTTGTGTTGCTTTATATCCATCAATTTGGCAATTAGCTAGATACATTAAATTAAACATGAACGACCAGATCAGGACTGGTCTGGTGCACATGCCATGACCGATTTTCTCGCTGAAGAAGAATCTAAACATTATTGATAGCTCCATTCATTCATTGATTGCTCTCTCTCTCTCTCTCTCTCTCTCTCTCTCTCTCTCTCTCTCTCTCTCTCTCTCTCTCTCTCTCTCTCTCTCTCTCATTGCACATGGCTACGTGGTTATCGTAATCGAATAAACATATAATTAGTTATCTTAATCCTATTGTTAATTGTTCTGTTATAGCAGTTACTAAACCTAATATATGTACCTATCTTAGTTATCAAAATAATAATATACAATAAAGTGGAAAAGTCTTTAAGGCCTCAACTAATATATTCCCTAATCCGACGAGTTTTAATATCATATAAAATGTTATTTTAGTAATTCGTAACAAATAAAGAATAAAATCTTAACCTAACATGCATCTATTCTTAAAATTATAACAAAAAATCTCAACTAATATTTTCAACGTTATAAGAAAATATATTCCCTTTTTCTTGTATTCTTCAAAGCAAATTTTTCGATCAATTCATCTCATTTTTGTTTATCGATATTTTTTTCAATTAAAATCATAACTAATACTTAAACTTTTCTCAATTCTTTTTCTTTCCGATAAATTGGAGTAGGTTCATAGACTTACATCCAATATTTTTATTAAATTAAATATTTACATTAAGTAAAAATAAAGAAATTTTTTGGACAATATTAATTTAATATACATTGATCTCCTAAATTACTAAGTAATGATAGGGACCACGAATTTGTGACCAAGAATTGACCACACCTGTCACGTGGCAGCTGTCCATTGGCTGCATTAAAGTTGTGCAAAAGATGCAGCCAATGAGCAGCTGCCACGTGGCAGGTGTGGTCAATTCTTGGTCACAAATTCGTGGTCCCTATCATTACTCTAAATTACTCACGTATATACAATCTTAACATTAGACGATTATTTATTACTCATTGAATTTTACTTTCGTCCTTGTCCACCACGTTATCTCTGGAATTATCATATTAAGTAGCATTTATATTGTTTTTTCATCTTCGGTAAAGATTTTCGCACATCTTTCTTTCTAGATAATGAACGTAAAATACAATACAATTTGACTAACTTCCTTATGTACTCGCAGTTTATGCTGATTTCTACTAGCCCTTCAGATCCATAACTTCGACCTCCGTCGAAATACATGCTTACTGTTGACCATACCTTTTTTGAAAATTCACACTATTAAATAAGTGATTTTCTATATATTTTTTTGAATTGATGAAATTGTTTAAAATCTTATTTAATTGACACAATATCCAAATATATTTATTCTTAACGGAACTGATATTTCACACAAATTTATTATATTTGTATTAGCATTGACGCCTTTAATGAAAAAAAGTATATGCACTTTTGACTGTAAATTGTTTAGAAGAAGTCCACTTCTTGTAGTTGATTAGATAGAAATTCTTGTAGTTGTATTAATGTTTGAGATGATAAGTTCTCTCTTAATACTAAATTTTTACTTTTTTCGAAAAAAATCATCTACAAAGTCATCCGTATGAAATGCACAAGTTTTTAATATATTAAAACTCATACATCGTGATTTTATCATTCCATGTTGAGTCCCATAGCATAGTTTTTTTTGGCCGTTTCCAATCTCAACGTACATAGATGTCAAATAAATTTGTTCGAGAGTGAGACAATATTTCCATAGAGATGAATAACGATCATCAAAATTCAAATTTCACTCGTAGACATCTCTTTCCGTACGATGTTTTCTTTAGTTGAGCCCTAATATTATTCTTTTATCATGCGGCAGTACTATCCTCTTCGTCAATTTTGCTTCAGCTTTCTTGGATTCTTCAAAATCTTCGCTGCAATACTCTTCTCTTCGAATTGCTCTTCAATTTCTTGTAATTTTTCTTCAACTTTTCTTCAATTTCGAGTAAATTTCTGTAAATTTCTGTGGTACTCTCCTCTTCGATAAATTTCTGTAATTTCTGTATTGAAAATTGAAAGATATCTCGAATAATTTGTGCAATTTCGAGTCAATTTTGTCTGTAAATTGTATGATCTATGTAATCCGTCATATGTGCAATTCTATAATTTATGTAATTTGCGCAATACATCGTTGCGATTTGTGCAATTTGTGCAGCCTGTGATTTGTGCAATTTGTGCAGCCTGCAATTTGTGTGATTTGTGCAATTCATCGATTTTTAAGTTCTTCAATTCTCTCTAATTTTTGTATAATGTCGAGTCTACGAGTTCTGTAATTTTTGTAATTTGTTGCCATCTTTGTAAATTGTAAATTGAAAGATATGATCTTGATAATCTTTGTAATTTATGTGCTCTCGAGTGTCGAGTCAATTATGAAAATTTGTTGCAATTTTGTATGATAATTTCTTTATAATTGTAGGTATAATCATGAAAAATAATATGATATTTTTGTCGGAAAATGAAAACCAAAAAACAAAAAAAATGTGAGAACAAAAATATTTAAATGAATATGCTAGTTATGTGTTTTGTAATATTTTGAACTCGCTTTATTATTATATATTTTGTTTTACATTAAGATTTTTTTTTTTTGAAATGATGTAATTTTGTAATTATAGATTATCGTAACGTTATGTCACAGGCCTCCGAATACTCAGGACCGGTCCTGATCATGCCACAGACGTTTTTCGATTATGTATCGTATGTTAATTAATTATACTATATATTCTAATTAACATGTTAATTATCTTTGTTCATCATCATACAGAGGATGTTTTGGTGAATTACCAAGGAAAGATAAAATTTTCCTCTGTAAGAATTGGCAGTCTAATTTAAAGGGTATTTTACCCCCACATTTCACCAAAATATCCTCTATATACTAAATAACATGGTTATTAATAATGTGTAGAAAAGTTAACCTATATTAATCAATATAAATTATATGTTAATTATGTATAATGTGTTAATTGATGTATGTATGATGTTTTTGGTGAAATGGGTATGGGCATCCCAAATGGCCCCTTTAGAAGTCCTAACTTTTGCGGGCTTATTAAGCTAGTCTACTTGTGCAAGGCCTCTTCTACATATTAGGCTATGATAGACTATAGTATCATACATAATGTACTCAAATTGAAAATTCACTGCCATAATTCTTTCTTTACCAGCCCAAAATCGGCTCACATCCAAACAAAACCCGTCAGTTTGTTCTTTTTTTTTTTTTTTTTTTTTTAATTTCTAATATTTCTTATTTTATGAATTATAATCAGAATTGTTTTAGTATAGGCTAAAATCCAGAATAACATTTTTCTAGTTTTATTTGAGATTAGTAACCTTAATTTGAGAGAGTTATGATCTATATATGGATGTTTTCATTGGGATAAATATAATATATTAAGATTTTGCAAAGATACATAAATAAATAAATAATTGAAATTGTGCATGATTGAATACACATTACTTATTTGTCATATATGTTTCTTAAAAATCTCATTTTATAAGACAAGGCAATATGATTTAAAATTTACAGGGTCCTATAAATGTAATGTCTATTTTTTTCTGATCTCAATTTGGATGTTTACATTTTTATTTTATTGTCATATATTCAAACACAAATAATTACAATATAAGCATACAAACATTCATATGAGTACCTATTGTATTATATTTACAATTCATTGTAGAATATAATTGACAAAAAATCATACTAATTACATATAAAAACAACAAGAACATCAATAAAATTAGAAGAATGGATACTTTCTTGCATGACATGATAATATAGCCATGAAGAAAGGAAGAACACAAATACCCCTTAATTAGCAACTTGTAAAAAGATGAGTTGCTAAGTAGTTCTAGGAACAATAATTTACAAAGAAAAGGGAATATAGACATTTTCAAACTTCTTCGGGTATACTCTGAAGCTCCGGCCTCCACCGCCTTCCATGCCGAACCGTAACCATTTCACGTTTCTTCGATTGCCTCCTGATCACAACTGCGTTATGTAATTGCTCGAAGAAACGGCGTAACTTTTCTTTACGATCCACCCGTATAAGCGACTCGGCAATTTTTTTCGCTTCTTGTTGGCTGATGATAATCTCATTTGTTCGAGTGGTGATCATTGTCTCTTCGAGTGCTTGTTCGATTGATTCGAGCGTCGTGAGATTGGTATGGATGCGAGAGCATCTAGATAGAAACTTATTGTTTGACGAATCATGAGCTATTTGAGGGTGTATAATCTCCATGGAACAGATCTATTTATATGTTTAATTAGTATTTGCTTGGTTAATTTGTTAATGGAATGATGGAGTATGTGTTTTATAGGCGATGGGTAGCTGGCCAGCTCATGATGAAAGGTTGGAAAGAAGTTACTTAGATCGTTAGATAATGCGAATATTATGGAAGTTGAACAACTGGATAGTTCTGTGAATGTGATGGTATTATTTTATGTGAAAAGTCGGTGTCATGCATAATGTTTGGTTCTTTCCAAAGTCAACTCATGGTGGTGGATCGATCTTATTAGAAAATTTTCACCATCACATTGTCTGTTACATGTTAATTAGGATATAGATTAGGATTTGGTGGTGAAATATGGAGGCAAAGTAAAAATTATATTATATTTATTTGAGGATAAGATATATACTATACTACAATTAAGACCCAGACATAACACAATCGTTTATTTGAACTTCTATGATAAGATGCAACTATAAATGTAAAAAAGTAAAATTTAAAGTTACTAATCACACATTTTTTGATTGTCAACATAAAATAATTATAGTTTGTAAATTTTAGGAACTTCCAATTCCAATATTTATTCTCTCTCACAAGTTTGATGACATTGTTATGATTTAACTTAATTCATTATTTGACTTATTAATTGTTATAACCTTAATTGTTATGATTTAATATCTTCATTATGATTTAATATCTTAATTTTTAACATCTTATTTCAGGGCAACATTTGTGAGAGGCAATTAACGAACGATTACATATAGTAAAAATAATAGTTTTAGAAATACTTAAAAATGTTACAACCTTAAGATTTTTTTTTATTTTCATAAAGAGTACCCCAAAAATGTTATTGTAAATTTGTATCGTGAAAAATCTCAAGATAATAATGTGACCATATATATCGTTATTAGATTCTGATAGTTTTTGAATCTGACATCCATTATGCCCCTATTATTAATATTTAATCTGTGATTTTTTCATTGATCTATTTTTATCTCCTTCAACATTTATTAATATAATAACTATTTACTTTAATAAAACATTTTAGTCATTTATTAATATAATAACATTTTAGCCATTTATCACTCAATTTTTTCATTATTGTATAATGTAAATGTACCACTTATATAATTTGAAAATACATATTCTTGACAGTTTCTCGTCAAGCATCCGTCAAGAATCCGCCAACCCCGTCAAGAACCGTGAAATCCAATTTGTTCATGTTCCATTTTTTGAGCCTGCTTTTGTATTTTCACTTAAATTCCCGTGTTGTTCAAATTGATTTTCTCCAATGACTTGAATACAACAACAGATAAAAAATATGAACAATGATTGTATTTTAAAATCATCTACAATATTGTAATTATGGTAGATGGTATAACGAATTTCTCGATATTCATATGGTTTGAATTCTCGGTCATTTCGTAATGCTTAATGCATGAATTTTATGCCAGTTTTTCACAAACTTACTCGTATTGAAAATATTTACCAATATATTCTAGAGAAATATATAGATTATTTTTCATATATATTTGCTCATGCCAAATGTACGTTCGATCATAAGTATCAAACGATAATTCATTAATTTGCGTGCTCGAATTATCAAATAGTACTGTTTAAAGCACTATTTATTTGTCTTCACGCGACTCGCACTTTTCATCATGGTTCTGAAACTCGGACTCGGACTCGGACTCGGTTGGCTCCGGAGACTCGGGACTCGGATGACTCGGACAAGACTCGGACGAGTCAAAAAAAAAACTCGGACGGTTAGTAAAAAAATCGGAAAAAATAGAAAAAAATAAAAAAAAATAATTTTAAAAATAGATAACCATTCATAAACATGATACACACAAATTCAACTAATAAAACCTAAATTTTTATACTGTAAAGTGAAGTATGCCTAGTATGGCTAGTATGGCTGAAATAAAGTATGTACTGTAAAATCTTTATGCACTGTAAAAATGAAATTGAAGGATGTGTAAAATAAAGACAATTTTTATACAACTACAATCCATTTTAATATAACAATCTTTAAAAAAAAAAAAAAAAAAAATCACATCTCATATGCAAAATATCATTCGAATCTGGATGGTATGTATGTATATTTGTAAATTGTAAGCCTACCCTTAAAACTTTTAGTTTCTTTTGTTAATTTCGATTTTCATAAATTTAGGTGTAAAATAAAGAAAATTTTTATATAACTACAATTCATTTTGATATAACAATCTTAAAAAAAAAAAAAAAAAAAAACCTGAATTTTAGGAATCAAAAATTATTTTAAAACAAAATAATTTAAAAAATAAATAAATTATAGATAAATAAACTTGTATAAAAACTATAATATTTAACGATAGAATAGTGTTTATATATATATATATATATATATATATATATATATATATATATATATATATATATATATATATATATATATATATATATATTGCATTTATATGCATTGTTTTTTTTATAAAAAATTATTTTAATACACATACAAAGACCTCATACCAATAATTTATTTTATACACATATAACCTGAATTTTAAGTACTTTAAAAACTTGAAAAATAATAACCCGATTTGTGTATTCCCAAATCGGGATTCAATTTCTCAGTTTTTTATTATCTTAAAAAAATCAGTTCTTTAATTCTGTCTTTTTTTTAAACTGATGAAACCAAGTAAAATATTCTCATCTTCTGATTTGTGTATTCCCAAATCGGGATTCAATTTCTCAATTTTTTATTATCTTAATAAACCAGTTCTTTAATTCTGTCTTTTTTAAAACTAATGAAACCAAGAAAAAGATTCTCATCTTCTCCAATTGAAAATCGGGGTTCTTTTTCAAAACATAACAACCAACAATGGTGTTCCTCTCTCTCTCTCGAGATGCTCTGGTGGGTAGGAAGAAATGATGTTCATCTTGATAAGTCGCTCTAAGTTTCTCAGTACGAACTATAGTATATACCCCATTCTTAATTAAAAAAAAAAAAAAAAAAAAAAAAAAAAAAAAAAAAAAAATTACTGTAGATCCGAGTTATCCGGGCCATACTCGGGTCGGGAGTGGCCGAGTCCGAGTCAACTCGGCCGAGTTTTTTTTGACTCGGCCGAGTCTCAGAACCATGCTTTTCATAACCATAAATTAAATTTGACAAACTCTCAACTTTCGTTTAATTCCAAAACTAGGTTGTTTATTTCGTATAATATCAAACTTAATAGGTCTAGGTGCAAAATTTTCCCATTTTATATCCTAATTAACATTCATTTAAATAAAAAAAATCTGAATAAATTATTAATTATATGTCTTCTTAATTATGTGTTCCTTGTTAATCTATTGGAGTGAGAGCTGCATGGTCTGATGCATTTAAACTCTAAGATTAAATTATGTGTGAATTTTAACATAAATAAATTGTACACAATAAACTTATGTTAAATTGTAAGTGATACAGTTGACTTCTAAGTTGAATATTTTCTTATTTTAATCCATTATAAATAAAATAAAATTACCACTTAAAACGCATCAAATATCACATCTAAAATTGAGATATTAAATATTACTGTTGTTACAGGCAAACTAAAACTATATCAATATTATTTAAGCACACAAAAGGATCCAATGTATTTATTAACAATTAAGACCAGCACATGAAAAAAATCATTTTATTATATTTTCATGAACCTGCCAAGTTATCATTTTTAATGATATGGCATTAAGAGGACAAAATAGAATTACTCACAAATTTGGGGACATTTTTCTTTTAAATTTTGAAAATGTAATTATAAATTTAAAATTGTCAATGAGTCCATACTCAGTAGAGCTGGCAAAAAATGACCCGACCCGAAAAAATGACCCGACCCGCCCGAACCCGAACCCGACCCGACCCGAAAATATTGAAAAGTCAACGACCCGAACCCGAACCCGAATGACCCGAACCCGAAATCGACCCGAAACCGAATGACCCGAACCCGAAATCGACCCGAAACCGAATGATCCGAAACCCGAACGACCCGAAACCCGAACTAACCCGAACCCGAATGACCCGAAACTCACGACCCGAATGACCCGAAATTCACGATCCGAATGATTCGAAATTCCCGACCCGAATGATCCGAAAATTAAAATATTATTGTTAAAATCAATATAATATTACTAAAATATCTTGGAATCAATAAAATAAATCAGAAATTATCCGAAAACTAAATTTTGGAAAATCGAATGATTCAGAATCAAATTTTGTGAAATCTGAATTACCCGAAAATCAAAATAGTCACGACCCGAATGACCCGAAAACCGAAACGAACCGAACCCGAATGACCCGAAAACCGAAATGACCCGAACCCGAACGACCCGAAAACCAAATCAACCCGAACCGGAACGACCCGAAAACCGGAACGACCCGAACCCGAACGACCCGAAAATCGAAACGACCCGAACCCGAACGACCCGAAAACCGAAACGACCCGAACGACCCGAAACCCGAACGACCCGCGACCCGAACGACCCGATGATCCGAATGACCCGCAACCCGAATGACCCGCAATCCGAAACGATCCGATCCGAACCCGACCCGACCCGCCCGATTGCCACCTCTATTAAATACTCAGTTATTTTGTGTGAAAAGTCGTGTCATACACAGTTTATGGTTTTGTCAAAAGTCAACTCTTGATGGTGGATCTTATAAGAATAAAATTTTGAAACTCAATATTTAGTTATTTACTCATGATCTTTTTGAAAAAACATAATATCCAATTTTTTTATTTGTATACACTATTTAAGTGCAAAAAATAATGTGGAAATTATGAAAAATATATAATTCTTTGTTTCTAGGTTATAATTTTATTTTGTTTTTGTTTCATTGAATAATATTGTCAATAATAAAATATTTAACTTATGATTTAGGTATCATATTAGTTTTCTAATATTTCATATTATTAATTTCATGAAATTATAATTCAAAAATAAAGGAAAAAAATTTATTGTATCTCGAAACTACCAATTCACAGAAAAATCCAATTGAATCAAAGTTTTAAAAAACTAGAAAAATACATAGAATTGGAAGTTTTGTCATGTAATAGAATATAAATTACTCAATCCATGCTCCAAAACTTTAGTACCGAACAGGTCCTATGTCATTTACCCTGCCCCAGAATTTTTTAATGAGAAAAAAAAAAAAAAAAAAAAAAAAATAGATATTCTAAGATATTTAAAATAGAAATCAGTTTATAATCTATGTTCAATGAGAAATCATTTCTGCAAATGTCTCAAAGAACAAGGAAATGGATCAGAATCCAGTTTGAGTTTGAATTTACAATATTTCCACGATCTTTTTGGCTTTTCCTCTTTCAAAATTCGAATTAATTTGTTACAATGCCTATTTATATGTTCATGGAATTAGCAATCCAACTTTCTAATCTTCATCATATTCATGGCAAGATCTTTTTCATGGTTGCCGTTGGCGCTACCGTCGTTGGAGACGTGATTGAACATTTATGCTGGTTCCGTTGCGACGAGTTTTTCAATCTTTTGTCTGAGCTGAATTGCATTTTGTTATTATAAGTCAGCAAAAATAGCTAAGCCACTTAGTTTGAAATCATAAAAAAATTGAAGCTAATTATGTTTTGAGAATTATAAGTATTAACCAGTGTTTAAAATTGCGGCGATATTGCGGCGATATTGCGGATATTGCGGCCTGGGATTTAGAATCGCAATTTCGCAACGAAATATTGCGGCATATAGCGTTTTTCCGATATTGCGGAAATTGCGGCGAGATATCGGCGAGATATCGGTAATATTGCGGATATATCGGATGATATTGCGGATAATATTCAAATCGTTGTAATTTTCTCATCCTTCCACCAAATTACATGAAATTTATATCGAAATCGCTCGTCTCGAAGAGAGGAATGCAGTGATGGGCTTGAATTTGTGAAATTTTGTCTTTTACCCTAAATTAAACACAAAATACACCTTAAAGTAATTTTATCGAGAATTATTTAATATAAATATTATAACATAAATTTTGTGATTATTTAATACTTAGTTTCCATGTTTTATTATCAAAATATTTGATAAAATATGCTCATAACGTATATAACTTCTAAAATGTGTCATTTTCATCTATAAATGTATGAATTTAGTAATTTTCATTGTATTTCATTTATGTTTAGATTTAAAATTTGAGTTATAGTGTTTTGATATTTTTAGAATGTCGACAAAAAATTCTTCAACAAAATACAATTCCAAAGATCCCGTATAATTTCTATTTTAATGGAAATTTTATGATCAACTTTTATTTACATTGAAAAAGTTCATGGACAATCAATTTTTTTATTCTTTTTAGAAAAAAATTATAAAGAAAATTTTATGATATTATTGGTGATAAAAAATATTGTGAAAAATATATTTAAACAAACTATTACTTTTACATAATTTTTTATCGCAACGACTGTCCGCAATAAGGTTATTGCGCCGCAATTGCGCCCGCAAACGCAATCCGCTGCAAAAAAGACCCGACCGCAATATCGCAATTTAAAACATTGGTATTAACATATATGATTGTAAATAAGTTGAAGTTGAAGACTTCGGAAAGGAGATATTTTTTTTTACTTGTATTTTTTTAATTTATATTACAGCTCGTATGTAATATTTGGAGAATACATAGTTGGAAATATTAAATTATAAAATAAGATTTTTTAATATTTTTTTGGATTTTTCGAAAGTCAAAAAATATTAAATTTATGATACAAATGATAGTCTGTTTGATATTTAGGAGTTCACCAGTGTTACTGTGACCCCTTAGATGGTAGCCTTTGATCAGAAATCAATTCTCCATGTGTTAAAGAGATGATTTTCATAATTTTGAGAATGAGATGAAGATGTCATTTCTTGAAATAATTTAAGATTTTTTTCATATAAGTCCTAATTTTTTTTTAAAAGCTACGAATTATATATTAAAAATATTTTGTTCTACCACATTATTTGTTAATATAATAAGTATTATACTATTATTATTTTAATTTTTTAGTAAATAAAAAAAATACTAGTATAATACTTATTATACATAATAAAATACCAAAAAACTAAGAAATAATTAAATTCACGAGTTATTATTAATAATATAATTAAATGTTATATAAGAGTAGATATCATAATTATTATTGAAAATTGTTGTATCGACTAGTTATTGAATCCATGAAACATAAAATATAAATTTATATTTTTTTACTATTTATCTTATATTTTATAAATTGATTCAAACATAAAAATATCATAATATTGAATTAAGCAAATAAAAGTATTAGTATATAAATATCTAACTTATGTTTAATCAATCTTGTTATATATAAGGTGGGTTTCATTGGCCAACACTTTTGTATGGCTAAGGCGACTAACAACCGCATATATATGATTTATATCATTTGAGAATGTTATAGATTCAATTTCATGAATTTTTTTTTTTTTTTATCATATCAATCGACAATCATGATACGCTAAAATAATGGTTGTATTTATGACATGATTAAACATAAAATAAATTTTGAAATTCGATTTTTTTGCTTTGGATATAATTTAAATTTTATATATAGGTATAGGATAATTATTTAGTTTTCCTTCATGAAAATTAAAAAAATTAAAAATCATATTATATATATATATATATATATATATATATATATATATAACGGGCGGTTCAATGGAGATCTTATATGGAGTTCTTGTTTGGAGTCCAAATTTAAATCCTTGATCTAATTCGGATGAGCGGCTAAGATTCAACAAAAATACTCAGTGCCCAAACCTGATTTCCCTGCCCGAACACAAGGGAGAAATAGTCACATCTGCCTCTGCCTCTCTCTCTCTCTCTCTCTCTCTCTCTCTATAACTGATCCTAAACCCTAAACCTCTCTCTCTCTAACTGATCCTAAACCCTAAACCCTCCCGATCTCTCTCAAAACCTCGCCATTCTCTCGAAAGTTCGTCATGCCAAGACCCAGTAATCATGCTGAGACGACCAGAGATGCTTCAAGGGTTCGAGTAATCTCTCTCGTGACAGCCAAAGAAATATTCTTGAAGAAACCAACTGAATTGTTTTTCTCTCGATTTGCTAGGGTTATGAACGTGATTAAATTACCTAGGGTAAAAGAAATATCGTATGAAAAAATCCTTGTAAATTTCTGTAGGCACATCGAGTGACTGTCAAAATGCCTCAAAGAATAATGTTTTGAGACAACTAAATTCATAGTAAAATATTCTTGAAGAAACCGATCAACACAACCCTCTTCCTCTTGATTGGCTAGCTTACTTGAATACTGATTTAATTGCATTAATTGGTACTGTACTGGTATGATTTGTACAAAGAGGAACTAGTATCAGTTTGGATTCTATACGACTCGTACCGCACTGATTCAAATTGAGGTCAATTTAATTAATCATCTGCTTGTCAAAATGATCAACTTATGATTCTATTTTGAATAGAGGCCTAATATCTTTGCTGTAGGTATATAGCCCGAACATCATTTCAGATATTGCAACCGATTTTCAGAGTTGTAGCCAACGTATTCGACAAAATGCCTAAGACATGGAGTGCTAGGATTGTATGGTTTTATATAACAACTTATACATGGAGTGCGGTACATATGTCACGTCTTGATTTGTTTAGGGTTCATACCAAGGAGTGTATAGTTGTCTATGAAAAGGTTGTATTTGTTGGAAATTAGTATTGGATTTTATTTGGGGAAGAGCTTTGGGGATTAATATCAAAAAGTCAAAGACTTTATATTGCTACAGTAGATAGAATGAAATGGCTTTTCTTCTTCTATTATATTTTTCTTTCTTTTTATTACACGCACAGGAGAGAGAGGGCTTGAATAATTCTTTTTATTAATTTCCCCTGATTCGTACAGTACACATAAAGAGTTTAAATAGAAACAATATATATCTCCTAGAGACACCTTTATCTAAGAGACACATCCTAACTACATACACCATATCACACATACATCCTAATCTATCCAAACTCTAGACTCTTCTAATAATTATCATAATTATCCTGCTCATAAATTATTAATAATAATAATAATTAATATATTAAAAACATTAATTTTAATACTCCCCCTTAATGTTTTTCCTCGTCTTCGTGATGCTCTAGAAAATATTTTCATCACCGTCTTGTTCTTCGGCATAATTTGCTTGTTCGTCGTCATCGAGTTTAAATCGGCAATCCTTTTTAAGATGACCAAACTTCTTGCAATTATCGCATTGAGGCTTTCCTTTGTTCCAGCAATCTTTGTCGACATGAGAATATTTTTGACAAAATTTACACGGAATTTTCTTGGCCATAGTAATCTTTGATTTAAATGCGCTTTCAATCGATTGTTCGGTATCCCTATTTAGCCTTTGCTCGTGTCTTTCCAAAGAACCTATTAAATCGTGCACACTAAGTGTCGAAAGATCTTTCGTTTCTTCAATAATTGAGGCTATGTTGTCGTATTTTGGCGATAGGCTAATTAGGATTTTTTCACAAACCGATTTATCGGTTAATTATTCGCCGCTACTCTTAATTCGATTTACCACCTCCATTATATTAGAGAAATAATCTTTAAGACTATCATTCTCCTTCATCCTTAAATTTTGAAATTCTCTCTTAAGCGTTAAGAGTTTTATCATTCGCAATTTTTCGTTTCCTTGAAATTCTTTTTGTAGAATTTCCCACGCTTCTTTTGAATTTTTCGCTCCAATTATTCTCGGAAATAATTTATCCGATATTGCTTGTTGTATCAAGTATAACGCTTTTGCGTCTCTCTTTTTATTTGCTTTCACCGCTTCCGAAGTTTCTTCTTCTTTTGTCGTTTCTACTCCGTCCTCTACTATTTCCCATAAATCTTGCGAGATCAAAAGAGTCTTCATCTTTATACTCCAATAATCATAATTTTCGCCGTCGAAAATAAGTTGTGAAGTTCGTGGGAGCCCAAATACACCTTCTCCGGTTGTCATGGTGATCTCCTTCTCCGACTTCTACTAATACTCGTTAGATCGGAAACGAGTTGTGAAATTCGTGTGAGCCCAAGTACGTAACCTCTTTGGTTGTCTTGGTGACTCCTTCTCCGACTTCTACTAAACTCGATAACCGTCGTTTTTATTTTATTTTTTTATATATAACCGTCGCTCGATAACCGCTGCTCGATAATCGTCGCTTTAGATAACCGTCGATCGATAACCGTCGCTCTGATACCAATTTGTTGGAAATTAGTATTGGATTTTATTTGGGGAAGAGCTTTGGGGATTAATATCAAAAAGTCAAAGACTTTATATTGCTACAGTAGATAGAATGAAATGGCTTTTCTTCTTCTATTATATTTTTCTTTCTTTTTATTACACGCACAGGAGAGAGAGGGCTTGAATAATTCTTTTTATTAATTTCCCCTGATTCGTATTTAACACATAAAGAGTTTAAATAGAAACAATATATATCCCCTAGAGACACCTTTATCTAAGAGACACATCCTAACTACATACACCATATCACACATACATCCTAATCTATCCAAACTCTAGACTCTTCTAATAATTATCATAATTATCCTGCTCATAAATTATTAATAATAATAATAATTAATATATTAAAAACATTAATTTTAATAGTATTACCGAAATGTAATGAATTATCCTGAGAGAATTGTAGGGGTTTCAAACCAAAATCTAAACTAGAGATGTCATATAATTCTCATCTCCATTTCTCTTTTGAGTAATCAATTTATTCCTTTTTTTATAATTGGTGTTATCTTAGGTCAGAGAAAGATGTGTGTTCAGTTCAAGACGAAGTGATAATCGTGTGATTCATATGCTTTGAGAGAAGAGAGGTGCGATGCGGGGATTATCTGAATGGAAACAAAGAGAGAGTAAATATCTTGCAGTGACTTTGTTTTATAATTGTACTGGAGAGGAAATATGATTTGAGTTTTATGGGTAATTAGAGATTGTGTAATTACAATATCATGGATGTCGAAGAAATTTAGACTTATTTTGGATCTTTTGTAATTTTAAAGATTCATGAATTTGTTACCAACATGAATTGGTATAGTTCAAGAACTTAGTGTGGTACCCAAATTATCAAATTTGTGTAGACAAACTTGTATTTGATTCAGTATTTGATTCATAAAACTTTATTGAATCCGATTCACTAATTGAATTGTAAAATTCATATACAAATCCATACACAAAATCTCAATTTCATATCCCTAATTCCTAAACCTAATCAAATTACAAAAAAAGTACCGGTACAAGTATAAAATACTTAATTCAACTCACAATCCAAAACCCTTATTTCGGTACATAAATATAAGGAACTACGAAATATCATCTCGGTATCGTCCCTCCAAACTCTCTACATTTCTCCACAAAAGAAGCGCGAGACTCGTTTTTTCTGCAATAATTCAAGGGACATTTTTATAAATTTAACAAGTTAAGACGTTTTTATAAATTTTAAGCATTTATGTACCTTGTATTATACAGCCCATACGGTACCGCATTCTCGATATCATGTTGTGAGGATTGTATCCAGCCTTTGATATACTTCTTGCACTCCATCTTATATATTTTGTCGAACACGTTGGCTACACCTCTTAAAAGTGGATGTACGGTACAACAATTAACATTGCAAATTAGAAAAAATTATGATACTACAGTTTTTCATTGAATAGATAAGCATTTGTACATAGCTAGCTAATTGTCAATTTTAGTTCATTTTATCAACTAACAAAATAGATAAGCATTTGTACATAGCTTCATATAGAAAATCATTCAAAAACAAGCCCCTGAATTGTGATGAAAATTAAAATAAAAATGTACCATATCATATCTTATGTATAAAGTTAAGAAATTTCTTGCAATTCTAGGCCTCCACGTCATCAAGGGTCTTTGTGTAAATTTTTTTTTTAATTTACATTTTGGTCCTTTTTAGTTTTAAAATTTATATTTTAGTCCTTTTTATTTATATTTTGGTCCTTTTTAAATTACATTACGGTCTTTTTTACATTTCGATACTTTTTTATTTTACATTTTGGTCCTTTTTATTTACATTTTGGTCCTTTTTATATTATATTTCGGTCCTTTTTACATTTTGATCCTTTTTCTTATTTTACATTTTGGTCATTTTTTATATTTTGGTCCTTTTTTGTTTTAATTTACATTTTGGTCCTTTTTTATTTACATTTCGGTCCATTTTTATCCTTTTTTTCTTATTTTACATTTTTTACATTTGGTCTTTTTTTCCTATTTTACATACATATTAAAATTTGCGAATATGTCATGATTATATTAATCGATTTTAGAAGCACCTGAACAAATGTTATTTATTCAAATTATACTAGAAAATAATATCCGTGATAGACTAATTTCATGAACCTTATGCATCTATTGACATCATGATATTTGCAAATATGTCATGATTAGATTAATTTAGTTCAAACGCATGCGCGTTAATTCGCACACGCGTTAATTCTATTTAAATAATTATATAAAAAACATCCCGCGCAATTGCGCAGGGATAAAGCTAGTTATCCCTAATTCGGAGCAAATCCTTGAATTGTGCATGACATTAAACCCAATTCTTAATTATCCCAACTGAAGTGTAACGAATCATATTAATCGTTAACTAGTTCCAAATAACGACAAATTAATTCCTAAATAAATGAAATTAAACTCTAGTTACAGTTATTGAATCCCAAATAGCCCAAAATCAGCCAATTTTAGTTGCTATCGCAAAAACAACAAATTTATTTCAAAATCTTCTTAGAAAAATTGAGGATTAAGACACACCTGGATGGGATAAAAAGAGAGATGAGAATCCTAAAATTCTTCAGCATTCACGTAAGAGGCAGACATGCTGAGTCCTTCGACAGTCTAGAGAGAGAGAGATGAAATGCCTACTATTTCTTATCGCAATAGACGAAGATATGTGAGTCCTTCCTGGCAAAGAGACATGCAAATGAGTGAGAGGAGCCATCGCATGAGGCAAGAGGAGGTGGCGCACTCCCTTGAAGAACTCCGTCATGGCTGGAGGAGGTGGAGTGTTTGGATCTAATGTGCAAGAGAAGCAAGAGAAGTACTCCTTTGAGAGAATGAGAGAGGTGCTTTTGGGCACGGATTTCTTTTTGGGCAGCGTCCATTTCTTATTCAATCTCAGCCGTGCATCAAAATCAAATCATTGGTTATGATTTGGACTCCAAATAAGAAATAAGGACTCCAAATAAAATAATTGAAGGAAACGTAGTTTCACATCCAAGGAAATGTATTATATGCACATATGTATATATGATATACATAATTATATTGATAAGATAAAATTTTAGGAAAAATATGTTTGGAACATGTTTACTAAAACGGACATAACTTTCACATACGAACACCGATTTGGATGATTCAACTCTCATAAGTTAGATAATTAGATTATCTACAACTTTCCTATTCAGTGGAAAAATATTTGAATAACGTAGGACGTTCATTCTAATGAAATACACGAAAGTTTGCGGCAGTTCGACGAAAGGACGCGAACGTTTACTAAAACTAGCATAACTTTCGGATTGGATATCCAAATTGGATAAACTCGGATTTTTTGGAAAGGTGATAAGATCATCTAGAAGTTTCGTTCAGAACGTTCCTGTTAATTACGGACCTAAGTCAGTCGAAATTCCAGTTTAGTGAAAGTGGGTCGGCTGATTCTGCAGGAGACACATCTTTTGATCAAATCTTCTAGAAACTTGTCATTTCATGCATATAAAAGTATCATTTGATTGATTAAAGAGTGTCTATTTACTGGTGAAGGAATACGAGTTATTCTATAAATAGGACCCTAATCTCACTCAATCAAATCAATCTAAGCAACCATTATTTCCACTAATTAATCCAGTAATTAAGAGAGAGAAAAGTTCGCCGGAATTCTCCATTGATTCCGGCAAGAGTTTAAGCAAGAGTGATTACGAGGCGTCTAGGCAGTTTCGTGATTATCCGACGACTCCCGTTTCGCGGTGGATACGAGTACAGGTATGTATACGTTTGCGTACTAACGAGTTAAGTTCATCAACCGACGAGAAGACGAACGGAGAAAGACGACCGGTTTGGGCGTGGGACGAACCGGTACGAGCGAAAATGCGCGAACGAAAAGGTGCGAACGAAAAGGTGCGACGTGAACGGAAGTGAAGTCTTCGCAGCGACAAACCCTTCGTAAGCGATCAATTTCGCTAGGTACAAATATTACGTTTATTAGATTTACGTTATATTAGTTATAGGCAATTTGATAAACAAATCGTAGATGAGATCTCGGGGATTTGTACTCCGTCGAGTCCAATAATTATCCGCTGCGCGGACTCGATGGGGGTGTAGATAACCCAACAGTGGTATCAGATTGATTAATCGGCCTAGCGCATCCAAGGCTATGATGAACAAATGTGGGGATAGCGGGTCACCCTGTCTTATCCCCCTTCTGTAGTGTACCGATTTACCGGGTATCCCGTTCAGTAATATTTTTGTGGATCCGTTTAGCACATAATGTTGTGATCCAGCGAGGTCCAAATCCTCTGGCCTTTAGTATGGTTATAATGAATTGCCAGGAAATTGTGTCGAAGACTTTTTGAATGTCTGCTTTGAATAGGAGAACGTGTTGGTTGGTTTTGTGAGCTAGATTTAGGGTTTCTCTGGCATATACAGAGCATTCTGCTATTTCTCGATGCTTGATGAAACCTAGTTGGTTCGGCAAGATGAGTTGATTTATGTGTGTTTGTAATATGTTGGCTAGGGTTGGCTAGGGTTTTTGACAGTATTTTCTGAATATTCCAAGTATATTTACTGCTCCGTTTGGAGCATGGCCGTTTGTTTTTCACTTTTATATAGACTTTCTTAAAAATGTGGTTGGAAACGAGAAAGGGCTTTGTATTAAAGCCACAGAGAAATCGAACTCTTGATGGTAGCGTGTGATCAGAACTCAGTCCTTCATGTATCCATTAATATAGTCTGTTATGTTTCTAACAATATCGTGTCGCTCAAATTGATTTCCTCCGGTGACTTAAATAAAAAAATATGAACAATCAAAATCATTGAACTTCTAAAATCACCTAAAAAATACTAATTATGGTATATGAATTATCACGTATTTCTCGATATCCATATAATTTGAATCTCGATCATTTTGTAATGCAAATATTATAGAAAATATATACTTAATATGTTTCTATACAAATATATAGGTAATTTCTCATATGTAATTCGTTCATACCAAATGTATGTTCAATCAAAAGTATCAAATCGGTTTTAAAGTATCAAATAACAATTTGTGTGCTTAAAAGTATCAAATTGTACTGTTTAAAGCACTATTTGTCTATATTCGCACTCTCCAGTGGTGTGTTGTTGGGTCATGATATTCATATACTTCCATTTAAGAGGCCCCATACTCTGGCCCAATCAGATTTCAAGTTCATCACTGTACATTTTATCAGATTTGCTAAGAAAAATAAATTAAAAAATTAAAAAAAATTCACGCGGACAAAATATATTAATGAAATTAACAAAATATATTTATCAAATTAACACAATATACGGCTGAATCCAATATGTTAACATGACTAAAATTAAGAATAAAATAATATATTTTCAATAGTATATTTTGCTAAATACGAGAATATATATTTCTAATTTCAACTATATATTTTGGTTCTTGAATTTTTTTTTTGAATTATTTTTGTGGATTTTTTTAGCATTTCTAGATTTTATATTCTATAATATCCCAATTAGCATTCTTGTAAATTAAAAAATCTTAATTTATAATTATTAATTATATATGTCCTCTTAATCATGTGAATCTTGTTAATCTATTGGAGTGGAGCTGCATGGTCTGATACATTGAAACTCTTGGATTAAATTATGTGTGAATTTTACCATAAATTGTACACATTAAACTTGTCTTAAATTTTGTAAGTGAAAATACACTTAGAATTCGGAGTGAAATAATCATCGATGAATCAAGCGAACCTAGTCGTCAATTTTAGCGTCAGTTCTTTCCCGCAGTTCCTGCTCTTTCAACAGTTTCATTCACATGAAAAAAAGTAATGTACTTCAAATATACCATTTATGATATCGATATATATTTTTCTGTAAAACATATGTACTGATATCCATATACCTTAGCCAGATAAGCCTTATGAAATCTGTATCCCTGAATTGATTTTTCTATCATGTCACACATAATTAATGTATTTAATATTTTTGATGAATTTGTTTCTCACTATTCATAAATACCACAATTCATAATTAATTAAATCTAACTTTACAAATTTTGAAAATAATTGTTGAGTGAAATTAATTCACCATTTAACATGTGTTAAATGGATACACATGACTCATTTCATTGTTTCACACATACACAATTTAACATGTGTTACATCCAATAGAACTCTAATAAATTAGATTTTGAATTTATATACGAATCTATTTTTCATTTATTCTACAAAATATAAAAATAGGAAAAAATGATAAACAATTAATAATGCAAAGAGACAATAGTTTTTGATAAAAAATAATAAAGTAATTTTGTAATAAGTTCTTAAATCGAACAAATCATAATTTAGAGTTTTTCGAAAAATTTACAAAATGAAACTATTATAAAAAAAAAAAAAAAAAAAATTTCGCATAATCTGCAAATACAAATGAAAATATATTGTTTTTTTAAAAAGATTCAAGATAAAATAATTGAAAACTTGTTCAAATAAATATGACTTATATTTGTAAAATGAAATATAATAAAAGAAAATATATAAACCAAATTATTTTCTAATAATGTGGTTTATCATATAATTAATATGATTTGTCACCTATTATCATTTACTATATAATGTTATTTAACATTTAATACATGCCATCACCAACCCATAAATAGGTTGAGGAGATATCAAATGAGGACAAGTATAATTTTGTAATCTTATGAAACATACATTAAATGTTATAAGTATCTTTTTTTTAATATTAATATTCAAAATTATGAAATATATTCACTTCAAAATTTTCTTTATTTCGAGTTATATATTCTCATATTTCAACATTTTTTTTTCTTTAGCTTAAAGTTACGAAAACAATTATGTAATACGATACAATACAATATAATACAAAAGTAAATATAACACATTAGTGACTTTTAAGCCTAATTATTAGTGTGATGATTTTTACAATTTAAAAAAATTGTACATAATACTAAGTAATCTATAATTGTATTTTTACTCAAAAAAAGTTCATGCAAATTTTTTCAAAAATTAATAAAAATGAGAGAATATTGAAGTTAATTTAACTTTTCTTTACAATCCACCCATATAGAATTGTTCAAGTAACATAAAATTGTTTCCTTTTAATCTAAGTATGTTTAAAGATTTATATGTTTATATATATTAGTTTTAAAAATTGACATTTCTTGTTAATTAATGAAATAAATATTGAAAAAGTATAAATTGTACATTGATAAAACGAATCCAGAATATTGAAGTTACACTCATTTTCGAGATAAGATCTCCTAATAATAATCGTCAAAGGCCTCCGAAAAATCATGACCGGCCGTGAATATACCATAATTATAAAAAAAATGCACATTTACATACTAACTTATATTGGTGAAAATATTCAAAATCAACATTATATACCAAACCCTCCAAAGGGAGGGAGCTTCCTGTTATTTATCATAGTATGCAATATCCATCATCAGAAGTTCCGGCCGAATCATATGATAATATGCTTATCACGTCAGCTTCGACCAAATCCACGTGCTCTTCTATCGGCACCTACAAATTTAATAAGCGAATTATTGACAAGTTCATCAAAATTCTATTTTCCTAGCACCAATATTCTAAATATCGATTTATCGCTGATATATGATCGGTCACCCGATTTAAATCTAATATGGGCAGGTTTTAGCCCGATCAATAGAGAAACTAGAACACATACTAAATTCAAAATTCTTGGTTAAAGATTTGAAATTGATGTAGTAAAATAATTACCTGATTCAAGGGCTCCAAACCTTGTTCCATTCCATTCATATAAGCAGCTATCTCCACTGCTTCTTGGCGTCTCCGATTACATTTCTACTTTCAACAACAGCAATGAGAACAAGTTTTAAAATAAAAACTTCTATTAAAAAATTTAAGCCAAATTATTTGCTTAATTAATAAATTAATTAACATACTAAGATACCTTGCGAATTAATTTGGATAAATACGAGACTCGTGCTTTCCAACTAACTTTTGTGTAAGTTTGACCAGAAGCTGGCTGGGTCGCCTCCTCCGGCAAGACTGCACAACTGGTGAAGACTACACAACTTCCGAGGCAAGAAAAGAAATAATTCATTTTTCAAATTTCAAAATTCCTATTAAAAATTCGATTGCTTGAAGTTTTTCCTATTTATTAGGATGATGGAGAATGGAGAGTTTTGATCGCTTTATTTAGCAAGGCAGTGATTATTTAGGTTGTAAAATTTATAGGACCTGGCCAAAACAAATGTTGTTATCTTCCATAGATACATTGTATTTTCCTCTCTAACAAGATTTTGACCCATGAATGCAGTGTAATGGGAACTAGCATAAACATAATTAACAAATCTTGTTTAATTTTAGTTAATATCTCTAATTCTTCATTCCTATTTTTAAGTAACAACTGGTAATTTACACGTGCAAAGTCAGTGTTTTGTTGGTCCCAAATTTGTTCAGGAATATAAACTGAATTTTGATTGCAATTACTCGAAAAGCTCAATCGGCTGTTATCTGCCTCGTCCTAGTATTTCTCGTCTATCTATCTATCTTTTATATATATGTTTTTTTCCTTTTTAAAAAATGATCTAAAAGTAAAAAAAGACAAGAAAATATAAAAGCATCTCACTATTTCACAATATCTCAAAATTAAGTATTCAATTTCTTTCCAATTTTATTGATGTTTAATTGAAATATCACGACAATATTAGGTAAAATTTTTGTAAATAACAAGTTGTTTATTTGGATTGCAGTTTCCTATATTAAATGAACTGGATAAAATTTATTTTCAACTATGTTATGATTCGGGCCATTTCGCCCATTATGATTACGTGTTAGCATAACGCACAATTCATTCAACTTTCAAAAAAAGTAATTATTTCATTTACATTAGATACTTGAATCAATTTATATCTAATTATCAAAATAAATCCAATTCACAGAGCACACCAGGCATATGATTCATAACAAATATCAACTTAATTTGATCATGTCAACTCGAATCTAAATTTCACATAGAAATTCAAGCTTCTATACACATTCAAACCTGTTCAAGTTCATCCAGTTACAAATTCCACCCTAGCCCTAATTTTAAATTACTATTTCTAAACCCCGACCCAATCACACCCATACGAAGTTACAAAAATCAGAACCCATACAAACACTAAAATTTATTTCATACAAACAAATGATTCTTAATTATGTCAGATAATTAGCATGCAGAAAAAATAAACTTAGATTAGTCAATCTAACTTGTATGTTAATTAGGTATCATGTGTTAATTGATTCCAAATTGAGGTTATATATGGTGCCCCCAACATCCTCTATGTATATTAAGGATGCGTCAATCGAGATTGATTTAATGGGTTGATTGGATTGATTAAGCATTAAATCAATACTTAGTTGAATTGATTCAATCAAAAAGATAATCAATGCTAATAAAGCATCCTAAATTGACGTTTGGGGGCTCCTTATATTTTCCCTTCCAAATTGGCCTCTTTTAAAACCTAACTTTTGCGGGCTTATTAGGGTAGTCTATTTGTGCAAGGCCTCTCCTACATACGAGGCTATTATAGTATCATACATAATATATTTATATAAACTAGAATTGAAAAATTATTTCCTTAATTTTTTCTTTATCAGCCCAAAATCGGCTTACATTCAATGATTCAAACAAAGCCCGTCAGTTTGTTCTTTTTTTTTTTTTTTTTATTATTTCTAATATTTCTTATTTTATGAATTATAATCGAAAGTGTTTTAGTATAGGCTAAAATCCAAAATAACATTTTTCTAGTTTTATTGGAGATTAGTAACCTTAATTTCAGAGAGTTATGATATATATCTGGATGTTTTCATTGGGATAAATATAATATATTGAAATTTTGCAAAGATACATAATAAATAAATAATTGAAATGGTGCATGATTTTGAATACACATTACTTATTTATCATATAAGTTTCTTAAAAATCTCATTTTATAAGACAAGACATTACAATTAAAATTTACAGGGTCCTAATGTTTGTTTAAAAATTTGGAGAATATATAATGTAATGTCTATTTTTTTCTGATCACCAACGAAGATGTTTACATTTTTTTTGTCATATATGCAAACAGAACGAATTACAATATAAGCATACATACATTCACATGAGTAACTATTTTTTATTATATTTACAATTCATTGTAGAATATAATTGAAAGACAATCATACTAATTACATATTAAAACAACAAGAAAATTAATAAAATTAGAAGAATGAATACTTTCTTGCATGACATGATAATATAGCCATGAAAAAAGGAAGAACACAAATGGCCCCTAATTAGCAACTTGTAAAAAGATGAGTTGCTAAGTAGTTCTGGGATCAATAATTTACAAAGAAAAGGGCATATGGACATTTTCATACTTCTTCGGGTATACTCTGAAGCTCCGGCCTCCACCGCCTTCCATGCCGAACCGTAACCATTTCACGTTTCTTCGATTGCCTCCTGATCACAACTGCGTTATGTAATTGCTCGAAGAAACGGCGCAACTTGTCTTTACGATCCACACGTATAAGCGACTCGGCAAATTTTTTCGCTTCTTGTCGGTAGAAGATAATCTCATTTGCTCGAGTGGTGATCACCGTCTCTTCGAGTGCTTGTTCGATTGATTCGAACGTCGTTAGATTGGCATGGATGCGAGAGCATCTAGATAGAAACTTAGCGTTTGAGGAATCATGAGCCATTTGAGGGCGTACAATCTCCATATTTCAGATCTATTTTTATGTTTAATTACTATTTGCTTGGTTAATTTGTTAATGGCATGATGGAGTATGTGTTTTATAGGCGATGAGAAGTCGGCCAGCTCATGAACAAAGGTTGGAAAGTGGTTGCTTAGATCGTTAAATAAGGCGAATATTATGGAAGTTGAACAACTGGATATTTCTGTGGTGGTATTATTTTATGTGAAAAGTCGGTGTCATGCATAATGCTTGGTTCTTTCCAAAGTCAACTCATGGTGGTATTATTTCATTCCAAAGTCGGTTGCTTAGAATCATATTGTGCATTCATCCGTCTTCTCGATCGCGTACGTTCTTTTATCGTTGTACGTACTTTTTTACCGTTGATCCAAAATTGTATTTCCTTCAATTTAGGTTTAAATTTACTCTTTTGCCTAAATTATATTTTACATATATTTTTTAGGTTATTAGCTATATGCACGATATTATCTCTTGGATTTCTTTATTGCTCGAATGAATCTCCGTGTAAGTTATTTCTACCGAATTGATACGAAATCGAAACCTCCGCATTGAATATTTTACTAAAGGATTTTACTGTCCCAAATGCGACGCTAAACCCCAACGAAACAACTAGGGTGTTCTCCATTAAAGAAACCTGCAATCTTTTCAAAAATTTTGGTTAATTTTCCTTTCATCAATGTTTTAGATTTGCAAATAAACTCAAAACTAGATTCAATATTTTGACAAATATTTCTTTCATCGCAGAAATCTACCAAATAATTTGTTATAAATGCCTGAATAATTCATTGAACTTATTTACTAAGAATGATTTGGTCGATACAAACAAAATGATTTTATTTACTTACAATTTCAGACTCGAGCTATTCAACGCGCGCGGATTCGATACATGGTCAGAGAAGACAATTGCACCTACAATAGAGTCGAGTCAAATTCTTTACAAAGCAATGCGAGCATTAGGGCTCAAGGTCTTCATTCAGACTGTCTTTACGAAGCAACACGAGTATTAGGTACAATCGAATCGAGTAAAATTCAACGTGCTGATTTTCTTAATTCCATGTCGAATTCAGATATTTCGTGCATTTCTGTTATTTTCACGATTTATCAACTATCGATTTCATCTTCGGTATACACAGGTCGTTTCTGATGTATTTACTCCAGCTGTGATGTTTGTGAGCCTAGCAAGGACAGTCACTGTCAAATATGTAATATCTTGGTTAGTTCAATTTCTAAAGTAACTAATTGAGCCCGACCTCATTAACGTTTATTTTCGTAAATTAAATTTGTATCGCATTAATTTCAGGTGGTTTATGCGAGTACATATCGCATTAGTTTACATAAGTGGAGACCTCTAAGCTGGATGGTAAATGCTTAAAATTACTGCGTCACTTAAAACATGTACTTTTTAGTTTACTAGGTTGGTGAATTAAAGTACATTAATTAAATTAAATTACCACCAGCTGGTGGTAAGTAATTAATTAAATATCCATTTTACAAGGTTGGTGAATTAGTTTACTAATAGTGGCATTCTTGAAATTACCTATTTCTATATAATGCAGGGACTTTTTTGGATGTTTCCCACACAATTAGTTATTATCATTTTTAATAGGTTGTTGAATTAGGAGATGTCCTATCTGGTTTTAGCAAAGCACTCAAGCTAAACTCTAAACACTAAACCGTGGCTTGGTGAATATTTGTCATTTTAGGTGAGCTTTTAATTTTCTTCATAATCATCATTCTCATGATCACAATCACATCATCATTCCCATCATATTATCATGTTCATCATATCATCATCATCATCGTATCATCATTCTCATGATATCATCATCATATTCATCATATCATCATCACTAACGTATTATTACGATCGTATAAAAATGATGTCTTTGAAAAAGGAAAAAAAATATACTTATCCATAGACAATTACAAAAATCGTGATATACATGCAAAGAACTATATGAATGTATACAAAAAGAAAAAATATATACTTGCGAAAGTGTACAAATTAAAAATGACAATATACTTGCGAAAGTAAATATGATCCTGTCCGAAAAAAAAAGAAAATAGACAATTACGGTCATCAGTATCAATGCACGTACAAGGTTAATTACTAATTTAACAAAATTATTATTTGGAGCATTTCTGCATGTAGCCTCTTTTAGAATAAAAATTCAAAAACTAACCCATTTTTCGAAAATATTCCAAAAATAACCCCTTTCGGGTTATTTTTGGAATATTTGCGAAAAGGAGGTTATTTTTGGAATATTTTCGAAAAGGAGTTAGTTTTTGAATTTTTATTCTAAAAGGGGTTACATGCAGAAATGCTCCTTATTATTTATAAATTTGCTCACATGATTATGTCCTATGTAAAGCAGAAAAAAAGTTAGACATTACATTACATTAAACATCTAAATTGGCGATCAGAAAAAAAATAGACATTACATTACATATTCTCCAAATTTTTAAACAAACATTAGGACCCTGTAAATTTTAATTGTAATGTCTTGTCTTATAAAATGAGATTTTTAAGAAACTAATATGACAAATAATAATGTGTATTCAAAATGATGCACAATTTCAATTATTTATTTATTTATGTATCTTTGCAAAATTTCAATATATTATATTTATCCCAATGAAAACATCCAGATATAGACCATAACTCTCTGAAATTAAGGTTACTAATCTCCAATAAAACTAGAAAAATGTTATTTTGTATTTTATCCTAAAACAATTCCGATTATAATTCATAAAATAAGAAATATTAGAAATAAAAAAATGAACAAACTGACGGGCTTTGTTTGAATGTAAGCCGATTTTGGGCTGACAAAGAAAAAATTAAGGAAATAATTTTTCAATTTTAGTTTATATAAATATATTATGTATGATACTATAATAGCGTCGTATGTAGGAGAGACCTTGCACAAATAGACTACTCTAATAAGCCCGCAAAAGTTAGGTTTTAAAAGAGGCCAATTTGGAATCAATTAACACATGATACATAATTAACATACAAGTTAGATTGACTAATCTAAGTTTATTTTTTCTGCGTGCTAATTATCTTACATAATTAAGAATCATTTGTTTGTATGAAATAATTTTAGTGTTTGTATGGGTTCTGATTTTTGTAACTTCGTAGAGGTGTAATTTGGTCGGGGTTTAGAAATAGTAATTTAAAATTAGGGCTAGGGTGGAATTTTTAACTGGATGAACTTGAACAGGTTTGAATGTGTATACAAGCTAAAGGAGAGGAAAGAGAATGCGGTGATAGAAAGGGTTATATTTTCAAGGTCAGGAAACCGGGAATATAACTCTAAATAGAGAATACGGAATCAAAGTTCAGGATTTCAATTCCAAGTTCAACTGATTATAAGGAAGGAATTGATATCCTAGAAGTAAAGTTCAGGTTTTATTAAGATTTAGTTTTGGTTAAGGGACTGATAAGTAAGTTTAATATGAAGGTATTTAGGATATAGTGATTTTTAGTTAGTGTAGGGCAAATATCTTCAAAAAACTTGCTTAATTATTGTAAAAAAAAATTTGCAATTAAAAATAATAGAAATAGGACATAAGAGCCTGCTCTATTTTTCTCAAAAAAAATTTCTATGTGAAATTTAGATTCAAGTTGACATCAAATTAAGTTGCTATTTATTATGAAGTATATGCCTGGTGTGCTCTGTGAATTGGATTTGTTTTGCTAATTTAGATATAAGTTGATTCAGGTATCTAATGTAAATGAAATAATTACTTTTTGTGAAAGTTGAATGAATTGTGCATTGTGCTAACACGTAATCATAATGGGCGAAATGGCCCGAATGATAATATAGTTGAAAATAAATTTTATCCAGTTCATTTAATATAGGAAACCGCAATCCAAACGAACAATTTGTTATTTACAATTTTTTACCTAATATTGTCGTGATATTTCAATTAAACATCAATAAAATTGGAAAGAAATTGAATACTTAATTTTGAGATATTGTGAAATAGTGAGATGCTTTTATATTTTTTTGTCTTTTTTTACGTTTAGATCATTTTTTAAAAAGGAAAAAAACATATATAAAAGATAGATAGACGAGAAATACTAGGACGAGGCAGATAACAGCCGATTGGCTTTTCGAGTAATTGCAATCAAAATTCAGTTTATATTCCTGAACAAATTTGGGACCAACAAAACACTGACTTTGCACGTGTAAATTACCAGTTGTTACTTAAAAATAGGAATGAAGAATTAGAGATATTAACTAAAATTAAACAATTTCTTCTAAAAAAAACTAAAACTAAACAAGATCTGTTAATTATGTTTCTGCTAGTTCCCATTACTAGAGAGGAAAATACAATGTATATATGGAAGATAACAATATTTGTTTTGGCCAGATCCTATAAATTTTACAACCAAAATAATCACTGCCTTGCTAAATAAAGCGATCAAAACTCTCCATTCTCCATCATCCTAATAAATAGGAAAAACTTGAAGCAATCTAATTTTTAATAGGAATTTTGAATTTTGAAATTTGAAAAATGAATTATTTCTTTTCTTGCCTCGGAAGTTGTGCAGTCTTGCCGGAGGAGGCGACCCAGCCAGTTTCTGGTCAAACTTACACAAAAGTTAGTTGGAAAGCACGAGTCTCGCATTTATCCAAATTAATTCGCAAGGTATCTTAGTATGTTAATTAATTTATTTAATTAAGCAAATAATTTGGCTTAAATTTTTGAATCGAAGTTTTTTTTTATTTTAAAATTTGTTCATTGCTGTTGTTGCAAGTAGAAATGTAATCGGAGACGCCAAGAAGCAGTGGAGATAGCTGCTTATATGAATGGAGTGGAACATGGTTTGGAGCTCTTCAATCAGGTAATTATTTTACTACATCAATTTCAAATCTTAACCAAGAATTTTAAATTGAGTATGTGTTCTAGTTTCTCTATTGATTGGGCCAAAACCTGTCCATATTAGATTTAAATCGGGTGACCGGTTTGTCGAACCTATTGAGCAAATCGATATTTAGAATATTGGTGCTAGGAAAATAGAATTTTGATGAACTTGTCAATAATTCGCTTATTAAATTTGTAGGTGCCGATAGAAGAGCACGCGGATTTGGTCGAAGCTGACGTGATAAGCATATTATCATATGATTCGGCCGGAACTTCTGATGATGGATACTGCATACTATGATAAAGAACAGGGAACTCCCTCCCTTTGGAGGGTTTGGTATATAATGTTAATTTTGAATATTTTCACCAATATAAGTTGGTATGTAGAGGTGCATTTTTGTTCATAATTATTGTATATTCACCGTCGATCATGATTTTTCGGAGGCCTTTGACGATTATTATTAGGAGATCTTATCTCGAAAATGAGTGTGACTTCAATATTCTGGATTCGTTTTATCAATGTACAATACTACAATTGATACTTTTTCTATATCTATTTCATTAACTAACAAGAAATAATTTCCTTGTTCTATATTTATTCTGGATTCGTTTTATCAATATTCAATATTAGGAGATCTTATCCATTTCCTTGTTCTTGAGACATGTGCAGAAATAATTTCATTAACTATGATTTTTTTAATCATAGTATAAATATAATTATTGGAAATGGGGCAAAAACTAGTTTTTGAAAAGCCAGATGGTGTGAAAAACCTTTATTATTTAAATATTCATAATTATATTCTTTTTCAGAAATTAAAAATGGTACATTGGAATATTTTCTTAAAATTATGAATGAAAATAATTTATATAGAAGTTTAGGAATTAACATACCATTATCAAAGGTTGCCTTTAATCAATTTATCCAATTAGAACAATTTTGCCAATCACTTGATCTTAATTCACATCAGAGGGATATCTTTGAATGGTCTTGGAACAATAACAAGATTTATACCTGCAAGAGTACATATAAAATATTAATACAAGGTGTATATATTAAAGCTTATTTTCATAAAATCTGAAAATTAAAAATAGAATTAAAAATTAAAATATTTATTTGGCTAATATTTTTGAATAAAGTTTTAACTGTTGACAATTTAAAAAAAAAGAGGTTGGAATTTAGTGAATAGATGTGTATTATGTAAGAAAGATGAAGAATCTATACAACACTTAATATCAGAATGTGACTATACTAAGTCAATTTGGTCTAAACTACATGGTTTATTAGGGCTGGATCATACAAATGAAATAAAACCATTAACATTATTGCTTAATTCCAAAATAAATAAAGATTATAAAACCCTAATAAGCTTAATAATGTATCATATTTGGTTGGAAAGATGTAGAAGAACGTTTACAAATAAAACACTTTCTGAGTGGCAATTGATAGATTATATCTTATATGAATATAAATTAAATAAACTTGTTAAACAAACAAAACTAGATTCATATATATATAATGATATACAACAGTTTAATATACATAAGAATTCCAGTTCAGATAGCAGTTCAAATGATGATAATTATGATAATTAATAACAGTATCAATGAAGAGTGCTACTACACTAATGATTCTAATAATGCAGATATAACATGGATAAATTCAGGAGCAGAGCAAAGTGAAGGTCCAAGTCAAGAGGGAATAGCAACAGATAACAATGAAGATAACAATACGAATACAAGAACAAACAATGAAGAATTACACCGAAATCAAGGAGATGCATGCAATAAAACCCAAAATTAGCAATCAAAACCAAGCAATGTAAATGATCAAATAAAAATTTGGTGGTTTCAATCGGACTTAACAAGAGAAGAAAGAGAAAAAAATGAATCGATACAAAATGAAAAAGAAGAAGAGGAAGAAATACATATCTTGCAAGTTATTTCTGATGGCCTTCGAGATCTCAATTTGCCTGGAGATGATTTGCGAGCTAATCAGTTGTCAAACCGACTGAATCCTTCAATTGATGCTAATTCCTCTACAGGCGATGCTTCAAATCCAGAAGAACTAGAGGGGTTAGGGTTTATTTTGTGCTAAGAGTAGAAGAAGATGAGGCGATTGGGGATCTATGAGATGAGGAAAACAAATCAAATCCAGAAGATCTATAGGAGTAAGCTTTATCTTGAGATGAGAGTAGAAGAAGAAGAAGTGATTGTGATCTATGAGCTGATAGATGAGGGTTACAATGGATGATTGAGGAAAAGATGAGGTGAATTCGATGGAATCATGTCTGATGTAGTGAGGAGAGTTTTATCTGCTAGAGACATGGCGGTGTGATTAGGGTGACGATGCAGGATGAGAAAATCGGCGATGAGAAAGAACAGGAAGAAGCGGGAGAGGGAAAGAAAGAGATAGAAAGAGGGAAGAAGGCCTTTTATACTTAGGTCAAGGAAATCCAGGAAATGAATTAATGAATATAACTTGGAATGCAATTCCAGGATTTTGCTAAGCTGGATTAATTATGAGCTTAGCCATAGTTAGTTTTTTATGGTTCTTATGACTGTTAATGAGGGTGTTTAGGATTAGTTTTTTTTTAATTTAGGGCAAATACCTTCATAATATTGTAAGAACTAATAAATAATTAATGAAACCAATAGATGTAGGACTTAAGAGCCTACTTTATTTTATTCAAAAAAAAAAAAAATTCTAGTAATTCTATTTTATTTTTGTTAATTTTCATCTCATTACCCGGTAAATGGCCTGAATGTCTATTTAAACAAATGGCCGTTATAGTCATGGAGATTAACCAAGCAAATACTTCATCATGCAATTAACAATTATTTTTTTGAGTTTTTGACTACGACAACAGGGTACATCATCCATACCCGTACCCAGTATGTATATTAATTTTAGAAAAATATTTACACATCACTTAGGAGCTTTATCTTATATTCTGGTACATCATCCATATTATGCTTGGTTGATATGACAACAGGGTTTCATTCAACCAATACATGATGTTAACCCCTTACCTCACCCATGTATCTCTTGTTCGTCGTCCTCATCCTCTTTCTTTCTCCTTTCTTTACGATCTCTCCATTCAATCCAGTTATAATTAGCTTGATTCCCGACCTTTCGGCTCGTCCTCTTAATTTCTCTAAACATTTGATTACACCGTTCTTTTCATATTTCAAAAATTAGAAATAAACCCCATGCCATTAACAAATTAACCAAGCAAATACTAATTAAACATGTAAATAGATCTGATCTATGGAGATTGTATTGTACACCGGTACACCCTCTGATAGATTATGTAACAATCAATGTATTATAATACAAATAGCCGTTATAGTTATGTGGAAATTAGGTGAAAGTTAGGTAGAGTTCAGCGGCTAGTTTTATGTCCTTTGTATAAGGGTTCAATACAATGCTATATTTTTTATTTGTGCACTCTCGTATTGGAACATTCTATAATGGATATTTTTATTTGCACTAAAATGCAATGATATATTTGTACTAATAGTTTCTGCGGGGCGTTCCAAGCTTGGTCCATGGACTCGTAATCATAATAGATTCAATAATACGTATTATCAGTATGGCTTATCATTGTATTGTGTCAGTTTACTTTATATTTAATTATTAACATAAAAATGTTTATAATAAAATAGAGAGCTCATGTCTGGAAGGAAAGATGGACTGGCTCAGTTCTTCAGTGATGAAGCTTTGGTGTTAGATCCCGTATTTTTTACTTGCGTTGTTAAGTATGCAAATGTAAGTATTTTTAATATGACATTATTGAATTGATTTGTAATATTGATAATTTGGTGATTAATTGATTAATTTTCATTTTCCAGAATGAAAGTTTATTTTTTTAAGACCACTTTGCAGCTCATCTTAAACTCTCGGAGCTTGGGTTTGCTGAGGCCTGAAACTTGTTAATGGTTGATTGCCGAGAAAACTTTTATTGGGAATTATAGTTCGATTTGATCGCATTTACAAACTTAAAAAATGTTATTGTGATTATATTGTGTTTAGAAACTAATTGGTTTTGCATTGTTTTGGTTGAAGTTTTACTTTGGTTTTAGCAAATAAGAAAGTTTTGGAAGAACCCGGGATTTGTATTAAGTCGGATCATTTTTGTAAACATAAATAACATAATACAGTGATTATTTGTGTGAGAGAGATGCAAACAAATTTGGGTGGGAGAAATTTGAATTTTTGGTTGGGACTTTTATGCAAAAAAATCGTGTGTTGTCCAGGGCCGGCCCGGGGCTTTCGCCCAGTGGGCCGGCGCCACAGGCCTCCATTTTATTTAAGGATCCCATTGTTCACGTATATGCTAAATAACACTCTGAACACGAAACTTGCTTCAGAGTGTCGCTGCGTTGAGTGGAGAACGGAGATAGGGGAGTGAAGCCTGCGACTGGAGCTCTGCGACAAACCACACAATTTTCTGGTCAATCGGAGCTCAGCGAAAACCACTCCTCGACCGGCACTCAGCGAAAACCACTCCTCGACCAGAGCCCGGCGAAAAATCACGCGATTTCTACTCGACCGGAGCTCAGCTACAGAAACCCAACCGACCTGATTTTGCTAGGAAACGATGCGATTTTGTTAGAAAAGACACCCGAGCAGGAAATGACTCGATTTCTGCTCGATGTTGATAGGAAGCAAATTGATTTCATGGGTAATTCAGGCCAGAATTTTCTTCTGCTGCTTTGTCATTCCTGTTTCACTCCAATTAGTGCTGGTACCAGCAAGTATGGTCTCAATTCAGACTACTCATATTGATCCAACAACATATATTTTATGGTTAAATAAAATTGGTTATCCATTTTAATGAAAAAAAAAAACTATGATCAGGATGTTTGTGGAATTTTTTGTGATTTTGAAGGGTATACCTGAAATTACAGTTTTTTTTTAATGATGCGAAAATTCATAAATAGTCCATATGAATAAAAAATTGTCCATGATGCGATTTTTAGTGATTATATGATGTTCAGGATGTTCTTTCTTGATTCAATTCTTTGTTTTATTAATGATGCAAATTTTCAGACATGAATAAAAGTTGTCACGTTTTAGTTAAAGTTTCAGTATATTAGCAACTCGGTACTGTACTAAACAATATTACAAATTATTAAACAGTTGACATTAATTTTATATGAATTTATCTGCAGTAACTTGGGTGATAGGCTGTATCGTGAACTGGAGAGGAACTTGGCGATGAAAATCAAAGACAGTGAAACCACATATACATTCATTGTTAGTGGTAGAGAGTCAGAGACACTCTTTACATCACCATTTTAACGTTTATTTGTGTTATATATATATATCAATGATTTAAATTGCGGCGCAATTGCGCCGCAATAACGCAAATCGCAATAAATATCCACAAAACGCAACACCGCAACCTGCTATATAGCGCCGCAATATCGCCGCAATATGACGCAATATGACGCAATATCGGGGATCATGTGTAAATTATTGTTCAAGCGCATTGGACCGCTATATCGCAATTTAAAACATTGATATATATATATATATATATATATATATATATATATAAAAGGGAGACTAACCAACTATTGTTTTCAGAGACAAACTAATTAATTAACACATGGTCTTTCTGAGGACATTTATATTTTTTATGGAACGCATGGAGAATTTTGTAGCGGCATGCAAAGCACATGGTTTTTAGGGATGTCAATGGGCCGGGTTCGGATCGGGTATAGTCTCACCCATATCCTTATCCTTATCCATATTAATCAGGTAATACCCGTATCCAACCCGCTAGCTAAACAGGTAATTTTTACCTGCCCCGTTTAGTACCCACGGGTTTTCGGATTACTCACGGGAAATTTTACCCATATTTGAACATACGCTTAATTTAAATTTGTTTGCTGATTTCTTAAATAAAAAACATACATTTTTTACATAATGATTTTGATGCAATTTTTTTTTATTAAATATCAATAATAAATCAAGAAGCAAGTATATGAAAATCTTAAAATTCTTACCACAAGGTTCCATCAGAAACATTTTTTTCATCTGATGTTAAACTTAAACTCAATACAATATTTTTATACAAAAAATTAGTACCGTTAAACTTAGCGGCTAGAGAAAAATGACTGCTAAAAAAGAAAAATCGATTGTAGAAGAGAGGGAAATAAGTAAAATTAGCGGCTAGGGTTAAAAGAAAGCTTAAATATTAACATAATTAGAGTAATTAAAAATTGGGTTCGGGTCGGGTATGGCCTCACCCATACCCTATCCGTATCCGTGTCGGTTATTTTGTAATTGGGTAATATCCGACCTGCCGGTAGGCTTAATCGGGTATTATCCGACCCATCCGGGTCGGATACCCGTCGGACACGGATATTACTCAGTCCATTGACATCCCTAATGACTTTTTTTCATGGGAACAATGCGCATGAAAGATCATTGTGTATTTTTGGGCTGGTTTGTTTGTCGGGCTTTTTGGTTTCAAGTACTCTAATAAATTAAAAAACTTTAGAGTCTACTCTCCAAAAAAAAAAAAGATTAGTTGATAAATATATTTGTGCAAACAATAAAATGGAGCCCTTTTGGCGGAAACCCTTAGGCGATTTGAAGGCGACAAAAGGCGATCTGGGGGAGACAAATGAAGGTGAAAAGACTCATCAATGGAGAGCAAGTACCAAGAGTAATAATGAGGGAAGAGAACAAGTTATATCTCAAAAGCTACTCACAGACTCTTCAGTTCAACACCGAGTACATCAACTCACCAATCGCCAGAATGCAGGAAGCAATCATCACCCAAGAAACAATAATGGAAAAGACCACGCTCGAAGCTATGCAGAGGTAATCAAAGCTACATCATTGGAAACCAAAGACAATCAACAAAAAGAAGCTGCATGGACTGTTGTGCAGCGAAAAAAGACGGGCACAAAATCGTTTACTGGAAATGGAAAGTCTGAGCGAGTTCCAAAGCTTTGTTATCGATGTTTTGGCTCAGACCACTTGAAGAAGGAATGTAGAGAGCCGTTAAAGTGCTATAAATGCCATGAGTTTGGTCACAAAGCAAGGCAGTGCCACCTCAACAAACCCTTCGTTCAACCAACAGAACCAAGCAAAGAGAAAGCCATGGCACATCTAGAGTATGAATTGACAAATCGCCCACTAGAAAGAACTGTTTACCTCCCACCACGAAGGATAATCTCAGCCGAAAATGACTTCATGTTCCGTTCTGCATATCTCACCATGCAGAATGGGAATCATGCGCCAAACCTAGCTGGGGACATCGCTGATCATCTAAGAAGTCGTTGTGGCGGTTTCAACATGCAGTACCGCGTATACCGAACGCAACCAGCAGACTTCATCTTGATATGCGATAGACAGGAGACGCGAGATCGAGTGGTGCAAAGGAGGAACTTCGTCATGGGGGAGATTCATTTCTCTGCTCAGACCATCACGCACAGATGGGGGATGACACATGAACCTCCATATTTCGAAGTTGACATCAAGCTTCGAAATATGCCCATCTGGGCCATTAATACCCCAGACATCACTGAGCTACTAAAAGGAACGGGACTTCCGATAAATATCGGACCTTACTTTGAGCCCGAAGGAGACTACCTCGAAGTGCCGGTGACGATCTCATGCGACACGCCAGAAGACATTCCGTTCTATCTGAAGATGAAGGAGGGACACTATTTTAGGAGAGTTGAGGTATTCATAGATGACATTGAACAAGTCGTCTTTCCTGGGCCGGAGATGCTTGATAATTGGCGGAATTCTCTCAACTATACGGGGGGAGACGGATCCAACCAGGGGACAGGTGGTGCTGGCATGCAAGACGATCAGGCAGGAGGGCAGGGAAGCAACCCCTCGCAGGGCACACAAGGGACTGAAGCGATGGGAAGCAATATATTTACATTACGAGGGGGTGCACAGGAAGGGGGCCCAGCAAAACGACCCAGGCGATTCAGAGCCATCGCCAAAAAAGTAGTGGGGACTATTAAAAAAATATGGGTTAAGAAAACGAACAAGGGAAATGAAAAGAAAGTCTGGAGGAAAGTTAATGAGAACAAGGAGTGTGAGGAGAACAAGGAGACCAAGGAGAACAAGGGGTGCAAGGTGGACAAACCGACTTGTCAGCACTTCAAAGAAAACAAGGTCAACAATGGTGACCTAATTCCACTTAACGGAATGGACATGACGCCGTTAAGGTCGATAAGATGGAGTTGGATGAAGCAAACGGTAACGGTCACACGTGGCATGGGCAGTCAGATATACAAGCCAAATTCCCAGCCAATGCATGTACCGAGTTTTTTGATCGAGGCATACCTGGCACATTTACTGCTATTGGTGAGTAGCGGTCAAAAGACAAATATGTCAGAGACACTGATTGAGCAGAAAGAATGTCCCAAGAAACAAGGGGGACTTTTTGAATATCCCAATCAGCAGATAACTTTTGGGGGACTCTTTGAAACAGAAAGTGAAAATCTTTTGGGCTGCAAAAATAATACGGGCTTTACAAACAGTGAAGTCCAAATGAATGACTTCAACGAAAAAATAGAGAAAGTAATTATTGTGGGTTCTATGGATCAATATGCAGATCAAGCTGCCTGGTCTTGTGCGAAAGACCAACCGACTCTCAATCTCAGTGATAAAGAGAAAGAATACACCAAGGATGATCAGGCCCTCACTGATAAAGAGGATGATCATGTCCTCACTGTCACGGTTAAGAAGCAGCAAGACAGTGCCATTCGTAGAAGCCCCCGCTTGATGAAGAAATCAAATGGAGCATATGAGTCTGTTATGGACAAAGCGCAGCGGTGCAAATTCAACGAGACTCAGATGGCAAGGAAGAATACACCAAGGATCTCAAGAGTGAGCCCACTTAATGACAAGACAACAGACAAGCTGTCTGAGGAGGAAGTTTTTGAGATTTTGCGAGCGGGAGGTATTGAAGTTAATGAAGAAATGCAACAGCAGATTGAGGCTCTGGTGGACAGAGTTGAAGAATAATGAGTACTACAAATGTTACAAGTTCTCCTAGGCCAACTATAAGGCTTATGGATATTATCGAGTCATGTATCCAGTCCTGTGTCAGTTTGTTAGTGTCAGTTTTACTTTATGTTTTCATCAATCATGTTAAGGAGTCTAGTAGTAATGGAATATTAAGGTTTAGAGTCTTTATGTTTGAGTTGTCCTTCTATGTAGTCAAGAAGAAAAGTTTAGAGTCTTTGTGGTCAAATGAATATCATGAGAGTTTTAGTTTAATGACAGTAGTCTTTCCTGATAAGATAGATTATGTCAGAGTTATATTAAGTATAACGAGTATCAGCAGTTGTTCAGTGAGTATTAGGAGTTTACGTCAGAGCTTTATTGATCCAATGAGTATCATTCCATATTCAGTAAGAAAAGTACAAATACAAGTAACAATAGGGTTCGAGGGTCAGTCTTCTAAATATCAACTAGGATCATATCTCTTGATAAAATATAAAATAAGTCTTGTCTCAAATCATACATGCTGGTCATGGACTTTATGGACTCATCTCGAAGGTCAAGAGGATTTACTATGGATAATATGACAAATACAAGGAAAATCAAAATTATATCATGGAATGTGCGAGGTTTAAATCATCCTGATAAAAGAATTGCAATCAAGAAGAATATTAGCATGGAAAAACCCCATATAGTGTGCCTACAAGAGACCAAATTGCAAGATATACCTCTGACAACACAAAAGCAGATATGTGGAAATCAACTCTCAGGATTTGAGTACTTACAATCAAGAGGAACATCAGGAGGGATCTTATTAGCATGGAAGGATAGCATATTTAATCTCATACAAGTAATCAAAAAAGAGTTTTCCTTAACAGTTCAATTGCAGTGTAAATGGGACTTGAAAGACATACGAATTACGGGAGTATATGGGCCAAATGAATCATCACGGAGACATCAATTCATGCAAGAATTAAGAGACACTCAGCAGACAAATGATACACCATGGATGGTTTTAGGAGACTTTAATATTACTCTTAGTGACCAGGAAAGAACTGGTACAAGCAATGATTGGAGATCTTCAGCAAATTTTAGAAGACTAATTAATGATATACAAGTTCTTGATTTACCATTAAATGGGAACCAATTCACGTGGTCGAGAGCTCAAACGATGTCAAGAATAGATAGAGTATTAATCTCAACTCCATGGTCTCAAATATTCCCCAACTCAGATCTAAAAACTGGCGCAAATACCTCGTCGGATCACTTGCCATTAATATACACAGCAACAACAACTTTTCCAAAACCTAACTACTTTAGATTTGAGAATTACTGGTTACAGTATAAGGAAATAGATGATATAGTGCAACAGGAGTGGTCACAATATGAAGCAACAACATTAAAGCAACTAGACAGCAAGTTAATTAATACTGCTAAGAGAATAAAGCAATGGAGCAAGCAAAAAATAGGAGATATAAACATACAATTACAAAATTGCAAGGATGTCATTCAGTGGTTAGATGTTAAGATGGAATCAAGAAATTTATCAAACTTAGAGAAGTGGATAAGATGCAAAATGAAACAGCAGTTTAATGGTTTGAGTAAAAAAGAAGAACAGATATGGAGGCAGAGGGCCAAAAAGAAATGGATACAAGAGGGAGATTTGAATACATCATACTTTCAACACATTGCTACTAATCACAAGCGAAACAACAAAATAGCAACATTAATGGTTGAGCAACAGGTTTATACTGATCATAAAACTAAGGCAAAGATACTTTTTGATCACTTCAAACAGATTTTGGGGCGAAAGGATGAAAGATTGCAAACAGAAAAAATAAACCTGTCTCGTTTATATACCAAGGATCAAGAATTATTGCAAATGGAACAAGAAATATTGATGGAAGAAATAAAAGAAGCTGTTTGGTCATGGGGAAACAACAAGTCTCCAGGACCCGATGGTTTCACGGGAGAATTCTACAAAAAATATTGGAATATCGTCAAGGATGATTTACTTACAATTTTTAATTCGGAAGAAATGAAACAACACGGATTAACCCAATTAAATTCATCCTACATTGCACTTATCCCAAAGACAAATAGTCCAACAACGCCATCTGAGTTTAGACCCATTAGTTTAATACACGGCATCCAACGAATTTTCTCCAAGGTATTAGCACTGAGATTACAACGGTACATTCAAAAGCTAGTAGATCCAACTCAATCTGGATTTGTAAAAAACAGAAATATCTCAGATGGTTTTGCTTACGCCCAACAAATCGTAGACTCGGCAAGTGAAAACAAAATATCAATGGTTCTTTTTAAAGCAGACATTGCTAAGGCATTTGATTCCATATCCTGGGAATTTATTATTAAGGTATTGGAAGCACGAGGTTGTGGACCAAATATATGTAATTGGATAGCAAAATCAGTTTTGAAAGGATACGCAAAAATAATCCTGAACAACACAATTGGAAAATCCATCAGATTAGAAAGAGGCGTACGTCAAGGGGATGCATTATCTCCATTTTTATTCATACTATGTATGGATGTGCTAGCCAGGATTTTTGAGAAAATGAATGAAGCAGCATTTATCAGGCCAATATTTACAGGTACAAAAACGGGATTGTATTACGCGGACGACTCAATATACTTCCTACCAAATCAAATGACTCAAATAGTAAGATTTAAATTTATAATGGACCAATTTGGAATGTCCACTGGGTTAAAGGTCAATTACGCCAAATCTGAATTTGTACCTATGAGAATGGAAGAAGAACAAACGGATCAAATCCAAAATATATTACAATGTCCTAAGAAAAATTTTCCTATTAAATACCTAGGATTACCATTAAAACCGGGGAAATTGAGAAAACAAGACTATCAAATACTAATAGATAAAATAGCTTCAAGACTAGCAGGATGGAAGCAAAGATTTTTATCTAAAAGTGGTCGTATAGTGTTAATACAATCCGTATTAACATCAATACCTATATATTTCATGTCAGTATTTAAATTACCAAAATGGGTCATTAGAAGCATGGAAAAGATCATGAAGAACTTTTTGTGGAAGGGCGTCGATCAGAATGGCAAGGGACTACCATTAGTTTCATGGCAAAAAATATGCAGAGACAAAAATATGGGAGGATTATCGATACTAAATATACAAGCTTTTAACGAAGCATTGTTGTCAAAATGGTTGTGGAAATTATATGATTCCAGACAAAACATATGGAAAGACTTAATGAATCAATTATATGGAACCGCAACATATGAGAAACTAGGAGACCAAAGAGGACCCAAATCAAGATTATGGAATATATGCAACAAGTTATTTCCCCTTTTCAATACTTCAATCCAGATGATATGGCAGAATGGGGAGAAAATAAAATTTTGGGATAATAATTGGATGGGGATACCATTAAAATATCAATATCCTATATTGTATACATATAAGATGCAAGAAGTTAACATGGTACATGAAATTTGGAAAGACAATACAATACAAGGATTGAAATTACCATTATCAGGGCAAGCACAACAACAATATGATGACTTGAGGATAAGGATAATAAATGAGCAACCAACAATACCACCAGAAGAACAAGATCGGCTAAAATGGAGATGGAATACGAAAGGAATATTTAGCACGAAATCGATGTATCAATTTCTAAACAACGGAGTTCACATAAATACGCATCATACAAGGATATGGAAGATGAAAATTCAACCGAAGATAAAAACATTCATATGGTTTGCACAAAAAAATAGCATATTAACGATAGATAACTTGAATATGAGAGGATGGCAAATACCAAATAGATGCTATTTATGCAAGCAAAAAGAAGAATCGGTGAGTCATATATTAAATACATGCCCATACACTGTGGCGATATGGACGGCTATTGATGCGGAATTCGACATTGCAATCTTGCAAGAAAATGATGTCCTTCGAGCAATAATGACAACCATGTTCACTAGGGAAAAAAAGGAAATCATCGCAATAACATGCTTTAATATATGGAAAGAAAGATGCAATCGGATTTTTCAAGAAAAAAATACACGATACAAAGACCTAGTACAAAAAATAAGAGAGGAAATAGAGTTGCATACAAGCATGAAGAAGAAGGCAATAGTCATAAGAAATGTAGAAAATATTTAAATTTCACTTCTTTTCTTCTATATTCTTTCTTCACTTTTCTTCTCTTTCTTTTTTCTTTTCTTTTCTTCGTCTTTTTCATATTTATAATTTTTTCATCTGTAAATAACTTGGCACATCCGTGCACTATATTATTTCAATATAGTCTGGGTACGGGTCTTTGAGCCCGTCTCAGTTAATCAAAAAAAAGTACTCTAATAAATTGTTATTGTTATTTGTTTTGTTTCATATGATTTTTGTTAATTATCTCACGTTGCCTTATAAAATGTTTGTCGTCATTGGCTACGAAGTAATAGGAGACGTATTACATCTCTAGAATAAGCGCAATTACATGCTTTGTTAAACAAAAGTAAAATAGGTAAAATTTTGATATGCACAAATAGGTTCAAACATAGATTTAGACAATCCATATTTTCGATTGTTATCTCGAACATTTGAAGATTATTCACAAAAGAACCATGGAATGGCTAAAAGCATTCAAACAACAATCCAATAGCATAATTATTTTTTGCTTGTATTGTCACCACTATAAAAAATTAATCAGAAACATTAAACCATCCAATTAGGTAGTACATGTAATTTTTGTCATTGTATCACAATACTGAAACCTTAATTTTGACACACTATATTTTGGCACTTTATATTTTGAATTGTGGGCCACAATTAATAAGGGAAAAAGAGGAATTTCTATCATAATTAAATGAGTTAGGAAAGGAAATTAGTATACCATGGGTAATTTTGGGAGACTTTAATATGGTAACTAGTATAGATGAAAGAAAACATGGAGAAAGTAGACACTTTGAAGGAATTCATTTATTTAATTCTTTCATTAATGAAAATAATCTGATAAATCTACCCTTACAAGGCAAGGAATTTACATGGAGTAATTCTACCACAATGGCTAGATTAGATAGATTCCTATTTAACCTAAATTGGTCTCAGAAATATCCCAATTCATGCCAAATTGCTTTAACTAGCCTTATCTCTGATCACAGCCCAATACTACTTAAATCTAAAACTTCATTTCCCATCTTTGAAGGTTTTAGATATGAGAATGCATGGTTGAACAATGCAGAAGCTAATTCAATAGTGGAAGAACATTTTCATGAGGAAAATGCAAATTCTTTCAAGGATTATTTGTAAAAATACAAAAGTTGGGGTTAAAACTGAGAAGATGGAGTAATAATAAAAGAAAAAACTCAAAATTATACGAGGAAAATTGTAATCATATCCTGGAGTGGATTGAGAAAAAGCAGGAAAGAAATAATTTAAACCTATTAGAATCCTGGCTGAGAAAAATTATCAAAGAAAGATTATGGACCCAGAGAACAACATGATTATATCAGATCATAAATTAAAGGCAAGAGTATTATTCAACTTTTACAAGGATTTAATTTTTACAAAGATTAGGGTTTCTGATATATATTCACAGCAAAGGGTACTTTTGGAAGACTTAGATTTTCCAATAAAAATAGAAGAGTTGGATTATGTAGTTCAAAAATGGAAATTAGGAAAATCTCCTGGACCAGATGGACTAAATGGGGAATTTTTTAAAAAATATTGGCAGTTATTTAGAGAAGAATTATTCCATATAATATCAAATTCTAATTATGAGGAAAGTTTGGGAGGATTTGAAATATCTTTTATCACATTACTGCCAAAGAAGGATAATGCTATTAATGCCAGAGATTTTAGGCCCATTAGCTTAATCACAGGGATTCAAAAATTAATCTCCAAGACATTAGCTAATAGGCTGAAATCAATTATTAATGAATTAATATTGCCTAATCAAATTGGTTTTCTAGCAAATAGGGAGATTGGAGAATGTTATATCTATGCAAGAGAATTAATATTTAAGGCAAAAAATGAGAAAAAACCAGTTTTACTGTTCAAAGCTGATATTGAAAAAGCGTTTGATACAGTAAATTGGGATTTCATCTTGGAAATAATGCAAATAAGAGGTTTTGGAATGAGATGGATTAATTGGATCAAAAAATGGATATTTCATGGCTCTGCAAAAATATTGCTTAATGGAGTGCCAGGAAAGCATATACATCTAAAAAGAGGGGTGAGACAAGGGGACCCATTATCCCCTCACCTCTTCATCATAGCTATAGATACTCTAAATAGATTAATAAACACACTAGCCATGAGAAACTTTATTGAAAAGCCATTGACTGAAGGAGAATTAATATTGCTTTATGCAGATGATGCAATCATCATGATTAAACCCAATATTATTCAAGCAAGAAGAATCAAATTCATTCTAGACTCATTTGGAAATAGCTCTGGATTAAAAGTAAACTATGAAAAATCAGAATTTATCATAATTCCAGATAATGAGGAAGATCAAAGATTAATTATGAATGAGTTAAGGTGTAGATATGTAAAATTACCCTTTACATATCTAGGATACCCATTAAGTGATAAAAAGCCTAGAAAAGAGGATTTTAATATTATAATTGAAAATTTTGAAAAGAAATTAGAAGGTTGGAAGAGATCATTGTTAGGGATGGGAGGTAGATTAGTATTGGTAAATTCTGTCCTCTCATCCTTACCAACATATTTTTTCATGGTTTTTAAATTTCCATATTGGGTAATAAAAGAATTAGAAAAAAATAAGAAGAACATATTTATGGAAGGGCAATGATGGAAAAGGATTTAATATGGTTAATTGGGGGACTGTGTGTAGACCCAAAAAATTTGGAGGTCTGGGAGTTATTGATTAGAAACTTTTAATATGGCTTTATTGCAAAAATGGCTATGGAAATATTATGAGAAGAAGGAGGGGCTGAATTGGCAAATTCTGGTTAGTCCTATTTATGAAAAATCAATTGAAAAAAAAAGAAATTCTAAGGATTCCTATTTTTGGAATGATATGCAATCCTTTTTGGAATTTTTTTGCAGGTCAGTATCATTTGAAATTGGAAATGGTTCTTCTACTAGTCTATGGTATAATAATTGGGGTGCAGGGATTTTGTACCGAAGACTGCCCCAATTATTTAAAGAAACTGTTAAAAAATTTGGTACTATTGAATACTTTAAAATTTTGCCAAATTTCAGAGGTGCATTTAATGCCATTTTAAGTACAGAAGCAAGGAAAGAATATGCATGGTTGAGGAGGAAATTCAATGAAATAATCCTAATTAAAGAAAAAAAGGATGAAATTTATTGGAATTGGGACAACTCAAGGAAATTCTCAACAAAAAATGCTTATGATTTCATAATTCATGGTGTGTTCACAGGTACTAATCTAGGTAATATTTGGAGGTTGAAATTACCAGGGAAATTGTCAATTTTCTTTTGGCTATTAATTCAACAAAAAAAATCCAAACAATAGATAACCTAATGAAAAGAGGAATGATCCTGGTAAATAGATGCTACCTGTGTTGTGCTCAGGCTGAATCGGCAAAACACCTAATCCAAGATTGCAGCTTTATCCGAATCCATTGGGATATGTTGAGATCAGGGTTGGGAATTACGGGGCTCAAGGAAGAAGTCTCTGATTTGTTGAAAGAATTGTCTTCAAATAGCCCGATTGAAGTCAATTATCAGCTTTACGCCGCCTTCTTGTACTGTGTCTGGCGTGAGAGGTGTAGGAGAGCCTTCTCCAGTAAGAAGAAAGAGGGTACAATGTTACTAGAGGAGGTGGTTCAGGACTGGAGACTGTTGAGGAAGAGAAACAGTAGATTAGAGGAAGAAGTTGTGGCGTGATAAAGGGTACCATGGTCGTCCAGGGGGAGAAAGAAGTGAAGATGGTGAGGGGACAAGTACAAAAAGGTGTTTTGTTGTGATGTACTTGCCGCTTGGAGTAAAGATGAGGTATCTTTTGCAACAAGGTCCCTATATAATATTGAGACTCTATAGTTACGAAAATACAATTGATATTAAGTAGAGGGGTTTTATTGTAATATAAGTAGAGTAGGTTTTGTTTTTTACAGTTTAGACATTTCAGTTTTTTGTAATATATCAGTGAGACATTGGATAGGCTTTCTATCCTTTGGTGTATTTATTTTTTGTTATTTATTATTTGGAAGAGAGCATTTGATATCTCTCCGAATTTACTCAAAAAAAAAAAAATATTTTGAATTGAGATGGAATTTTTTTTTTACTGGAATTCATTTGAAACCAATAGAAAGCCAATTATTGAGGTCACTATAATCGGAATAATCGTATGATAAGGACAATTGTTTTTAATGCAAACTAATATGACATCCTCATATTTTAAATGAACAACAAATTTAGGCACTATGTACTTTACCAATCATGTTTTTTTTTGAAATCGGACTATTCGTGATTTATACATGTAAAAGTTTCTGTTACAAGTTTAGGCAGGACTTGGCGATTATTTATAATCGATCAAGTACTTTTTTCTTTCCCATTGAATGAGACCAAGGCCCTGTGCCTTCACCATCCCCCTGCCCCTAATTAGTAAGCCTACTCCGCATCCTCCAATCCGTATATGCTTTCCGTGCCGTTGTTGTTGTGGAGCTTACTTTTTGTCAAAAAAAATTCGCATTACGTTCTTTCCATATGGCCCAATATACGGCCGCCCAACCTGTGTCCCAAGTCCCTTTATCCTCCTTCGATAGGTTAATCCAATTATCGAACGTGTTTGAGCTTGTTGTTGCGGTTGGTGCTATCATCCCGAAGTTTCTCATGTCATTCCACACCATGTTTGTGTACGTACTTGCTAGGAATAAGTGGTCTCTATCTTCTTGAGCGACAGTGCATAAGGGGCATGTCATCGGATGGGGCCAACCCTTATGCATCGCCGTGTTAATTTTTTTATGTATTGCCGACCATAGAAATATGAGTACCATAAGTGGCGCTCTAATTTTCGAAATCACGGATTTCTCATTCCCGGGTCTCTTAGTATTTTGTAAGCCGATTTCACGGACAAGGAATTTGGCGCACTCCATACCCAAATGGAGGTCGTACCTATTTGGGATGACCTCGTTGACGCTTTGTAGAATGGGAAGATCTTTTGGCGGCCATTTATGAAGTAGGATGTCCTTGTCATCCCAGATTGTATTCACATAGTTTGCCCAAAGGCTTGTTGGCACGTAGTCTAGTTTTCAAAGGAATTTGTGCAATAGTGCCTCGTTCATTGTTTTTAGGTGCAAGATACCCAAACTGCCATTATTTTCTGGTAGGGTCACGGTTTCCCATTTGATTAGGCATTTTTCGGTGGATAGTGTGTCTTTCCCACTTCATAAGAATGAGACAGAGAGTATTCGTTCGAACGAACTACATCGAGTATAAAAATGTTTTATACAGATTCATTTCAGAGAGTGGTTCGTGTAGGGTTACGCACGCTTCTATCAAAGTGTGCAGCGGAATTAGTCTCGCATGCGTAACCTAATTCTACCGGGATCACGCCCTAAAACCAACGAAAAAGGAAGAGTTGGAGATAATTACCTCGTACAAGTTAGTACGTGTCGATTACTTCTCCAAATCCGTGAACCTTCTCCAAGGAATGCTCGTGCAGTCCCTCTACTCGTGTCCACCTCGATTTCGACTGATCGGAAATCGCCAACGCCGTTCTAGTCGACGTTACGATTGAATCTCTCAAATCCTTTGCTCAATTCTCCCTCTCAATTTAGCCCAGATCTAATCTGGAATTTCTGTCGAAGAAGAGAGAGAAAAGACGGCTCAAAACCCTAGAAAAACTTAGGTCAAAAACGAAATCAGAATTCTATATATATAGGAATTCAGTCCGTTCGAACGCACCTAAATGGTTCGTTCGAACGAACCCAGTTCGTTCGAACGCATTTCAGTAGTTCGTTCGAACGAACCCAAATATGACTGTCACGAATAAATCCGTTCGAACGCACTTATATAGTTCGTTCGAACGAACCTAATTCTGACTGCAGAATTGCCTATTTATATAAATTCTTCCAAGTTAATTCTTAAGCCATATTTTCTTTCAAACTCCCTCTTGGATTAAGAATTAATCAACTTGGCCATATGTCCAACATATGTCGTAAGATCTAATCTCACGTGATTCCATTTTGTTTGTCCAACAAACTTATTGGTGAGCATTATCTTGAGAATCCGATATGTTACGAAATCTTGGTGTGACCTTGTAGGTTCGTCTAAGACTGACAGTGGATATGGCAGCAATCCACAAGGTATTGCGAGCACTAGACTACCGTTAATACCTACCCAGAATTAGCACGGAAAAGGTGGAGAACACCTTTATGAAGATGCAGTACATCTTCATGCCTAACTCAGATAAGTGTTACTAGTCCTCTTGTTCGCGATATCTTCCGATCAAAAGAGTCACGATGAAGCCTAAGACTTCAAGTCATCCTCTATTCTTTTTGATCAGATATACTCTTTTCCGATAAGAATTAGATTGATAATTACAATGCGAACTCCATGAGTTCCATCGAGCTTGGCCAAGCATTTCATCAATCTCAATTCAATCGAGGGGCCCGAAAGATATCTCCCTCTATCCTTTTCAAGGTTAGAAAGGAACAATTCCTATCTTGTAATCTCACATCCTTTGCCTATGCTAAAAACAATACCCAATAGTAAGCACTTCTACACAGTTACGCGTAGGGTCAATAATATCAAAGCATTGCCTTTTCACATACTAGGTATCCATGAGACCACTCAAGTATGAAGAACCAAAACGCTCTATCTGGATATGAGTTCATCTCCAATGACTCTGACCATGTTACAAACTCATATAGTGGTCAGTCCAATATACGACGCCGCGTATATCCATATTCTAGAATCGACGCTACCGTCCCAGATCAGTAAAACCTGATCATCTCATCTACGAATATGCCAGTGTATGTAAAAGTCTCCATTTAGTGAATGGACTACCTGGTTCAAACCTATGAACAACTTTATACACCAGGGACGTTTTAGAATTATATTCATTCCGTTTAGTGGTTTTACTATCATTCAATTGACGAATCAATATGCCAGACTATCGCCATGCAACATATTATTCTCAACTGACTCCATGCACTAAACTAGAATAAAATTCAAGGTCTATCCGATTATTATAATCAAATAACCTCTCACACACTTTCTTGTTATTTAAAATTTTGAAATATGAAGGTTTAGGTCATATGATGAATAATAATATAAATATCTGTCTCATAAACAAATACAATCCCAATAACACGCCTAGGGCATAATAAATGTTCTCCCACTTGCACTAGGCAGATCGAATCCCCTTATGCAATAAGAAACATAAATACAACACCCAATCTAACACTGCGATAGATATCCCAATCCTATTGCCCTAGCATTCTGCTCATGCTTGGCACGTGATAGTGGCTTCGTAAATGGATCGGCCACATTATCATCAGTAGGTATCTTCATTATTCTCACGTCACCTCTCTTCGTAATCTCACGAATCAAGTGGTAACGCCGGAGTACATGCTTGGATCTGTGATGCGCTCGCGGTTCCTTTGATTGTGCTATTGCTCCGTTATTGTCACAATAGACATCCATGGGACCCGAGATGCTTGGCATAACGCCAAGTTCCATCACGAACTGTCGTAGCCAGACAGCCTCCTTTGCGGCTTCCGAAGCCGCGATGTATTCCGCTTCAGTTGTAGAATCAGCCACCGTCTTCTGTTTGGAGCTTTTCCAAACAACAGCTCCGCCATTGAGCGTGAAGACGTAACCACTTTGAGATTGGAAATCGTCCGGGCAAGTTTGGAAACTAGCATCTGTATATCCTTGGATAACCAGATCTCTTTCCGCACCACCATATACAAGAAACATATCTTTAGTATTCCTGAGATACTTAAGAATGCTCTTGACTGCGGACCAGTGAACTTCCCCGGGATCAGACTGATAGCGGGAAGTCACACTCAACGCATATGCGACATCTAGTCTAGTACATATCATGGCATACATGATCGATCCTATAGCCGAAGCGTATGGGATCCGACTCATTCGCTCACGATCAGCGTCCGTCGAAGGACACTGATCCTTGGTGAGAGCGATGCCATGTGACATTGGCAGAAATCCTTTCTTGGATTGCTCCATGTGAAACCTAGTTATCACTTTGTCAATATATGTACTTTGATTTAGTCCGAGAAGTCTCCTCGATCTATCTCTATAGATCTTCACGCCTAAAATATAGGCGGCTTCTCCTAAGTCCTTCATTGCGAATTGACTACCCAAATATGCCTTAACCTGGTTAAGCATTGGGATGTCATTTCCAATGAGTAAGATGTCGTCCACGTACAAGATGAGGAATACGACCGAACTCCCACTGAATTTCTTGTATACACAAGGTTCCTCGATATTTTGAATGAAATCATACTTTGCGATGACCTCATCGAATCGTATGTTTCACGCACGAGATGCTTGTTTTAATCCATAAATGGATTTCACAAGCTTGCACACTTTATTCGTATTCTTTGGATCGACAAAACCCTCGGGTTGTGTCATATACACATCCTCGGTAAGGTTCCCGTTAAGGAAATCGGTTTTGACATCCATCTGCCATATCTCATAATCGTGATATGCAGCTATTGCTAGAAGAATGCGAATACTTTTAAACATGGCTACTGGAGAAAACGTTTCATCATAGTCTATACCATGAATTTGCTTGAAACCTTTCGTCACCAGTCGTGCTTTAAAAGTGTATACATTACCATCCATGTCGGTTTTCTTCTTGAAAACCCATTTGCACCCAACGGTCTTAGCACCATTAGGTAGATCAATAAGATTCCAAACCTTATTATCATACATGGACTGGATCTCGGATTTCATGGCTTCATGCCATTTCGAGGAATCCAGGCTAGACATAGCACCTTTGTAGGAGGTTGGCTCATCATCTAGAGTCAACTCATCATCGTCATTACTAATGAGAAATCCATATCTCTCAGGTACTTGACGATTCCTACCAGATATACGTATAGCTTGTGCACCAGATTCTGGTTCACCATCCAATGGTAACTCAGAATCTTGTTCCAAATCAACTGGTTCACTTTGTGGTTCTCGAATTTCTTTGAGATCAATTTTACTCCCACTAGCTTGACGATCTAGGAATTCCTTCTCTAAGAGGTGTCCTCGTCGAGCCACGAAAACCTTGTTTTCACCAGGCAAGTAAAAGTAGTATCCTTTTGTTTCTTGAGGATACCCCACAAATAAACACTTGTCTGATCTTGGTTCGAGTTTTTCCGTCAATAATCTTTTGACGTATGCCTCGCAACCCCAAATCTTAAGATAAGACAATGATGGCACCATGCCATACCATAATTCATATGGTGTCTTTTCAACCGATTTGGACGGAACTCTATTCAGTATATGAGCGGCCGTTTGAAGCGCGAAACCCCAAAATGACTTTGGCAAATCTGTTCGACTCATCATCGAGCGAACCATGTCTAACAAAGTCCGATTCCTCCTCTCGGACACTCCATTCCATTGGGGTGTACCAGGTGGAGTCCATTGTGATACTATACCACAATCTCGAAGATAGTCCTCAAACTCATAGCTCAAGTATTCGCCACCTCGATCCGATCGAATGGCTTTTACTTTCTTGCCCAGTTGAAGTTCTACTTCATGTTGAAACTCTTTGAATTTCTCAAAAGTTTCACTTTTATGACGCATTAAGTATATATAACCATATCTACTATAATCGTCAGTAAAAGTCACAAAGTAGCGATACCCATTTCTAGTCTCGACACTCATCGGTCCACATACATCGGAATGTATGAGGGCCAACACATCTTTCGATCTTTCTCCTTTCTTGTAGAAAGGTGTCTTTGTCATCTTACCCATCAAACAAGATTCGCAATTTTCTATTGACTCTAAGTCAAAAGAATCTAGCACTCCATCCTTTTGGAGTCTAGCAATGCGTTTCTCGTTTATGTGTCCGAGACGACAATGCCATGAGTATGTTTCATTAGTTTGAGTAGTATTTATGTTATAAATAGACTGATTATTGTTGTTATTATCTAAATCCAAGACATATAGACCATTTTCAACTAGAACATTACTAAAGAAAATGTCATTCTTGCGAATAAAACAATCATTAGTACCAATAACTAATTCATATCCATCCGCAATCAGTCTCGAAACAGAAATAATACTCCTACTCAAAGTAGGTACATAGCAACAATTATCCAAAACTAAAATAAGTCCATTTGGCAAAGTTAAATCATACGTCCCTTCGGCTAATGCTGCTACTCGAGCTCCATTCCCGACGCATAAGTCAACTTCGCCACGAATCAACGATCTTCTACTTCTTAGGCCCTGCATATTATTACAAATATGAGTCCCGCATCCAATGTCCAACACCCATGATGATGAAGTAAAGAAATAAGATTCGATAACGAAAATACCTGATGCCGGTGTGTCCAAGGAAGCGGTCTTTTGCTTGCTCACCCTCAGGAAGATCTCGCAATCACGCTTCCAATGCCCCTCCTTGAGGCAGTGGAAACACTTCTTGTCATCCTTGGCTTTCTTGCCCACAGGCTTAGGCGCAACCTTGTTGCCCTTTGCCTTCCTCTTCTTGTTTTTGTTCCCATTGCTTGGACTCTTCCCATCAACCACCAATACTTCCGAAGTCCTAGACTTCATGTATCGCGGTTTCATGTCACCTTCGAATTTTCTGAGCATTCCGATAAGCTGGGGAATGGTCCTTTTCATGTATGACATGTGGAAATGCGAAATGAACGAATCGAAACTCGGTGGCAGTGACAACATGATCAAATCAGTTTGTAACTCCACCTTGAATTTTATGCCAAGCCTCTCAAGATGATCGAAATATCCTTTCATCTTGAGAAGGTGCGAGCTAACAGGCGTACCATCTTGCATCTTGCATTGCGTCGCATTGCCAAGAGCTTGGTACTTCTCCACCCTTGCTTGAACCTGAAACATCTCCCTGAGTTGTTTCATAATCTCGTATGCATCCTGTTTCTCAAACTGGATTTGATATTCAGGAGCCATAGTAGCCAACATGAGGCATGTGACATCATTCGAATCATCCATCATGGCCTGATATTCGAATATGGCATCCCCAGTTGCGTCATCCCCTGGCACAGGAGGGATAGGCGTCTCCAAGACGTGTGCCTTTCCTTCCTGTTTCAGAACGAATCCCATATTCCTCTGCCAGTCGAGAAAGTTCTTTCCGTTCATCCGTTCCCTTTTTCAAAATGGAACGCAAACTAAATCGGTTATTACTTGGTAAAGCCATGAATTCTACAATTTTGAAAAATAATGTAATTAATAATGTGGTCTTTTATATATTAAAATTCATTTTTAAATAACTTGAAATACCCATTATTTTATCATTTCAAATAGCCCCCACTATTGAAACGGAGATTTGATACCTTAAATCTCATAATGGACAAGATCCCTATTTAACGTATTTCTAAGGTGACTATGGCTAACCACTCAGAAAATACGTCACGTCGGGTAGGACGATGTCCAATCATCTTTAAGACGATTATTGCTTTATTCGTGAGATCCGGTATTGAGTCCAACTCAAAACCAGAGTGTGTGTACCTCACTCCTTGCCCCAAACCCTAGCCTAGCTAGTGAATTGGTCAAGTCCAAACCACAAATGGAGTATCATTCAATCAGCGAATTGACATGCCAAACTATGGCCATGCAACACGTCAATTCCTAATCAATGCATGCCTTCCTTGCTACGCACGTGCAAATCTGTGCCAGACTATGGCCATGCAACACAGATAAACAAACACTAGTTTAGAAGGTTCCATTTAGGGAGACATAAGACTTGATAATTACGTGGGAGGATTTTACTTTTTATTAAAATCATTTATTTTATTCATTCACAATAACAAATAAAATTATGGTATAGCATATAGGCCTTTTAGTTTTATGAGCAATCATAAAACCCTAAAATTCCCAACCCTAAAACCCAAGATGATTCCTTGCTTCATGTGAAGATCCAATCTTCGTGTCGTGTCGTCTTGCCTTGAAGGTCCTTCTTCAAAACGAAACCTATTTTATTTTATTACAACTTTGGAAGACTCACCGGTCCCCACATAATTAAATAAAATATAATTTGGAAAGCTCACCGGCCCCCACACAACACACATACAATCATTCACAGACAATCATCCCCGTTTTAGGCTATATGCTATACCGTATCGAATTTATAAATTGGAAATTTTAAATTATTGGGCATTTTTGACAGAAAAAAAAATTGGTTGTCCAGAAAATTGTTCGTTCGAACGCAACTCCAAGTTCGTTCGAACGAACGTCAGAAAAAAAAATTTCAACTTTTTACTCCAAGTTCGTTCGAACAGATCAGTCCGTTCGAACCGAACACTAGGTTCGTTCGAACAGACCAGTTCGTTCGAACGCAACTCCAAGTTCGTTCGAACGAACCCTATTCTGCCAGCTTTTCTAATTTCTGAAATTCAGCCCAAAAATTCTAAAATTTCCTAAATTCGAATTAAATCATCGATTTTCGATGGTTTTAACGAGCGATTGCTCTGATACAACTGTAGGGTTACGCACGCTTCTATCAAAGTGTGCAGAGGAATTAGTCTCGCATGCGTAACCTAATTCTACCGGGATCACGCCCTAAAACCAACGAAAAAGGAAGAGTTGGAGATAATTACCTCGTACAAGTTAGTACGTGTCGATTACTTCTCCAAATCCGTGAACCTTCTCCAAGGAATGCTCGTGCAGTCCCTCTACTCGTGTCCACCTCGATTTCGACCGATCGGAAATCGCCAACGCCGTTCTAGTCGACGTTACGATTGAATCTCTCAAATCCTTTGCTCAATTCTCCCTCTCAATTTAGCCCAGATCTAATCTGGAATTTCTGTCGAAGAAGAGAGAGAAAAGACGGCTCAAAACCCTAGAAAAACTTAGGTCAAAAACGAAATAAGAATTCTATATATATAGGAATTCAGTCCGTTCGAACGCACCTAAATGGTTCGTTCGAACGAACCCAGTTCGTTCTAACGCATTTCAGTAGTTCGTTCGAACGAACCCAAATCTGACTGTCACGAATAAATCCGTTCGAACGCACTTATATAGTTCGTTCGAACGCACTTATATAGTTCGTTCGAACGAACCTAATTCTGACTGCAGAATTGCCTATTTATATAAATTCTTCCAAGTTAATTCTTAAGCCATATTTTCTTTCAGTTCGTTCGAACGGACTATCTCAAGTATGTCCAGTTCGTTCGAACGAACATATTGCTGAATATGTACATTGGATATACGCAATCTTTGACCCAGTCCTTATCCTATGTAAGTATAAATATGATGTTTCTCTCTCTTCTAATTAGTTCAATCAGTATAATCTTAGAATTCATTTTATCAAAGAGTTGAAAGAATGCAAAGAAAGATAGAAAGAGAAAAGAGGGGAGAAAAGAGGTTTTCTCCATTAGAAAACGTAATTGATCGAATCAAGCAAGTTCACACACGCTTCGTCTAGGCAGTTACATGTGTGACCGAGAGATACAACTCAGAGAGGATACGAGTAAAGGAACCATGTTTTTGGTTCTCAAATGTGAACTGAAGTTAGAGTTTCACCGAAATCGTTTCGGTTTGCCCACAACAAGGAGGAGAACAAGTCTGACGGAGTCGAGACGAGAAAGACGCACGTGAGACGAAAGGCAAACCACAACGCTGTCGAGTCGTGTGGTATGGCACACACGCGCTGCCAGAGTGGAAAGCACGAAGAAGACGATGGAAGAACGCGATCAACCCTTCGTCCACCATCAATTTGGTGCGGTATGGTTGTCTATTATTTCTTCCATGATTCGCACGCTCGGAATCGTTTATAGGGTCTTCAGAATTAGGATAAATACTCCGCGTCCCTCACCCGCTACGCGGGGCACGGGACCGTGAATTTCCCAACACGGATAGCATTCAAGGTAGCTTTTACGAGGGTTAATCGGCCCCCCTAAAGATATCATTTTTTCTTTCCATGTTGCTAAGCATGTTTTTACTTTTTTAATTAGAGGGAGTTTTTTTTTTTGGTTTGTTCAACGCAAGTGAGATTCCTAGGTATAAAATTGGGATGTCTGTTTTTGGGCATCTTAGGGGGTGTTTGGTTAGGTGCATTAGGATATGCAAGGAGAAATTGATCTACAGCATGTTGTACTCCTGTATTGCAATGTCATTTATTATGTTTGGATGATAGAATCATATGTTACCGTAAATTGAACTTTTTATGTTTGGATTAACACAACTGAAATTTACAAGTTAATCATGTCATCAAAATTCATACACACATACACTTTCAATATGATCTTCAAAATAATCAAAACTCAAATACATAAAAAACCAACAAAAAAATAATACTGACACATCATTGAACTATTCATCCATAATTTAAATATTAACAAAATACCAAATATTAACTTAATATTATGGCATATAATAAGTTTTAATTAATAACAAAATACCAAATGATAATCTCAAAAAAACAAATACAGCATAATGCAACATACGATTACGTCACTAACAAAATAACAAAATGAGACGTAACAATTACATAAACTAGGTTACATCATAAATAAAATAACAAAATTGATGCAACACTTAAATAAACCATCAACTACACCTTATTATTAGTTTTCGCCGGGCCCAAAATTTTCCATCGCAAAATTATCAATCCATCCTTCTTGATAAGTAGAATTATAATTTAGAAAGATATGTGCTTCACAAGGATGCTTTGCTAAATATCGACTTGCCGATATCAATACGGGCATTGGGAACTTGTCTCCCATAGTCATGATCGCAGCCGCCACCAAACGCGCAAAATCGAACTCTTTGTCCTTATCCAATGCATCGGCAATGCGCGCAATGCTATTAGCTACTTGAGTTACCTCGGCTTGAAGAGGAGATTCATCTCTTTTCCTCTTCTTCCTTGCGTTGTTTGTAGTACTTGAATCCTTCCTTATTAACGTGTCAGGACTCAAATTCTGAGCTTCGAGAGGACTCCCCTCGGGACAACTTCCATCACCCATAACATTATTTCCAATTTCAGAGAAATCGTAGTTCTCCAATCCTATATCATTACTATCATTAAGGGCTGGCCTTGAAGAAGTCCGCATTGGGGTACCAAGAGGGGCGGAAGTTGGATGCAATGATTTAGCGTATAGGCCAGTTGCGGCATCATTGTCGCAAACTATAGACATCTCTTCAAACATCTCAATCGGCTTATTTATGTAAGGATCATCATTCGGATGTGCCTAAGATATTACATTATGAAAATACATTAGCAAAAATATATTTATTATATTTGATTATTCAATATGATAATTACCTTGATGTATGTTTGGTACTCGGCGTCATCCATTACAATCTTCTTTTCTCTATCATCCCATCCGGTGCCGCTCATATCCTTCAACTTTTTTATTTGATTCCATTTGCTCCTAAGAGTTCTAAGATGGTTCGTAACTTTATTTTCAGAGACTTGAACATGATACTCATCACTTATCGCCCTAACCGCTGCAATTATGGCCTGATTCTTGAAACCTTGGCCAGATTTCATACCTTTCCTAACTTGTTCCGTCATGAACTTTAGAAGAAAATTGCTCAGATGTTTTGGCCACTTAAAGTTTGATTTCGCTCTCTTGTTGATAGTTTCCATATTATTCTCCATCTGCAAAAATGTTGTTAATATACAAACAACTATAATAACAAAAAAAAATACAATATTTTACTGTATTAATCCATACTGGTAAATAGTGTTGTGATATAAAATATAACTCAAATATTACAACTCGAATATTACAAGACAAGATTGCAATGTCCATACTGGTAAATAGTATTGTAACATCCCCTTTTCAACAATAACATTTTACTGATAAAAAGTCATGAAAGAAAGTACCAAAAAATACAAAACTTTACTGATAAATAGTACAAAATAGTAATGCAAAGAAATTGAGAACAAAATAGTGTTGAAATAGATACTTACGAATGAGAGGAGTCAAGGAAGGCTTCCACCAATTTTTAAAAAGAGGAAATATTTTGGATATAAAATAGTGTTATGTTTTAGAAGGAGATGAATGAGAAGAGTTTATAGAAATAACAAAGTCTTTTCAGTTTCTAGCTACTCCCGCCAATTTTCCTACTTGCTGCTGGTGTGACTCTTGGAGTTTTGGCAAGAATCCAAGATGCAGTAATTATGGGCTTTGGGAATATACATTTGCAGTAAAGCGATTAATTACCACAACCCAAACAAAAGGAATAGCTTAATTGCAGCAAGTACTAATACTAACTGCCATACTTGCAGCCATCCAAACACGCCCTTAGTGTATTCGCTATTGTTGAGTGAAGATGTTCGGGAATATGTATAGGGGTGAAGGAGCTTTTCCGGATGCGGTTCAAAAACCATGACCGTGTCAAGTACTTTTATAGATAGGCCGGTAATTTCATTAAAAAGCTCAAATACTTTGCTATTATTTTGAGATTTTCCGGATGCGGTTCAAAAATAATGATCGTGTCATACGTAAATTGCAAAATTAGAGTTGGTAGGAGTGGATTTATGAATTAGATGATCGACATTCTTGATTACGTCTTGAAGGATGTCAACGGCTAAGTTCAATAGTAGTGGAGACAGAGGATCTTCTTGTCGGAGTCCTCTTTGGTGGAAGAAGAAAGGGGTTGTTGTTCCGTTGATCTTAATTGAAAGACTTGGTTGAATTATTATTTTTTTAAGAGAAAGAAAAATACAATTTAATTGTATGATTAAGTCTGTGAAAATCGAAAAATTCAGGGAGAAAAGTTGACAAATATTTATTTTTGAACCAAAAAGTATGTTTTCCTAAAAATTCCGAAGAAAAATTTACAAAACAGTGAATATCAACAAATTTAGAAGGCAGAAATTCATAAAAAATGAGCAAATTAGAAGATCAAAAAATATCAGCAAGTTAGGGTTAGGGTTTGACTTGCGGATGTATGTTGTGTCCCACTCGGTTATGTTCTTTCCGCCGACCAAGAGATGTGGCATGACTCCCCTTTTCGCTCGTCGCCTAGTCAGAGCGCACCGCTTCGTCCACTCGCGTCTAGGAGGACCATGGGTGACGTAGAGGCTCAATATGAGTCCAATTTCCCTAAAAATGTACATATTATTAATATGTCATAAAAAATAAAAGAAAAAATATAGGTAATTATCTGTGTATGATGTCCTGGTGTCTTGTTCTTGTATCTTGTAGTCTTGCTTTGATCTTGGGCTAACTTGATCGTGTTAAAACATATTTCTTAGTAATCATGTTTAAATGAAATTGTCAGCAATGTTGCAATTAAAGTTTAGCGGTCCATGTCATGGTGATCATTTTTGTAGCGATAGCGAGTAGTGTGCGCTATAATGAGAGCTATAACGGATGTTTTAATCTGTAACGCACAATATAATTGAGTATGAACATGTAATAGAAAACAATGTTTAAATTTACAAATATTATCAGTACACATTTAAAATAGAAATTTATAAAAGAATTAACAATGTATTTGAAAATGAGTATCTCCAACAAATCAAAAGAGTTCAATCTAAATAGGATAGGGGGATTTTGGTTTATTTAACACCAAAAAGTGATTTCAATTATTATAACTTTGCATGAAATGATAATTTTTTAATTAAATTTATTTGATTTTTTATAAATCCATCTACAAATATTTTATTTAGAGTATCGGATTATCAAACTGCAGCTCGCAGCGTTTTGCTTCTAAACCAAAATACATCGATGCAACGTAGCGTTTAGCGAAGATATTTGCAACAATGATTGTTACGAATATCCGAATTATTTTCAAACAAGCAAATAAAATTCGGACTCAACAAAAATTGTTATCTTTTTAAATGGATGCATCCTATAGTTTTGGAAGTCTCCAATACTAAGTTTGAGATGAATGTAAATCAAGATTAGTTAGTTTTAGGTGGGTTTTGATATTGCCTATAAATGGCTAATTGTTTTTTTTTTGTCAAATTGATTACGTGAATGAATACAATTAAATAAAAACAAATTGAAAAAAATTAATACAAGGGTCAATCTATTGTTACACATCCACGGTGTTTTCTTTGTTTTAAACTTACGTGTCATATACTTAATTCTAGTTTTAGCCATGGCTCTTTAACTTCTTGATCTCGTATCTCCGCGTAAGAAAATGTATATATGGCGATATTGAGGAAATGTTTATTTTATTCTTATCATTCTTATTGTAAGTTCTTAAGAATTAATATATTATTCATTATTTCTAAATATAGTTCTTATACTTTTGGCTTATTTTCAAGTAGTTATAATAAAAGAATTGTCGTTTATTATTTACCTTTTAACTATTTCTTTCTTGATTTCTATTACATAGATTTTTTTTAAATGGATCCATGGAGTGATCTTCCATTTGACCTGCTGGGAAATGTTGCGAAGAAACTACGTTGCAAAGAACTTTTGTATTTCGGTTTTGTTTGTAAACGATGACGAATTTTCTATTTGGAGAACCATTGTCGTCTTCATGCGGACCTCCCAATGTTGCATCTAAGACAACCTCATCAACCTCCAGTTCCTTTCTTGTTGCAATCATGCAAGCCAGATTCAGATTCACGCAAGTATGTCTGCGTAGTCGATGAAAAGGTGCAAGGTGAGATTTTTCTCGCCGAAGCTGCTAAAAAATGGATATGCGGATCTTCCCGGGGCTGGCTAGTCACGAGGGACATCAACGGCCATGAGATCAGCCTTTTGAATCCATTCACGAGATGTGAGATCAAACTACCTTCATTGGATACTGTTCCTGTGTTTTTAAATTATATGCAGTGTCCTGGTCATGCACAACGCCGTTGCGTTGATTTAATTTTTAAGGCAATCATATCAGCAGACCCCATATCCAATCCTAAAGACTGCGTAGTAATGGCCCTAGCAGGAGATATGAGGCGTTTATGTTTTTGCAAGTTAGAAGATAGTGAATGGACAAAAGTTGAACACAGTCCGGAAAAATTAGATGATGTGATACATTATCAGGTTCGTTTTATGCGACAACTCAGAGAGGTTTTGTTGCATCTTATGATGCGAGAAATCCAAATGCTCATGAGGTCCAATATGTGAGTGGCCCTCATTGGAGTGATCATATTGGGCGTAACACATACCTAGTTTCCTCGGGAGGAGACCTACTACAAATACAAAGAATATATGGATTGTCCTTTGATCCTATCCATCTCAAGAAACGGCAAACTGTCAAATTTGAAGTCTTCAAACTTGTTAAGAGAGAGTCATGTGTCAGTGACAAATCAATAGATTTGGGAATTTTAAGCTCAATCTATTTTTTCATCAAAAGTTGTTTTAAGAGAGAGTATATGAAGAAAAAAGGAAGTACCATTGGTCTAAGCTAGAAAGCGTGAATGATCGGCTAATATTCATTGGGTTTAACACTACTAGAAACTGCACTATCACCGGCGGGGCTTTACCGCCGCTGAAAGTGAAAAACCCGCTGGTGATACTATCAGCGGCGGGGACCCGCCGCTGATACACCGCCACAGATAAGCCGCCGCTAAAAATGAGTATCACCGGCGGTACCCCCGGTAAAGGTTTTCAGCGGCGGTAAAATTTTGTTTTACCGGCGGTAGCCATAACGCCGCTGAAAATAAGCAAATCAGGTTAACATTTTCAGCGGCGGTACTTTCACCGGCGGTGTAAATTTATTACCGGCGGTATTGAAACTTTCAGCGTCGACTGTATTCAGTGGCGGTGGGAAATATCACCGGCGGTAATTTTATTTTCAACGTCGCCCGTTATCACCGGCGGTGCTGTTATCACCGGCGGTATCTTTCTTTCGCCTTCGAGTATTATCACCGGCGGGGATTATTATCACCGGCGGTACCCCCGCTGATAAATTTTTCCAGATTTCAGAATTATTTTGTAAAAATTTGAAATTTTTTCCAGATTCCAGATTTCAAAAAAATCAGAAAATTCTCACACATCGAAAAAGATAATTTAATAATCAAACAGATAGTCTCGAGAATCACAAATCCTTACATAACACAAAACTCCGACATCGCTAATAACATAACACATAACCCCGAAACCCTAATAGCATAACACACGAAACCCTAACAAAGCAATTTAATCAAACTCCGGCGTCGCTTCCATCCCAAACTTGCGCCGGTGTCGGTGCATTAGAAGCCTGTCATAATAAAATTAACAAATATAAAATTGATTTGCTAGATTAAATTAAAAAATATAATCTGAAAACATACAAATCCAGATTCTCGCATCGACGCAAACATATCCATCATTTGCTTTCTCATTTCGGCTTCCATTTCGGCTCTCAATTCGGCTCTCATCTCGGCTTTCATAAATAATTTCCAGAAATGCCCCTGGTTTTTCGCAAATTCGGGTAGTTTCGTAACTAATTTCCAGAAATGCCCCTAACAAATAAAACCCTAATTTTGATTATTCTTAATTATTATAAATTCATCTTCTTCGAAATGCACCTGATTTTTAAAATTACAAAAAAAAAAACCCTGATTTTACAAATTACAAAATAGCCCCTGATTTTCGAAAAGAAATTAATTTAGGTTTTACAAAAATTATTATAATAAATTACTATAAATTCATCTTCTTTGAAATGCACCTGATTTTTAAAATTACAAAAATAGCCCCCTGATTTTACAAATTACAAAATAGCCCCTGATTTTCGAAAAAAAACCCTAAGTCAAGATCTCGCGGATTGGAAAACCCTAAGTCATCCCTAATTTTCGAAAAAAACCCTAATTTCATCCCTAATCAATTTCTCCCTAATTTCGTAAAATCAAAATCCCTAATTTCTGCATAAAGTAATTTCAATCAAAACAAAAGATGGCTTTTTCGATAACAAAAAAAGGATAAAATTAAAACCTGATCGAAGATGGCTTTTTCGTTTGTCTTCTACAACAAGCTCTCCCCAATATTTTTCAGAAACGCCCCTAATCAAGGAAAGTGTGTTAATTTAAAAATTAGGGTAAAACAAAGGTAACCCTAAATGTTGCTTCAAATTACAAATAGCCCCTGATTTTCGAAATTACAAAAAAGCCCCTGGTTTTTCGCAAATTCGAGTAGTTTCGTAACTAATTTCCAAAAATGCCCCTAACAAATAAAACCCTAATTTTGATTATTCTTAATTATTATAAATTCATCTCACACTTGTATTGATTTTCTCCAACATTCTATTTCACAAAATTACTTGCGTGAGAATCCTTCAGTGATGAAGCTTCACGTTACATTCGAAGTCTTTCTCTCTGATTATTTTTCATGATATGCAAACAAAACAGAATTAACGTTATACTCACATGAAGAATAAATCAGAGTACAAATATACAGAAACAAAATACACAACTATATAGTCAAAATATAATTCCAATTGAGTCCTCGTAAAATCTATAAATGGTCACAGTACCAGATTTAGGTCCACATGGATGCCGATACTAAAAATGGTAATGAATTTTCTTCTATGGTCGCATTTTCACATGCCCATTGAGGCATTTTCACATACACCTTATATGCATCAAGCAGGCATTAACAAAATTATAACACCATAACCCTAATTCAATTTAGGCTTCACAAACCACGAAATTGTTGAACAATCTAAACTAAAACCAAGCTAGAACCTTATTGAATCAAAACTGACACAAAATTTATTATCAGATAAAAAACGAGAAGAGAAAAGAGAGAAATACCCTTCGATCCCAATAAGGATGGAAGCAAACGAAATCGTAAACAGGTGTAATGGTGTTGACGAGAATCAAGTTCACCCCCGTGTAATGGTGTTGACGAGAATCGTAAACAGGATGGAAGAAGGAAATATAGCGTAGACGCGGGCCCCTGGCTTCAGCGACTCGACTCGAAGAAGAAGAAGGACTCGACTCTACTCGTAAGAAGAAGGACTCGCTTCAGCGGTTGCAGGACTTGGAAGAAGAAGAAGGCATCGCGGAAGAAGAAGAAGGATCTCGCGAACTCAGCGGCTGCAAGAACTCAGTTTAAGTTTAGGGTTTGTGTGTTGCGTGAGCGGCTGCAAGAACTTAAACCAATAAGAATATCAGCGGCGGTATAGGTGTCCCCGCCGGTGAAGACTAAGTATCAGCGGCGGTATAAGTTTCCCCGCCGGTGAAAACTAAGTATCAGCGGCGGTGCAAGTGTCCCCGCTGGTGAAAATCGAAAAAAAATAAACGTGTTTGTATGCTAATGAAGCCTTCGGCGGCGGTAAATGTATATACCGCCGGTGATAGTTATATTATTAGGTATAATTATTAAGATTAATATTATTATTATTATTATGATTATTATTAAGATAGACAAAGGCTTCTAACGAAAATGTAAAATCGATATGATTAATAATAATAATAATCATATTTTCATAATAATTATTATTAGGTATAAATATTAATCATAATATGATTATTATTATTATTATTATTATTATTATTATTATTAAAATATTAATTATAGCGAAAATGTAGAATCGATAATAATAATATTATGATTAATTTTAGTTATAATTATGAAAATATGATAATGATTATTATAAGTATTATTATTATGATTATTATAATAATTATGATTATTATGATAGATAAAAGGGTTCTGGCGAAAATATAGAATCGATATGATTAATAATAATAATAATAATAATAATAATAAGTATTATTATTATTATTATTATGATAGACAAAAGGCTTCTAGGGAAAATGTAGAATCGATATGATTAATAATAATAATAATATGATTAATATTAATTATTATTATGAAAATATGATGATGATTATTATATGTATGATTATTATTATTATTATTATGAGGCTTCTAGCGAAAATGTAGAATCGATATGTTTAATAATAATAATAATAATAATAATAATAATAATATTATGATTAATATTAATTATTATTATGAAAATATGATGATGATTATTATAAGTATTATTATTTTGATTATTAGGATTATTTATTATTATGATTATTGTATGATTTTCATTATTATTATTATGAGGCTTCTAGCGAAAATGTAGAATCGATATGTTTAATATTAATATTATGATTAATATTAATTATTATTATGAAAATATGGTGATGATTATTATAACTATTATTATTTTGATTATTATGATTATTATCATTAGAATTATTTATTATTACGATTATTGTATGATTTTCATTATTATTATTATGAGGCTTCTAGCGAAAATGTAGAATCGATATGTTTAATATTAATATTATGATTAATATTAATTATTATTATGAAAATATGATGATGATTATTATAAGTATTATTATTTTGATTATTATTATGATTATCATTAGGATTATTTATTATTATTATTATTGTATGGTTTTCATTATTATTATTATGAGGCTTCTAGCGAAAATGTAGAATCGATATGTTTAATATTAATATTATGATTAATATTAATTATTATTATGAAAATATGATGATGACTATTATAAGTATTATTATTTTGATTATTATTATTATTATTATTATCATTAGGATTATTTATTATTATGATTATTGTATGATTTTCATTATTATTATTATGAGGCTTCTAGCGAAAATGTAGAATCGATATGTTTAATATTAATATTATGATTAATATTAATTATTATTATGAAAATATGATGATGATTATTATAAGTATTATTATGATTATTGTATGATTATTATGATTATGATTATTTATTATTATGATTATTGTATGATTTTCATTATTATTATTATGAGGCTTCTAGCGAAAATGTAGAATCGATATGTTTAATAATAATATTATGACTAATATTAATTATTATTATGAAAATATGATGATGATTATTATAAGTATTATTATTATGATTATTGTATGATTTTCATTATTTTTCTGATTATTTATTCTGTGATTTTCAGTGGGGGTACCAATTTTCAGTGTCGGTACCGCCGGTGAAAGGTAAACTTTCTGTGGGGGTAGGTATTTTCAGTGGCGGTACCGCCGGTGAAAGGTAAACTTTCAGTGGGGGTAGGTATTTTCAGTGGCGGTACCGCCGGTGAAAGGTAAACTTTCAGTGGGGGTAGGTATTTTCAGTGGCGGTACCGCCGGTGAAAGGTAAACTTTCAGTGGGGGTAGGTATTTTCAGTGGCGGTACCGCCGGTGAAAGAAATCCTTGTGGAGAGGTTTTAGTTTTCAATGGCGGTACCGCCGGTGAAAGTTGGACTTTCAGTGGGGGTACATATTTGCAACGGCGGTACCGCCGGGGAAAGTGTACTTTCAGTGGGGGTATGAGTTTTCAAGGGCGGTACCGCCACTGAAAATATTATTAGTGGGGGTACCCCCGGTAATAATATTGCCCCGCCGGTGATAGTGCTGTTTCTAGTAGTGTAATGGCTCGTTCTCCGTGCCTTCATCTGTGCATCCGAATTGCAAGGGTAACACCATATATTTTGGTGATGACTATCCCCTGACACATTATTCCAATTTGCTCCTATCAGATAATTTGCTCGATTTAGATCAACATCCATATAAATATTATCATCATGACATTGGTGTTTATGATATGGAAGACAAGTGCTCTCGTAGTTATCATGCAAGCCAACAATTTGACATTTTGCCAGCCGTTTGGATTATTCCTCATCCGTGGTAATTGTTAGGATCGGCACCACAAACAATGACAAAAAAATAACACACGGGCACAAATGTTTTATGTGAAAATCTCGAAGGAAAAAAAACACGTCGGCAGACGCAAAAACTATTTTACTATACATAGAGAAAAAAGAATATAATCATTAGTATTTGTTGGAATACATGAAACTCTAACATAAGCCCTCTATTTATAGTCAAGTCCCCATCCAAATACAAGAAAATAATCAGTACCGTAATTATCATTTAATCACGACAATAATAATATATGGAGAACTCTACTATCTCTTCAAAAATTTCAAAGATTTACTTTCCAATTTTCTAATTTCTCAGGTTTCAAAAAGTGTTCATACCGTAACAATCTCCCACTTGAAGACTTTAACACCAAACTTCTTTTCCCCCGTCTCAACTTCATTGAGCTTGGCGACAGGCTCCCACGGGCACACTTGACCATCCCTACTGAGGCAAAGCACAAACTCAATTTATCGGTGGGGACTTTCTTGGTCAACATGTTAGCATGATTTTTGGCACCTGAGATATTCTCACCGATATGACCCTGTCATTCAGAAGTTCTCGGATGTGACACTACAATAGATTCTCGTTTCACGGGCGGCCCGCCCCTGATACTTGTTATTTTCAGAGTAGCCCAACCCAAAAAGCTATAAGGGTCGGTTTTATCAGGGACAACAGACCCTGATAATTTGAAATTTTCAGGGGCAGATTTATCAGGGTTAACCTGTCCGAATATACCTTCATGGTCGGTTTTATTAGGGTCTTGCCGGCCCTACCACTACAAAAAAAATGCGATGTTAGCTTCACAGATTTACGTCTCTATCACACGTATTGGCTTCAGATAAGTATATTGGCGACTCTATCCCGTTTCTAACAAGTTGAAGCTATCATCGCGTCTCTAACGGTGTAACTAGCGACAGGTTTGTAGCCAACATATTTACTAGTGACGGGTCCATTAAATACGAAACTCTATCGTTGCGAATGGTGCTAGTTGCTTCGAGGCTATTCCCATCGCCAACACTTCTCTTAGATACGGTACATGAGGTTGTATCTAATGATTTTGGACAGCGGTAGCGAATACAACAATTATTTTATTGTCATCAGAAATTAAATAATCAGTAATTAAATTTGAAAACACGTAAATAAATAAAATAATCAGTAATTAAATTTAAAAATCAGTAAATAATTTAAATAACCAGTAATTAAATTCCAAAATGCCAAATTATCTTCATTATCATAATATCTGAAATTGTTAATCATCCAAACAGTTGCCGAGACAACATACTCGCAAAACAGATAAACACTCCATCACAAAACAAAACAAATATTCTCACAAATATGACATAAGCCAAACTAACCAAGACACGTGACATCATTGTGGAATTTGTGTGTGTCAGTCTCTTCTATTACGAGGTGTTTTGAGGACAACATTAAAATAAAGCATTTTGCTCGTGTTACACTTCAATTTTAACATTTTTAAGGAAATATGATAATTTACTTTTTTTTGAAGATATTAGACTTCACTTTAAGCATTTTTAAGAATTTTTTGAAAAAATAAAAATTTGCGTGTGTTAGTTTTCTATTACGAAGTACTTTGAGGACAATATGAAAATTAAGCATTTTGCTCGTGTTACACTTCAATTTAAATATTTTCTAGAAAATATGACAATTGCCATTTTTTAAGATGTTAGACTTCACTTTTAGAATTTTTAAGAACTTTTTGAAAAAATTGAAATTCGTGTATGTTAGTCTTCTTTTACGAAGTATTTTGTGAACAACAAGAGCATTAATCATTTTGCTCATGTTACACTTCAATTTTAACATTTTTATGAAAATATGATAATTGACTTTTTTTTAAGGTGTTAGACTTTATTTTTTGCATTTTAAAGAAACTAAAAAAACTATAAATTTGTGTGTGTAAGTCTCTTCTATTACGAAGTATTTTCAGGACAACAAGAAAATAAAGCATGTTGCTCGTGTTACACTTAAATTTTAACCTTTTTAAGGAAATATGATAATTAAATTTTTTGAAGGTAGACTTCACTTTTTGCAGTTGTAAGAATTTTTTTGAAAAAAATAAAAATTTGTATTTGTTAGTCTTTTATTACGAAGTATTTTGAGGAAAACATGAATATTAAGTATTTTGCTCGTGTTACACTTCAATTTTAATATTTTTTAGAAAATATGACAATTGTCTGTTATTAAGGTGTTAGACTTCACTTTTTGGCATTTTTAAGATTTTTTTGAAAAAATAATTTTTTTTGTGTGTTAGTCTTCTTTTACGAAGTATTTTGAGAACAACCTGAGCATTAAGTATTTTGCTCGTGTTACACTTTAGTTTTAACATTTTGATGAAAATATGAGCATTGACTTTTTTTTGAAGGTGTTAGACTTAATTTTCTACATTTTTAAGAACTTTTTCACAAAAATAGAAATATGTGTGTGTTAGTCTCTTCTATTACGAGGTGTTTTGAGGACAACATGAAAATAAAGCATTTTGCTTGTGTTACACTTCCATTTTAACATTTTTATGGAAATATGATATTTCACTTTTTCTCAAGGTGTTAGACTTCACTTTTTTCATATTTCAGAAATATTTGGAAAAATATAAATTTGTGTGTGTTAGTCTTCTTTTACGAAGTATTTTGAGACAACATGAAAATTAAGCATTTTGCTCGTGTTACACTTCAATTTTAATATTTTCAAGAAAATATTATAATTGTCTTTTTTTGTAAGGTGTTAGACTTCACTTTTAGCATTTTTTAGAACTTTTTGAAAAAAATTGAAATTTGTGTGTGTTAGTCTTCTTTTACGAAGTGTTTTGAGAACAACATGAAAATTAAGCATTTTTCTCTTGTTACACTTCAATTTTAACCTTTTTAAGAAAATATGATCATTGAATTTTTTTGAAGGTGTTAGACTTCATTTTCGACAATTTTAAGAAATATTTAAATAAAAATAGAAATTTGTGTGTGTTAGTCTCTTCTATTACGAGGTGTTTTGAGGACAACATGAAAATAAAGAATTTTGCCCGTGTTACACTTCAATTGTAATATTTTTAAGGAAATATGATAATTCACTTTTTTTGAAGGTATTAGACTTCACTTTTTGCATTTTTTTGAATTTTTATTAAAAATATAAATTTGTGTGTGTTAGTCTTCTATAACGAATAATTTTTAGGACAATACGAAAATTAAGCATTTTGCTCGTGTTACACTTCATTTTCAATATTTTTTAGAAAATATGATAATTACCTTTTTGTAAGGTGTCAGACTTCACTTTTAGTATTTTTAAGAACTTTTTGAAAAAAGTGTGTGTTGGTCTTATTTTACGAAGTATTTAGAGAACAACATGAGTATTAGGCATTTTGCTCGTGTTACACTTCAATTTTAACCTTTTTAAGAAAATATGATAATTTACTTTTTTTGAAGGTATTAGACTTCACTTTTTTTCCTTTTTTGAGGAATTCTTTGAAAAAATAGAAATTTGTGCGTGTTAATCTTCTATTACGAAGTATTTTGAGGACAACACGAAAATTAAGCATTTGCTCGTGTTACACTTCAATTTTAATATTTTTTAGAAAATGTGATAATTGTCTTTTTTTTAAGGTGTTAGACTTTACTTTTTAGCATTTTTAAGAACTTTTTGAAAAAATCGAAATTTGTTTTTGTTGGTCTTCTTTTACGAAGTATTTTGAGAACAGCATGAGCATTAAGCATTTTGCTCGTGTTACACTTCAATTTTAACATTTTGATGAAAATATGATCATTGATTTTTTTTGAAGGTGTTAGACTTCATTTTCTACAATTTTAAGAACTTTTCGTGTGTTACTCTCTTCTATTACGAGGTGTTTTGAGGACAACATGAAAATAAAGCATTTTCCTCGTGTTACACTTCAATTTTAACATTTTTGAGGAAACATGTCGATTTACTTTTTCTAAAGGTGTTAGACTTTCTTTTTTGCATTTTAAAGAAATTTATAAAAAAATAGAAATTTGTGTGTGTTGGTCTCTTCTATTACGAGGTGTTTTGAGGACAACATGAAATAAAGCATTTTGCTCGTGTTACACTCAATTTTGACCTTTTTAACGAAATATGATAATGTACTTTTTTTTGAAGTTATTAGACTTCACTTTTTGCATTTTTAAGAAATTTTTTTAAAAAACAAAAATTTGTGTGTGTTAGTCTTCTATTACGAAGTACTTTGAGAAAAACATGAAAATTAAGCATTTTGCTTGTGTTTCACTTCAATTTAATATTTTTTAGAAAAATATGATAATTACCTTTTTTAAAGGTGTTAGACTTCTCTTTTAGCATTTTTAAGAACTTTTTGAAAAAAATTCCAATTTGTGTTTGTTAGTCTACTTTTACGAAGTATTTTGTGAACAACATGAGAATTAAGCATTTTGCACCTGTTACACTTGAATTTTAACATTTTTATGAAAATATGATAATTGACTTTTTTTGAAGGTGTTGGACTTTATTTTTTTGCATTTTAAAGAACTTTAAAAAAAATACAAATCTGTGTATGTTAGTCTTTTCTATTAGGAGGTGTTTTGAGGACAACATGAAAATGAAGCATTTTGCTCGTGTCACACTTCAATATTAACCTTTTTAAGGAAATATGATAATTTACTTTTTTTGAAGGCATTAGACTTCACTTTTTGCATATTTCAGAAATTTTTGAAAAAATATAAATTTGTGTGTGTTAGTCTTCTTTTATGAAGTATTTTGAGAACAACATAAAAATTAATCATTTTGCTTGTGCTACACTTAGATTTTAATATTTTTAAGAAAATATAATAGTTGCCTTTTTGTAAGGTGTTAAGACTGCACTTTTAGCATTTTTTAGAACTTTTCAAAAAAAATGGAAATTTGTGTGAGTTAGTCTTCTTTTACGAAGTGTCTTGTGAACAACATAAAAATTAAGCATTTCGCTCGTGTTACACTTCCATTTTAAATTTTTTATAAAATATATGATCATTGACTTTTTTTGAAGGTGTTTGACTTCATTTTCTGCATTTTTATGAAATTTTTCAAAAAAAAAATATAAATTTGTGTGTGTTAGTGTCTTCTATTACGAGGTGCTTTGAGGACAACATGAAAAAAAAGAATTTTGCTCGTGTTACACTTCAATTTTGTCATTTTTAAGGAAATATGATAATTCACTTTTTTTGAAGGTATTATTAGACTTCACTTTTTGCATTTTTAAGAATTTTTGAAAAAATGGAAATTTGTGTGTGTTAGTCTTCTATTACGAAGTATTTTGAGGACAACATGAAAATTAAGCATTTTGCTTGTGTTACACTTCTATTTTAATATTTTTCATAAAATATGACAATTGTCTTTTTTTAAAGTGTTAGACTTCACTTTTAATATTTTTAAGAACTTTTTGAAAAAATTGAAATTTGTGTGTGTTAGTCTTCTTTTACGAAGTATTTTGAGAACAACATGAGCATTAAGCATTTTGCTCGTGTTATCCTTCAATTTTAACATTTTGATGAAAATACGATCATTGACTTTTTTGAAGGTGTTAGACATCATTTTCAACATTTTTAAGAACTTTTTCAAAAAAATAGAAATTTGTGTGTGTTAGTCTCTTCTATTACGTGGTGTTTTGAGAACAACATGAGCATTAAGCATTTTACTCGTGTTACAATTCAATTTTAACCTTTTTAAGGAAATATGATAATTTACTTTTTTTGAAGGTATTAGACTTCACTTTTTGCATTTTTAAGAAATTGTTTGAAAAAATAGAAATTTGTGTGTGCTAATCTTCTATTACGAAGTATTTTGAGGACAACATGAAAATTAAGCATGTTGCTCGTGTTACACTTCGATTTTAATATTTTATAGAAAATATTCTAGTTGCCTTTTTATAAGGCGTTAGACTTCACTTTTAGCATTATTAAGAACTTTTTGAAAAAAATAAAATTTGTGTGTGTTAGTCTTCTTTTACGAAGTATTTTGAGGACAACATGAAAATTAAGCATTTTGCCCATGTTACACTTCAATTTTTAATATTTTTAAGAAAATATGACAATTGCATTTTTTGTGAGGTATTAGACTTCACTTTTAGCATTTTTTAGTACTTTTTGCAAAAAAATTGAAATTTGTGTGTGATAGTCTTCCTTTACGAAGTGTTTTGAAAACAACATGAAAATTAAGCATTTTGCTCGTGTTACACTTCAATTTTAACATTTTTATGAAAATACGATCATTGACTTTTTTTGAAGGTGTTGGACTTCATTTTCAGCATTTTTGAGAAATTTTTCAAAAAAAATGGAAATTTGTGTGTGTTAGTCTTGTTGGTTCAAATTTCCTATTGTTTGATTATCTCAAATACAATGTCGATACTACTAACGAAATCTAGCAAGATAAATGTGTAGGAGATAGGTACAAAATGAAAGGATCATTCAAGAATAACAACAATCAAAGACGTCAAAGAATCACGGATAAAATCAAGACGCACATGAATCAAGACATTGAAGAATTGCGAAGAAGATCAAGACATAAAAGATTCCGCAAGTTGGGATATCCACCTAATCATCAATACAATATATAGGTATCTCTAAACTTGTTTAAAAGATTAAACTCAATGAAAAAGTACTTGAATTCAATTAAAAAGGCTGAAATCAGTATGTCCGTTGCAACGGAATTCCAGTCCGTTGTAACGGAACTACTCGATTTATTCAACATGGGAAAAACCAGTATAGTCCGTTGTAACGTAATCACCAATACGTTGTAACGGAAATGTACGTTGTAACGGAACTCTATCTCCGTTGCAACGTTATTTTATTTCCAATGAGGAAGCCTGTCACAGAAGAATGTCTGTTGTAACGGACATTAATGTCCGTTGTAACGGACATCAAGGCTTCACTTCAGTATAAACTTCCACATAAGTCCGTTGCAACGGATTAACCAATCCGTTGTAACGGAACCCCTCACCACGTTGTAACGGAAAACTCTCCGTTGCAACGGGAATTAAAACCAAAGCTGAAGTGTTGTCTCAGTAGCATGTCCGTTGGAACGGACTCAAGTCCGTGGCAACGGACTAGCTAACACAGACTTCCGTTGCAACGGACTACTTACGTTACAACGGACTGTGTAATAAATTCAAGTACGACAGCCTCCAACGGCTAGTTTTTGAATCACTCCGTTGCAACGGACCATATGTCCGTTGCAACGGACTATTCAGAATAAGCAAGTGAGGGAAGGGACTATGTGTTCTATAAATAGAACCCTTCCCTCATTCTCTCTCATGACTTCATTTATCCAAAATTATACCTTCAAAAGAGAGAATCCTTGCTATATCATTGAGTTAGATAATCTTCTAAAACATTCTTAGAGATTAGATTTCCCTCTTCTCCTTTCAAATACTATTCCCAACTTGCGTGACCGATCACGTCTTAGTTCGTATTTAGAAATTGTAATAGGCTAGTACAAAAAGTGTAAAGAGCCTTAGCTATAGATCGATAGAAGCGTGTAAATCGATCTAGGCAAATCCTTGTAATCGAGTTGAGTTGGAATTCAATCGAAAGCCAAAAAGAGGCACAAGGCATTCCCGGAGACGTAGGTACTTGCCACTAATCGAATCGGTCGATTAAGCAAGTAAAGGGTGAGTTAAAGCTACAGAGCAACCACCTACCGAACTCCGTAATCAACATCGTGTGTTCACGTGTTCGGTATCTTCTACTCTATTTAAATTTCATTAATTAGCTTCCGCAAGAAGAATTTGTATACCTAGTCGAAAATTGCCCACTAGGTTACCTATTCACCCCCCTCTAGGTTAGAATTAACCAACAAGTCTCTCCCAGTAAGTGTTCCAGAAATCGGTCTTGGCGGCCAATTTTTTATTTTATTTTATTTTTATTGCCAATGGGTCCATAGCCTAGTTGGTTGAGTGTGAATCACAAAAAATCATATGTTGTGAGAGGTTGTGGGTTCGATCCCTATTGACATCAAAAAAATTAGGTATCAATAACGAAAGCGATCACTCGTCGGATACTATTAAAAAAAAAAAATTTGGACTAAAATTTTTTAGATTTTTAAAATTATATATATATATATATATATATATATATATATATATATATATATATACAAGAAAATTCTGGATATAAAACAATTACAAGAAAAATTATGGATCAAAATGGAAAAATGACAAAAACCCCTAACCCCTTTCACACCTAAACCCTTGTCATGAATATAATATTATTTTGTGCCTCTAGCCACTTCTATCCTGTCCCATAAACTCATTAATTTCGTGGCTAAAGAGGAGGTGAAAGAAGAAGAAGAGGCAAGAAGAGGAGATTGGAGAAGTGAAAGGGAAGAAGTGATTCAAGAGAAGAAACGAAGAAAGCGAGCTCACTTTGGAGGTTATCTTCATCGAGGCAGCCACGTATAGGTGGTGGGGGAGTTATCTAAGCCTAGGAGCTTGAAGTTTTGAGGTAGTAAATATATTTTCTAATCTAATTCGCAGAATCCTTCGTATTTACTGCCATGGAAATCGATTGGAAGATTGATTTGAGCTTTCCTTGTGGAAACCCTAGATTTTTGGGGGTGGAAGTAATTCTGGATTTTAGTGTTTCATAGATGGTTTTGGGGTACAAGGATGGTGCCGTGGTGACTCGGCCGCTCGAATAATGGCGTTTCGATCATCTATTAGGCATCCATCGAGAAAGGGTAAAAATTAGGGTTTCGGTTTTTGGGAAGAAAAGAAGAGATATAATTGAGTTGTTTGTTCTTAATGGGTCGGGTTTATGTTTGGTTTTGAGTCAAGATCCTTTAACCCGGTATCCTCAAACCCTAGTTCAAATTCTGGATATAAGGGGTATTTTCGTAATTACGGAGGACATGATTTTTGAGGGGCACAATTATGCAATTGAGAAAAGGCTTAATCGCTTGATAACGTCCAACTAGATAATGGTTGGATTGGTGAGCATTTTAGCCAATATTAAACACGTGGCTGAGTTTTCTCGGGTCATTCATTCCTCTCGTATCTCGTTTAGGGTTTCATCTCGTAGTCATTTGTTATTCCGGTATGTCGGATAAGTAGAAGTATTGTAGTTGATCGGTTCTTTGACGGGTCTGCCGAACCAGATTTCGTGTGTCATGTCTTCGTAATTTGGTCATAACTTCTCCGTTCGGTCTCCGTTTTCCATGTTCTTGGTTCCGTTGGAAAGCTTATTCCGAGACGATTTTAATGGATGTAATTATGATTACTGAGTCTGATTCTTCATTTATTTATTCATTATTTTATCTGCAGAATATGTGTAGTTCTTTGTAGTATGTAGGATTGTTGTTGATGTAGATCAACTCGTAGTGAGGATGAGAGGTGGATAAGGGAACACATGTTTGGACATTAATGTAGTGTCTGGCCAGAGGTGCATTTTCGGGTCGCTCCCGAACTTGCAAACTGTTAGACGTAGCAGTACGGTCTCCTCGAGTAGTTGTAGTAAATGTAGTGTTCGAGGGGGCATGGTTTCAGTCGTGGCGTGGTTGAAACCACCACTCTTGGGATAGAGTGCAGCGGACTTTTACCTCATGTAGACCCGAGGTACTAGTCTATGAGTACGGTCACTTGTGGAAGCCAACCTTATCGAAGTGGTTCTCTACGCTATGAATTCTGTAGTAGTTGTTATCGTATTTGCAGGATCATAGTTGTGGTAGTAGTTGTTCCCATGTTGTAGTCGAACACTTGTAGTACTTTCACGATGTGAATTATGCAGTAGTAGTTCCCGTATTTGCGGAATTCCTAGATTGTTGTAGTCGGTCATCATGGTAGTTCTCGTAGTAGGTTGTCGTGGTAGTCGTCGTCGATAGTAAATAATAATTAAATATTATTTTGCTTATCTAACTCTCAGCCAACATTTCCAGGCAGCACTTGAAGTGGCAGTGGCATTCCTGTAGATCGAGAGCGTAGCGGAGTTTGCGATCACCAGTTACCATAATTGTTTCAGTTGTATTTGTTTATGTCCACCATATGTATATTGAGTACTTGTAGATTATAATTTATGCCAACTGGTTTTCGTATTGTGTGTTTTTGACTCTGCTAATGCTCGTATATAATTAAGGTAAGTACGTTGTTCACGATTGTTTTATTTTCGGGTCGTGACAACCTTTTTGGTATCTGAGCAACGGTCCTTGTTGACCTGCAGAAATCTTTAACACTATACCGTAGGTACCCATACCTTACCCAATGCGTCTTTGAACGACTATAGAGAGTGTGAATGCCACTAATGTAGGAAACTATGATATTTGTTTTTTTGAAGAATTTTGCTCGTGTTAGTATTTTGCTCGTGTTACACTTCAATTTTAACATTTTTATGAAAATATGATCATTGACTTTTTTTGAAGGTGTTAGTCTTCATTTTCAGCATTTTTGAGAATTGTTTTAAAAAAAAATGGAAATTTGTGTGTGTTAGTCTCTCCTATTACGAGGTGTTTTGAGGACAACATGAATTTTTTTTTTTTGCTCGTCTTACGCTTTATTTTTAACATTTTTACGGAAAAATGATAATTCACTTTTTTTGATGGTATTTGACTTTACTTTTTGCATTTTTAAACTTTTTTCGAAAAAATAGAAATTTGTGTGTGATATTCTTCTATTACGAAGTATTTTGAGGACAACATGAAAATTAAGAAGTTTGCTCGTGTTATACTTCAATTTTATCACTTTTACGAAAATATGATAATTGATTTTTTTGAAGGTGTTAGTCTTTGTTTTTTACATTTTAATGAAATAAACAAAAAATAGAAATTTTTGTGTGTTAGTCTCTTCATTTACGAGGTGTTTTGAGGACAACATGAAAATAAATCATTTTGCTCGTGTTACATTCAATTTTAACCTTTTTAAGGAAATATGATAATGTACTTTTTTTTGAAGTTATTAGACTTCAATTTTTGCATTTTTAAGAAATTTGTTTAAAATATAAAAATTTGTATGTGTTAGTCTTCTATTACGAAGTACTTTGAGGAAAAGATGAAAATTAAGCATTTTGCTTGTGTTACACTTCGATTTAATATTTTTTAGACAGTACGATAATTGACTTTTTTTAAAGGTGGTAGACTTCTCTTTTAGCATTTTTAAGAACTTTTTGAAAAAATTCAAATTTGTGTTTGTTAGCCTACTTTTACGAAGTATTTTGTGAACAACATGAGCATTAAGCATTTTGCTCGTGTTCCATTTGAATTTTAACATTTTTATGAAAATATGATAATTGAATTTTTTTGAAGGTGTTAGACTTTATTTTTTTGCATTTTAAAGAACTTAAAAAAAAAATAGAAATTTGTGTGTGTTATTCTCTTCTATTACGAGGTGTTTTGAGGACTACATGAAAATTAAGAATTTTGCTCGGGTTACACTTCAATTTTTATAAGAAAATTGGATAATTGAGTTTTTTGTAAGGTGTTAGACTTCACTTTTAGCATTTTAAGAACTTTTTGAAAAAATTGAAATTTGTGTGTGTTAGTCTTCTTTTACGAAGTATTTTGAGAACAACATGAGCATTAAGCATTTTGCAGGTGTTACACTTCAATTTTAACATTTTGATGAAAATATGATAAGTGACTATTTTTGAAGGTGTTAGACTTCACTTTTAGCATTTTTAAGAACTTTTTTGAAAAAAATGAAATTTGTGTGTGTTAGTCTTATCTTACGAAGTATTTGGAGAACAACATGAGCATTAAGCATTTTGCTCGTGTTACACTACCATTTTATCATTTTTATGAAAATATGATAATTGATTTTTTTGAAGGTGTTAGACTTTCTTTTTAGCATTTTAAAGAAATTTATAAAAAAATAGAAATTTGTGTGTGTTAGTCTCTTCTATTTCGAGGTGTTTTGAAGACAACATGAAAATAAAGCATTTTCCTCGTGTTACACTTGAATTTTAACATTTTTAAGGAAATATGATAATTTACTTTTATTGAAGGTACCTTCCCTTTATGCATTTTTAAGAAATTTTTTGAAAAAATAGAAATTTGTGTGTGTTAGTCTTCTATTACGAAGTATTTTAAAGACAACATGAAAATTAAGCATTTTGCTCGTCTTACACTTGAATTTTAATATTTTATAGAAAATATGATAATTGCCTTTTTGTAAGGTGTTAGACTTCTCTTTTAGCATTTTAAAGAACTTTTTGAAAAAATTGAAATTTATGTGTTTTAGTCTTCTATTACGACGTACTTTGAGGACAACATGAAAATTTAGCATTTTTCTCAGGTTACACTTCAATTTTAATATTTTTAAGAAAATATGATAATTGCCTTATTTTAAGTTGTTAGGCTTCACTTTTAGCATTTTTAAGAACTTTTTGAAAAAATTAAAATTTGTGTATATTAGTCTTCTTTAACTACGTATTTTGCTAATAACATGAGCATTAAGTATTTTTCTAGTGTAACACTTCAATTTTCATATTTTTATGAAAATATGATAATTGACTTTTTTTAAGGTGTTAGACTTTATTTTTTGCATTTTAATGTAGTACTCCAAATACTCAATTTTAATGTAGTACTCAAAACTTTCTTAAAAATGCAAAAACTGAAGTCTAACACCTTAAAAAAATTCAATTAAGATATTTTTTAAAAAAATTTTAAAATTGAAGTATAACACAAGCAAAATTCTCAATTTTCTAGCAGTACTCAAAATTCTCCGTAATTGAATACTAACACACACAAATTTCAATTTTTTCAAACATTTCTTAAAAATGCAAAAACTGAAGTCTAACACCTTCAAAAAATTCAATTATTATATTTTTTTAAAAAATATTAAAATTGAAGTGTAACACAACAAAAATACTCAATTTTCATGTCGAACTTAAAATACTCCGTAATTGAAGACTAACACACACAAATTTTAATTTTTCAAACATTTCTTAAAAATGCAAAAACTGAAGTATAACACCTACAAAAAACAGAAGTCTAACACCTTCAACAAATTCATTGGTGATATTTTTTAAAAAATATTAAAATTGAAGTGTAACACAACAAAAATACTCAATTTTCATGTCGAACTCAAAATACTCCGTAATTGAGGACTAACACACACAAATTTCAATCCTTCAAACATTTCTTAAAAATGCAAAAACTGAAGTCTAACACCTAGAAAAAATTCAATGCAGGTATTTTTTTAAATGTTGTTAAAATGTAAGTTTAACACAAGCAAAATACTCAATTTTCATATCGTACTCAAAATACTCCGTAATTGAAGACTAACACAAACAAATTTCAATTTTTTCAAAAATTTCTTATAAATGTAAAAACAGAAGTCTAACACCTTAAAAAAAAATAATTATCATACTTTTTTCAAAAATATTAAAATTGAAGTGTAACACAACAAAAATACTCAATTTTCATGTCGAACTCAAAATACTCCGTAATTGAAGACTGACAAACGCAAATTGTATTTTTTTCAAAAATTTCTTGAAAATGCAAATACAGAAGTCTAACACCCTCAAAAAATTCAATTAATATATTTTTATAAAAATTGTTAAATTTAAGTGTAACACAACAAAAATACTCAATTTTCATGTCGTACACAAAATACTCCGTAATTGAAGACTAACACACACAAATTTCAATTTTTTCAAAAATTTCTTAAAAATACTAAAACTGAAGTCTAACACCTTAAAAAAATTGAATTAATCCATTTTTTAAAAAATTGTTAAAATGTAAGTGTAACATAAGCAAAATACTGAATTTTCATGTCGTACTCAAAATACTCCGGAATTGAAGACTAACACACACAAATTTCAATTTTTCAAACATTTCTTAAAAATGCTAAAACTGAAGTCTAACACCTTAAAAAAATTGAATTAATCTATTTTTTAAAAAATTGTTAAAATGTAAGTGTAACCCAAGAAAAATACTCAATTTTCATGTCGTACTCAAAATACTCCGTAATTGAAGACTAACACTCACAAATTTTCATTTTTTCAAAAATATCTTAAGAATGCAAAAATAAAAGTCTAACTCCTTAAAAAAATCAATTATGATATATTTTAAAAAAATATGAACATTGAAGTGTAACACAAGAAAAATACTCAATTTTCTTGTCGTACTCAAAATACTCCGTAATTGAAGACTAACACACACAAATTTCAATTTTTTCAAAAATTTCTTAAAAATGCAAAAACAGAAGTCTAACACCTTCAAAAAAATTAATTAAGATATTAATGTAAAAATTGTTAAAATTTAAGTGTAACACAACAAAAATACTCAATTTTCTTGTCGTACTCAAATTACTCCGTAATTGAAGACTAACACACACAATTTTCAATTTTTTCAACACTTTATTAAAAATGTAAACACTGAAGTCTAACACCTTCAAAAAATTCATTTCAGATATTTTTTACAAAAATGTTAAAATTGAAGTGCAACCCAAGCAAAATACTCAATTTTCATGTAGTACTCAAAATACTCCATAATTGAATACTAACACACACACATTTCAATATTTTCAAACATTTCTTAAAAATGCAAAAACTGAAGTCTAACACCTTCAAACAAATCCAATTAAGGTATTTTTTTAAAAATTGTTAAAATGTAAGTGTAACACAAGCAAAATACTCAAATTTCGTGTCGTACTCAAAATACTGCGTAATTGAAGACTAACACACACACAAATTTCAATTTTTCCAAAACTTTCTTAAAAATGCAAAAACAGAAGTCTAACACCTTCAAAAAATTCAATTATGATATTTTTTTATAAAATATGAAAATTGAAGTGTATCACAACAAAAATACTCAATTTTCATGTCGAACTAAAAATACTCCGTAATTGAAGACTAACACACACAAATTTCAATTTTTCAAACATTTCTTAAAAATGCAAAAACTGAAGTCTAACACCTATAAAAAATTCCATTAAGGTATTTTATTAAATTTGTTAAAATGTAAGTTTTACACAAGCAAAGTACTCAATTTTCATGCCGTACTCAAAATACTCCGTAATTGAAGACTAACACACACAAATTTCAATTTTTCAAACATTTCTTAAAAATGCACACACTGAAGTCTAACACGTTAAAAAAATTGAATTAAACTATATTTTTAAAAATTGTTAAAATGTAAGTGCAACACAAACAAAATACTCAATTTTCATGTCGTACTCAAAATACTCCGTAATTGAAGACTAACACACACAAATTTTATTTTTTTAAAAATTTCTTAAAAATGCAAAAACTGCAGTCTAACACCTTCAAAAAAATTAATTATGATATATTTTAAAATATATTAAAATTGAAGTGTAACACAAGAAAAATACCCAATTTTCTTATCGTACTCAAAATACTCCATAATTGAAGTCTAACACGCACAAATTTCAATTTTTTCCAAAATATCTTAAAAATGCAAAAACAGAAGTCTAACACCTTCAAAAAACTCAATTAAGATATTAATGTAAAAATTGTTAAAATTTAAGTGTAACACAAAAAAAATACTCAATTTTCTTGTCGTACTCAAAATAGTCCGTAATTGAAGACTAACACACACAATTTTCAATTTTTTCAACACTTTCTTAAAAATTCAAAAACTGAAGTCCAACACCTTCATAAAATTCAATTAAGATATTTTTTTTTAAAAAAGTTAAAATTTAAGTGTGACACATTCAAAATATTCAATTTTCATGTCGTACTCAAAATACTCCGTAATTGAAGACTAACACACAAATTTCAATTTTTTTCCAAAATTTCTTACAAATGCAAAAACAGAAGTCTAACACCTTAAAAAAAATTCAATTAAGATAATTCAAAAAAAAAGTTAAAATGGAAGTATTACACATGAAAAATACTCCATTTTCATGTCGTACTCAAAGTACTCCGTAATTGAAGACTAACACACACAAATTTCAATTTTTTCAAAACTTTCTTAAAAATGCAAAAACAGAAGTCTAACGCCATCAAAAAATTCACTTATGATATATTTTTTAAATGTTAAAATTGAAGTGTAACACAAGCAAAATAGTCAATTTTCATGTAGTACTCAAAATACTCCGTAATTGATTACTAACACACACAAATTTCAATTTTCTCAAAACTTTCTTAAAAATGCAAAAACTGAAGTCTAACACCTTCAAAAAATTCAATTAAGATGTTATTTAAAAACATGTTAAAATTGAAGTGTAACACAAGCAAAATACTCAATTTTCATGTAGTACTCAAAATACTCCATAAATGAATACTAACACAGACAAATTTCAATTTTTTCAAACATTTCTTAAAAATGCAAAAACTGATGTCTAACACCTATAAAAAATTCCATTAAGGTATTTTTTTAAATTTGTTAAAATGTATGTTTTACACAAGCAAAATACTCAATTTTCATGTTGTACTCAAAATACTCCGTAATTGAAGACTAACACACACAAATTTCAATTTTTCAAACATTTCTTAAAAATGCACACACTGAAGTCTAACACGTTCAAAAATTTGAATTAAACTATTTTGTTAAAAATTGTTAAAATGTAAGTGTAACACAAGCATAATACTCAATTTTCATGTCGTACTCAAAATACTCCGTAATTGAAGACTAACACACACAAATTTCAATTTTTTCAAAACTTTTTTAAAAATGCTAAAACTGAAGTCTAACACCTTAAAAAAATTTAATTAAGATATTTGGTAAAAATTGTTAAAATTTAAGTGTAACACAACAAAAATAGTCAAATTTCATGTCGTACTCAAAATACTCCGGAATTGAAGACTAACAGAAACAATTTTCAATTTTTTCAATACTTGATTAAAAATGCAAAAACTGATGTCTAACACCTTCAAAAAATTCAATTAAGATATTTTTTTAAAAAATGTTAAAATTGAAGTGTAACACAAGCAAAATAATCAATTTTCATGTAGTACTCAAAATACTCCCTAATTGAATACTAACACACACAAATTTCAATTTTTTCAAACATTTCTTAAAAATACAAAAACTGAAGTCTAACACCTATAAAAAATTTAATTAAGATATTTTGGTAAAAATTGTGAAAATTTAAGTGCAACACAACAAAAATACTCAAATTTTATGTCGTACTCAAAATACTCCGTAATTGAAGACTAACACACACAATTTTCAATTTTTTCAACACTTGATTAAAAATGCAAAAACTGAAGTCTAACACCTTCAAAAAATTCAATTAGGATATTTTTTTAAAAAATGTTAAAATTGAAGTGTAACACAAGCAAAATACTCAATTTCCATGTAGTACTCAAAATACTCCATAATTGAATACTTACACACACACATTTCAATTTTTTAAAACATTTCTTAAAAATGCAAAAACTGAAGTCTAACACCTTCAAACAAATTCAATTAAGATATTATTTTAAAAATTGTTAAAATGCAAGTGTAACACAAGCAAAATACTCAATTTTCGTGTCGTACTGAAAATACTCCGTAATTGAAGACTAACACACACACAAATTTCAATTTTTCCAAAAATTTCTTAAAAATGCTAAAACAGAAGTCTAACACCTTCAAAAAATTCAATTATGATATTTTTTTATAAAATATTAAAATTGAAGTGTAACACAACAAAAATACTCAATTTTCATGTCGAACTAAAAATACTCCGTAATTGAGGACTAACACACACAAATTTCAATTTTTCAAACATTTCTAAAAAATGCAAAAACTGAAGTCTAACACCTATAAAAAATTCCATTAAGGTATTTTTTTAAATTTGTTAAAATGTAAGTTTTACACAAGAAAAATACACAATTTTCATGTCGTACTCAAAGTACTCCGTAATTGAAGACTGACACACACAAATTTCAAGTTTTAAAACATTTCTTAAAAATGCACACACCGAAGTCTAACACGTTAAAAAAATTGAATTAAACTATATTTTTAAAAAATTGTTAAAATGTGAGTGTAACACAAGCAAAATACTCAATTTTCATGTCGTACTCAAAATACTCCGTAATTGAAGACTAACACACACACATTTTATTTTTTAAAAAATTTCTTAAAAATGCAAAAACTGAAGTCTAACACCTTAAAAAAAAATCAATTATTATATATTTGAAAAAATATTAAAATTGAAGTGTAACACAAGAGAAATACTCAATTTTCTTGTCGTACTCAAAATACTCCAAAATTGAAGACTAACACACACAAATTTCAATTTTTTCCAAAATATCTTACAAATGCAAAAACAGAAGTCAAACACCTTCAAAAAACTCAATTAAGATATTACTGTAAAAATTGTTAAAATTTAAGTGTAACACAACAAAAATACTCAATTTTCACGTCGTACTCAAAATACTCCGTAATTGAAGACTAACACACACAAATTTTCTATTTTTTAAAAATTTCTTAAGAATGCAAAAACAGAAGTCTAACACCTTCAAAATAATCAATTATGATATATTTTAAAAAATATTAAAATTGAAGTGCAACACAAGAAAAATACTCAATTTTCTTGTCGTACTTAAAATACTCCATAATTAAAGGCTAACACACACATATTTTAATTTTTTTAAAAATATCTTACAAATGCAAAAACAGAAGTCCAACACCTTCAAAAAACTCAATTGTCGTACAACAAAAATACTCAATTTTCACGTCGTACTGAAAATAGTCCGTAATTGAAGACTAATACACATGCACACAATTTTAAATTTTTTCAACACTTTATTAAAAATGCAAAAACTAAAGTCTAACACCTTCAAAAAATACAATTAAGATATTTTTTTTAAAAAAGTCAAAATTTAAGTGTAACACATTAAAAATACTCAATTTTCATGTCGTACTCAAAATACTACGTAATTGAAGACTAAGACACACAAATTTCAACTTTTTTCCAAAATTTCTTACAAATGCAAAAACAGAAGTCTAACACCTTAAAAAAATTCAATTAAGATATTTAAAAAAGAAGTTAAAATGGAAGTATTACACATGCAAAATACTCAATTTTCATGTGGTACTCAAAATACTCTGTAATTGAAGACTAACACACACAAATTTCAATTTTTTTCGAAACTTTCTTAAAAATGCAAAAACAGAAGTCTAACGCCTCCAAAAAATTAACTTATGATATATTTTTTTTAAATGTTAAAATTGAAGTGTAACACAAGCAAAATACTCAAATTTCATCTGTAGTACTTAAAATACTCCGTAATTGAAGACTAACAAACACAAATTTCAATTTTTTCAAAAAATTCTTAAAAACGAAAAAACAGAAGTCTAACACCTTAAAAAAACTCAATTAAGATATTAAAGTAAAAATTGTTAAAATTTAAGTGTAACACAACAAAAATACTAAATTTTCAGGTCGTACTCAATTTTCAGGTGATATTCAAAATTTTCAATTTTTTCCACACTTTATTAAAAATGCAAAAACTGAAGTCACCTTCAAAAAATTCAAGAGTAACACACACAAATTTCAATTTTCATGACTATTTTTTAAAAATTGTTAAAATGTAAGTGTAATACAAGCAAAATACTCAATTTTCATGTAGTACTAAAAATACTCCGTAATTGAAGACTAACACACACAAATTTCAATTTTCTCAAAACTTTCTTAAAAATGCAAAAACTGAAGTCTAACACCTTCAAAAAAATTAATTATGATATTTTTTTCAAAAATGTTAATATTGATGTGTAACACAAAAAAAATACTCAATTTTCTTGTCGTACTCAAAATACTCCGTAATTTAAGACTAACACACACAAATTTCTATTTGTCCAAAACTTTCTTAAAAATGCTAAAACTGAAGTCTGACACCTTCAAAAAATTCAATTAAGATATGTTTTTGAAAATTGTTAAAAGTTTAGTGTAACACAAGAAAAATATTTAATTTTCATGTCGGACTCAAAATACTCCGTAATTGAAGACTAAGACACACAAATTTCAAGTTTTCAAACATTTCTTCAAAATGCAAACACTGAAGTCAAACACCTTCAAAAAATTGAATTACGCTATTTTTTTAAAAATTGTTAAAATGTAAGTGTAACACAAGCAAAATACTAAATTTTCATGTCTCACTCAAAATACTCCGTAATTGAAGAGTACCACACACAAATTTTCTTTTTTTAAAAATTTTCTTAAAAATGCAAAAACAGAAGTCTAACACCTTCAAAAAAATTAATTATGATATATTTTAGAAAAAATATTAAAATTGAAGTGTAACACAAGAAAAATACTCAATTTTCTTGTCGTACTCAAAATACTACGTAATTGAAGACTAACACACACAAATTTCAATTTTTTCAAATATATCTTAAAAATGCAAAAACAGAAGTCTAACACCTTCAAAAATCTCAATTAAGATATTAATGTAAAAATTGGTAAAATTTAAGTGTAACACAACCAAAATACTAAATTTTCATGTCGTACTCAAAATACTCCGTAATTGAAGACTAACACACACAATTTTCAATTTTTTCAACACTTTCTTAAAAATACAAAAACTGAAGTATAACATATAACACCTTCAAAAAAATCACTAATGATATATTTTTTTAAAAATGTTAAAATTGAAGTGTAGCACAAGCAAAATACTCAATTTTAATGTAGTACTCAAAATACTCCGTAATTGATGACTAACACACACAAATTTCAATTTTTTCAAAACTTTCTTAAAAATGCAAAAACTGAAGTCAACACCTTCAAAAAATTCAATTAAGATATTTTTTAAAAAAATGTTAAAATTGAAGTGAAACACAAGAAAAGTACTCAATTTTCATGTAGTACTCAAAATACTCCATAATTGAATACTAACACACACAAATTTCAATTTTTTCAAACTTTTCTTAAAAATGCAAAAACTGAATTCTAACACCTTCAAAAAATTCAATTAGGGTATTTTTTAAAAAATTGTTAAAACGTATGTGTAACACAAGCAAAATACACAATTTTAATGTTGTATTCAAAATAGTCCGTAATTGAAGACTAACACACACAAATTTCTATTTTTCAAAAAAATTCTTAAAAATGCAAAACCAGAAGTCTAACACCTTCAAAAAAATTCAATTATGATATTTTTTTAAAATATTAAAATTGAAGTGTAACAAAACAAAAATACTCAATTTTCATGTCGAACTCAAAATATTCTGTAATTGAAGACTAACACACACAAATTTCTATTTTTGAAACATTTCTTAAAAATGCGAAAACTGAAGTCTAACACCTATAAAAAATTCAATTAAGGTATTTTTTTAAAAGTTGTTCAAATGTAAGTTTAACACAAGTAAAATACTCAATTTTCATGTCGTACTCAAAATACTACGTAATTGAAGGCTAACACACACAAATTCCAATTTTTTCAAAACTTTCTTAAAAATGCAAAAACAGAAGTCTAACACCTTAAAAAAAATTAATTACGATATTTTTTTCAGAGATATTAAAATTGAAGTGTAACACAACAAAAATATTCAATTTTCATGTCGAACTCAAAATACTCCGTAATTGAAGGCTAACACACACAAATTTCAATCTTTTCAAAAATATCTTAAAAATGCAAAAACAGAAGTCCAACACCTTCAAAAAACTCAATTAAGATATTAATGTAAAAATTGTTAAAATTTAAGTGTAACACAACAAAAATACTCAATTTTCATTTCGTACTCAAAATACTCCGTAATTGAAGAGTGACACACACAATTTTCAAATTTTTCAGCACTTTCTAAAAAATGCAAAAACTGAAGTCTAACACCTTAAAAAAAAATTCAATTAAGATATTTTTATAAAAAAATTTAAAATTTAAGTGTAACACATTCAAAATACTCAATTTTCATGTCGTACTCAAAATAATCCGTAATTGAAGACTAAGACACACAAATTTCAATTTTTTTCCAAAATTTCATACAAATGCAAAAACAGAAGTCTAACACCTTGAAGAAATTCAATTAAGATATTTTAAAAAAAAGTTAAAATGGAAGTATTATACATGCAAAATACTCAATTTTCAGGTCGTACTCAAAATACTCCGTAATTGAAGACTAACACACACAAGTTTCAATTTTTTCAAAACTTTCTTAAAAATGCAAAAACAGAAGTCTAATAACGCCTTCAAAAAATTCACTAACGATATATTTTTTTTAAAATGTTAAAATTGAAGTGTAGCACAAGCAAAATACTCAATTTTCATGTAGTACTCATAATACTCCGTAATTGATGACTAACACACACAAATTTCAATTTTTTCAAAACTTTCTTAAAAAAGCAAAAAAAGAAGTCTAACACCTTAAAAAAAATTCAATTAGGATATTTTAAACAAAAGTTAAAATGGAAGCATTACACATGCAAAATACTCAATTTTCAGGCCGTACTCAAAATACTCCGTAATTGAAGACTAACACACACAAATTTCAATTTTTTTGAAACTTTCTTAAAAATGCTAAAACAGAAGTGTAACGCCTTCAAAAAATTCACTAATAATATATTTTTTTAAAAATGTTAAAATTGAAGTGTAACACAAGTAAAATACTCAAATTTCATGTAGTACTCAAAATACTCCGTAATTGATGACTAACACACACAAATTTCAATTTTTTCAAAACTTTCTTAAAAATGCAAAAACTGAAGTCAACACCTTCAAAAAATTCAATTAAGATATTTTTTAAAAAAAATGTTAAAATTGAAGTGTAACACAAGAAAAATACTCAATTTTCATGTAGTACTCAAAATACTCAATAATTGAATACTAATACACACAAATTTCAAAATTTTCAAACTTTTCTTAAAAATGCAAAAACTGAAGTCTAACACCTTCAAAATATTAAGTTAGGATATTTTTTAAAAAATTGTTAAAATGTATGTGTAACACAAGAAAAATACACAATTTTAATGTCGTATTCTAAATACTCCTTAAATGAAGACTAACACACACAAATTTCTATTTTTCCAAAAATTTCATAAAAATGCAAAACCAGAAGTCTAACACCTTCAAAAAATTCAGTTATGATATTTTTTTGAAATATTAAAATTGAAGTGTAACACAACAAAAATACTCAATTTTCATGTCGAACTCAAAATACTCCGTAATTGAAGACAAACACACAAAAATTTCAATTTTTCAAACATTTCTTAAAAATGCAAAAACCGAAGTCTAACAGCTATAAAAAATTCAATTAAGGTATTTTTTTAAAAGTTGTTAAAATGTAAGTTTAACACAAGTAAAATGCTCAATTTCATGTCGTACTCAAAATACTCCGTAATTGAAGACTAATACACACAAATTCCAATTTTTTCAAAATTTCTTAAAAATGCAAAAACAGAAGTCTAACGCCTTCAAAAAATTCACTAATGATATATTTTTTTAAAAATATTAAAATTGAAGTGTAACACAAGCAAAATACTCATTTTTCATGTAGTACTCAAAATACTTCGTAATTGATGACTAACAGACACAAATTTCAATTTTTTCAAAACATTCTTAAAAATGCAAAAACTGAAGTCTAACACCTTAAAAAAATTCAATTAGGATATTTTAAAAAAAAAGTTAAAATGGAAGAATTGCACATGAAAAATACTCAATTTTCAGGTCGTACTCAAAATACTCCGTAATTGAAGACTAACACACACAAATTTCAATTTTTTCAAATCTTTCTTAAAAATACTAAAACAGAAGTCTAACACCTTCAAAAAATTGACTAATGATACATTTTTTTAAAAGTTGTTAAAATGTAAGTTTAACACAAGCAAAATACTCAATTTTCATGTCGTACACAAAATACTCCGTTATTGAAGACTAAGACACACAAATTTCAATTTTTTCAAACATTTCTTTAAAATGCAAAAAATTGAAGTCTAACACCTTCAAAAAATTCAATTAGGGTATTTTTGAAAAAAAATTTGTTACAATGTAAGTGTAACACAACAAAAATACTCAATTTTCATGTCGTACTCAAAATACTCCGTAATTGAAGACTAACACACATAAATTTCAATTTTTTCGAAACTTTCTTAAAAATGCTAAAACTGAAGTCTAACACCTTAAAAAAATTAAATTAAGTTATTTTTTAAGAAAATGTTAAAATTGAAGTGTAACACAAGAAAAATACTGAATTTTCATGTCGTACTCAAAATACTCCATAATTGAAGACTAACACACAAATTTCAATTTTTCAAACATTTCTTAAAAATTCAAAAACTGACGTTTAACAACATCAATAAATTTAATTAAGGTATTTTTTAAGAAATTATTAAAATGTAAGTTTAACACATGCAAAATACTCAATTTTCATGTCGTACTCATAATACTCCATAATTGAAGACTAATACACACAAATTTCAATTTTTTCAAAAATTTCTTTAAAATGCAAAAACAGAAATCTAATACCTTTAAAATTAACTATGATTTTTTTTTCAAAAATATTAAAATTGAAGTGTAACACAACAAAAATACTCAATTTTCATGTGGAACTCAAAATACTCCATAATTGAAGACTAACACACATAAATTTCAATTTTTTTAAAAAATTTCTTGAAAATGCAAAAACAGAAGTCTAACACCTTCAAAAAAATATGTTAAGATATTTTTGTAAAAAATGTTAAATTTAAGTGTAACACAACAAAAATACTCAATTTTCATGTCGTTCTCAAAATACTCCGTAATTGAAGACTAACACACATAAATTTCAATTTTTTCGAAACTTTCTTAAAAATGCTAAAACTGAAGTCTAACACCTTAAAAAAATTAAATTAAGATATTTTTTAAGAAAATGTTAAAATTGAAGTGTAACACTAGAAAAATACTGAATTTTCATGCCGTACTCAAAATACTCCATAATTGAAGAATAACACACAAATTTCAATTTTTCAAACATTTCTTAAAAATTCAAAAACTGACGTTTAACAATTTCAATAAATTCAATTAAAGTATTTTTTAAAAAAATATTAAAATGTAAGTTTAACTCATGCAAAATACTCAATTTTCATGTCGTACTCATAATACTCGATAATTGAAGACTAATACACACAAATTTCAATTTTCTCAAAAATTTCTTTAAAATGCAAAAACAGAAGTCTAACACCTTTAAAATTAATTATGATATTTTTTTCAAAAATATTAAAATTGAAGTGTAACACAACAAAAATACTCAATTTTCATGTCGAACTCAAAATACTCTGTAATTGAAGTCTAAACCACAAAATTTCAATTTTTTTCAAAAATTTCTTGAAAATGTAAAAACAGAAGTCTAACACCTTCGAAAAGTTCAATTAAGATATTTTTGTAAAAATTGTTATATTTAAGTGTAACACAACAAAAATTCTCAATTTTCATGTCGTACTCAAAATACTCCGTAATTGAAGACTAACACACACAAATTTTCAATTTTTCAAAACATTCTTAAAAATGCTAAAACTGAAGTCTAAGACCTTAAAAAAATTAAATTAAGATATTCTTTAAAAAAATGTTAAAATTGAAGTGTAACACAAGCAAAATAATAAATTTTCATGTCGAACTCAAAATACTCCGTAATTAAAGACTAATACACACAAATTTCAATTTTTTTCCAAAATTTCATACAAATGCAAAAACAGAAGTCTAACACCTTATGCAAATTCAATTAAGATATTTTTAAAAAAAGTTAAAATGGAAGTATTACACATGCAAAATACTCAATTTTCAGGTCGTACTCAAAATACTCCGTAATTGAAGACTAACACACACAAATTTCAATTTTTTCAAAACTTTCTTAAAAATGCAAAAACAGAAGTCTAACGCCTTCTAAAAAATCACTAATGATATATTTTTTTAAAAATATTAAAATCGAAGTGTAACACAAGCAAAATACTCATTTTTCATGTAGTACTCAAAATACTCCGTAATTGATGACTAACAGACACAAATTTCAATTTTTTCAAAACATTCTTAAAAATGCAAAAACTGAACTCTAACACCTTAAAAAAATTCAATTAGGATATTTAAAAAAAAAGTTAAAATGGAAGTATTACACATGAAAAATACTCAATTTTCAGGTCGTACTCAAAATACTCCGTAATTGAAGACTAACACACACAAATTTCAATTTTTTCAAATCTTTCTTAAAAATGCTAAAACAGAAGTCTAACACCTTCAAAAAATTGACTAGTGATACATTTTTTTAAAAGTTGTTAAAATGTAAGTTTAACACAAGCAAAATACCCAATTTTCATGTCGTACACAAAATACTCCGTAATTGAAGACTAGGACACACAAATTTCAATTTTTTCAAACATTTCTTAAAAATGCAAAAAATTGAAGTCCAACACCTTCAAAAAATTCAATTAGGGTATTTTTGAAAAAAAATTGTTACAATGTAAGTGTAACACAAGCAAAATACTCAATTTTCATGTCGTACTCAAAATACTCCGTAATTGAAGACTAACACACATAAATTTCAATTTTTTCGTAACTTTCTTAAGAATGCTAAAACTGAAGTCTAACACCTTAAAAAAATTAAATTAAGATATTTTTTAAGAAAATGTTAAAATTGAAGTGTAACACAAGAAAAATACTGAATTTTCATGTCGTACTCAAAATACTCCATAATTGAAGACTAACACACAAATTTCTATTTTTCAAACATTTCTTAAAAATTCAAAAACTGACGTTTAACAACTTCAATAAATTCAATTAAGGTATTTTTTTAAAAATTATTAAAATGTAAGTTTAACACATGCAAAATACTCAATTTTCATGTCGTACTCATAATACTCCATAATTGAAGACTAATACACACAAATTTCAATTTTTTCAAAAATTTCTTTAAAATGCAAAAACAAAAGTCTAACATCTTTAAAATTAATTATGATATTTTTTTCAAAAATATTAAAATTGAAGTGTAACACAACAAAAATACTCAATTTTCATGTGGAACTCAAAATACTCCATAATTGAAGACTAACACACACAAATTTCAATTTTTTTCAAAAATTTCTTGAAAATGCAAAAACAGAAGTCTAACACCTTCAAAAAAATATGTTAAGATATTTTTGTAAAAAATGTTAAATTTAAGTGTAACACAACAAAAATACTCAATTTTCATGTCGTACTCAAAATACTCCGTAATTGAAGACTAACACACATAAATTTCAATTTTTTCGAAACTTTGTTAAAAATGCTAAAACTGAAGTCTAACGCCTTAAAAAAATTAAATTAAGATATTTTTTTAGAAAATGTTAAAATTGAAGTGTAACACAAGAAAAATACTGAATTTTCATGTCGTACTCAAAATACTCCATAATTGAAGACTAACACACAAATTTCAATTTTTCAAACATTTCCTAAAAATTCAAAACTGACGTTTAACAACTTCAATAAATTCAATTAAGGTATTTTTTAAGAAATTATTAAAATGTAAGTTTAACACATGCAAAATAATCAATTTTCATGTCGTACTCATAATACTCCATAATTGAAGACTAATAGACACAAATTTCAATTTTTTCAAAAATTTCTTTAAAATGCAAAAACAGAAATCTAATACCTTTAAAATTAACTATGATATTTTTTTCAAAAATATTAAAATTGAAGTGTAACACAACAAAAATACTCAATTTTCATGTGGAACTCAAAATACTCCATAATTGAAGACTAACACACATAAATTTCAATTTTTTTAAAAAATTTCTTGAAAATGCAAAAACAGAAGTCTAACACCTTCAAAAAAATATGGTAAGATATTTTTGTAAAAAATGTTAAATTTAAGTGTAACACAACAAAAATACTCAATTTTCATGTCGTACTCAAAATACTCCGTAATTGAAGACTAACACACATAAATTTCAATTTTTTCGAAACTTTCTTAAAAATGCTAAAACTGAAGTCTAACACCTTAAAAAAATTAAATTAAGATATTTTTTAAGAAAATGTTAAAATTGAAGTGTAACACTAGAAAAATACTGAATTTTCATGCCGTACTCAAAATACTCCATAATTGAAGACTAACACACAAATTTCAATTTTTCAAACATTTCTTAAAAATTCAAAAACTGACGTTTAACAATTTCAATAAATTCAATTAAAGTATTTTTTAAAAAAATATTAAAATGTAAGTTTAACACATGCAAAATACTCAATTTTCATGTCGTACTCATAATACTCGATAATTGAAGACTAATACACACAAATTTCAATTTTCTCAAAAATTTCTTTAAAATGCAAAAACAGAAGTCTAACACCTTTAAAATTAATTATGATATTTTTTTCAAAAATATTAAAATTGAAGTGTAACACAACAAAAATACTCAATTTTCATGTCGAACTCAAAATACTCTGTAATTGAAGTCTAAACCACAACATTTCAATTTTTTTCAAAAATTTCTTGAAAATGTAAAAACAGAAGTCTAACACCTTCAAAAAGTTCAATTAAGATATTTTTGTAAAAATTGTTATATTTAAGTGTAACACAACAAAAATACTCAATTTTCATGTCGTACTCAAAATACTCCGTAATTGAAGACTAACACACACAAATTTTCAATTTTTCAAAACATTCTTAAAAATGCTAAAACTGAAGTCTAAGACCTTAAAAAAATTAAATTAAGATATTCTTTAAAAAAATGTTAAAATTGAAGTGTAACACAAGCAAAATAATAAATTTTCATGTCGAACTCAAAATACTCCGTAATTAAAGACTAATACACACAAATTTCAATTTTTTTCCAAAATTTCATACAAATGCAAAAACAGAAGTCTAACACCTTATGCAAATTCAATTAAGATATTTTTAAAAAAAGTTAAAATGGAAGTATTACACATGCAAAATACTCAATTTTCAGGTCGTACTCAAAATACTCCGTAATTGAAGACTAACACACACAAATTTCAATTTTTTCAAAACTTTCTTAAAAATGCAAAAACAGAAGTCTAACGCCTTCTAAAAAATCACTAATGATATATTTTTTTAAAAATATTAAAATCGAAGTGTAACACAAGCAAAATACTCATTTTTCATGTAGTACTCAAAATACTCCGTAATTGATGACTAACAGACACAAATTTCAATTTTTTCAAAACATTCTTAAAAATGCAAAAACTGAACTCTAACACCTTAAAAAAATTCAATTAGGATATTTAAAAAAAAAGTTAAAATGGAAGTATTACACATGAAAAATACTCAATTTTCAGGTCGTACTCAAAATACTCCGTAATTGAAGACTAACACACACAAATTTCAATTTTTTCAAATCTTTCTTAAAAATGCTAAAACAGAAGTCTAACACCTTCAAAAAATTGACTAGTGATACATTTTTTTAAAAGTTGTTAAAATGTAAGTTTAACACAAGCAAAATACCCAATTTTCATGTCGTACACAAAATACTCCGTAATTGAAGACTAGGACACACAAATTTCAATTTTTTCAAACATTTCTTAAAAATGCAAAAAATTGAAGTCCAACACCTTCAAAAAATTCAATTAGGGTATTTTTGAAAAAAAATTGTTACAATGTAAGTGTAACACAAGCAAAATACTCAATTTTCATGTCGTACTCAAAATACTCCGTAATTGAAGACTAACACACATAAATTTCAATTTTTTCGTACCTTTCTTAAGAATGCTAAAACTGAAGTCTAACACCTTAAAAAAATTAAATTAAGATATTTTTTAAGAAAATGTTAAAATTGAAGTGTAACACAAGAAAAATACTGAATTTTCATGTCGTACTCAAAATACTCCATAATTGAAGACTAACACACAAATTTCTATTTTTCAAACATTTCTTAAAAATTCAAAAACTGACGTTTAACAACTTCAATAAATTCAATTAAGGTATTTTTTTAAAAATTATTAAAATGTAAGTTTAACACATGCAAAATACTCAATTTTCATGTCGTACTCATAATACTCCATAATTGAAGACTAATACACACAAATTTCAATTTTTTCAAAAATTTCTTTAAAATGCAAAAACAAAAGTCTAACATCTTTAAAATTAATTATGATATTTTTTTCAAAAATATTAAAATTGAAGTGTAACACAACAAAAATACTCAATTTTCATGTGGAACTCAAAATACTCCATAATTGAAGACTAACACACACAAATTTCAATTTTTTTCAAAAATTTCTTGAAAATGCAAAAACAGAAGTCTAACACCTTCAAAAAAATATGTTAAGATATTTTTGTAAAAAATGTTAAATTTAAGTGTAACACAACAAAAATACTCAATTTTCATGTCGTACTCAAAATACTCCGTAATTGAAGACTAACACACATAAATTTCAATTTTTTCGAAACTTTGTTAAAAATGCTAAAACTGAAGTCTAACGCCTTAAAAAAATTAAATTAAGATATTTTTTTAGAAAATGTTAAAATTGAAGTGTAACACAAGAAAAATACTGAATTTTCATGTCGTACTCAAAATACTCCATAATTGAAGACTAACACACAAATTTCAATTTTTCAAACATTTCCTAAAAATTCAAAACTGACGTTTAACAACTTCAATAAATTCAATTAAGGTATTTTTTAAGAAATTATTAAAATGTAAGTTTAACACATGCAAAATAATCAATTTTCATGTCGTACTCATAATACTCCATAATTGAAGACTAATAGACACAAATTTCAATTTTTTCAAAAATTTCTTTAAAATGCAAAAACAGAAATCTAATACCTTTAAAATTAACTATGATATTTTTTTCAAAAATATTAAAATTGAAGTGTAACACAACAAAAATACTCAATTTTCATGTGGAACTCAAAATAATCCATAATTGAAGACTAACACACATAAATTTCAATTTTTTTAAAAAATTTCTTGAAAATGCAAAAACAGAAGTCTAACACCTTCAAAAAAATATGGTAAGATATTTTTGTAAAAAATGTTAAATTTAAGTGTAACACAACAAAAATACTCAATTTTCATGTCGTACTCAAAATACTCCGTAATTGAAGACTAACACACATAAATTTCAATTTTTTCGAAACTTTCTTAAAAATGCTAAAACTGAAGTCTAACACCTTAAAAAAATTAAATTAAGATATTTTTTAAGAAAATGTTAAAATTGAAGTGTAACACTAGAAAAATACTGAATTTTCATGCCGTACTCAAAATACTCCATAATTGAAGACTAACACACAAATTTCAATTTTTCAAACATTTCTTAAAAATTCAAAAACTGACGTTTAACAATTTCAATAAATTCAATTAAAGTATTTTTTAAAAAAATATTAAAATGTAAGTTTAACACATGCAAAATACTCAATTTTCATGTCGTACTCATAATACTCGATAATTGAAGACTAATACACACAAATTTCAATTTTCTCAAAAATTTCTTTAAAATGCAAAAACAGAAGTCTAACACCTTTAAAATTAATTATGATATTTTTTTCAAAAATATTAAAATTGAAGTGTAACACAACAAAAATACTCAATTTTCATGTCGAACTCAAAATACTCTGTAATTGAAGTCTAAACCACAACATTTCAATTTTTTTCAAAAATTTCTTGAAAATGTAAAAACAGAAGTCTAACACCTTCAAAAAGTTCAATTAAGATATTTTTGTAAAAATTGTTATATTTAAGTGTAACACAACAAAAATACTCAATTTTCATGTCGTACTCAAAATACTCCGTAATTGAAGACTAACACACACAAATTTTCAATTTTTCAAAACATTCTTAAAAATGCTAAAACTGAAGTCTAAGACCTTAAAAAAATTAAATTAAGATATTCTTTAAAAAAATGTTAAAATTGAAGTGTAACACAAGCAAAATAATAAATTTTCATGTCGAACTCAAAATACTCCGTAATTAAAGACTAATACACACAAATTTCAATTTTTTTCCAAAATTTCATACAAATGCAAAAACAGAAGTCTAACACCTTATGCAAATTCAATTAAGATATTTTTAAAAAAAGTTAAAATGGAAGTATTACACATGCAAAATACTCAATTTTCAGGTCGTACTCAAAATACTCCGTAATTGAAGACTAACACACACAAATTTCAATTTTTTCAAAACTTTCTTAAAAATGCAAAAACAGAAGTCTAACGCCTTCTAAAAAATCACTAATGATATATTTTTTTAAAAATATTAAAATCGAAGTGTAACACAAGCAAAATACTCATTTTTCATGTAGTACTCAAAATACTCCGTAATTGATGACTAACAGACACAAATTTCAATTTTTTCAAAACATTCTTAAAAATGCAAAAACTGAACTCTAACACCTTAAAAAAATTCAATTAGGATATTTAAAAAAAAAGTTAAAATGGAAGTATTACACATGAAAAATACTCAATTTTCAGGTCGTACTCAAAATACTCCATAATTGAAGACTAACACACACAAATTTCAATTTTTTCAAATCTTTCTTAAAAATGCTAAAATAGAAGTCTAACACCTTCAAAAAATTGACTAGTGATACATTTTTTTAAAAGTTGTTAAAATGTAAGTTTAACACAAGCAAAATACCCAATTTTCATGTCGTACACAAAATACTCCGTAATTGAAGACTAGGACACACAAATTTCAATTTTTTCAAACATTTCTTAAAAATGCAAAAAATTGAAGTCCAACACCTTCAAAAAATTCAATTAGGGTATTTTTGAAAAAAAATTGTTACAATGTAAGTGTAACACAAGCAAAATACTCAATTTTCATGTCGTACTCAAAATACTCCGTAATTGAAGACTAACACACATAAATTTCAATTTTTTCGTAACTTTCTTAAGAATGCTAAAACTGAAGTCTAACACCTTAAAAAAATTAAATTAAGATATTTTTTAAGAAAATGTTAAAATTGAAGTGTAACACAAGAAAAATACTGAATTTTCATGTCGTACTCAAAATACTCCATAATTGAAGACTAACACACAAATTTCTATTTTTCAAACATTTCTTAAAAATTCAAAAACTGACGTTTAACAACTTCAATAAATTCAATTAAGGTATTTTTTTAAAAATTATTAAAATGTAAGTTTAACACATGCAAAATACTCAATTTTCATGTCGTACTCATAATACTCCATAATTGAAGACTAATACACACAAATTTCAATTTTTTCAAAAATTTCTTTAAAATGCAAAAACAAAAGTCTAACATCTTTAAAATTAATTATGATATTTTTTTCAAAAATATTAAAATTGAAGTGTAACACAACAAAAATACTCAATTTTCATGTGGAACTCAAAATACTCCATAATTGAAGACTAACACACACAAATTTCAATTTTTTTCAAAAATTTCTTGAAAATGCAAAAACAGAAGTCTAACACCTTCAAAAAAATATGTTAAGATATTTTTGTAAAAAATGTTAAATTTAAGTGTAACACAACAAAAATACTCAATTTTCATGTCGTACTCAAAATACTCCGTAATTGAAGACTAACACACATAAATTTCAATTTTTTCGAAACTTTGTTAAAAATGCTAAAACTGAAGTCTAACGCCTTAAAAAAATTAAATTAAGATATTTTTTTAGAAAATGTTAAAATTGAAGTGTAACACAAGAAAAATACTGAATTTTCATGTCGTACTCAAAATACTCCATAATTGAAGACTAACACACAAATTTCAATTTTTCAAACATTTCCTAAAAATTCAAAACTGACGTTTAACAACTTCAATAAATTCAATTAAGGTATTTTTTAAGAAATTATTAAAATGTAAGTTTAACACATGCAAAATACTCAATTTTGATGTCGTACTCATAATACTCCATAATTGAAGACTAATAGACACAAATTTCAATTTTTTCAAAAATTTCTTTAAAATGCAAAAACAGAAATCTAATACCTTTAAAATTAACTATGATATTTTTTTCAAAAATATTAAAATTGAAGTGTAACACAACAAAAATACTCAATTTTCATGTGGAACTCAAAATACTCCATAATTGAAGACTAACACACATAAATTTCAATTTTTTTAAAAAATTTCTTGAAAATGCAAAAACAGAAGTCTAACACCTTCAAAAAAATATGGTAAGATATTTTTGTAAAAAATGTTAAATTTAAGTGTAACACAACAAAAATACTCAATTTTCATGTCGTACTCAAAATACTCCGTAATTGAAGACTAACACACATAAATTTCAATTTTTTCGAAACTTTCTTAAAAATGCTAAAACTGAAGTCTAACACCTTAAAAAAATTAAATTAAGATATTTTTTAAGAAAATGTTAAAATTGAAGTGTAACACAAGAAAAATAATGAATTTTCATGCCGTACTCAAAATACTCCATAATTGAAGACTAACACACAAATTTCAATTTTTCAAACATTTCTTAAAAATTCAAAAACTGACGTTTAACAACTTCAATAAATTCAATTAAAGTATTTTTTTTAAAAATATTAAAATGTAAGTTTAACACATGCAAAATACTCAATTTTCATGTCGTACTCATAATACTCCATAATTGAAGACTAATACATACAAATTTCAATTTTCTCAAAAATTTCTTTAAAATGCAAAAACAGAAGTCTAACACCTTTAAAATTAAATATGATATTTTTTTAAAAAAATGTTAAAATTGAAGTGTAACACAACCAAAATACTGAATTTTCATGTCGTATTCAAAATACTCCATAATTGAAGACTAACACACACAAATTTCAATTTTTCAAACATTTCAATAAATTCAATTAAGGTATTTTTTTAAAAATTATTAAATTGTAAGTTTAACGCAAGCAAAATACTCAATTTTCATGTCGTACTCATAATACTCCATAATTGAAGACTAATACACACAAATTTCAATTTTATCAAAAATTTCTTAAAAATGCAAAAACAGAAGTCTAACACCTTTAAAATTAATTATGATATTTTTTTCAAAAATATTAAAATTGAAGTGTAACACAACAAAAATACTCAATTTTCATGTCGAACTCAAAATACTCTGTAATTGAAGACTAACACAAACAAATTTCAATTTTTTTCAAACATTTCTTGAAAATGAAAAAATAGAAGTCTAACACCTTCGAAAAATTCAATTGAGATATTTTTGTAAAAATTGTTATATTTAAGTGTAACACAACAAAAATACTCAATTTTCATGTCGTACTCAAAATACTCCATAATTGAAGACTAACACACGCAAATTTTCATTTTTTCAAAACTTTCATAAAAATGCTAAAACTGAAGTCTAAGACCTTAAAAATATTAAATTAAGATATTTTTTTAAAAAATGTTAAAACTGAAGTGTAACACAAGCAAAATACTTAATTTTCATGTCGTACTCAAAATACTCTATAATTGAAGAGTAACACACACCAATTTCAATTTTTCAAACATTTCTTAAATATGCAAAAACTGAAGTCTAACACCTTCAAAAAATTCAATGAAGTTATTTTTTTAAAAATTAATAAAATGTAAGTTTAACACAAGAAAAATACTCAATTTTCATGTCGTACTCAAAATACTCCGTAATTGAAGACTAATACACACAAATTTCTTTTTTTTTCCAAAATTTCATACAAATACAAAAACAGAAGTCTAACACCTTAAAAAAATTGAATTATGATATTTTTTAAACAATATTAAAATCGAAGTGTAACACAACAAAGATACTCAATTTTCATGTCGAACTCAAAATACTCCGTAATTGAAGACTAACACACACAAATTTCAATTTTTCAAACATTTCTTTAAAATGCAAAAACTGAAGTCCAACACCTACAAAAAATTCAATTATGGTATTTTTTTTTAAAGTTGTTAAAATGTAAGTTTAACACAAGAAAAATACTCAATTTTCATGTCGTACTCAAAATACTCCGTAATTAAAGACTTACACACACAAATTTCAATTTTTTTCAAAAATGTCTTAAAAATGCAAAAACAGAAGTCTAACACCTTCAAAAAAATTAATTATGATATTTTTCCAAAAATATTAAAATTGAAGTGTAACACAACAAAAATACTCAATTTTCATGTCGAATTCAATATACTCCGTAATTAAAGACTAACACACACAAATTTCAATTTTTTTCAAAAATGTCTTTAAAATGCAAAAACAGAAGTCTAACACCTTCAAAAATATTAATTATGATATTTTTTCAAAAATATTAAAATTGAAGTGTAACACAACAAAAATACTCAATTTTCATGTCGAACTCAATATACTCCGTAATTGAAGACTAGCACACACAAATTTCAATTTTTTCAAAACATTCTTAAAAATGCTAAAACTGAAGCCTAACACCTTAAAAAAATTAAATTAAGATTAACACCTTCTAAAAATTCAATTAAGATATTTTTGTAAAAATTCTTAAATTTAAGTGTGACACAACAAAAATACTAAATTTTCATGTCGTACGTACTCAAAATACTCCGTAATTGAAGACTAACACACACAAATTTCAATTTTTTCAAAACTTTCTCAAAAATGCTAAAACTGAAGTATAACACCTTAAAAAAATTAAATTAAGATATCTTTTAAAAAAATGTTAAAATTGAAGTCTTACACAAGCAAAATACTGAATTTTCATGTCGTACTCAAAATACTCCATAATTGAAGACAAACACACAAATTTCAATTTTTCAATCATTCCTTAAAAATGCAAAAACTGAAGTTTAACACCTTCTATAAATTCAATTAAGGTATTTTTTTAAAAATTATTAAAATGTAAGTTTAACACAAGCAAAATACTCAATTTTCATGTCGTACTCAAAATACTCCGTAATTGAAGACTAATACACATAAATTTCTTTTTTTTCCAAAATTTCTAACAAATGCAAAAACAGAAGTCTAACACCTTGAAAAAAATTCAATTATGATATTTTTTAAAAAATATTAAAATTGAAGTGTAACACAACAAAAATACCCAATTTTCATGTCAAACTAAAAATACTCCGTAATTGAAGACTAACACACACAAATTTAAATTTTTTGCTAAAAATTCTTGAAAATGCAAAAACAGTAGTCTAACACCTTCAAAAAATGCAATTAAGATATTTTTGTAAAAATTGTTAAATTTAAGTGTAACACAACAAAAATACTAAATTTTCATGTCGTACTCAAAATACTCCGTAATTGAAGACTAACACACACAAATTTCAATTTTTTCGAAACTTTCGTAAAAATGCTAAAACTGATGTCTAACATCTTAAAAAAATTAAATTAAGATATTTTTTTAAAAAATATTAAAATTGAAGTGTAACACAAGCAAAATACTGAATTTTCATGTCGTACTCAAAGTACTCCATAATTGAAGACTAACACACGCAAATTTCAATTTTTCAAACATATCTTAAAAATGCAAAAACTCAAGTCTAACACCTTCAAAAAATTCAATTACGGTATTTCTTTAAAAATTATTAAAATGTAAGTTTAACACAAGCAAAATACTCAATTTTCATGTCGTACTCAAAATACTACGTAATTGAAGACTAATACACACAAATACTCCGTAATTGAAGACTAACACACACAAATTTCAATTTTTACACAACTTTCATAAAAATGCTAAAACTGATGTCTAACACCTTAAAAAAATTAAATTAAGATATTTTTTAAAAATATGTTAAAATTGAATTGTAACACAAGCAAAATATTGAATTTTCATGTCGTACTCAAAATACTCCGTAATTGAAGACTAACACACAGAAATTTCAATTTTTCAAACATTTCTTAAAAATGCAAAAATGAAGTCTAACACCTTAAAAAAATTCAATTAAGGTATTTTTTTAAAAATTATTAAAATGTAAGTTTAAAACAAGCAAAATACTCAATTTTCATGTCGTACTCAAAATAATCCGTAATTGAAGACTTAATACACACAAATTTCTTTTTTTTCCAAAATTTCTTACAAATGGAAAAAGAGAAGTCTAACACCTTAAAAAAATATAATTATGATATTTTTTATAAAATATTAAAATTGAAGTGTAACACAACAAAAATACTCAATTTTCGTGCCGAACTCAAAATACTCCGTAATTGAAGACCAAAAGACACAAATTTCAATTTTTCAAGCATTTCATAAAAATTTAAAAACTGAAGTCTAACACCTTCAAAAAAATTAATTATGATATTTTTTTCAAAAATATTAAAATTGAAGTGTAACACAACAAAAATACTCAATTTTCATGTCGAACTCGAAATAACCCGTAATTGAAGACTAACACACACAAATTTCAATTTTTTTCAAAAAATTCTTGACAATGCAAAAACATAAGTCTAACACCTTCAAAAAAAATCAATGAAGATATTCTTGTAAAAAATGTTAAATTTAAGTGTAACACAACAAAAATACTCAATTTTCATGTCGAACTCAGAATACTCCGTAATTGAAGACTAACACACACAAATTTCATTTTTTTGCAAAAATTTCTTGTAAATGCAAACACAAAAGTCTAACACCTTCAAACAATTCAATTAAGATATTTATGTAAAAATTGTTAAATTTAAGTGTAACAGAACAAAAATACTAAATTTTCATGTCGTACTCAAAATACTCCGTAATTGAAGACTAAAACACACAAATTTCAATTTTTTCGAAACTTTCTTAAAAATATTAAAACTGATGTCTAACACCTTAAAAAAATTTAATTAAGTTATTTTTTAAAAAAATGTTAAAATTGATGTGTAACACAAGCAAAAAACTTAATTTTCATGTCGTACTCAAATACTCCGTAATTGAAGACTAACACACACAAATTTCATGAAAATGCAAAAACAAAAGTCTAACACCTTCAAAAAGTTCAATTAAGATATTTTTGTAAAAATTGTTAAATTTAAGTGTAACACAAAAAAAATACTCTATTTTCATGCCGAACTCAAAATACTCCGTAATTGAAGACTAACACACACAACATTAAATTTTTCAAGCATTTCATAAAAATGCAAAAACTGAAGTCTAACACCTTCAAAAAAATTAATTATGATACTTTTTTCAAAAATATTAAAATTGAAGTGTAACACAAGCAAAATACTGAATTTTCATGTCGTACTCAAAATACTCCATGATTGAAGACTGACACACACAAATTTAAAATTTTCACACTTTTCTCAAAAATTCAAAAACTAAAGTCTAAGACCTTCAAAAAATTCAATTAAGGTATTTTTTTAAAAATTATAAAAATTTAAGTTTAACACAAACAAAATAGTCAATTTTCATGTCGTACTCAAAATACTCCGTAATTGAAGACTAATACAAACAAATTTCTTTTTTGTCCAAAATTTCTTACAAATGCAAAAACAGAAGTCTAACACCTTAAAAAAATATAATTATGATATTTTTTAAAAAATATTAAAATTGATTTGTAACACAACAAAAATACTCAATTTTCGTGCCGAACTCAAAATACTCCGTAATTGAAGACCAAAACACACAAATTTCAATTTTTCAAGCATTTCATAAAAATGTAAAAACTGAAGGCTAACACCTTCAAAAAAATTAATTATGATATTTTTTTCAAAAATATTAAAATTGAAGTGTAACACAACAAAAATACTCAATTTTCATGTCGAACTCGAAATACCCCGTAATTGAAGACTAACACACACAAATTTCAATTTTTTTCAAAAAATTCTTGACAATGCAAAAACAGAAGTCTAACACCTTCAAAAAAAATCAATGAAGATATTTTTGTAAAAAATGTTAAATTTAAGTGTAACACAACAAAAATACTCAATTTTCATGTCGTACTCAGAATACTCCGTAATTGAAGACTAACACACACAAATTTCATTTTTTTGCAAAAATTTCTTGAAAATGCAAACACAAAAGTCTAACACCTTCAAACAATTCAATTAAGATATTTATGTAAAAATTGTTAAATTTAAGTGTAACAGAACAAAAATACTAAATTTTCGTGCCGAACTCAAAATACTCCGTAATTGAAGACCAAAACACACAAATTTCAATTTTTCAAGCATTTCATAAAAATGTAAAAACTGAAGTCTAACACCTTCAAAAAAATTAATTATGATATTTTTTTCAAAAATATTAAAATTGAAGTGTAACACAACAATAATACTAAATTTTCATGTCGAACTCAGAATACTCCGTAATTGAAGAGTAACAGACACAAATTTCAATTTTTTGCAAAAAATTCTTGAAAATGCAAAAACAAAAGTCTAACACCTTCAAAAAATTCAATTAAGATATTTTTGTAAAAATTGTTACATTTAAGTGTAACACAACAAAAATACTAAATTTTCATGTCGTACTCAAAATACTCCGTAATTGAAGACTAACACACACAAATTTCAATTTTTACACAACTTTCATAAAAATGCTAAAACTGATGTCTAACACCTTAAAAAAATTAAATTAAGATATTTTTTTAAAATATGTTAAAATTGAATTGTAACACAAGCAAAATATTGAATTTTCATGTCGTACTCAAAATACTCCGTAATTGAAGACTAACACACAGAAATTTCAATTTTTCAAACATTTCTTAAAAATGCAAAAATGAAGTCTAACACCTTCAAAAAATTCAATTAAGGTATTTTTTAAAAATTATTATAATGTAAGTTTAAAACAAGCAAAATACTCAATTTTCATGTCGTACTCAAAATACTCCGTAATTGAAGACTAGCACACACAAATTTCAATTTTTTTCAAAAATTTCTTGAAAATGTGCAAATAGAAGTCTAACACCTTCTAAAAATTGAATTAAGATATTTTTGTAAAAATTCTTAAATGTAAGTGTGACAAAAACAAAAATACTAAATTTTCACGTCGTACGTACTCAAAATACTCCGTAATTGAAGACTAACACACACAAATTTCAATTTTTTCAAAACTTTCTTAAAAATGCTAAAACTGAAGTATAACACCTTAAAAAAGATTAAATTCAGATATCTTTTAAAAAAATGTTAAAATTGAAGTGTAACACAAGCAAAATACTGAATTTTCATGTCGTACTCAAAATACTCCATAATTGAAGACAAACACACAAATTTCAATTTTTCAATCATTCCTTAAAAATGCAAAAACTGAAGTTTAACACCTTCTATAAATTCAATTAAGGTATTTTTTTAAAAATTATTAAAATGTAAGTTTAACACAAGAAAAATACTCAATTTTCATGTCGTACTCAAAATACTTCGTAATTGAAGACTAATACACATAAATTTCTTTTTTTTCCAAAATTTCTAACAAATGCAAAAACAGAAGTCTAACACCTTAAAAAATATTCAATTATGATATTTTTTAAAAAATATTAAAATTGAAGTGTAACACAACAAAAATACCCAATTTTCATGTCAAACTCAAAATACTCCGTAATTGAAGACTAACACACACAAATTTAAATTTTTTGCTAAAAATTCTTCAAAATGCAAAAACAGAAGTCTAACACCTTCAAAAAATTCAATTAAGATATTTTTGTAAAAATTGTTAAATTTAAGTGTAACACAACAAAAATACTAAATATTCATGTCGTACTCAAAATACTCCGTAATTGAAGACTAACACACACAAATTTCAATTTTTTCGAAACTTTCGTAAAAATGCTAAAACTGATGTCTAACATCTTAAAAAAATTAAATTAAGATATTTTTTTAAAAAATGTTAAAATTGAAATGTAAGACAAGCAAAATACTGAATTTTCATGTCGTACTCAAAATACTCCATAATTGAAGACTAACACACACAAATTTCAATTTTTCAAACATATCTTAAAAATGCAAAAACTGAAGTCTAACACCTTCAAAAAATTCAATTACGGTATTTTTTTAAAAATTATTAAAATGTAAGTTTAACACAAGCAAAATACTCAATTTTCATGTCGTACTCAAAATACTCCGTAATTGAAGACTAATACACACAAATTTCTTTTTTTTCCAAAATTTCACACAAATGCAAAAATAGAAGTCTATCACCTTAAAAAAATTCAACTGTGATATTTTTTAAAAAAAATTAAAAGTGAAGTGTAACACAACAAAAATACTCAATTTTCATGTCGAACTCAAAATACTCCGTAATTGAAGACTAACACACACAAATTTCAAATTTTTGCAAAAATTTCTTGAAAATGCTAAAACAGAAGTCTAACACCTTCAAAAATTCAATAAAGATATTTTTGTAAAAATTTTTAAATTTAAGTGTAACACAACAAAAATACTAAATTTTCATGTCGTACTCAAAATACTCCGTAATTGAAGACTAACACACACAAATTTCAATTTTTTTGAAACTTTCTTAAAAATGCTAATACTGATGTCTAACACCTTAAAAAAATTAAATTAAGATATTTTTTTAAAAAATGTTAAAATTGAAGTGTAACACAAGCAAAATATTGAATTTTCATATTGTACTCAAAATACTCCATAATTAAAGACTAACACACAGAAATTTCAATTTTTCAAACATTTCTTAAAATATTGAATTCTCATGTCGTACTCAAAATACTCCATAATTGAACACTAACACACACAAATTTCAATTTTTCAAACATTTCATAAAAATGCAAAAACTGAAGTGTAACACCTACAAAAAATTCAATTAAGGTATTTTTTAAAAGTTGTTAAAATGTAAGTTTAACACAAGCAAAATACTCAATTTTCATGTGGTACTCAAAATACTCCGTAATTGAAGACTAACACGCACAAATTTCAATTTTTTCCAAAATTTCTTATAAATGCAAAAACAGAAGTCTAACACCTTCAAAAAAATTAATTATGATATTTTTTCAAAAATATTAAAATTGAAGTGTAACACAACAAAAATAATCAATTTCCATGTCGAGCTCAAAATACTCCGTAATTGTAGACAAACACACACAAATTTCAATTTTTTTCAAAAAATTCTTGAAAATGCAAAAACAGAAGTCTAACACCTTAAAAAAAATCAATTATGATATTTTTGTAAAAATTGTTAAATTTAAGTGTAACACAACAAAAATACACAATTTTCATGTCGAACTCAGAATACTCCGTAATTGAAGACTAACACACACAAATTTCATTTTTTTGCAAAAAATTCTTGAAAATGCAAAAACAAAAGTCTAACACCTTCAAAAAATTCAATTCAGTTATTTTTGTAAAAATTGTTAGATTTAAGTGTAACACAACAAAAATACTAAATTTTCATGTCGTACTCAAAATACTCCGTAATTGAAGACTAACACACACAAATTTCAATTTTTACACAACTTTCATAAAAATGCTAAAACTGATGTCTAACACCTTAAAAAAATTAAATTAAGATATTTTTTTAAAATATGTTAAAATTGAATTGTAACACAAGCAAAATACTGAATTTTCATGTCGTACTCAAAATACTCCGTAATTGAAGACTAACACACAGAAATTTCAATTTTTCAAACATTTCTTAAAAATACAAAAATGAAGTCTAACATCTTCAAAAAATTCAATTAAGGTATTTTTTTAAAAATTATTAAAATGTAACTTTAAAACAAGCAAAATACTCAATTTTCATGTCGTACTCAAAATACTCCGTAATTTAAGACTAATACACACAAAGTTCTTATTTTTCCAAAATTTCTTACAAATGCAAAAACAGAAGTCTAACACCTTAAAAAAATATAATTATGATATTTTTTAAAAAATATTAAAATTGAAGTGTAACACAACAAAAATACTCAATTTTCGTGCCGAACTCAAAATACTCCGTAATTGAAGACCAAAACACACAAATTTCAATTTTTCAAGCATTTCATAAAAATGTAAAAACTGAAGTCTAACACCTTCAAAAAAATTAATTATGATATTTTTTTCAAAAATATTAAAATTGAAGTGTAACACAACAAAAATACTCAATTTGCATGTCGAACTCAAAATACTCCGTAATTGAAGACTAACACACACATATTTCAATTTTTTTCAAAAAATTCTTGACAATGCAAAAACAGAAGTCTAACACCTTCAAAAAAAAAAAATTAAGATATTTTTGTAAAAAATGTTAAATTTAAGTGTAACACAACAAAAATACTCAAGTTTCATGTCGAACTCAGAATACTCCGTAATTGAAGACTAACACACACAAATTTCATTTTTTTTGCAAAAATTTCTTGAAAATGCAAAAACAAAAGTCTAACACCTTCAAACAATTCAATTAAGATATGTTTGTAAAAATTCTTAAATTTTCATGTCGTACTCAAAATACTCCGTAATTGAAGACTAAAACACACAAATTTCAATTTTTTCGAAACTTTCTTAAAAATATTAAAACTGATGTCTAACATCTTAAAAAATTTTAATATAGTTATTTTTTAATAAAATGTAAAAATTGATGTGTAACACAAGCAAAAAACTGAATTTTCATGTCGTACTCAAAATACTCCGTAATAGAAGACTAACACACACAAATTTCATGAAAATGCAAAAACAAAAGTCTAACACCTTCAAAAAATTCAATTCAGATATTTTTGTCAAAATTGTTAAATTTAAGTGTGACACAACAAAAATACTCTATTTTCATGCCGAACTCAAAATACTCCGTAATTGAAGACTAACACACACAAAATTCAATTTTTCAAGCATTTCATAAAAATGCAAAAACTGAAGTCTAACACCTTCAAAAAAATTAATTATGATATTTTTTTCAAAAATATTAAAATTGAAGTGTAACACAAGCAAAATACTGAATTTTCATGTCGTACTCAAAATACTCCATAATTGAAGACTAACACACACAAATTTAAATTTTTCACACATTTCTCAAAAATGCAAAAACTAAAGTCTAACACCTTAAAAAAATTCAATTAAGGTATTTTTTTAAAAATTATTAAAATTTAAGTTTAACACAAGCAAAATAGTCAATTTTCATGTCGTACTCAAAATACTCCATAATTGAAGACTAATACACACAAATTTCTTTTTTTTCCAAAATTTCTTACAAATGCAAAAACAGAAGTCTAACACCTTAAATAAATATAATTATGATATTTTTTAAAAAATATTAAAATTGAAGTGTAACACAACAAAAATACTCAATTTTCGTGCCGAACTAAAAATACTCCGTAATTGAAGACCAAAACACACAAATTTCAATTTTTCAAGCTTTTCATAAAAATGTAAAAACTGAAGTCTAACACCTTCAAAAAAATTAATTATGATATTTTTTTCAAAAATATTAAAATTGAAGTGTAACACAACAAAAATACTCAATTTTCATGTCGAACTCGGAATACTCCGTAATTGAAGACTAACACACACAAATTTCATTTTTTTGCAAAAAATTCTTGAAAATGCAAAAACAAAAGTCTAACACCATCAAAAAATTCAATTAAGATATTTTTGTAAAAATTGTTAAATTTAAGTGTAACACAACAAAAATACTAAATTTTCATGTCGTACTCAAAATACTCCGTAATTGAAGACTAACACACACAAATTTCAATTTTTACAAAACTTTCATAAAAATGCTAAAACTGATGTCTAACACCTTAAAAAAATTAAATTAAGATATTTTTTAAAAATATGTTAAAATTGAAGTGTAACACAAGCAAAATACTGAATTTTCATGTCGTACTCAAAATACTCCATAATTGAAGACTAACACACAGAAATTTGAATTTTTCAAACATTTCTTAAAAATGCAAAAATGAAGTCTAACACCTTCAAACAATTCAATTAAGATATTTTTGTAAAAATTGTTAAATTTAAGTGTAACAGAACAAAAATACTAAATTTTCATGTCGTACTCAAAATACTCCGTAATTGAAGACTAAAACACACAAATTTCAATTTTTTCGAAACTTTCTTAAAAATATTAAAACTGATGTCTAATACCTTAAAAAAATTAAATTAAGTTATTTTTTAAAAAAATGTTAAAATTGATGTGTAACACAAGCAAAAAACTGAATTTTCATGTCGTACTCAAAATACTCCGTAATTGAAGACTAACACACACAAATTTAATTTTTTTGCAAAAATTTCATGAAAATGCAAAAACAAAAGTCTAACACCTTCAAAAAATTCAATTAAGATATTTTTGTAAAAATTGTTAAATTTAAGTGTAACACAACAAAAATACTCTATTTTCATGCCGAACTCAAAATACTCCGTAATTGAAGACTAACACACACAAAATTCAATTTTTCAAGCATTTCATAAAAATGCAAAAACTGAAATCTAACACCTTCAAAAAAATTAATTATGATATTGTTTTCAAAAATATTAAAATTGAAGTGTAACACAAGCAAAATACTGAATTTTCATGTCGTACTCAAATTACTCCATAATTGAAGACTAACACACACAAATTTCAATTTTTCAAACATTTCTCAAAAATGCAAAAACTAAAGTCTAACACCTTCAAAAAATTCAATTAAGGTATTTTTTTAAAAATTATTAAAATTTAAGTTTAACACAAGCAAAATAGTAAATTTTCATGTCGTACTAAAAATACTCAGTAATTGAAGACTAATACAAACAAATTTCTTTTTTTTCCAAAATTTCTTGCAAATGCAAAAACAGAAGTCTAACACCTTAAAAAAATATAATTATGATATTTTTTAAAAAATATTAAAATTGAAGTGTAACACAACAAAAATACTCAATTTTCGTGCCGAACTCAAAATACTCCGTAATTGAAGACCAAAACACAACAATTTCAATTTTTCAAGCATTTCATAAAAATGTAAAAACTGAAGTCCAACACCTTCAAAAAAATTAATTATGATATTTTTTTCAAAAATATTCAAATTGAAGTGTAACACAACAAAAATACTCAATTTTCATGTCGAACTCAAAATACTCCGCAATTGAAGACTAATAGACACAAATTTCAATTTTTTTCAAAACATTCTTGACAATGCAAAAACAGAAGTCCACCTTCAAAAAAAAATCAATTAAGATATTTTTGTAAAAAATGTTAAATTTAAGTGTAACACAACAAAAATACTCAATTTTCATGTCGAACTCAGAATACTCCGTAATTGAAGACTAACACACACAAATTTGATTTTTTTGAAAAATTTCTTGAAAATGCAAAAACAAAAGTCTAACACCTTCAAACAATTCAATTAAGATATTTTTGTAAAAATTGTTAAATTTAAGTGCAACAGAACAAAAATACTAAATTTTGATGTCGTACTCAAAATACTCCGTAATTGAAGACTAACACACACAAATTTCAATTTTTTTGAAACTTTCTTAAAAATGCTAAAACTGATGTCTAACACCTTAAAAAAAAAATTAAATGAAGATATTTTTTAAAAAAATGTTAAAATTGAAGTGTAACACAAGCAAAATATTGAATTTTCATATTGTACTCAAAATACTCCATAATTAAAGACTAACACACAGAAATTTCAATTTTTCAAACATTTCTTAAAATATTGAATTCTCATGTCGTACTCAAAATACTCCATAATTGAAGACTAACACACACAAATTTCAATTTTTCAAACATTTCTAAAAAATGCAAAAATGAAGTCTAACACCTTCAAAAAATTCAATTAAGGTATTTTTTTTAAAAATTATTAAAATGTAAGTTTAACACAAGCAAAATACTCAATTTTCATGTCGAACTCAAAATACTCCATAATTGAAGACTAACACACACAAATTTTAATTTTTGAAACATTTCATAAAAATGCAAAAACTGAAGTGTAACACCTACAAAAAATTCAATTAAGGTATTTTTTAAAAGTTGTTAAAATGTAAGTTTAACACAAGCAAAATACTCAATTTTCATGTCGTACTTAAAATACTCCATAATTGAAGACTAACACACACAAATTTCAATTTTTTTCAAAAATTTCTTCAAAATCCAAAAACAGAAGTCTAACACCTTAAAAAAAAATCCATTCAGATATTTTTGTAAAAATTGTTAAATTTGAGTGTAACACAACAAAAATACTCAATTTTTATGTCGAACTCAGAATACTCCGTAATTGAAGACTAACGCACACAAATTTCATTTTTTTGCAAAAAATTCTTGAAAATGCAAAAACAAAAGTCTAACACCTTCAAAAAATTCAATTAAGATATTTTTGTAAAAATTTTTAAATTTAACTGTAACACAACAAAAATACTAAATTTTCATGTCGTACTCAAAATACTCCGTAATTGAAGACTAACACACACAAATTTCAATTTTTACACAACTTTCATAAAATGCTAAAACTGATGTCTAAAACCTTAAAAAAATTAAATTAAGATATTTTTTAAAAATATGTTAAAATTGAAGTGTAACACAAGCAAAATACTGAATTTTCATGTCGTACTCAAAATACTTCGTAATTGAAGACTGACACACAGAAATTTCCATTTTTCAAACATTTCTTAAAAATGCAAAAATGAAGTCTAACACCTTCAAACAATTCAATTAAGATATTTTTCTAAAAATTGTTAAATTTAAGTGTAACATAACAAAAATACTAAATTTTCATGTCGTACTCAAAATACTCCGTAATTGAAGACTAAAACACACAAATGTCAATTTTTTCGAAACTTTCTTAAAAATATTAAAACTGATGTCTAATACCATAAAAAAATTAAATTAAGTTATTTTTTTTTAAAAATGTTAAAATTGATGTGTAACACAAGCAAAAAACTGAATTTTCATGTCGTACTCAAAATACTCCGTAATTGAAGACTAACACAAACAAATTTCATTTTTTTGCAAAAATTTCATGAAAATGCAAAAACAAAAGTCTAACACCTTCAAAAAAATTAATTATGATATTTTTTTCAAAAATATTAAAATTGAATTGTAACACAACAAAAATACTCAATTTTCATGTCGAACTCAAAATACTCCGTAATTGAAGACTAATAGACACAAATTTCAATTTTTTTCAAAACATTCTTGACAATGCAAAAACAGAAGTCCACCTTCAAAAAAAAATCAATTAAGATATTTTTATAAAAAATGTTAAATTTAAGTGTAACACAACAAAAATACTCAATTTTCATGTCGAACTCAGAATACTCCGTAATTGAAGACTAACACACACAAATTTCATTTTTTTGCAAAAATTTCTTGAAAATGCAAAAACAAAAGTCTAACACCTTCAAACAATTCAATTAAGATATTTTTGTAAAAATTGTTAAATTTAAGTGCAACAGAACAAAAATACTAAATTTTGATGTCGTACTCAAAATACTCCGTAATTGAAGACTAACACACACAAATTTCAATTTTTTTGAAACTTTCTCAAAAATGCTAAAACTGATGTCTAACACCTTAAAAAAAATTAAATTAAGATATTTTTAAAAAAAATGTTAAAATTGAAGTGTAACAGAAGCAAAATATTGAATTTTCATATTGTACTCAAAATACTCCATAATTAAATACTAACACACAGAAATTTCAATTTTTCAAACATTTCTTAAAATATTGAATTCTCATGTCGTACTCAAAATACTCCATAATTGAAGACTAACACACACAAATTTCAATTTTTCAAACATTTCTAAAAAATGCAAAAATGAAGTCTAACACCTTCAAAGAATTCAATTATGGTATTTTTTTAAAAATTATTAAAATGTAAGTTTAACACAAGCAAAATACTCAATTTTCATGTCGAACTCAAAATACTCCATAATTGAAGACTAACACACACAAATTTCAATTTTTGAAACATTTCATAAAAATGCAAAAATTGAAGTGTAACACCTACAAAAAATTCAATTAAGGTATTTTTTAAAAGTTGTTAAAATGTAAGTTTAACACAAGAAAAATACTCAATTTTCATGTCGTACTCAAAATACTCCGTAATTGAAGACTAACACACACAAATTTCAATTTTTTTCAAAAATTTCTTCAAAATGCAAAAACAGAAGTCTAACACCTTAAAAAAAATCAATTAAGATATTTTTGTAAAAATTGTTAAATTTGAGTGTAACACAACAAAAATACTCAATTTTCATGTTGTACTCAGAATACTCCGTAATTGAAGACTAAAACACACAAATTTCATTTTTTTGCAAAAAACTCTTGAAAATGCAAAAACAAAAGTCTAACACCTTCAAAAAATTCAATTAAGATATTTTTGTAAAAATTGTTAAATTTAAGTGTAACACAACAAAAATACTAAATTTTCATGTCGTACTCAAAATACTCCGTAATTGAAGACTAACACACACAAATTTCAATTTTTACACAACTTTCATAAAAATGCTAAAACTGATGTCTAACACCTTAAAAAAATTAAATTAAGATATTTTTTAAAAATATGTTAAAATTGAAGTGTAACACAAGCAACGTACTGAATTTTCATGTCGTACTCAAAATACTCCGTAATTGAAGACTAACACACAGAAATTTCAATTTTTCAAACATTTCGTAAAAATGCAAAATTGAAGTCTAACACCTTCAAACAATTCAATTAAGATATTTTTGTAAAAATTGTTAAATTTAAGTGTAACAGAACAAAAATACTAAATTTTCATGTCATACTCAAAATACTCCGTAATTGAACACTAACACACAAATTCCAATTTTTTCGAAACTTTCTTAAAAATATTAAAACTGATGTTTAATACCTTAAAAAAATTAAATTAAGTTACTTTTTTAAAAAATGTTAAAATTGATGTGTAACACAAGCAAAAAACTGAATTTTCATGTCGTACTCAAAATACTCCGTAATTGAAGACTAACACACACAAATTTCATTTTTTTGCAAAAATTTCATGCAAATGCAAAAACAAAAGTCTAACACCTTCAAAAAATTCAATAAAGATATTTTTGTAAAAATTGTTAAATTTAAGTGTAACACAACAAAAATACTCTATTTTCATGCCGAACTCAAAATACTCCGTAATTGAAGACTAACACACACAAAATTCAATTTTTCAAGCATTTCATAAAAATGCAAAAACTGAAGTCTAACACCTTCAAAAAAATTAATTATGATATTGTTTTCAAAAATATTAAAACTGAAGTGTAACACAAGCAAAATACTGAATTTTCATGTCGTACTCAAATTACCCCATAATTGAAGACTAACACACACAAATTTCAATTTTTCAAACATTTCTCAAAAATGCAAAAACTAAAGTCTAACACCTTCAAAAAATTCAATTAAGGTATTTTTTTAAAAATTATTAAAATTTAAGTTTAACACAAGAAAAATACACAATGTTCATGTCGTACTCAAAATACTCCGTAATTGAAGACTAACACACACAAATTTCAATTTTTTCAAAAATTTCTTAAAAATGCAAAAACAGAAGTCTAACACCTTCAAAAAAATTAATTATGATATTTTTTTCAAAAATATCAAAATACTCCGTAATTGAAGACTAATAAACACAAATTTCTTTTTTTTCCAAAATTTCTTACAAATGGAAAAACTGAAGTCTAACACCTTAAAAAAATTCAATTATGATATTTTTTAAAAATATTAAAATTGAAGTATAACACAACAAAAATACTCCATTTTCGTGTTGAATTCAAAATACTCCGTAATTGAAGACTAACACACACAAATTTCAATTTTTCAAACATTTCATAAAAATGCAAAAACTGAAGTCTAACACCTACAAAAAATTCAATTAAGGTATTTTTTTAAAAGTTGTTAAAATGTAAGTTTAACACAAGCAAAATACTCAATTTTCATGTCGTATTCAAAATAATCCGTAATTGAAGACTAACACACACAAATTTCAATTTTTTCAAAAATTTCTTAAAAATGCAAAAACAGAAGTCTAACACCTTCAAAAAAATTAATTAAGATATCTTTGTAAAAATTGTTAAATTTAAGTGTAACACAACAAAAATACTAAATTTTCATGTCGTACTCAAAATACTCAGTAATTGAAGACTAATACTCACAAATTTCAATATTTTCAAAACTTTCTGAAAAATGCTAAAACTGTTGTCTAACACCTTAAAAAAATTAAATTAAGATATTTTTTAAAAATATGTTAAAATTGAAGTGTAACACAAGAAAAATACTGAATTTTCATGTCGTACTCAAAATACTCCGTAATTGAAGACTAACACACACAAATTTCAATTTTTCAAATATTTCTTAAAAATGGAAAAACTGAAGTCTAACACCTTAAAAAAAATTAATTATGATATTTTTTTCAAAAATGTTCAAATTGAAGTGTAACACAACAAAAATACTCAATTTTCATGTCGAACTCAAAATACTCCGTAATTGAAGACTAACACACACAAATTTCAATTTTTTTCAAAAATTCCTTGAAAATGCAAAAATACTAAATTAAGATATTTTTGAAAAAATTGTTAAATTTAAGTGTAACACAACAAAAATAATAAATTTTCATGTCATACTCAAAATAATCCGTAATTGAAGACTAAAACACACAAATTTCAATTTTTTCGAAACTTTCATAAAAATATTAAAACTGATGTCTGACACCTTAAAAAAATTAAATTAAGTTGTTTTTTAAAAAAATGTTAAAATTGAAGTGTAACACAAGCAAAAAACTGAATATTCATGTCGTACTCAAAATACTCCGTAATTGAAGACTAACACACACAAATTTCTTTTTTTTGCAAAAATTTCTTGAAAATGCACAAACAAAAGTCTAACACCTTAAAAAAATTCAATTAAGATATTTTTGTAAAAATTGTTAAATTTAAGTGTAACACAACAAAAATACTAAATTTTCATGTCGTACTCAAAATACTCCGTAATTGAAGACTAACACACACAAATTTCAATTTTTCAAACATTTTTTAAAAATGCAAAAACTGAAGTCTAACACCATCAATAAATTCAATTAATGTATTCTTTTTTTAAATGTTAAAATTGAAGTGTAACACAACAAAAGTACTAAATTTTCATGTCGTACACAAAATACTCCGTAATTGAAGACAAAAACACACAAATTGCAATTTTTCATACATTTCTTAAAAATGCAAAAACTGAAGTCTAACACCTACAAAAAATTGAATTAAGGAATTTTTTTAAAAGTTGTTAAAATGTAAGTTTAACACAAGAAAAACACTCAATTTTCATGGCGTACTCAAAATACTCCGTAATTGAAAACTAACACACACAAATTTCAATTTTTTCAAAAATTTCTTAAAAATGCAAAAATAGAAGTCTAACACCTTCAAAAAAATTAATTATAATATTTTTTTCAAAAATATTAAAATTGAAGTGTAACACAACAAAAATACACAATTTTAATGTCGAACTCAAAATACTCCGTAATTGAAAACTAACACACACAAATTTCAATTTTTTTCAAAAATGTCTTGAAAATGTAAAAACAGAAGGCTAACACCTTCAAAAAATACAATGAAGATATTTTTGTAAAAATTCTTAAATTTATGTGTAACACAACAAAAATACTAAATTTTCATGTAGTACTCAAAATACTCCGTAATGGAAGACTAACACACACAAATTTCAATTTTTTTAAAACTTTCTTAAAAATGCTAAAACTGAAGTCTAACACATTAAAAAAATTAAATTAAGATATTTTTTTTTAAAATGTCAAAATTGAAGTGTAACACAAGCAAAATACTGAATTTTCATGTCGTACTCAAAATACTCCATAATTGAAGACAAACACACACTAATTTCAATTTGTCAAACATTTCTGAAAAATGCAAAAACTGAAGTTTAACACCTTCAATAAATTCAATTAAGGTATTTTTTTTTAAATTATTAAAATGTAAGTTTAACACAAGCAAAATAGTCAATTTTCATGCCGTACTCAAAATACTCCGTAATTGAAGACTAATACACACAAATTTCTTTTTTTTCCAAAATTTCTTACAAATGCAAAAATAGAAGTCTAACACCTTAAAAAAATTCAATTATGATATTTTTTAAAAAATATTAAAATTAAAGTGTAACACAACAATAATACTCAATTTTCATGTCGATCTCAAAATACTCCGTAATTGAAGACTAACACACACAAATTTCAATTTTTCAAACATTTCATAAAAATGCAAAAACTGAAGTCTAACACCTACAAAAAATTCAATTAAAGTATTTTTTTAAAAGTTGTTCAAATGTAAGTTTAACACAAGCAAAATACTCAATTTGCATGTCGTATTCAAAATAATCCGTAATTGAAGACTAACACACACAAATTTCAATTTTTTCAAAAATTTCTTAAAAATGCAAAAACAGAAGTCTAACACCTTCAAAAAAATTAATTATAATATTTTTTTCAAAAATATTAAAATTGAAGTGTAGCACAACAAAAATAATCAATTTTCATGTCGAACTCAAAATACTCCGCAATTGAAGACTAAGACACAGAAATTTCAATTTTTTTCAAAAATTTCTTGAAAATACTAAAATAGAAGTCTAACACCTTAAAAAAAAATAATTAAGATATTTTTGTAAAAATTGTTAAATTTAAGTGTAACACAACAAAAATACTCAATTTTCATGTCGAACTAAGAATACTCCGTAATTGAAGACTAACACACACAAATTTCATTTTTTTGCAAAAATTTCTTGAAAATGCAAATACAAAAGTCTAACACCTTCAAAAATTTCAATTAAGATATTTTTGTAAAAATTGTTAAATTTAAGTGTAACACAACAAAAATACTAAATTTTCATGTCGTACTCAAAATACTCAGTAATTGAAGACTAATACTCACAAATTTCAATTTTTCAAAACTTTCTTAAAAATGCTAAAACTGTTGTCTAACACCTTAAAAAAATTAAATTAAGATATTTTTTAAAAATATGTTAAAATTGAAGTGTAACACAAGAAAAATACTGAATTTTCATGTCGTACTCAAAATACTACGTAATTGAAGACTAACACACACAAATTTCAATTTTTCAAATATTTCTTAAAAATGGAAAAACTGAAGTCTAACACCTTAAAAAAAATTAATTATGATATTTTTTTCAAAAATGTTAAAATTGAAGTGTAACACAACAAAAATACTCAATTTTCATGTCGAACTCAAAATACTCCGTAATTGAAGACTAACACACACAAATTTCAATTTTTTTCAAAAATTCCTTGAAAATGCAAAAATACTAAATTAAGATATTTTTTAAAAAATTGTTAAATTTAAGTGTAACACAACAAAAATAATAAATTTTCATGTCATACTTAAAATAATCCGTAATTGAAGACTAAAACACACAAATTTCAATTTTTTCTAAACTTTCTTAAAAATATTAAAACTGATGTCTAACACCTTAAAAAAATTAAATTAAGTTGTTTTTTAAAAAAATGTTAAAATTGAAGTGTAACACAAGCAAAAAACTGAATATTCATGTCGTACTCAAAATACTCCGTAATTGAAGACTAACACACACAAATTTCTTTTTTTTGCAAAAATTTCTTGAAAATGCAAAAACAAAAGTCTAACACCTTAAAAAAATTCAATTAAGATATTTTTGTAAAAATTGTTAAATTTAAGTGTAACACAACAAAAATACTAAATTTTCATGTCGTACTCAAAATACTCCGTAATTGAAGACTAACACACACAAATTTCAATTTTTCAAACATTTTTTAAAAACGCAAAAACTGAAGTCTAACACCTTCAATAAATTCAATTAATGTATTTTTTTTAAATGTTAAAATTGAAGTGTAACACAACAAAAGTACTAAATTTTCATGTCGTACTCAAAATACTCCGTAATTGAAGACAAAAACACACAAATTGCAATTTTTCATACATTTCTTAAAAATGCAAAAACTGAAGTCTAACACCTACAAAAAATTGAATTAAGGAATTTTTTTAAAAGTTGTTAAAATGTAAGTTTAACACAAGAAAAACACTCAATTTTCATGGCGTACTCAAAATACTCCGTAATTGAAAACTAACACACACAAATTTCAATTTTTTCAAAAATTTCTTAAAAATGCAAAAACAGAAGTCTAACACCTTCAAAAAAATTAATTATGATATTTTTTTCAAAAATATTAAAATTGAAGTGTAACACAACAAAAATACTCAATTTTCATGTGGAACTCAAAATACTCCATAATTGAAGACTAACACACACAAATTTCAATTTTTTTCAAAAATTTCTTGAAAATGCAAAAACAGAAGTCTAACACCTTCAAAAAATTGTTAAATTTAAGTGTAACACAACAAAAATACTCAATTTTCATGTCGTACTCAAAATACTCCGTAATTGAAGATTAACACACATAAATTTCAATTTTTTCGAAGATTTCTTAAATATGCTAAAATCTCAAAATACTCCATAATTGAAGACTAACACACAAATTTCAATTTTTCAAACATTTCTTAAAAATTCGAAAACTGACGTTTAACAACTTCAATAAATTCAATTAAGGTATTTTTTTAAAAATTATTAAAATGTAAGTTTAACACATGCAAAATACTTAATTTTCATATCGTACCCAAAATACTCCATAATTGAAGACTAATACACACAAATTTCAATTTTTTCAAAAAATTCTTTAAAATGCAAAAACAGAAGTCTAACACCTTTAAAATTAATTATGATATTTTTTTTCAAAAAATATTAAAATTGAAGTGTAACACAACAAAAATACTCAATTTTCATGTCGAACTCAAAATACTCTGTAACTGAAGACTAAACCACACAATTTCAATTTTTTTTAAAAATTTCTTGAAAATGTAAAAACAGAAGTCTAACACCTTCGAAAAGTTCAATTAAGATATTTTTGTAAAAATTGTTATATTTAAGTGTAACACAACAAAAATACTCAATTTTCATGTCGTACTCAAAATACTCCGTAATTGAAGAATAACACACGCAAATTTTCATTTTTTCAAAACTTTCATAAAAATGCTAAAACTGAAGTCTAAGACCTTGAAAAAATTAAATTAAGATATTTTTTTTAAAAATGTTAAAATTGAAGTGTAACACAAGCAAAATTCTGAATTTTCATGTCGTACTCAAAATACTCCGTAATTGAAGAGTAACACACACCAATTTCAATTTTTCAAACATTTCTTAAAAATGAAAAAACTGAAGTCTAACACCTTCAAAAAATTCAATTAAGGTATTTTTTTAAAAATTAATAAAATGTAAGTTTAACACAAGAAAAATACTCAATTTTCATGTCGTACTCAAAATACTCCGTAATTGAAGACAAATACACACAAATTTATTTTTTTTCCAAAATTTCATACAAATGCAAAAACAGAAGTCTAACACCTTAAAAAAATTCAATTATGATACTTTTTAAAAAAATGTTAAAATTGAAGTGTGACACAACCAAAATACTGAATTTTCATGTCGTACTCAAAATACTTCATATTTGAAAACTAACACACACAAATTTCAATTTTTCAAACATTTCAATAAATTCAATTAAGGTATTTTTTAAAAAACTATTAAATTGTAAGTTTAACACAAGCAAAATACTCAATTTTCATGTCGTACTCAAAATACTCCGTAATTGAAGACTAATACACATAAATTTCTTTTTTTTCCTAAATTTCTTACAAATGCAAAAACAGAAGTCTAACACCTTAAAAAAATTCAATTATGAAATTTTTTAAAGAATATTAAAATTGAAGTGTAACACAACAAAAATACTCAATTTTCATGTCGAACTCAAAATACTCCGTAATTGAAGACTAACATACACAAATTTCAATTTTTCAAGCATTTCTTAAAAATGCAAAAATTGACGTTTAACAACTTCAATAAAATCAATCAAGGTATTTTTTAAAATGTAAGTTTAACACAAGCAAAATACTCAATTTTCATGTCGTACTCAAAATACTCCGTAATTGAAGACTAACACACACAAATTTCAATTTTTTCAAAAATTTCTTAAAAATACAAAAACAGAAGTTTAACACCTTCAAAAAAATTAATTATGATTTTTTTTCAAAAATATTAAAATTGAAGTGTAACACAACAAAGTAATCAATTTTCATGTCGAGCTCAAAATACTCCGTAATTGAAGACTAACACACACAAAATTTCAATTTTTTTCAAAAATTTCTTGAAAATGCAAAAACAAAAGTCTAACACCTTAAAATAAATCAATTAAGATATTTTTGTGAAAATTGTTAAATTTAAGTGTAACACAACAAAAATACTCAATTTTCATGTCGTACTTAAAATATTCCGTAATTGAAGACTAAAACACACAAATTTCAATTTTTTCGAAACTTTCTTAAAAATATTAAAACTGATGTCTAACACCTTAAAAAAATTAAATTAAGTTATTTTTTAAAAAAATGTTAAAATTGAAGTGTAACACCAGCGAAAAACTGAATTTTCATGTGTACTCAAAATACTCCGTAATTGAAGACTAACACACACAAATTTTATTTTTTTGCAAAAATTTCTTGAAAATGCAAAAACAAAAGTCTAACACCTTCAAAAAATTCAATTAAGATATTTTTGTAAAAATTGTTAAATTTAAGTGTAACACAACAAAAATACTCAATTTTCATGCCGAACTCAAAATACTCCGTAATTGAATACTAACACACACAAATTTCAATTTTTCAAGCATTTCATACAAATGCAAAAATTGAAGTCTAACACTTTCAAAAAAATTAATTATGATATTTATTTCAAAAATATTAAAATTGAAGCGTAACACACGCGAAATACTGAATTTTCGTGTCGTACTCAAAATACTCCATAATTGAAGACTAACACACACAAATTTCAATTTTTCAAACATTTCATAAAAATGCAAAACCTAAAGTCTAACACCTTCAAAAAATTCAATTAAGGTATTTTTTTAAAAATTATTAACATGTAAGTTTAACACAAGCAAAATACTCAATTTTCATGTCGAACTCAAAATACTCCGTAATTGAAGACTAACACACACAAATTTCAATTTATTTCAAAATTTTCTTGAAAATGCAAAAACAGAAGTCTAACACCTTCAAAAAAAATCAATTAAGATATTTTCGTAAAATTTTATTAAATTTAAGTGTAACACAACAAAAATACTCAATTTTCATGTCGAACTCAGAATACTCCGTAATTGAAGACTAACACACACAAATTTCATTTTTTTGCAAAAATTTCTTGAAAATGCAAAAACAAAATTCTAACACATTCAAAAAATTCAATTAAGATATTTTTGTAAAAATTGTTAAATTTAAGTGTAACACAACACAAATAATAAATTTTCATGTCGTACTCAAAATACTCCGTAATTGAAGACTAACACACACAAATTTCATTTTTTTCAAAACTTTCTTAACAATGCTAAAACTGATGTCTAACACCCTAAAAAAATTAAATTAAGATATTTTTTAGGAAAATGTTAGAATTGAAGTGTAACACAAGCAAAATACTAAATTTTCATGTCGTACTCAAAATACTCCGTAATTGAAGACTAACACACAAATTTCCATTGTTCAAACATTTCTTAAAAATGCAAAAACTGAAGTCTAGCACCTTCAAAAAATTCAATTAAGATATTTTTGTAAAAATTGTTAAATTTAAGTGTAACACAACAAAAATACTCAATTTTCATGCCGAACTCAAAATACTCCGTAATTGAATACTAACACACACAAATTACAATTTTTCAAGCATTTCATACAAATGCAAAAATTGAAGTCTAACACTTTCAAAAAAATTAATTATGATATTTATTCCAAAAATATTAAAATTGAAGTGTAACACAAGCGAAATACTGAATTTTCATGTCGTACTCAAAATACTCCATAATTGAAGACTAACACACACAAATTTCAATTTTTCAAACATTTCGTAAAAATGAAAAACGAAAGTCTAACACCTTCAAAAAATTCAATTAAGGTATTTTTTTAAAAATTATTAACATGTAAGTTTAACACAAGCAAAATACTCAATTTTCATTTCGAACTCAGAATACTGCGTAATTGAAGACTAACACACACAAATTTCAATTTTTTTTCAAAACTTTCTTGAAAATGCAAAAACAAAATTCTAACACATTCAAAGAATTCAATTAAGATATTTTTGTAAAAATTGTTAAATTTAAGTGTAACACAACAAAAATACTAAATTTTCATGTCGTACTCAAAATACTCCGTAATTGAAAACTAACACACACAAATTTCATTTTTTTCAAAACTTTCTTAAAAATGCTAAAACTGATGTCTAACACCTTAAAAAAATTAAATTAAGATATTTTTTAGAAATATGTTAAAATTGAAGTGTAACACAAGCAAAATACTGAATTTTCATGTTGTACTCAAAATACTCCGTAATTGAAGACTAACACACACAAATTTAAATATTTCAAACTTTTCTTAAAAATGCAAAAACTGAAGTCCAGCACCTCCAAAAAATTCAATTAAGTTATTTTTTTAAAAATTATTAAAATGTAAGTTTGACACAAGAAAAATACTCAATTTTCATGTCGTACTCAAAATACTCCGTAATTGAAGACTAATACAAACAAATTTCTTTTTTTTCCTAAATTTCTTACAAATGCAAAAACAGAAGTCTAACACCTTCAAAAAAATTAGTTATGATATTTTTTAAAAAATATTAAAATTGAAGTGTAACACAACAAAAATACTCAATTTTCATGTCGAACTCAAAATACTCCGTAATTGAAGACTAACACACACAAATTTCAATTTTTCAAACATTTCATAAAAATGCAAAAACTAAAGTCTAACACCTTCAAAAAATTCAATTAAGGTATTTTTTTTTAAATTATTAAAATGTAAGTTTAACACAAGCAAAATAGTCAATTTTCATGCCGTACTCAAAATACTCCGTAATTGAAGACTAATACACACAAATTTCTTTTTTTTCCAAAATTTCTTACAAATGCAAAAATAGAAGTCTAACACCTTAAAAAAATTCAATTATGATATTTTTTAAAAAATATTAAAATTAAAGTGTAACACAACAATAATACTCAATTTTCATGTCGATCTCAAAATACTCCGTAATTGAAGACTAACACACACAAATTTCAATTTTTCAAACATTTCATAAAAATGCAAAAACTGAAGTTTAACACCAACAAAAAATTCAATTAAGGTATTTTTTTTAAAGTTGTTAAAATGTAAGTTTAACACAAGAAAAATACTCAATTTTCATGTCGTACTCAAAATACTCCGTAATTGAAGACTAACACACACAAATTTCAATTTTTTCAGAACTTTCTTAAAAATGCTAAAACTGATGTCTAACACCCTAAAAAAATTAAATTAAGATATTTTTTAGAAAAATGTTAAAATTGAAGTGCAACACAAGCAAAATACTGAATTTTCATGTCGTACTCAAAATACTCCGTAATTGAAGACTAACACACACAAATTTCAATTTTTCAAACATTTCTTAAAAATTCAAAAACTAAAGTCTAACACCTTCAAAAAATTCAATTAAGGTATTTTTTTTTAAATTATTAAAATGTAAGTTTAACACAAGCAAAATAGTCAATTTTCATGCCGTACTCAAAATACTCCGTAATTGAAGACTAATACACACAAATTTCTTTTTTTTCCAAAATTTCTTACAAATGCAAAAACAGAAGTCTAACACCTTAAAAAAATTCAATTATGATATTTTTTCAAAAATATTAAAATTGAAGTGTACCACAACAAAAATACACAATTTTCATGTCGTACTCAAAATACTCCGTAATTGAAGACTAACACACACAAATTTCAATTTTTCGAACATTTCTGAAAAATGCAAAAACTGAAGTTTAACTCCTTCAATATATTCAATTAAGGTATTTTTTTTTTAAATTATTAAAATGTAAATTTAACACAAGCAAAATAGTCAATTTTCATGTCAAAATCAAAATACTCCGTAATTGAAGACTTAATACACACAAATTTCTTTTTTTTCCAAAATTTCTTACAAATGGAAAAACTGAAGTCTAACACCTTAAAAAATTTCAATTATGATATTTTTTAAAAATATTAAAATTGAGTTGTAACACAACAAAAATACTCAATTTTCATGTCGAATTCAAAATACTCCGTAATTGAAGACTAACACACACAAATTTCAATTTTTCAAACATTTCGTAAAAATGCAAAAACTGAAGTGTAACACCTACAAAAAATTCAATTAAGGTATTTTTTTAAAAGTTGTTAAAATGTAAGTTTAACACAAGCAAAATACTCAATTTTCATGTCGTATTCAAAATACTCCGTAATTGAAGACTAACATACACAAATTTCAATTTTTTCAAAAATTTCTTAAAAATGCTAAAACAGAAGTCTAGCACCTTCAAAAAAATTAATTATAATATTTTTTTCAAAAATATTAAAATTGAAATGTAACACAACAAAAATAATCAATTTTCATGTCGAACTCAAAATACTCCATAATTGAAGACTAACACACACAAATTTCAATTTTTTTCAAAAATTTCTTGAAAATGCAAAAATAGAAGTCTAACACCTTTAAAAAAAATCAATTAAGATATTTTTGTAAAAATTGTTAAATTTAAGTGTAACACAACAAAAATACTCAATTTTCATGTCGAACTAAGAATACTACGTAATTGAAGACTAACACACACAAATTTCATTTTTTTGCAAAAATTTCTTGAAAATGCAAATACAAAAGTCTAACACCTTCAAAAAATTCAATTAAGATATTTTTGTAAAAATTGGTAAATTTAAGTGTAACATGACAAAAATACTAAATTTTCATGTCGTACTCAAAATACTCCGTAATTGAAGACTAATACACACAAATTTCAATTTCAAAACTTTCTTAAAAATGCTAAAACTGATGTCTAACACCTTAAAAAAATTAAATTAAGATATTTTTTAAAAATATGTTAAAATTGAAGTGTAACACAAGAAAAATACTGAATTTTCATGTCGTACTCAAAATACTCCGTAATTGAAGACTGACACACACAAATTTCAATTTTTCAAATATTTCTTAAAAATGCAAAAATAGAAGTCTAACACCTTCAAAAAAAATCAATTAAGATATTTTTATAAAAATTGTTAAATTTAAGTGTAACACAACAAAAATACTAAATTTTCATGTCATACTCAAAATACTCCGTAATTGAAGACTAAAACACACAAATTTCAATTTTTTCGAAACTTTCTTAAAAATATTAAAACTGATGTCTAACACCTTAAAAAAATTAAATTAAGTTATTTTTTAAAAAAATGTTAAAATTGAAGTGCAACACAAGCAAAAAACTGAATTTTCATGTCGTACTCAAAATACTCCGTAATTGAAGACTAATACACACAAATTTCTTTTTTTTGCAAAAATTTCTTGAAAATGCAAAAACAAAAGTCTAACACCTTCAAAAAATTCAATTAAGACATTTTTGTAAAAATTGTTAAATTTAAGTGCAACACAACAAAAATACTAAATTTTCATGTCGTACTCAAAATACTCCGTAATTGAAGACTAACACACACAAATTTAAATTTTTCAAACATTTCTTAAAAATGCAAAAACTGAAGTTTAACCCCTTCAATAAATTCAATTAAGGTATTTTTTAAAAATTATTAAAATGTAAGTTTAACACAAGCAAAATACTCAATTTTCATGTCGTGCTCAAAATACTCCGTAATTGAAGACTAACACACACAAATTTAAATTTTTTCAAAACTTTCTTAAAAATACCAAAACTGAAGTCTAACACCTTACAAAAATTAAATTAAGATATTTTTTAAAAAAATGTTAAAATTGAAGTGTAACACAAGCAAAATACTGAATTTTCATGTCGTACTCAAAATACTCCATAATTGAAACCTAACACACACAAATTTGAATTTTTCAAACATTTCTTAAAAATGTAAAAAATGAAGTCTAACACCTTCAAAAAATTCAATTAAGGTATTTTTTTAAAAAAATTGATAAAATGTAAGTGTAACACAAATAAAATAATAAATTTTCATGTCGTACTTAGAATACTCCGTAATTGAAGAGTAACACACACAAATTTCATATTTTTGCAAAAATTTCTTGAAAATGCTAAAACAAAAGTCTAACACCTTCAAAAAGTTCAACTAATATATTTTTGTAAAAATTGTTAAATTTAAGTGTAACACAACAAAAATACTAAATTTTCTTGTCGTACTCAAAATACTCCGTAATTGAAGACTAACACATAAATTTCAATTTTTCAAAACATACTTAAAAATGCTAAAACTGATGTCTAACACCTTAAAAAAATTAAATTAAGATATTTTTTAAAAAAATGTTAAAATTGAAGTGTAAGACAAGCAAAATACTGAATTTTCATGTCGTACTCAGAATACTCCGTAATTGAAGACTAACACACACAAATTTCAATTTTTCAAACATTTTTTAAAAATGCAAAAACTAAAGTCTAATACCTTCAAAAAATTCAATTAAGGTATTTTTTTTTTAATTATTAAAATGTAAGTTTAACTCAAGCAAAATAGTCAATTTTCATGTCGTACTCAAAATACTCCGTAATTGAAGACTAATACACACAAATTTCTTTTTTTCCAAAATTTCTTACAAATGTAAAAAGTGAAGTCCAACACATTAAAAAAATTCAATTATGATATTTTTTAAAAAATATTAAAATTGAAGTGTAACACAACAAAAATACTCAATTTTTATGTCGAACTCAAAATACTCCGTAATTGAAGACTAACACACACAATTTTCAATTGTTTTCAAAAATTCCTTGAAAATGCAAAAATAGAAGTCTAACACCTTAAAAAAAATGAATTAAGAAAATTTTCTAAAAATTGTTAAATTTAAGTGTAACACAACAAAAATACTAAATTTACATGTCATACTCAAAATACTCCGTAATTGAAGACTAAAACACACAAATTTCAATTTTTTCGAAACTCACTTAAAAATATTAAAACTGATGTCTAACACCTTAAAAAAATTAAATTAAGTTAGTTTTTAAAACAATGTTAAAATTGAAGTGCAACACAATCAAAAAACTGAATTTTCATGTCGTACTCAAAATACTCCGTAATTGAAGACTAATACACACAAATTTCTTTTTTTTCCAAAATTTCTTACAAATGCAAAAACAGAAGTCTAACACCTCAAAATAATACAATTATGATATTTTTTAAAAAATATTAAAATTGAAGTGTAACACAACAAAAATACTCAATTTTCATGCCGAACTCAAAATACTCCGTAACTGAAGACTAACACTCACAAATTTCAATTCTTCAAGCATTTCATAAAAATGCAAAAACTAAAGTCTCACACCTTCAAAAAAATTAATTATGATATTTTTTTCAAAAATATTAAAATTGAAGTGTAACACAACAAAAATACTCAATTTTCATGTCGAACTCAAAATAATCCGTAATTGAAGAATAACACACACAAATTTTAATTTTTTTCAGAAATTTCTTGAAAATGTAAAAACAGAAGTCTAACACCCTCAAAAAATTCAATTAAGATATTTTTTTAAAATTCTAAAATTTAAGTGTAACACAACAAAGATACTAAATTTTCATGTCGTACTCAAAATACTCCATAATTGAAGACTAACACACACAAATTTCAATTTTTCATACATTTCTTAAAAATGCAAAAACTGAAGTCCAACACCTACAAAAAATTCAATTAAGGTATTTTTTTAAAAGTTGTTAAAATGTAAGTTTAACACAAGCAAAATACTCAATTTTCATGTCGTACTCAAAATACTCCGTAATTGAAGACTAACACACACAAATTTCAATTTTTCAAAAATTTCTTAAAAATTCAAAAACAGAAGTCTAACACCTTCAAAAAAATTAATTATGATATTTTTTTCAAAAATATTAAAATTGAAGTGTAACACAACAAAAATACTCAATTTTTATGTCGAACTCAAAATACTGCGTAATTGAGGACTAGCACACACAAATTTCAATTTTTTTCAAAAATTTCTTAAGAATGTAAAAACAGAAGTCTAGCACCTTCAAAAAATTCAATGAAGATATTTTTGTAAAAATTCTTAAATTTAAGTGTAACACAACAAAAATACTAAATTTTCATGTCCTACTCAAAATACTCCATAATTGAAGACTAACACACACAAATTTGAATTTTTCAAGCATTTCTTAAAAATCCAAAACTGAAGTTTAACACCTTCATTAAATTCAATTAAGGCATTTTTTAAAAAATTATCCAAAGGTATGTTTAACACAAGCAAAATTATCAAAAAATTATCAAAAATTTTCTAAAAAATGCAAAAGCAGAAGTCTAACATCTTTAAAAAATTAAATTAAGATATTTTTTAAAAAAATGTTAAAATTGCAGTGTAACACAAGCAAAATACTGAATTTTCATGTCGTACTCTAAATACTCCATAATTGAAGACTAATGCACACAAATTTCAATTTTTCAAACATTTCTTAAAAATGCATAAACTAAAGTCTAACACACCTTCAAAAAATTCAATTAAGGTATTTTTTTAAAAATTATTAAAATGTTAGTTTAACACAAGCAAAATAGTCAATTTTCATGTCGTACTCAAAATACTCCGTAATTGAAGACTAATACACATCAATTTCTTTTTTTTCCAAAATTTCTTAAAAATGCAAAAACAGAAGTCTAACACCTTCAAAAAAATTAATTATGATATTTTTTTCAAAAATATTAAAATTGAAGTGTAACACAACAAAAATACTCAATTTTCATGTCGAACTAAAAATACTCCATAATTGAAGACTAACATACACAAATTTCAATTTTTTTCAAATATTTCTTGAAAATACAAAAACAGAAGTCTAACACCTTCAAAAAATTCAATTAAGATATTTTTGTAAAAATTGTTAAATTTAAGTGTAACACAACAAAAATACTCAATTTTCATGTCGTACTCAAAATATTCCGCAATTGAAGACTAACACACACAAATTTCAATTTTTTCAAAACTTTCTTAAAAATGCTAAAACTGAAGTCTAACACCTTAAAAAAATTAAATTAAGATATTTTTTAAAAAAATGTTAAAATTGAAGTGTAACACAAGCAAAATACTGAATTTTCATGTCGTACTCAAAATACTCCATAATTGAAACCTAACACACACAAATTTGAATTTTTCAAACATTTCTTAAAAATGCAAAAAATGAAGTCTAACACCTTCAAAAAATTCAATTAAGGTATTTTTTAAAAAAATTGATAAAATGTAAGTGTAACACAAGCAAAATACTCAATTTTCATGTCGTACTCAAAATATTCCGTAATTGAAGAATAACACACACAAAAAAACAGAAGTCCAACACCTTCAAAAAAATTAATGACGATATTTTTTTCACAAATATTAAAATTGAAGTGTAACACAACAAAAATACTCAATTTTCATGTCGAACTCAGAATACTCCGTAATTGAAGACTAACATACACAAATTTCAATTTTTTTCAAAAATTTCTTGAAAATACAAAAACAAAAATCTAACACCTTCAAAAAATTCAATGAAGATATTTTTGTAAAAATTGTTAAATTTAAGTGTCACACAACAAAAATACGGAATTTTCATGTCGTACTCAAAATACTCCATAATTGAAGCCTATCACACACAAATTTGAATTTTTCAAACATTTCTTAAAAATGCAAAAACTGAAGTCTAACACCTTCAAAAAATTCAATTAAGGTATTTTTTAAAAAATTATTAAAATTTAAGTTTAACACAAGCAATATGCTCAATTTTCATGTCGTACTCAAAATACTCCGTAATTGAAGACTAATACACACAAATTTCTTTTTTTCAAAACTTTCTTAAATGCAAAAACAGAAGTCTAACACCTTCCAAAAATTTAATTATGTTATTTTTAAAAAAAAATATTAAAATTGAAGTGTAACACAAAAAAATACTCAATTTTCTTGTCGTACTAAAAATACTCCGTAATTGAAGACTAACACACAAAATTTTCAATTTTTTCAACACTTTCTTAAAAATGCAAAACCTGAAGTCTAACACCTTCAATAAATTCAATTAAGATATTTTTTTTTAAATAAAGTTTAAATTTAAGTGTTACACATTCAAAATACTCAATTTTCTTGTTGCACTCAAAATACTCCGAAATGGAAGACTAACAGATAGAAATTTCAATTTTTTCAAAACTTTCTTAAAAATGCAAAAACAGAAGTCTAACACCTTCAAGAAATTTACTAATGATATTTTTTTAAATGTAAAAATTAAAGTGTTACACAATCAAAATACTCAATTTTCATGTCGTACTCAAAATACTTCCTAATTGAAGACTAACACACACAAATTTCAATTTTTTACAAAACTTTCTTGAAAATACAAAAACAGAAGGCTAACACATTCAAAAAATTCAATTAATATATTTTTGTAAAAATTGTTAAATTTAAGTGTAACACAACAAAAATACTCAACTTTCATGTCATACTCAAAATACTCCGCAATTGAAGACTAACACACACAAATTTCAATTTTTCAAACATTTCTTAAAAATGCAAAAACAGAAGTCTAACACCTTCAAAAAATACAATTAAGGTATTTTTTAAAAAAATTATTCAAATGTAAGTTTAACACAAGCAAAATACTCAATTTCCATGTCGTACTCAGAATACTCCGTAATTGAAGACTAATACACACAAATTTCTATTTTTTCCAAAATTTCTTGCAAATGCAAAAACAGAAGTCTAACACCTTAAAAAAATTCAATTATGATATTTTTTTTAAAATATTAAAATTGAAATGTATCACAACAAAAATACTCAATTTTCATGTCGAACTCAAAATATTGCGTAATTGAAGACTAACACACACAAATTTCAATTTTTCAAACATTTCTAAAAAATGCAAAAACTGAAGTCTAACACCTACAAAAAATTCAATTAAGTTATTTTTATAAAAGTTGGTAAAATGTTAGTTTAACACAAGCAAAATACTCAATTTTCATGTCGTACTCAAAATATTCTGTAATTGAAGACTAACACACACAAATTTCAATATTTACAAAACTTTCATAAAAATGCTAAAACTGAAGTCTAACACCTTAAAAAAATTAAATTAAGATATTTTTTTTTAAAATATAAAAATTGAAGTGGAACACAAAAAAAATACTCAATTTTCTTGTCGTACTCAAAATACTCCGTAATTGAAGATTAACACACACAACTTTCAATTTTTTCAAAAATTTCTTAAAAATCCAAAAACAGAAGTCTAACACTTTCAAAAAACTAAATTAAGATATTAACGTAAAAATTGTTAAAATTTACGTGTAACACAACAAAAATACTCAATTTTCATGTCGTACTAAAAATACTCCGTAATTGAAGACTAACACACACATTTTTCAATTTTTTCAACGCTTTCTTAAAAATGCAAAACCTGAAGTCTAACACCATCAAAAAATTCAATTAAGATATTTTTTTTAAAAATGTTAAAATTGAAATGTAACACAAGCAAAGTACTCAATTTTCATGTAGAACTCAAAATACTTCATAATTGAATACAAACACACACAAATTTCAATTTTTTCAAACATTTCTTAAAAATGCAAAAACAGAAGTCTAACACCTTCAAAAAATTCACTTATGATATTTATTTTTTTAAAATGTTAAAATTGAAGTGTAACACAAGTGAAATACTCAATTTTCATGTAGTACTCAAAATACTCCGTAATTGATAACTAACACACACAAATTTCAATTTTTTCAAAACTTTGTTAAAAATGCAAAAACTGAAGTCTGACACCTTCACAAAATTCAATTAATGTATTTTTTTTAAATTGTAAAAATGTAAGTGTAACACAAGCAAAATACTCAATTTTCATGTCGTACTCAAAATACTCCGTAAATGAAGACTAACACACACAAATTTCAATTTTTTCAAAAATTTCATAAAAATACAAAAACAGAAGTCTTAACACCTTCAAAAAATTCAATTATGATATTTTTTTTAAAAAATATAAAAATTGAAGTGTAACATAACAAAAATACTCAATTTTCTTGTCAAACTCAAAATACTTCGTAATTGAAGACAAACACACATAAATTTCAAATTTTCAAACATTTCTTAAAAATGCAAAAACTGAAGTCTAACACCTACAAAAAATTCTATTAAGGCATGTTTTTAAAAGTTGTTAAAATGTAAGTTTAACACAAGCAAAATACTCAATTTTCATGTCGTACTCAAAATACTCTGTAATTGAAGACTAAGACACACAAATTTCAATTTTTTCGAACATTTCTTAAAAATGCAAAAATAGAAGTCTAACATCTTTAAAAAAATTAATTACGATATTTTTTTCACAACTATTCCAAATGAAGTGTAACACAACAAAAATACTCAATTTTCATGTCGAACTCAAAATACTCCTTAATTGAAGACTAACATACACAAATTTCAATTTTTTTCAAAAATTTCTTGAAATTACAAAAACAGAAGTCTAACACCTTCAAAAAAGTCCATTAAGATATTTTTGTAAAAATTGTTAAATTTAAGTGTAACACAACAAAAATACTCAATTTTCATGTCGTGCACAAAATACTCCGTAATTAAAGACTAACACACACAAATTTCAATATTTTCAAAACTTTCTTAAAAATGCTAAAACTGAAGTCTAACACCTTATTAAAATTAAATTAAGATTTTTTTTAAAAAAATGTAAAAATTGAAGTGTAACACAAACAAAAAACTGTATTTTCATGTCGTACTCAAAATACTCCATAATTGAAGACTAACACACACAAATTTCAATTTTTCAAACATTTCTTAAAAATGCAAAAACTGAAGTCTAACACCTTTAAAAAATTCAATTAAGGTATTTCTTTTTTAATTATTAAAATTTTAAGTTTAACACAAGCAAAATACTCAGTTTTCAAGTCGTACTCAAAATACTCCGTAATTGAAGACTAATACACACAAATTTCTTTTTTTTCAAAAATATCTAAAATGCTAAAACAGAAGTCCAACACCTTCAAAAAATTCAAAGAAGGTACATTTTAAAAAAATTTTAAAATTTCAAGTTTAACTCAAGCAAAATACTCAATTTTCATGTCGTACTCAAAATACTCTGTAATTGAAGACTAATACACACAAATTTCTTTTTTTCAAAAATTTCTTAAATGCAAAAACAGAAGTATAACACCTTCAAAAAATTCAATTCTGTTATTTTAAAAAAAAAATATTAAAATTGAAGTGGAACACAAAAAATACTCAATTTTCTTGTCGTACTCAAAATACTCCGTAATTGAAGATTAACACACACAAATTTCAATTTTTTCTAAAATTTCTTAAAACTGCAAAAACAGAAGTCTGACACCTTCAAAAAACTCAATTAAGATATTAATGTAAAAATTGTCAAAATTTACGTGTAACACAACAAAAATACTCAATTCTCATGTCGTACTAAAAATACTCCGTAATTGAAGACTAACACACACAATTTTCAATTTTTTCAACAATTTCTTAAAAATGGAAAAACTGAAGTCTAACACCTTCAAAAAATTCAATTAAGATATTTTTTAAAAAAATGATAAAATTGAAATTTAACACATGCAAAGTGCTCAATTTTTATGTAGAACTCAAAATACTCCATAATTAAATACTAACACACACAAATTTCAATTATTTCAAACATTTCTTAAAAATGCAAAAACAGAAGTCTAACATCTTCAAAAAATTCACTTATGATATTTTTTTTTAAATGTTAAAATTGAAGTGTAACACAAGCAAAATACTCAATTTTCGTGTAGTACTCAAAATAATCCTTAATTGATTTCTAACACACACAAATTTCAATTTTTTCAAAACTATGTTAAAAATGAAAAAACTGAAGTCTAACACCTTCAAAAAATTTAATTAAGATATTTTTTAAAAAAATGGTAAAGTTGAAGTGTACCACAGGAAAAGTACTCAATTTTCATGTAGAACTCAAAATACTCCATAATTGAATACTAACACCCACAAATTTCAATTTTTTCAAACATTTCTTAAAAATGCAAAAACATAAGTCTAACACCTTCAAAAAATAAAATTGAGGTATTTTTTTTAAAATAGTTATAATGTAAGTGTCACACAAGCAAAATACTCATTTTTCATGTCGTACTCAAAACACTCCGTAATTGAAGACTAACACACACAAATTTCAATTTTTTCAAAAATTTCCTAAAAATGCAAAAACAGAAGTCCAACACCTTCAAAAAATTCAATTATGATATTTTTTTTTAAAATATTAAAATTGAAGTGAAACACAACAAAAATACTCGATTTTCTTGTCGTAATCAAAATACTCCACAATTGAAGATTAACACACACAAATTTCAATTTTTTCAAAAATTTCATTAAATTGAAAAACCGAAGTCTAACACCTTCCAAAAACTCAATTAAGATTTTTTTTAAAAAGGTTAAAATTTAAGTTTCACATTCAAAATACTCAATTTTCATGTTGCACTCAAAATACTGCGTAATTGAAGACAAACACACGGAAATTTCAATTTTTTCAAAACTTTCTAAAAAATGCTAAAACTGAAGTCTAACACCTTAAAAAAATCAAATTAAGATATTTTTTAAAAAAAATTTAAAATTGAAGTGTAACACAAGCAAAATACTGAATTTTCATGTCGTACTCAAAATACTCCATAATTGAAGACGAAGACACAAAAATTTCAATTTTTCAAACATTTATTAAAAATGAAAAAACTGAAGTCCAACACATTCAAAAAATTCAATTAAGATATTTTTTTTTTAAATTATTATAATGTAAGTTTAACTCAAGCAAAAGACTCAATTGTCATGTCGTACTCAAAATACTCCGTAATTGAAGACTAATACACACAAAAAAAAAATTCCAAAATTTCTTACAAATGCAAAAACAGAAGTCTAACACCTTAAAAAAATTCAATTATGATATTTTTTAAAAAATATTAAAATTGAAGTGTAACACAACAAAAATACTCAATTTTCATGTTGAACTCAAAATACACCGTAATTGAAGACTAACACACACAAATTTCTATTTTTCAAACATTTCTTAAAAAGCAAAAACTGAAGTCTAACTCCTACAAAAAATTCAACTAAGGTATTTTTTTAAAAGTTGTCAAAATGTAAGTTTAACACAATCAAAATACCCAATTTTCATGTCATACTCAAAATATTCCGTAATTGAAGACTAACACACACAAATTTCAATTTTTTCAAAAATTTCTTAAAAATGCAAAAACAGAAGTCTAACACCTTCAAAAAATTCACTTATGATATTTTTTTTTAAATGTTAAAATTGAAGTGTAACACAAGCAAAATACTCAATTTTCATGTAGTACTCAAAATAATCATTAATTGATGACTAACACACACAAATTTCAATTTTTTCAAAACTTTGTTAAGAATGCAAAAACTAAAGTCTAACACCTTCAAAAAATTAAATTAAGATATTTTTTTTTTAAAATGTTAAAATTGAAGTGTACCACAAGAAAAGTACTCAATTTTCATGTAGAACTCAAAATACTCCATAATTGAATACTAACACACACAAATTTCAATTTTTTCAAACATTTCTTAAAAATGCAAAAACATAAGCCTAACACCTTCAAAAAATAAAATTAAGGTATTTTTTTTTAAATAGTTCAAATGTAAGTGTAATACAAGCAAAATACTCAATTTTCATGTCGTACTCAAAATACTCCGTAATTGAAGACTAACACACACAAATTTCAATTTTTTCAAAAATTTCCTAAAAATGCAAAAACAGAAGTCTAACACCTTCAAAAAATTCAATTATGATATTTTTTTAAAAATATTAAAATTGAAGTGTAACACAACAAAAATACTCTATTTTCTTGTCGTAATCAAAATACTCCGTAATTGAAGATTAGCACACACAAATTTCAATTTTTTCAAAAATTTCATAAAACTGAAAAAACAGAAGTCTAACACCTTCAAAAAACTCAATTAAGATATTAATGTAAAAATTGTGAAAATTTACGTGTAACACAACAAAAGTACTCAAATTTCATGTCGTACTAAAAATACTCCGTAATTGAAGAGTAACACACACAATTTTCAATTATTTCAACACTTTCTTAAAAATGCAAAAACTGAAGTCTAACACCTTCAAAAAATTCAATTAAGATTTTTTTTTAAATAGGTTAAAATTTAAGTGTTACACATTCAAAATACTCAATTTTCATGTCGCACTCAAAATACTCCGTAATTGAAGACTAACACACGGAAATTTCAATTTTTTCAAAACTTTTTTAAAAATGCTAAAACTGAAGTCTAACAGCTTAAAAAAATCAAATTAAGATATTTTTTTAAAAAATGTTAAAAATGAAGTGTAACACATGCAAAATACTGAATTTTCATGTCGTACTCAAAATACTCCATAATTGAAGACGAAGACACACAAAATTCAATTTTTCAAACACTTATTAAAAATGCAAAAACTGAAGTCTAACCACCTTCAAAAAATTCAATTAAGGTATTGTTTTTCAAAATTGTTATAATGTAAGTTTAACACAAGCAAAATACTCAATTTTCATGTCGTACTCTAAATACTCCGTAATTGAAGACTAATACACACATATTTTTTTTTTTCCAAAATTTCTTACAAATGCAAAAACAGAAGTCTAACACCTTAAAAAAATTCAATTATCATATTTCTTTTTAAAAATATTAAAATTGAAGTGTAACACAACAAAAATACACAATTTTCATGTTGAACTCAAAATACACCGTAATTGAAGACTAACACACACAAATTTCAATTTTTCAAACATTTCTTAAAAAAGCAAAAACTGAAGTCTAACTCCTACAAAAAATTTAACTAAGGTATTTTTTTAAAAGTTGTCAAAATGTAAGTTTAACTCAATCAAAATACCCAATTTTCATGTCATACTCAAAATACTCCGTAATTGAAGACTAACACACACAAATTTCAATTTTTTAAAAAATTTCTTAAAAATGCAAAAACAGAAGTCTAACACCTTCAAAAAATTCACTTATGATATTTATTTTTTTTAAATGTTAAAATTGAAGTGTAACACAAGCAAAATACACAATTTTCATGTAGTACTCAAAATACTCCGTAATTGATAACTAACACAAACAAATTTCAATTTTTTCAAAACTTTGTTAAAAATGCAAAAACTAAAGTCTGACACCTTCACAAAATTCAATTAATGTATTTTTTTTAAATTGTAAAGATGTAAGTGTAACACAAGCAAAATACTCAATTTCATGTCGTACTCAAAATACTCCGTAAATGAAGACTAACACACACAAATTTCAATTTTTTCAAAAATTTCATAAAAATATAAAAACAGAAGACTAACACCTTCAAAAAATTCAATTATGACATTTTTTTAAAAAAATATTAAAATTGAAATGTAACATAACAAAAATACTCAATTTTCTTGTCAAACTCAAAATACTTCGTAATTGAAGACAAACACACATAAATTTCAAATTTTCAAACATTTCTTAAAAATGCAAAAACTGAAGTCTAACACCTACAAAAAATTCTATTAAGGCATGTTTATAAAAGTTGTTAAAATGTAAGTTTAACACGAGCAAAATACTCAATTTTCATGTCGTACTCAAAATACTCTGTAATTGAAGACTAAGACACACAAATTTGAATTTTTTCAAACATTTCTTAAAAATGCAAAAATAGAAGTCTAACATCTTCAAAAAAATTAATTACGATATTTTTTTCAAAAATATTCCAATTGAAGTGTAACACAACAAAAATAATCAATTTTCATGTCGAACTCAAAATACTCCGTAATTGAAGACTAACATACACAAATTTCAATTTTTTTCAAAAATTTTTTGAAATTACAAAAACAGAAGTCTAACACCTTCAAAAAATTCAATTAAGATATTTTTGTAAAAATTGTTAAATTTAAGTGTAACACAACAAAAGTACTCAATTTTCATGTCGTGCACAAAATAATCCGTAATTCAAGAGTAACACACACAAATTTCAATTTTTTCAAAACTTTCTTAAAAATGCTAAAACTGAAGTCTAACACCTTATTAAAATTAAATTAAGATTTTTTTTAAAAAAATGTTTAAATTGAAGTGTAACACAAACAAAAAACTGAATTTTCATGTCGTACTCAAAATACTCCATAATTGAAGACTAACACACACAAATTTCAATTTTTCAAACATTTCTTAAAAATGCAAAAACTGAAGTCTAACACCTTTAAAAAATTCAATTAAGGTATTTTTTTTTATTATTAAAATTTTAAGTTTAGCACAAGCAAAATACTCAGTTTTCAAGTCGTACTCAAAATACTCCGTAATTGAAGACTAATACACACAAATTTCTTTTTTTTCAATAATATCTAAAATGCTAAAACAGAAGTCCAACACCTTCAAAAAATTCAAAGAAGGTACATTTTAAAAAATTATTAAAATTTCAAGTTTAACTCAAGCAAAATACTCAATTTTCATGTCGTACTCAAAATACTCCGTAATTGAAGACTAATACACACAAATTTCTTTTTTTCAAAAATTTCTTAAATGCAAAAACAGAAGTATAACACCTTCAAAAAATTCAATTATGTTATTTTTTAAAAAAATATTAAAATTGAAGTGGAACACAAAAAATACTCAATTTTCTTGTCGTACTCAAAATACTCCGTAATTGAAGATTAACACACACAAATTTCAATTTTTTCTAAAATTTCTTAAAAATGCAAAAACAGAAGTCTAACACCTTCAAAAAACTCAATTAAGATATTAATGTAAAAATTGTTAAAATTTACGTGTAACACAACAAAAATACTCAATTCTCATGTCGTACTAAAAATACACCGTAATTGAAGACTAACACACACAATTTTCAATTTTTTCAACACTTTCTTAAAAATGGAAAAACTGAAGTCTAACACCTTCAAAAAATGCAATTAAGATATTTTTAAAAAAAATGATAAAATTGAAGTTTAACACATGCAAAGTGCACAATTTTCATGTAGAACTCAAAATACTACATAATTAAATACTAACACACACAAATTTCAATTATTTCAAACATTTCTTAAAAATGCAAAAATAGAAGTCTAACACCTTCAAAAAATTCACTTATGATATTTGTTTTTAAATGTTAAAATTGAAGTGTAACACAAGCAAAATACTCAATTTTCGTGTAGTACTCAAAATAATCCTTAATTGATTTCTAACACACAAATTTCAATTTTTTAAAAATTTATTAAAAATGCAAAAACTGAAGTCTACACCTTCAAAAAATTTAATTGAGATATTTTTTAAAAAAATGGTAAAATTGAAGTGTACCACAAGAAAAGTACTCAATTTTCATGTAGAACTCAAAATACTCCATAATTGAATACTAACACCCACAAATTTCAATTTTTTCAAACATTTCTTAAAAATGCAAAAACATAAGTCTAACACCTTCAAAAAATAAAATTAAGGTATTTTTTTTTAAATAGTTAAAATGTAAGTGTCACAGAAGCAAAATACTCATTTTTCATGTCGTACTCAAAACACTCCGTAATTGAAGACTAACACACACAAATTTCAATTTTTTCAAAAATTTCCTAAAAATGCAAAAACAGAAGTCCAACACCTTCAAAAAATTCAATTATGATATTTTTTTAAAATATTAAAATTGAAGTGTAACACAACAAAAATACTCAATTTTCTTGTCGTACTCAAAAAACTCCGTAATTGAAGATTAACACACACAATTTTCAATTTTTTCAAAAATTTCATAAAAATGAAAAAACTGAAGTCTAACACCTTCAAAAAACTCAATTAAGATTTTTTTTTTTAAAAGGTTAAAATTTAAGTTTTACACATTCAAAATACTCAATTTTCATGCCGCACTCAAAATACTACGTAATTGAAGACTAACACACGGAAATTTCAATTTTTTCAAAACTTTCTTAAAAATGCAAAAACTGAAGTCTAACACCTTAAAAAAATCAAATTAATATATTTTTTAAAAAAATGTTAAAATTGAAGTGTAACACAAGCAAAATACTGAATTTTCATGTCGTACTCAAAATAATCCATAATTGAAGACGAAGACACACAAATTTCAATTTTTCAAACATTTATTAAAAATGAAAAAACTGAAGTCTAACACATTCAAAAAATTCAATTAAGATATTTTTTTTTAAAATTATTGTAATGTAAGTTTAACTCAAGCAAAAGACTCAATTGTCATGTCGTACTCAAAATACTCCGTAATTAAAGACTAATACACACCAAAAAAAAAAATTTCAAAATTTCTTACAAATGCAAAAACAGAAGTCTAACACCTTAAAAAAATTCAATTATGATATTTTTTTAAAAAATATTAAAATTGAAGTGTAACACTACAAAAATACTCAATTTTCATGTTGAACTCAAAATACACCGTAATTGAAGACTAACACACACAAATTTCAATTTTTCAAACATTTCTTAAAAAACCAAAAACTGAAGTCTAACTCCTACAAAAAATTCAACTAAGGTATTTTTTTAAAAGTTTTCAAAATTTAAGTTTAACTCAATCAAAATACCCAATTTTCATGTCGTACTCAAAATACTCCGTAATTGAAGACTAACACACACAAATTTCAATTTTTTCAAACATTTCTTAAAAATGCAACAACAGAAGTCTAACACCTTCAAAAAATTCACTTATGATATATTTTTTTTAAAATGTTAAAATTGATGTGTAACACAAGCAAAATACTCAATTTTCATGTAGTACTCAAAATAACCCTTAATTGATGACTAACACACACAAATTTCAATTTTTTCAAAACATTGTTAAAAATGCAAAAACTGAAGTCTAACACCTTCAAAAAATTAAATTAAGATATTTTTTAAAAAAATGTTAAAATTGAAGTGTACCACAAGAAAAGTACTCAATTTTCATGTAGAACTCAAAATACTCCATAATTGAATACTAACACACACAAATTTCAATTGTTTCAAACATTTTTAAAAATGCAAAAACATAAGTCTAACACCTTCAAAAAATAAAATTAAGGTATTTTTTTAAAATAGTTAAAATGTAAGTGTAATACATGCAAAATACTCAATTTTCATGTCTTACTCAAAATACTTCGTAATTGAAGACTAACACACACAAATTTCAATTTTTTCAAAAATTTCCTAAAAATGCAAAAACAGAAGTCTAACACCTTCAAAAAATTCAATTATGATAGTTTTTTAAAAAATATTAAAATTGAAGTGTAACACAAGCAAAATACTCAATTTTCATGTCCTACTCAAAATACTCCGTAATAGAAGGCAAACACACACAAATTTAAATTTTTTTAAAGCTTTCTTAAAAATGCAAAAAACTGAAGTCTAACACCTTCAAACAATTCAATTAAGATATTTTTAAAAAAATGTTACAAATGATGTGTAACACAAGCAAAATAGTCAATTTTCATGTAGTACTCAAAATACTCCATAATTGAATACTAACACACACAAATTTCAATTTTTTCAAACATTTCTTAAAAATGCAAAAACTGAAGTCTAACACTTTCAAAAAATTCAATGAAGGTATTTTTTTTAAAATTGTTAAAATGTAAGTGTAACACAAGTAAAATACTCAATTTTCACGTCGTACTCAAAATACTCCGTAATTGAAGACTAACACACACTTCAATTATGGAATATTTTGAGTACTACATGAAAATTGAGCATTTTGCTTGTGTTACATTTCAATTTTAACATTTTGAGTACTTCATTTTCTACATTGTTAAGAAATTTTTCAAAAAAAAATTGAAATTTGTGTGTGTTAGTCTCTTCTATTACAAGGAGTTTTGAGGACAACATGAAAATAAAGCATTTTGCTCATATTACAATTCAATTTTTACCTTTTTAAGGAAATATGATAATTTTGTTTTTTTTAAGGTATTAGACTTTAATTTTTGCATTTTTAAGAATTTTTTTGAAGAATAAAAATTTGTGTGTGTTAGTCTCTTCTATTACGAGGTGTTTTGAGGACAACATGAAATTAAAGCACTTTGCTCGTGTTATACTTCAATTTTAACATTTTTAAGAAACTATGATAATTTACTTTTTCCGAAGGTTAATTACTTCAATTTTTTTTAAAAGTAAAGTATTTTGAGAACAACAAGAGCATTAAGCATTTTGCTCGTGTTACACTTCAATTTTAACATTTTGATGAAAATATGATCATTGACTTTTTTGAAGGTGTTAGACTTAATTTTCCACATTTATAAGAACTTTTTTAATAAAAATTAGAAATTTGTGTGTGTTAGTCTCTTCTATTACGAGGTGTTTCGAGGACAACATGAAAATTAAGCATTTTGTCTCGTGTTACATTTCAATTTTAACATTTTTAAGAAAATATGATACTTTACTTTTTCTGAAGGTATATTAGACTTCACTTTTGGCATATTTCAGAAATTTTTGAAAAAATATAAATTTGTGTGTGTTAGTCTTCTTTTACGAAGTATTTTGAGGACAACATGAAAATTAAGCATTCTGCTTGTGTTACACTTCAATTTTTATATTTTTAAGAACACTTTGAAAACAATCGAAATTTGTGTATATTAATCTTCTTTTACTAAGTATTTTATGAATAACATGAGCATTAGGCATTTTGCTAGTGTAACCCTTCAATTTTCACATTTTTATGAAAATATGATAATTGACTTTTTTTTTAAGGTGTTAGACTTTATTTTTGCATTTTAAAGAAATTAAAATATATATATATATATATATATATATATTTGAGTTTTAGGGTTTATTTGTAGGGTTTATTTGCATATTTAAAGTTAGATTATGAAAATTGAGTTTTATTTGGGTTTAATTGCAAATTTGAGTTAGATGCATATAATTGATAAAAAAATGGTCTGAATTTTAAATTGTTCAAAAAAAGCATATAATTCATAATTAATAACACATTATCAATAGTTGGTATCGAAAAGTGATGGTATCGAAAACATTATATTTCAATTTTTGAATTTCAATTCTATGCATACATAATTTCAATTACATGACGAACTACCCTAATATACATACATACTAAACACATACATAATTTCAGTTACATGACAACTACCCTGATATACATACAAACACATACATACTAAACACATACATACTAAACGAGTCCATCTCTTGCAACCAAAATTTCATCCCACTAAACGCACACACACTCGACTTCGCCACTCGCAAGAATGCCATCCCATTCCTAAAAACGAGTCCATCTCTTGCAACCAGAATTTCCTAAAAACGGGTCGAAGTGGCGGCGAAGTCGTCCATTGCTCAATTTAGGGCCTGACATTAATATAAAATTAAAACATGGGTCAAAATGCAAAATAATGCAATATGAGATTTGAAAAGGATACCCGGCGACGAAGTCCATCCATTGCTCAATTATGGCCTGACCGTAATATAAAATTAAAACATGGGGTAAAATGCAAAATAATACAATATGGGATTTGAAAAGGATCCCGCACGTGTTTTGATCAATTTCGGTGGCGGTGAAGTCCATCCATTGCTCAATTATGGCCTGAAATTAAACGATTCTAGTATTATATATACGAATTTTAGAAAAGGATTGATGAAATCACTTGTTTTTTTTAGAATCAAAACAATCAGATTCAAAAATACACAATCACAAAGAGGGTTTTTTTTGATGAAATCACAAAGAGGGTTATCAAAGGAATTTATTGATTTTAGAAAAGGACTAATGAAAAGGATTGACGAACTACCCTTTGTGTCGTGGGAAGAACGAAGAAGCCAGAAAGAAGTCGCCAAGCCGTAAGAAGTCACCAAGCCGCCAGAACGAAGAAATCGCCAAGCCGCCATAACGAGAAGTCGCCATGCCCTAATCGTCGTCGCCAAGCCACTAGCCCTAGGAGCTTCCTCGTTGTCGTAGCCCTAGAAGGTTCCTCGTCGCAAACCGTAACCCTAGGAGTTCCTCGTCGGTTTTCTCATCGTCGTCCCATTAAACCCTAGGAGTTTCCTCTTCACTTTCTTTTGCTCGTCTTAGACGTTGGTTCATGGTAGAGAAGCTGGTTCATGGTAGAAGTTTGAAGTATCGTTGAGAATGAAGAATAAAGGTGGGATGAGAATAATGGATCAGGATGAAGGAAAGAATGATGTAACTCACCGTCAGTTAACTCACCATCCCATTAAATCATCATCACAGATCTTAAAGTGATCAGACGGTACAAAAGTGTTAAGTATAAAAAAACTGATACTTAATTAAGTAGGTTAGCTCTTCTCATATATATATATATATATATATATATATATACATATATATATATATATATATATATATATTTGTGTGTGTTAGTCTCTTCTATTACGAAGTGTTTTCAGGACAACATGAAAATAAAGCGTGTTGCTCGTGTTACACTTCAATTTTAACCATTTTAGTGAAATATGATAATTTACTTTTTTGAAGGCAGACTTCACTTTTTTCATTTGTAAGAATTTTGTTCATAAAATAGAAATTTGTGTTTGTTAGTCTTCTATTACGAAGTATTTTGAGGACAACATAAAAGTCAAGCATTTTGCTCGTGGTACACTTCAATTTAAATATTTTATAGAAAATTTGATGATTGCCTTTTTGTAAGGTGTTAGACTTCACTTTTAGCATTATTGAAAACTTCTTGAAAAAAATGAAATTTGTGTGTCTTAGTCATATTTACGAAGTATTTTGAGAACAACATGAGCATTAAACATTTTGCTCGTGTTACACTTCAATTTTGATCATTTTTATGAAAAAAATGATAATTGATTTTTTTTTTTGAAGGTGTTAAACTTCCTTTTTTTGCATTTTAAAGAAATTTATTGAAGAAACGAAAGATCTTTCGACACTTAGTGTGCACGATTTAATAGGTTCTTTGGAAAGACACGAGCAAAGGCTAAATAGGGATACCGAACAATCGATTGAAAGCGCGTTTCAATCAAAGATTACTATGGCCAAGAAAATTCCGTGTAAATTTTGCCAAAAATATTCTCATGTCGACAAAGATTACTGGAACAAAGGGAAGCCTCAATGCAATAATTGCAAGAAGTTTGGTCATCTTAAAAAGGATTGCCGATTTAAACTCGATGACGACAAACAAGCAAAATATGCCGAAGAACAAGACGGTGATGAAAATATTTTCTAGAGCATCACGAAGACGAGTAAAAGCATTAAGGGGGAGTATTAAATTTAATGCTTTATAAATTAATTAACAATAATATATTTAATTAATGCCAGGATAATTAGGATAATTATTAAAAGTGTCTAGATTAATTAAGGTTGTTGTATCTTGTAATAAATAGGTGTCTATTTGAATAGAAGTATCTAGAATTTAGATAGATAGAATGTATGGTTGAAAGGGTGTGTGTAAGGGGGATGTATAAGGTTCCTATATAAACCTTTAGTCCGTAGGAATTTTAGATAGAGAAATATAATAAAATTGAAGAAAGGAAGCATTGCTCCCTGTGAACTCTCTCTCTCACGAAATAATAAAAAAAAAAAAAAGGAAAAAGCAGAATTGCTTTGTATTTTCTCTCTGTGTGTTTACTCCACTATATTATATCTTTATTTCATCTTTGATATTGATCCCAAAAATTCTCTCCAAACCAAATCAATCAAGAAATAAACCCCAAAATCCCAACAGATGATGCCTCCTTTTGATCTCATGGATGGTTTGAAAATGAAATTCGAGAAAGAATTGTCGCAAATACGTTTAATATCAAAAAGATTAACACTAGTCCATTTTGATTCTTGCAAACAAATCAAATTACATATGGCATCCAAAATAGTCTTTCACTACCGCACATTTATTCAAGTTACCTAGTCCACGTACATTTCAAGAAAGAAGCGAAATTTGTTCGAATAACATAATATACGATAAATCCTTAAATAACAGAAAAGGCCCACAAGAAAGTAATCATATCTGGCCTAATCCTCGCCGTAGTCAACGAGATCCATGTAATCATTCTCTTCATCCTCTTCGTCCTGGCTATCGTTTGCCTTAGCCTTTGAATCTAAAAGAGGATAAGAGATGGGAGAATTATTCCTGTTGTTATTCAGCATGTGCAATGACATAATTAATTAATTTTGAGTTTTTAATATTTTATTACAAGTCAACAATCTATCATTCTACTATGTTTATGCAGGATGTTTGTGTATTAATTTGTGTCTACAAAGAGTCAAAGACCATCTTTATTGGAAGAAATAACTTTTGATCAATCTTATCTGGGCCGTTGGGTCGCTGTTGAAAAAGTGACGTGGCTCACTATGAAAGTTCAAACTCCGTTTAAAAAATACAAGTTATAATATAATCTTATCTTATCAATATAAATCCTCCCACTTACGATCCATCTAGATAATTCATCAATTTTTAGTTTGAATTAGGGAAAAGTCTGATATTGGTCCCTGACAAATACCAAAATGTTCAATTTGCCCCCTGACATTTTTTTTGGGTCAGTTTGCCCCCTAATATTTCAATTTTGTTCAATGTGCCCCCCAAATTTTTTAATTTCGTTCAATGTGCCCCTTCCGTCTATTTTTATCATCAAATGGCTGTTAATGATGTTATTTTATTCATTTTTTCAAACCCGACCCGCTTATTCTAACCCGACCCATACCACATTTCAACCCGATCCACTAAAGAGGAAATAATTGATTTTCCTTCTTCTCTTTGCCAGAGCCTAATTCCCTCTCCTCTCGCCCAACAAAGAACAAGAAAGAAAGGTTGTAGAAGAAATTGTCGCCACTCTCTCTCTCTCGCGCTGGAAACCTGTCTCGCCGGAAAAGAAAGTGTCGCCACTCTCTCTCTCTCTCGCCGTTCTCTCTCTCGCCACTCTCCTCTCTCATCCCTCTCTAGAGAGTTCACTACGAAAACCCTAGAAAATGGCGGATTCAAATTGTGGCCCTTCTTCTACACCGGGTTAGTTCAATTAATTAAATCATCTAAGAAATTGATTGAATTGATTAATTTTGGTGTTAATTTGATGAATTTTTCTCTAAATTTTTTGTAAGAATTGATTTAATTGGTTAATTTTTTTTGTAGATTGGACCATTATTCAAATTGAACCATGTTTGGCTCATGAACGCAACGATTTTGTTCCTTTGGATTTAACTACCGTAGAAAATGATGATGATAATGGAGATTTTTTGTTACCGCTCGAAACCGATCCCAATGTTGTACACGAATTCGAACTTGGGATGCGTTTTTCATGTGTTTCGGATTTGCGCGCGGCCATTCGGAATTATGCCGTAGAGAACGTGAAAGAAATTAAATTCGTAAAGAACGAGAAAAACAAGGTTTGATGTATCGAATTTATTTATGTTTTGTTTTATCGAATTTATTTATGTTTTGTTGTATCGAATTTGAATGTTTTGAGACCAATTAAATTAAGTTTGAATTTGAATGAGTAAGAAAAAAAAATTGCCCCTCTCGAAATTGCCCCTGGCAATAAGAAAAAAAAATTTGAATGAGTAAGAAAATGGCCCCTCTCGAAATTTGAATGAGTAAGAAAAAAAATTGCCCGTCAATAAGAAAAAAAATGGCCCCTCTCGAAATGCCCTTGTCATTAAAATGAGACCAATTACCCCTGTCAAATTGCCCCTCTCAAATGAGACCAAATTGAGACCAAAAATGAGACCAATTAAAATCCAAATATTAATCAAAATACATTAATCCATACATTAATCCAAATAGTAATTCATACATTAATCCATACATTAATTCATACATTAATCCAAATATTAATTCATACATCAAAATAAACGATACATTAATCCATACATCAATATTAACATAAATATTACTCCAAAAATTATCCTATTATTGTTGTCATTTTTCACGACGGCTTCTTTCTCGACGGATTTTTCCTCGACGTCTTCTTTCCTCGACGCCCAATTGTCGCTATTCGAGTACCTCATCCAAGCATCCTCGGCTTCTTTCCTCGACGAATATTTTTTGAATGTCGAGCCTTTTGCCCACAAAAATAAACGTAGAAATATTCTTTTGCCATAATATAAAATCTGAAAAAATAATTAAAATATTACAAATTAATAAACCCTAAATTGAAATAAATAAATCCTAAATTGGCCTAATTGGATTAAATAAACCCTAAATTGGCACTAAATTGAAATAAATAAACCCTACATTGGCTTAATTGGATCAAATATACTCTAAATTGACACTAAATTGAAATAAGTAAACCCTAAATATATACCCTAAAATTTACTAAATTGAAAAAGCAGAAATTCTGGACAAAATTTACGGAGAGAGAGAGAGTGGAACAAATTTACGGAGAGAGAGAGAGCAGAAATTCTGGATCAAATATATCCTACAATTCACGCAATTTACGGAGAGATCTGACCTAGATATCTGACGAGAGAGAGTGGAACAAATTTAATAACGACGAAAGAGAGAGAGAGAGTGGACTTACTGACCTAGAGAGTGGCCGAGAGAGATCGCCGAGAGAGTGAGATCGTCGAGAGAGAGAGAGAGAGAGATCGCCCAGAGAGAGAGAGAGATCGCCGAGAGCTTCTTTTTTTTTTTTTCTTTTCTTCACGACCTGGAGAGAGCTCGGAGAGATGGAGAGAGTAAATCGAGAGAGAGGGGTTTTAAATGTGGGTCGGGTTTAAATAAACGGGTCGGGTTAGAATAAGCGGGTCGGGTTTGAAAAAAATGAATAAAATAACATCATTGACAGCCATTTGACGGTAAAAATAGACGGAAGGGGGACATTGAACGAAATTAAAAAATTTGGGGGGCACATTGAACAAAATTGAAATGTTAGGGGGCAAACTGACCCAAAAAAAATGTCAGGGGGCAAATTGAACATTTTGGTATTTGTCAGGGACCAATATCAGACTTTTCCCTTTGAATTATTATATACATGATGAGAGAGAATTAAATGTTCACTATTTCACGCATAATTAATATATTTGATGTATTTATTGGTCTTGTTCGCTTTCATCAATAATTAATTAAATCTAAATTTACTAATTAGAAAAATAAGTAATTGTGCTAGACTAATCCAACGTTTAACATGTGTTAAGTGAATATTACACATGACTCATTTTCAACGTTTCATGCATACTTGTTTAACATGCTTTAAATCCAGTAAAAATCTAATAAATCAAATTTTGAATGTATTTACCAACCTATTTTTTATTTATTCTACACAATTAATATTACAAATATACAATATTTGTTGGTAAAAAAATAATAATGTTATTTTTAATAACTCCGAATAAATCTAAAATATCATAAAAAATTGTTCAAACAAATATGATTTATCATGTGTAAATTGATATAGTAAAAAATAAGACAAATTATTTTCTACTATTGTAGTTTGCCACGCAATCAATGTGGTTCACCATTTAATTAATATGATTATTCATCTCTTATGATTTATCACCTAATATAAATTAATATTTAATGTATTTATTATTTATTTCCAACACATTCATAGATTGAGAAGATATTAAAGAAAATAACTATAATTTTTCTTATCAATATTACTATCAACAACTTAAACGATGTGTTAACAATAATTTATCGATCTACATTTATTACTATCAACAAATTAAACGATGTGTTAATAACAATTTATAGATCTATATTTAATATTTATTACCATCCATCCACGTTCAATACAACAAAGTTTGATCCATGAGGTATCCCGTATCCGCGTAACATAAATACAACCCTATCCTAAATTATGTTCAGCAATACATAAATGATTACTTATGGGCATTGTTAATTGATGGTTACTTGTTCTATTCAGCAATTAATAATTATGGGCATGATAAATTATTGGTGAATTCTTCAAAGAATTCCTAATTTTTTATCAAATTATGACAAATACCCTGTCTTTATCGAAAACATTTTTTTTAAAATTCCTTCAAAAACCCCTATATATTTTATTTTTTTTATCGAAAACCATCTAACATTTGTAGATTCCCAAAAAAAACTTTTATATTTTTGTTATGTTTTTAAAAATGACCATTATACCCCCATAATTTTATTTTATAAATCTTTATAATTTAATCAATAATAAATGGATATTAAAAAATTAAAAAATAAATAATACATGTATATTAAAATATTATAATAAATAATATTAAAATATTATGATAATATCATTTTCAAAAATTATTAATATTTTTATATCTATGTATTATTTATTATAATATTTTAATATCTATATATTGTTTATAATAATATTTTAATATTTATTTATTATTTGTTATAATATTTTAATATCTATGTATTCTTTATTTTTTATATTTTAATATCTGTTTATTATTTATTAAATTATGAATATTTATAAAATAAAATTATGAGGAGTATAATAGTCATCTTCAAAATCATAAGAAAAAATAAAGGGGTTTTGAGGAAATCTTAAAATGTTAGTGGATTTTTGGAGAAAGCATTAAATATAGAGGTTTTTATAAGGAATCTTAAAAGATAGGGGTTTTTCATAATTTCTAACAAAATTAGGAGATTTTTGAAGAATTCCCCTAAATTATGTCACTTTCACAATTCACATGATATAGCAATCCTATACAGTGCCCAATAATAAACTCAAATATTAGGCCTCTTAACCCCAAAGAAATAAATCAATAAAGCAAAAGAGGGTTTTTATTTTATTTTCAACAATTTGGCCACAACATTCACAAGGTACATCACTGACATAGAAAAAACCATCCACCATAAACTAAACGAGATGCATGAATCAAACAAGCTAACGCGTAATATATTTCAAGTGGAATCATCTTCGATGAATCGATCGAAACTAGTCGTCCTTTTCAGCACCAGTTCCGCCACTGGTGGTGCCGCTTTCCCACTTCTCCTGCTCCTTCAACTGTTTCATTCACATGGTCAAATATACTATTTATGATATCTATATATACATTGTTTTTATAAACATATACCAGCACGATTGAATTACCTTAACCTGATGAGCTTTATGAAATCTGTATCCCTGAAATAAAAGAAACCACAAATCAGACAAAATATCTCTCTAATATAATTACTAATTTAGAAAAATTGCTAATAAAAAATGAAAAGAAAAAAAAAATACGAGTCAAACCTTGTCAGTGCCGTATATGTAGTCGCAATACGTGAACACAGACGCAAAGTTACTCTGGCTCTGGCCACCGACATAATGATGATAGTCATGATAATCTGCTCCTCCATAAAACGGTATATACTTTGTTGGACACAAAGGAAAATCAAATCTGTATGAAAAAAAATTAAAATCCTCATTTTAATCTCACATTAATGGGTATATAATATATAAATACATATAATAAGCAACCATAAAAATAAGAGTTGGTTCTATACAGACAAAGAGAACATACAATTTTATAATATCACACAACATGCAAGCATAAAAAATAAAGGGGACAATGACAAATCACAAATGCAATTTAATAAGAAAAGAAAAGAAAAAAAGGAACTTACCCACTGTGCGTCTCGATGGCCTCGATCTGACGAAGGGCAATCCACAGCCAAAATGTGATCATGTGACCAGGGGCGATTGCGGGACCTGCGAAGGCAGGGATGCCGAGAATTAACACTTCGGCCCAGTGAGCATATGGTGCGGCGAATCCAATTGGGGCGGTGAACTCATGGTGTACTTTGTGGATATTTTCGTAACCCCACTTGCCGTGAAGAAGACGATGCAACCAGTAATTACCGAAGTCTTCGACTAAGAAGTATACTACCAGTTGAGCCGCCATTTCGCCGAATGATGGCAAGGGCAAGCTGGTGCGAATCCCCACTAACTGTGATCGGAAGACAACGTGTTTGATAAAATGCCTGAATGGGCTCAAAAGGGGAAATTGAAGAATTCATTTGAAAAAGAGAAAAACAAAAGAAACCCATGTAAAAGAAGAGATTTCCTCAAAATCTCGTATGATTGAAAAAAACAAAGAATCGTAGATAAAAGGAATGGAAAACAAACCTTAATGGTGGGATAAGAGACGAGTTGGAGAGGTCCAACGACCAGCAAAAACATACGAAAGACATCTTTGTAGCACTGCCAGAAGGAGGCTGGTGGAAGGCTCACCTTGGGCTGTATCTTGTACGGAGACACAGCTCGCGGGACCCAGAGCTCGATCAAGGCGATAGGAAGAGGGGCCAAAGTGAAAATCACAAAAAGAAAGAGGATGTTATGGCAATAAACGAGGTAATCTGGCATTGTGGCAGTGTAATTGAACCAGAACGTTTCACAACCGGTGAGGCTCCGACCAAGAGCAGCCTCCGCCTCCGCAAGATTAGAGTATGGAAGCATTGCGAATGATCCAAACTGTGCTAAGAGAACCCAGAATTTTGGGATATTGGTAAGATCTTACCCTTTTCCTGCTTCTTGGTTTTTTTAGGCAAGGTGGGAGTGAACTAGAGCGAGAGAGTGAATGAGAGATCAGAGAGGAAAGATTCCTGCTTGGACGAGGCGAGGACAGTTGTTATTTCGCAAGGACGCCAAGGAGAGAGAGTAGTGTATATTTCTTTCACTTTGTTTTCTGTGGTGATGTTTCTATAGCAAATGGTAAGGATAATTACTGTTTAGCATTTCTTCAATTGATTGGCATATTTAAAGTTCACTGAATTCTTTGATGATTTGGTATAAGAACATAATATTAAAGTTGAATAAAATATGATTATGTGATATTAAAATTTACAAAATGCGATGTTATAGTGAAAGGGTATCAACGGTTCTGATCTGGTTCGGATAGTGGTCATACCAGATCCATATCCATATTATATTTCGGATACGAAATTATTTAGATCCGGATAGTAAACGGATACGGATACGATTTTTTTGGATATTAAAACGAATAATATGTTATGATAACATAACTTATATTTTAACTATAAATAAATAAAATTTTGTGACATGAACAATATATATGATTATATTTAAACGTCATTTTATGATTGTGATTTTAAATCACTCACAAATTTGTATCTAGTATAGACAAAAAAAAATGCTAAAAATAATTTTTATCTTGTTTGGATAGTGTTTCGGTAAAAATATAATATTATTTTCTTCCTCGAAAAATTGTTAGTACATTATATGTAGATTCAGAAATGAAGATAGTCACATACACGAAACCCCAGGCCCTCATCCGGATTTTCAATTTTGTATCTAAAATATAAGTGGGACTAGGGATGTCAACATGACGGATCGGGTTCGGATAAGGTTCTTCCATATCCAAATTCGAATTTTCGAGTATTATTCGAACCCGAACTCAAAATACTCGCGGGTACAAAATCAAATCCGAATCCGAATCCGCGGATAACGGGCATACCCGAATCCGAATCACCAAAAAAAATCTAATTATTATATAAATATGTAAAATAATTGATAATTTTAAAGACATAAAACAAACAAATAGGAATTTTTTTTAAAAAACCCTATCTTTTTTGGATATTGCAAAAAACCCCTATCTTTTTTGAAAACTCTAAAAAAAAAATTTTACCAAATTTTTATTTTCAAATACCCTCATATTGGGGTTAAATCTAACCATTGATTGTGTTACAAAAAAATTGACCAAAATACTTTTTTATATGTAGTAATTATAAAAATATATATTTGTTATTTTTTATTAATTTTAATAAAATTCATAAATATTTTTTAATATGTAGTTCTTTCAAAAAAATCAACTTATTACGTGTTGTGTTTATATAATTTTAGTATTTTATTTATTAATGAAAAACAATATTAAAAAAATAATTGCAAATATTAAAAAAATAAAATATCATGAAACTTTAAAAAAAATACGCAAAAGGAGATTGAAAATAAAAAAACTAAATGTTTAAACAGATTTTTTCTATCAATATATTTTCAAGGTGTTTATATATTGTTGTTTATTTTACTATTATATGATGTTAGTTTTTCATAAATAATAAATAAAATATTAAAATTATATAAATACAAATGTAATAATTTGATTTATTTTTTAATCACTACATGCTAAAAGATATTTCCGAATTTTCTTAAAATTAACAAAAATATAACAAAAATATTTTTGTAATTACTACATATGAAAATAGAAGGATATTTTGGTCAAAAAAAAATTAAACACCATCAATTGTTAGTTTTAATCCCTATAGGAGGGTATTTGAAAATAAAAATTTGGTAGAGTAGGTTTTTTAGAGTTTCCAAAAAAATAGTGAGATTTTTTTAATATCCAAAAAAATAGAGGTTTTTTTTTTAAATTGCCCAACAAAATATACAAATACATTGCAAATCCAAATAGTACAAATAATTAATCAATAAAACATCCAAAATGTTCAAATTATTGAGTATTTTCGAATATTTTCGGGTTCGGGTTCGGATCGGGTAATTTTCAGGTAATGGGTATACCGGCGGGTAAAAATTTACCTTCGTATCCGATCCGAATCCGGAACGGATATTTTTTTCGGGTATTATCCCACCCGCGAATATTTTTCGGATATTATCCGTCCCGTTCGGGTCGAATACCCGCGGACTCGGATTTTATCCGACCCATTGACGTTCCTTTAAGTGGGACCCACCTATATAACTTATTTTTTTAATACATCGTGGTTTTGTTTTTAATACTTCGTGGTGCTGATGGATTGATTATGTGATTCTTGTGTTTTTGTATAAAATTAGCTTGGAAAAAAAAAAACTCACCAAATTGATTAGATTTTCTTGGGAAAGTGAAAATGTTTTTATTCACTTCCGCTTTTATCTTCATGCCTGCCTTCTCTCTCTCTCTCTTCTCTCTCTCTCTCTGTTCTACTTGCTGGCCACAGTCACCCTCTCTCACAGCCGTCTGACGAGCCTTGCTTCGAAAATCCAACCCTAACTCATTCTAGATTGCATGTAAGGTTCTTTCTCCTTGTTAGTTATTTTCACGAATATAAATTATTTTCTTTGAATTTGTTTGGTTTTCTTCAATTTACTGATCTTCGTTTTCATTCTACTTGTGTTTAGTTTTCTTTCATTCTTCCTTCCAGTTGTTTGCCAGGTTTAATCACAATTCAAAATTAGTAATAAGTGTTAATTTCAAATTTGGTATATATTGAAAATTGTAAATTTTCCAGAGAGAATTATATATGCATAATTTAATTTCTGATATCTCATTATTTCAATTTCAATAGAAAAATTGATACATTGACATACGTGAATGGAAGAAGAGAAACTAACTATTGATTGGGCATCACACAATCAAAATGATCAAAATGGTATTTTTTTCTGACATGCTAATTTGTGTTGAATGTTTGTAGGTAAGAAGAAGAAAAAAAGTACACTTTTGCCTCCCAAAATTTTTCAAAAAGTGCACTTTGCTCCCCAAAGAAAAATCTGCACATTTTTGCTCCCTAATGTTTCAAAAAATGTTCAACATGCCCCATCCGTTCATTTTCTGTTCAAACCAGGGTTAACTGCTGACGTGGCGTGCTGAGTAGGATCAAGGATCGATGACATGGCAAGTGAACCCATTCAATTCAAACCCGACCCAATTAAATCCCAACCCGCTAACCCAAATGGTCTCTTAAAATTATCTCTCTCTCTCTCTCTCTCTCTCTCTCTCTCTCTCTCTCTGTGTCCGTTCTTCTCGCCTCAGCTCCCACTTCTCGCCAAACCCCACTTCTCGCCAACCATCGCCAGCACCCACTTCTCGCCCCAGCCCAAAAGTCGCCTCTATTTTTCGCCCCAGCGCCCTTCTCGCCTCTCGCCTCTCGCCCTTCTCGCCTCTCTGTTTCGCCCCAAACCCCACTTCTCGCCAAACCCCTTCCTCTCTCCCTCGGTAAAGATTCAAAAAATTATTTCTCTCGCCTCTCTTTTTCAACAGATCTACAAAAATTACAAACAGGCCCCTGCATAAATTTTGTATTTACAAAAAAAACCCTGTTAATTTACAAAAAATCCCCTGTTAATTTACAAAAATATCCCTGTCTTTATTTACTAATTTATTTAATAATTGATCCAATTTATTTGTCAATTTCAAGTTAATTTGGGAAGATGAACTCCGAAGAAAGCATAAATTGGATTGTTGAAACGGAACCGCCTCTCAACATGCGTCCCGATTTGGAAGAATTGGAATGGGTCGAATTGAATGAAGAAAGTGAATTTTCTTATTCGAGCGATGAAAATAGTGATGCAAATAGTGAAGAAATCCAAGAACCCGAATTTACGGACACAAATTTACCCGATTTTAATATTGGAATGAGGTTTCCCGGTGCTTCGGAGTTTCGAGCGGCCGTTCGGAAATATGCCGTAGAAAATGTGAAAGAAATTAAACTAGTAAAAAATGAGAGACACAAAGTAAGAGCTCAATGTAAATTACCTAATTGTCCTTGGGTCGTTTACGCTTCGATAGATAATAGAACCCAAGAATTTGTGATAAAAACGTTTAATCCCGAACACAAATGTACTCCTACTTTCAAGTGCCAAATGATAACATCTACGTTTCTTGCTCGGAAATACGAAGAACGAATTAGGTCGCATCCGGGTTGGAAATCAATAAATATGCAAACGGTAATTAGGCAAGAGATGGGGGGTCAATGTTACGGTGACCCAATGTAGAAGGGCAAAATTGAAAGCAATGAAAAAATATTTAGGAAGCTACACCGAAGAATATGCAAAAATTTGGGATTATGCACGAGCATTGGTTGAGTCCGATCGAGAGAATACAATTAGGGTAAATTCTAGGCGAAACGAAATTGATGAGGTTCCCCGTTTTCAAAGAATGTACATTTGTTTCAGTGCGTGCAAAAAAGGTTTTTTAACCGGTTGTAGAAAAGTAATCGGTTTAGACGGATGTTTCTCGAAAGGCCCAATAAAGTTTGAGATACTCTCGGCAATTGGGAGGGACGCTAACAATCAAATGTATCATATTGCTTGGGCGATTGTAAAAGTAGAAAATAAAGAAAATTGGGATTGGTTTCTAGAATTGTTGGCGGAAGATTTGGACATGAGGTCGGGTCATGAATGGGTTTTAATTAGCGATCAACAAAAGGCACGTTTATTTCCTTCAAAAATATTTATTTTATTTATTTCAATTGGAATAACAATTATATTGTTGTGTAGGGATTACAAGTAGCAATCAAAAAATAAATTACCCGATGTCGAGCATAGAATGTGCGCGCGGCATATTTATGCCAATTGGAGCAAGAAACATAAAGGTGGAAATTTGAAGAAATTATTTTGGTTGTGTGCATGGTCCTATTCGGTAACCCAATATGAAGAAAATTTAGAGTTTATGCGCCAAGAATCGGTGGAAGCAACCAATGATCTTTTGCGAACCGACCCGAAGCATTGGTCCCGAGCTTTTTTCAAGAATTGTTGCAAGAGCGACAATGTCGACAATAATATATCCGAAATGTTCAACAATTGGATTAAGGATTGTAGGCACAAACCAATAATAACGATGTTACAAGAGATGAGACGCATGGTTATGGTTAAGGATTTGTGAAAAATTGAACGTAAACATAAACCGAAATAGGGATTGTCACTTGATTTGGAATGGTCGGGACGGTTACGAGGTGACCGATAAAATAAAGAACGTAAAAGGGGAAGTTAAAGAATATACGTTTGTCGTAGATTTGAGTCTTCGCAAGTGCTCATGTAGGGTTTGGGATCTTTCGGGCATTCCTTGCTCACATGCCGTTTGTGCAATTTTTAATAAAGGAGATGAGCCGATGAATTATGTGGCGGATTGTTTCAACAAAGAGATGCATCGAAAAACATATTCCCATGTAATGGCAACGGTCTTGGGTAGGCAAGATTGGCCCAAAACGGGCCTTGATCCTCCGAAACCTCCTTTCAAAAGAAACATGCCCGGACGACTAAAAAACATGCTCGTAGAGAAGGAGGCGTAGTGCCTAAACCGTCGAGTACCACAAAAATGGCTAGGACCGGTCAAATTACAAAGTGTTCAATATGCCACAAATCCGGTCATAACCGAGCCACTTGCCCAAAGGTAATTATATTTTTCGTTTTGTAAATCAAACTATGTTTCTTGAATTTCAATTTGAATCAAAATGCGTAATTTGTAGGCGTCTCAAACCTCGAGAACCCCTTCGTCTGGACTTCAATATTGAATTTCAATTTGAATTATGTATGTTTGAATTAGAATTATGTATGTTTGAATTATGTATCTTTGAATTAGAATTATGTACGTTTGAATTTGAATTATGTATGTTTGAATTAGAATTATGTATGTTTGAATTACAATTATGTATGTTTGAATTTGAATTATGAATTTGAATTAGAATTAGTACATTCTCTGGCTTATGGCGAAAATAGTAGATTAATTTAAACACTCTCTGGCTCTGGCTTATGGCGAAAATAGTACTTTGAAAAAACACTTCAATATTACAAATGTCTAAATACTCTCTGGCTCTGGCTCTGGCTTTGAATTAGAATTAGTACATTAACATACATAATTTAAACACAAAAATTTCCAATTAGAATTACAATTTAAACTCCAAATGTCTAAATGTCTTAAACTTCAATATTACAAACTTCAATTAGAATTACAATTTAAACTCCAAATGTCTAAATGTCTTGAACTTCAATATTACAAACTTCAATTAGAATTACAATTTAAACTCCAAATGTCTAAATGTCTTAATTTGGGTTGAAAGTTCCTGTGCATGTAGTCGAACCAAGCAATCTCGGCTTCTTTCTTCGAAGAATACTTCTTGAATGTCGATCGCGAAAAACCACACACTTGCTCGTTGCAAAGTGCCCAATTTTCATATATTCCCGGTCTTTTCCCAACAAAAACGACGTAATACCCTTCTTTGGCCATGACCTAAACAACCAAATTAAAATAATTAGTACACCCTAATCAGCCCCTAATCACACCCTAATCAGCCCCTAATTACACCCTAATCAGCCCCTAATCACACCCTAATCAGCCCCTAATCACACCCTAATCAGCCCCTAATCACACCCTAATCAGCCCCTAATGACACCCTAATTACTCCCTAATCAGCCCCTAATCACACCCTAATCAATTTGACTAATTACCCCCAAATCAGCCCTAATCAGCCCCTAATTTGGATCAATTTGACTAATGACACCCTAATCACCCCCTGAGTTGAATCAATTTGACTAATTGAACCCTAATCAGCCCCTTAATTTGGATCAATTCGACTAATTACACCCTAATCAGCCCCTAATTTGGATCAATTCGACTAATTAAATCCTAATCAGCCCCTAATCTGAATCAATTCGACTAATTAAACCCTAATCAGCCCCTAATCTGAATCAATTCGACTAATTAAACCCTAATCAGCCCCTAATCACACTCAATTTGACTAATTGAAACCTAATCAGCCCTAAACCCTAAACACTTAACGACAGAAGTGAATTAACCTAAACGAAGGAACCGAGAGAAGGGAATTAACCTGTTGAAGGCGAAGATCTGTTGAGCGAGAAGGCGACGGAGAAAGAGAGCGCGACGGAGAAAGAGATCTGTTGAGCGAGAAGATCTCTTGAGCCCAGCCCTAAACCCTAAACACTTTGGAGGCGAGAAGATCTGAAGAGAGGCGACGGAGCGAGAAGATCTGAAGAGAGGCGACGGAGCGAGAAGAGCTGTGAGAGAGCGCGACGGAGAAAGAGAAAGGGAGAGAAAGAGAGAGAGCGCGAAGGAGAGAGGGGAGAGCTGCTATATTGGTTATTTGGGTTATCGGGTCGGGTTGGGATTTAATTGGGTCGGGTTTGAATTGAATGGGTTCACTTGCCATGTCATCAATCCTTGATCCTACTCAGCACGTCACGTCAGCAGTTAACCCAGGTTTTAACAGAAAATGGACGGAGGGGGCATGTTGAACATTTTTTGAAACATTGGGGGACAAAAAGGTGCAGATTTTTCTTTGGGGGGCAAAGTGCACTTTTTGGAAAACTTTGGGGGGCAAAAGTGTACTTTTTTCTAAGAAGAAAGGTTCTAAAAATCGAGCATTTTGGATTTAATCACACAAAAAAAAATTGATTGCGTTGTTGAATAGATTCAATAATCCACATCATCGTAGTAATATTGGATGAAAACAAATGGTATGGACCGAAATGACCACACTTTTTAATGTCAAATTTTCCCTCGCAAACTATAGTTGAAAACAACTAATAGAACAAGAACATAACCTCAAAAAAGCTTAAAAAGCTTATAATGATGGCAAATAAAATATAAAAAACGAGTAAACGGAGAAGGTTCGGTGATCCTCCATCCATTGATGCCAATGTGATTCGAACTCATACCTCTCACAATATATGTTTTTTTGTGTCAGCCCCAAGTTCATTGGCATGACAAATAAAATGGAGAGTTCTATCATACACCTTTTTAAAAGAGTATTTTTGGTATTTTGAAGAGTGTATCATAAATTTTATTTTTTATGGATATTCGTTATTTCATGAACAATTCAAATTTTCTATTTAGCCTATCATTTATTGATAAATATATTTGATTTACCTTAAATACTCATTAATTAATAATTACTCAAAATACCCTTGAAAAAGAGTGTATCATAAGCAAAAGAGTGTATGATAGAACTCCCCAAATAAAATATTATTGACGCAACAACTCGGTAAACCCCCACGGCCACTCCCATTATCTGATTCACCGGATCCAAACTACTTCTCTCTCCATTGTGACGGTTCTTGCAAAGAAAACCGGGGGGTGGGGGTACATTACACATAAGAATTCATTACTAGTTTCATATGAATCCAGTTTTGAAATCGATGAAAACCCGACTCTTATGAAAATTACAGTCATTCATAAAGCTATGACAAAAGCCATTACAATAGGAACGGAGAAATGATTTTCTTCTCAGACTCGTCAGATATAACATCCAATTTAAATGACCCAAATCTGCCTATACCAGCAGTCTGGAAAATCGCGAATTTCGTTTGGGAAGTTTTGGATCTAGGCCATCTCCACCCCTCTCTCTCTTTTTTTCAATTTGTTTCCTGAAACCTAAACTTTGAAGCTGATTAGTTAGCTAAACATGCTAGTTGCATTCTGTAATTGTGGAGATTTTTGCTCCATCATTTACAGTTCTTCTTTCTTAGTTTTGAATCAGGGCTTCAATTCCCTCATGTGGTACACGTTTAGCTTACTATTCTGGTTCCATATTTTTTTAATTTTAAATTTTTTTTTTTTTTTTGCAGAATTTCATGTGTGCCCCTACAAAATCATACAATTTCACGTATATCTCTACAAAACGTGAAATATCATGAATATCCCTACAAAACTACTAAAATTTTATGAATGTCCTTTTTGCTAAATTTCAGTTAACTATCCTATCAGATTACTGCTAATTTGTATCTTTTCGATTTTTCGGACATAAATTGTATTTCTTATTTAGATAGGGGTAAAATCGGAAAAGCAAAATTCAGCGATAATTTTAACGGATAGTTAACAAAAATCTAATAAAAAGGACATCCATGAAACTATAATAATTTTGTAGGAGTATTCATGATATTTCACGTTTTGCAGGGGTATACGTGAAATTGTGGAATTTTGTAGGAATACATATGAAATTTTGCCTTTTTCTTTTTGGACTATTTTTATTTTTAATCTGTAATGCCTGTAAGAACTATAAGGCCTTATTTTAGCCTGTTTATTTTTGTTTAATACTATGAAAGCCCACGGGCATTAAAAAAAAGAAAAAAGAAAAGGAGAACATTAGGATATATTGATTCTTTCGCAATTTATGCTTAAAATATCACAATGAATATTGTTGATAATTTGGTCATGATAAATGATTTTTCAATTTATCTAAATACATTCCCTTTTGTCATATTTTAATTCATTTATACACAAAAATCATATGTAAATATTTATATCATATGTAATGTTTAAAAAATCACATGATATAAACGCATTCCCTTTTGTCATATTTTAATTCATTTGTACACAAAAATCATATGTAAATGTTTATATCGTATGTAATGTTTAAAAAATCACATGATATAAACGCATTCCCTTTTGTCATATTTTAATTCATTTATACACAAAAATCATATGTAAATGTTTATATCTTATGTAATGTTTAAAAAATCACATGACATAAACGCATTCCCTTTTGTCATATTTTAATTCATTTATACACAAAAATCATATGTAAATGTTTATATCGTATGTAATGTTTAAAAAATCACATGATATAAATGCATTCCCTTTTGTCATATTTTAATTCATTTATACACAAAAATCATATGTAAATGTTTATATCATATGTAATGTTTAAAAAATAACATGATATAAACGCATTCCATTTTGTCATATTTTAATTCACTTATACACAAAAATCATATGTAAATGTTTATATCGTATGTAATGTTTAAAAATCACATGATATAAATGCATTCCCTTTTGTCATATTTTAATTCATTTATACACAAAAATCATATGTAAATGTTTATATCATATGTAATGTTTAAAAAATCGCATGATATAAACGCATTCCCTTTTGTCATATTTCAATTCACTTATACACAAAAATCATATGTAAATGTTTATATCGTATGTAATGTTTAAAAAATCACATGATATAAACGCATTCCCTTTTGTCATATTTTAATTTATTTGTACACAAAAATATATGTAATGTTTATATCATATGTAGTGTTCAAAAAATCACATGATATAAGCGCATTCCCTTTTTGTCATATTTTAATTCATTTATACACAAAAATCATATGTAATGTTTATATCATATGTAATGTTCAAAAAAATCACATGATATAAACGCATTTCCTTTGGTCATATTTTAATTCATTTATACACAAAAATCATATGTAATGTTTATATCATATGTAATGTTCAAAAAATCACATGATATAAACGCATTCCCTTTTGTCATATTTTAATTCATTTATACACAAAAATCATATGTAATGTTCAAAAAATCACATGATATGAACGCATTCCCTTTTGTCATATTTTAATTCATTTATACACAAAAATCATATGTAATGTTTATATCATATGTAATGTTCAAAAAATCACATGATATAAACGCATTCCCTTTTGTCATATTTTTATTCATTTATACACAAAAATCATATGTAATGTTTATATCATATGTAATTTCCCCTCTCATTAGAGAGGCAATACTAGCGCTCATGTGAAGCCACGTCGTCGTTTACTGTTCACCCGGACTGTTCATAACCTTTAATGTTCATCCCTGGTACTGTTCATCCGGGTTACTGTTCATCGTGGTTTTTTTTTTATATGGAATTTTATTTTATTTGACATATGTCTTGTGTTCTAAATAAAATATTTGAATTTTTCATCGTATTAATAAATATAATTGACATATGTCTTGTGTTCTAAATAAAATATTTGAATTTTTCATTGTATTAATAAATATAATTTTACTGTTAATAAAATACTATTCACACAAATACTTTTTGTTAGCCTGAGCTGGTATTATTTTTTTTTTGTGCTTATTATAACAGTTTTGATTGGTACCAAGCTGCGTTTTTTTGTGCTTATTATAATATTTTTGATTGGTACCAAGCTGCGTCTTTTATGTTTTTTTGTTTGTCTTTTTCAGAATTTTATTGTATTTCACATGTTTTGTATTCTAAATAAAACATTTGAATTTTTCTTTTGGAGCATATGATATGTTTTGAGGAGGAAAAAAGTTTACATTTATTGCATAATACTCTGAGACTATTTAATATCAGACTTTTTTTTTAAATTAACATTTATGAAGATTACTTTTGTTTTGCACTTGTAACGTTTTAGATAAAATTATTATTTTATGATCATAAAAGATTTTGAAAAATCGCAGCGAAGCACGAGAAATATTTCTATTTTCTTATCAAATAATATATCAAATAATATATCCCGCAACGAAATAATATATCAAATAATATATAAAATTATTACTTTTGCTTATTATATTATTTCTTATCAAATAATATATCCCGCAGCGAAGCGCGGGCTATTTTCCTAGTGTTTAAAAAATCACATGATATAAACGCATTCCCTTTTGTCATATTTTAATTCATTTATACACAAAAATCATATGTAATGTTTAAAAAATCACATGATATAAACATTCCCTTTTGTCATATTTTAATTCATTTATACACAAAAATCATATGTAATGTTTATATCATATGTAATGTTTAGAAAATCACATGATATAAACGCATTTCCTTTTGTCATATTTTTATTCATTTATACACAAAAATCATATGTAATGTTTATATCATTAGTCCACCTTAACACTAAACTACTTGATTTCTACCATGGGATGAAAACATAGCATGACAAACTAATATTGTTGAGATAAATTAAAATTTCATCAATTGATAAAGATAATTTAAAAACTGAATGGCCTATTTAAATAAAATCAAAATTTGAGTTTACCCAAATTTTACCCAATTAAAAAAGACGTCACCCTCATGATTATTTTTTAATTAATTGTAGTTGTGACCTGTATCACCAATATGTGGAATATGGACTATAGTATCGGTTCATATTTTATGGGTAACATAGCATGCTCCACAAACACAAAAAAACATCGATCACGTTTAATTGGATTGATTAGATGTTTTAATTAAATCAATCTAAGTAAACATTGACTTGAATGCTAATCAATTCAATTAAATTTTTTAATCCTCCTCAATTAACGTATTCATGATTTTTTTCTCATGTTGATGGGGTACCATATATATCCCCATGTTTTATCGCCAAACAGATCGACGCTTTTGATATGACATAGTTGCTAACTTCGACTACTTTAAAAGCTAGATGCATATATTATCGTTGTCAACTTTCTTGGCAAGGCTCGCCATTTAATAAGGATTTACTTTGCCCCCAACAACTTGTCTCTCTCGTTCTCTATAAGTATTTCGAGAAAAATTAGTGAGGTAATGAGCAATTCAATTAAAACACAAAAACGAATTAATCGTTAATTTTAACGTATCAATAAAAATAAATGTTAATTAATTATTAATTTATTTTTACATATAAATTTAGTGTTAATTTGGTGTTAATTAGATTACTAAGTAATTATTAATTATTAGACAACAATGATAGACGGAGACATAGCATATGGTTTCTTTAATAAGAGTAAGTAATATTATTGAGCCTAGTTATTAGTCCCACAAAGCCTAGTTGCACCGATTAATTTATCTTAATTCTAAATTTATGCAATAACGACACTCTTTGAATACCCTATAGTATACTTGTTTATTTTCTTAATGTGTTTGTTGAAATAGTATGAGCAAAAGCACAATAAACTTCCAATATCGACAAGAGTAGCAACGAAGATCATACAAGCTACGTAACAAAAAAATTGATCTTTTTCTAATATAACAATTGGAAAAACGCACTTTACTCTAATACAATTAACATAGCAATTAACACATGTCATAATATAATTAAGGACCATATGATATATAATTAATATGAAAATGTTCGACATACCCCCAACTCTCATTTAGTAAGTTTGATGACATGGATATGACTTAGCGATTTAAAAATGGGAAGCCCTATTTCTAGAGCTGGTATTTCTGAATCTATAACACTATATTAAAATCCCCAAAATACCCTTTGTTAATCATGGAATGTATTGATAAGACTCTCATCTATTAATTTGTTAACTATATCAATCTTAATTAGTCTGTTAAAAATAAAAAATTAACATCGTGTAAATAATTAAAGATATATCTTGATCCATCATATTCTCTATATTTGATTTAAGATAAAATATGAATGGTGATATGATTCTTAACAGAAACCTAGCAATTTAGAAAAATGAATAAGTAGAAAAAGACATGATGAAAGTTAGAGAAATATAAAATATGAATGCAGCAATTTAAATCTTTAATTATTTACAATAATTCTAGATTCCAATTTCGATAGCTTAATTTAAGAAAGATATAATCAACAAAATAATAAATAATAAATTTTTTTATAAATTTTTGAATACATAATTACTAGTTAATATATGAGAATGTTTTCTCATTCATATCATGAGATTTGTAGGGATATTTATATATTTAGAGGAATAAATTTGATATTTTACAGAGTGATATACACGAAATAATTCCACTGTAATATATCATTAATTTGGAAGAAATGGTTAATAAATTAATAGATTTATTAAATTAGTCAATGCATTCAATGATTAGAAAAAGATATTTTGAGGATTTTAATATAATTGTTCTAGATTCAGAAATATCAATTCTAAAAATAGCGTTTTCCTTTAAGAATTAACATATTAATTCATGATATTATATCTTAAATGAATGTTAAATCATAAATTAAAATGTAAAATAATATATTTATTTCTTTATTCTTAAAGTGTTAATCGATATCTATTTCATCATGTATCTTGTGAGAGAATTCTAGGGGGTATCCATCACTACTCTAAATAATATTCACCTGAAATGTTTTGTTAAAAAAAAAAAAAAAAAAAAAAAAAAAAAAAAAAAAAAAAAAAAAAAAAAAAGGAGAACATTAGCGACATATTGATTCGTTCACAATTTATGCTTAAAATCTCACAAACGAATAATGTTGGTAATTTGGTCTTGATAAATGATTTTTCAATTTATCTAAACGCATTCCCTTTTGTCATATTTTATTTCATTTATACACAAAAATCATATGTAATGTTTATATCATTAATCCACCTTAACACAAAATTACTTGATTTCTACCATGGGATGATAACGTAGCATGACAAACTAATATTGTTGAGATAAATTAAAATTTCAGCAATTGATACAGATAATTTAAAAACTGAAAGGCCTATTTAAATTGAAATCAAAATTTGAGTTCCCCCAATTAAAAAGGACGTCACCCAATTAATTCATTTAATTGTAGTTGTGACTTGTATCACCAATCTTGTAGAATTGTTAATTCCTAATTAATTCAATTAATTAATGTAGGATTAATTCATGTGTATTGATTGATGTATTAATCAACATATATCCGAATTAACAAATGATAATTAATATTTAAAATTTATTAATTCAATGTTTTTTGTTAATTGAGATGTTAATTAAATAGATTAATTAAGAATTAGTGGTTTTTTGTTGCAATTTCGTAGCAAAGTATAATTTCTCTATTTGACATGACATAGTTGTTAACTTCGACTAATTTGAAAGCTAGATGCATAATACTATCATTGGAGTCAATGGGGTTCGTGACCCAGTGGTCGAATGTGAGACACAAAAAATTATATGTTGTGAAAGATTGTGGATTCGAATTTCATTGGCGACAATGGAAGAAGAACTACTGAGCCTTTTCCATTTACTCTTTCTTTTTTATAATACTATCATTGTCAACTTTCTTGGCAAGACTCGCCATTTAATAAGATGAAGTGGTATTGGGCCTAGTTGGTAGTCCCACAAAGCCTAGTTGCACCGACTATTTTATTTTTTGCTTGTCGAAATTATGCAATAACGACACTCTTTGAATACACTATATTATACTTGTTTGTTTTCTTAACTGGACTGTTGAAATAGTATGAGTAAATACAATTGAATTATGATAAATCTTTATTTTTAGCAATTAGAAGGATAAAAATAAAAATACAAATCCCCTTTATTGTTGAAAGAAATGGCAAGGCAAACACAGTGTGCGTGGAGCCCTTGCCTGAGCCATAATAATCGATAAACAAGAAGAACCATTAATACTTATTCCATCTGCAAAGAGCCAAAACATAGTCCCCACCCCGCCACAATCCACGTATATTCATTTTTTTTTTAATGTCTACTCTTAAATATTATTATATTAATAATAAGACTACAAATAAGTTTGTTAAATTTTTAAGGACGATTTTCGAAAAAAAAAATGTTGATCTTTCTTGTATTAAAGAGGAAACAACTTTGTGGATTTTGCAAAAGAAATATGAAGTGAATGAAATATCAGTTATGGCCAGGGACGGAACCAGAACGGAATAATAGGGGGGGGAATGATAGGGAGGCCAAGAACGAGTAATTCAATACAATTTTTAACCTATAAATTATAATTAACATATATAATTTCTCTATATATACATTCGTGTGTAATTTCATGGAACCCCCCCCCCCCCCCCCCCCCCCCCCCTAGTTCCGTCCTTGGTTATGGCGTGCCTTGCTAGCGATGGTTCAATAATATAAGGAAAATGTTGTATATCCCTCTACCTTCTCTCGGACCTTTGGATGTGCTGGCAAACGTCAAATAGCAATAGGAACCCTACTTTTCTTATCACGAATTGTACCCACCTGTCACGTGGAAGGCAGTAATTGATTGCATAAAAAATGTGCTGAAATTCACCCATTACCCCCCACCTGCTACGTGACAGATTGGTATAGTTCGTAGTAGAAAATGTGTGGTTCCTTGCATTATTCTAAGCAAACCGTTAAACCATATGCGGATTAAATCTTATCGTCGACTGCATGTGTTAGGATTGTCATTTCAAAAATCACATAAGCAGACTTGTTGTTTATTTTTGTCACATCCCACGCTTTACGATAAGGATGGAATCATCATCTCCTTTCTCTCAAAATTTCCCGTCTCTCTCCCAACTTTCCCTTTTGCCTTCGTCTCTTTTCTCATTTTCAATTTTTTCTTTTTTTTCCTCTCACCATCATTGTCAAGCATGTGCATGGAACTTTGCTCCAACAACGAAGATTTCTCTACGTATGACGATGACATTCCCTGCCAAACATCCCTTGCACGAAAACATCAAGATTAATTACTAGCATCAACGAGATTGTAGCTAATTATCTTCATATCTATGGTTGTTGATTACCAACTAGATCGATCTGCCCTTCTTTCTCATATTTTTATTTGTCAGAAATTTGGCCGGTTTTTAATAATTTCTGTTTTTCTGAAATTCGAGGGCTTTTAATCATAATCAGAAATTTCGAGTTTTTTTAATCAAATTTTTATTGTTGATTTCTTAAAATTAAACATTACATATAAGCGATTTAAATCATATAATATTGAAATCATAAATATCAGTTTATTTTTTTTTTCGAGTTCTAATATCTTTTATGGGGAATGGTATCATACACACCTATCTTGCTTACTATACACCCTTCTTGATTTGACGGTATAGATTAAAACATTGAGGCGAATCAACAGTCAGGATTAAATATTGCAACTTAAGTTTTTCTTACCGTACATCCAAAAAAGGGCAAAAACGTAATTTTTTAGGAAAATTATGTTCTTCCCCCCACACACCACCTCCTCATTTCCCCCACACAAGTCCCAATGCAATGGGATGAAATAGAACCCCATTTTGCATCCGAATATGACTCCAATTAAATTTTCATCCAAAATTTAATTAACTTAATTGAAATTTAATTCATGACACCATTAATAAGTTTAATTAGAACACAATTTATTATAAATTAATTAAAAGAGATCGTAATTGAAGAAGAATTGGGGTGTAAAATGGGGATCCAATTTCACCCCATGATGTAAGCATGATTCAATCACCATATTGGTGTTGAAATGGGGGGATGAGTAGAAAGCCTCATTTTTTTATCCACTACTCGTCCTCTCCAACTCTTGAAGTTGGCTCTGCAGCCATATTTCCCCTCCCCAATTACTCTCCAGTTGCTATAGTCTCGTCTCACCCCCAGTTTTTCTCTCTCGCACGCCCCCGTTACGTCGGCAAATTAGATCCAGTTGACAGCGAACGTGATCGCCCAGGTTCTCTCTCGACGCACATCTCAATCTCTCCGACGATCCTGATCCCACAACGTCCTGTAAATATCTGCGAGTTTCTCAGAAACATGGGAATAATGACGTCTCTGTTATGCAGTAAAAGCCATACGTCTCCATTGCTCTCTTCCCCTAGTTTCTCATGGTGGTTTTCACTTTTACCTCATATTTCTCTCTCTAATTCGATTATTTTTCTGGAAAAAAAAAAAACATGAACTAGTTCCTCCAAAATGGACAAATCCAATCACTGTAATTGAATCATTTCTTTTTCTCATTTTACGATTTTGGAGGAATTAATTTGCATGATTCCTTCAAGGTTATATTTTTATGATTTGTGACATAATTTGATTAGTTTGCATGATTGTTCAAAGTTAACTTCGTGTACATCATTTTTTTGTAGATTTAAGTTTGGGATATAATTTGATATTAATAGAATCAAATCACAAGCCATATATATAACTTGGATAATAATCATGCAATAAAGATGAAGTAATTAGAACTCGAACTAGCTTACTAGCTAAGTAATCTTCATGTTGGTTGTCAATGTTGAATTTACCATCGATATTTAATGAGTACAATAAACTATATAAACTATATAAAGATTTCAAAACATAAAAAAACAAATTACTAGTTTCTCCTCTAACAAGTGCAACATAACAATGATTTTAAATTGGTAGAAGAAAGTAACTTGTGCATTCAATGTTTTTGGAGAAGAGAGGCCGAGGCAGTGAGAGAGAGTTTATTAGAAGAGGTGAGGTACGGAGAATGGATGAGGAGAGAGAGAGAGAGAGAGAGAGAGGGAGTGGCTTGAAAAAGAGAAGTAATTGATAGGTGGAAGAAGACTAAAAAAAATGAAAGGAAATATATGGAAATAATTGAGAGAGCAATTAATTAACGAAATGGAAGGATAAAAAATCAAATACTTGATAAAAAATTTAATACCGAAAATACCTTTTTTAAAAAGGGTGTATCATAGAAGCTCCCTTTACATCTTTTATATCAAATTTCAGATCTTATCTGAGCATTATACATTGTACACATCAATTTAGGGATTTTAATCATATTGTCAGATGGCATATTTTAATCATTTTTATGAACTATGTAATTGCATGTGATAATAGTCATTTTTGTTAATTTTTGAAGGTTTTTTTGTGTGGGGAGTTCTATTATATACCCATTTTGCTTATGATACACCAATTTTCAAGGGTATTTTGTGTAATTATCAATTAATGAGTATTTAAGGTAATTTTTCAAGTGTATTTGTTAATAAATGATATGCTAAATAGGAAATTTGAATTGTTCATGAAAGAAAAAATATCTATAAAAAATAAATTTATGATACACCCTTCTAAATATCCAAAATAATCTTTTGAAAGGGTGTATGAAAGAACTCCCCTTTTTGTAGATATTTAGATGGCAATCGATATTTTAAGGTGTAATCAGAAACAATTCAGGGGTTTTTGAAGAATACTACGTTTGTTTTTGTTGGTGTCAAATTTTAATTGCAAGTACCATTTAAAAGTGTCAATTTGATATGAATAACTAAAGATTTGTAAATTATTTTAACATCTAATCATTGACTTTTTTTTACATTTAATATTTGTTTACAAAAATATTATATAACATTTACATCTAATATTTGTTAACAAAAATTTCACATAACATTAACATCTAAAATTGACTATATTTGACACCAAAAATCAATATTCATCTTAGTAGGAAACATTTCACATCTAAAATTATTGGAATGTAATAAGAACAATATTTTACATCCAATCTAATATTTGACACCAATCTAGTATTTCTTTGTAACATTCACAATAATTAACGCATGTGGATTGATTGACGTGTTAATTAACATCTATCCGAATTAACAAATGATAATTAATATTTAAAATTTATTAATTCAATGTTTTTTTGTCAATTAAAATGTTAATTAAATAGATTAATTAAAAATTAGTGGTTTTTTTTTGTAGCAATCTCGTAGCAAAGTATAATTTCCCTATTTGACATGACATAGTTGCTAATTTCGACTAATCTGAAAGCTAGATGCATAATACTATCGTTGTCAACTTTCTGGCAAGACTCGCCATTTAACAAGATGAAGTGATATTTGGCCTAGTTGGTAGTCTCACAAAGCCTAGTTGCACCGACTATTTTATTTTTTTCTTAAAAGTCTAAATTATGCAATAACGACCCTCTTTGAATACACTATATTATATTATACTTGTTTATTTTCTTGACTTGACTGTTGAAATAGTATGAGCAAATACAATTGAATTATGATTATGATAAATCTTTATTTTTAGCAATTAGAAGGATAAAAATACAAATCCCCTTTATTGTTGAAAGAAACTGAGATGATTGGAGACAAAATGGCAAGGCAAACAGAGTCTGCGTGGAGCCCTTGCCTGAGCCATAATAATCGATATCCGTATAAACAAGAACCACATATATTCATTCTTTTTTTCTTTTAATGTCCATTCTTAAATATTAATAATAAGACTACAAATAAGTTTGTTAAATTTTGTAAGAGCAATTTCCGAAAAAAAAATCTTGATCTTTCTTATATTAATAATAAGACTACAAATAAGTTTGTCCACATATATTCATTTTTTTCATTAATACAAGAAAAATGTTGTATATCTCCCTAGCTTCCCTCGAACCTCTGGATGTGCTGGCAAACTGTTAAAACCATACGCAGATTAAATCTTACCATCGACTGTTAGACCTTCACGTGTCGAGATTGTCATTTCAAATGTCACATAAGCAGACTTGTTGTTTGTTTTTGTCGTATCCCATGCTTTACGGTAAAGAAACAATGATGATTTTTGCTCTTTCTCTCCCGACTTTCTCTATTACCTTCAAGTCTTTTCTCATTTTCAAATTTTCTTTTTTTTTTCTCATCATCATTGTCAAGTATGGAACTTTGCTCCAACGACGAAGATTTGTCTACGTATGACGATGGTCGATGAACATACCTGCCAACGTTTGTCGATGAACACCCCATGCACGAAAACATCAAGATTGATTACTAGCATCAACGAGATTGTAGCTGATTATCTTCAGATCTATATTGGTCTGCCATTTTTTCTCATAATTTTTTTCTTTTTCTTTTTTAATTTCTTCAAACTTTTTTTCAGATTGTGATCTAACTGAGTATTTTCACATTAATTTTTTCATACATTTCAAATGACTTGCATTGTGTTGTTTTGTTGTTATTTCTTAATTTTATATCTACATAGATCTTGTATTCGAATTTTTTTTTTTTTTTTGAGTAAATTCGGAGAGGGCTCAAAGTCCCCCTTCCAAACACAATCTCCTTTTTTTTTTTTAATTTTTTTTACAAACCCGTAGGCCACACACTCTATTCACTCATTTAACATTTTAATCTATAATCCAGTGTCCCCGCCGAGAATCGAACCCCACACCTCTCGCTCCCTAGCCAAGAGGTGTGACCAACTAGGCTAACTCTAGTTGGCTGTATTCGAATTTACAATTTCAGTTTTTTTTGAATTTTTTATTTGTCAGAAATTTGGACGGTTTTTAATAATTTCAGTTTTACTGGAATTCAAAGGCTTTTAATCATAATCGGAAATTTTGAGTTTTTTTAATCAAATGTTTTCATGTTGGTTTCTTAAAATTAAACCTTGCATATAAGGGATTTAAATCATGTAATAATGAAATCATAAATATCAGCTTCTTCTTTTCTTGAGTTCTAATATATTTTGGATACAAGATTAATTGGAGAGAAGTTGGGGGTGCAAAATGGAGGTATTTTTCACTCAACTTTAATTGACGATGGCATCAAGAAAAATTGGGTGAATTTGGAGGGCATACCATAATTTTGCTATATTTTATATCAAATTTCAGACCTTATTTTATTTGAGCATTATACATTGTACACATCAATTTAGGGATTTTAATAATATTTTCAGATGGCATATTTTAATATTTTATGAGCTATGTAATTGCATGTGATTATATTCATTTTTGTTAATTTTTCCAGGTTTTATTGAGATATTTAGATGGCAATCGATATTTTAGGGTTTAATTAGAAACAATTCAGGGGTATTTGAAGAATACCACATTTTGTTTTTGTTGGTGACAAATTTTAATTGCAGGTACCATGTTTTTGTTGGTGTCAAATTTTAATTGTAGGCACCATTTATAAGTGTCAATTTGATATGAAAAACTAAAAATTTGTAAATTCTTTTAGCATCTAATTATTGACTTCTTTTTTACATTTAATATTTCTTTATAAAAATATTACCTGACGTTTAACATCTCATATTTGTTAACAAAAATTTCACATAACATTAATATCTAAAATTGACTATATTTGACACCAAAAATCAATATTCATCTTGGTATTAACATTTCACATCTAATATGATTGGAACGTAAATAAGAATAATATTTTATATCCAATCTATTTATATATGTATCCGAGATTTTTTGAAATTACTGTATCGTATCGGATACCAACAACGTATCTGTAACTTTATAAGAAAGGATATATAACATTCATTTATAACTCACAAGACATACAAAATATTTTTCAAAAAGAAAAAAGAAAATCTTAGTACACTTTCTTAAACATCTAATTAATGGGGAGTTCTATCATACACCCTTTTAAAATGATATTTTGGGTATTTAAAATGGTATATCATAAATTTTATTTTTTATGAATATTTGTTCTTTCATGAACAATTCAAATTTCTTATTTAACCTATCATTTATTGATAAATACATTTCAAATATTACCTTAAATAGTAATTAATTGATAATTACTTAAATTACCCTTGAAAATGAGGATATCATAAGAAAAAAAGACGTACGATAGAACTCTTCCTAATTAATTACCAAATTATAATGTGAAAATAGGAAGAAAAAAAAAATAAAAGAAAAAAAGAAAAAGAAATAGTGAGTTCGTGCTTTCCACATGACCCACAAATTACAGATATCATGCAGCTAAATAGCTAATGCTTGTTCTGACAATATACAGTACACTACCCACAAACAACAACACACAGGCCAAAAGAAAAAAAGAAACATACAAAGGCTGCTCTGCCTTTTTCCCTTAAATATAAAGAAGCCCACCTTTACACTTTACAGATTCAGATTCATTCCATTAATAACACATTAATAACACATTCATCCATCAAGTGCAAATTATTAATTTATCAATTAAACTCTTTCCTTTTTATAATAGCATCTAAATATGAAAGAACGTATCTACAAATACACTTAAATTCATTCAACAACATTAATTGAACCAATTTATACTCATTAGTCATACTTTGAACGTATTAAATTATTGCAGGAATATTTGTCTACTGGATATAATCATATAGAAACTGTAAATCCGGAAAAACAAAACGAAAGTTTTGCCAGACAAGAGCTGCAGATCCATATGCGATACTGTACAAATCTCAACTCCCCAAAATACGGAATCAAATCATTCAAATTTCATTTTTTTATTTTCAATTTTCAATTTTCAAGTTCCAAACAGGTAATTCATATCAAGAAGATCCCAATCCCAATTCCAATGAACAGATAACATGATCAAAATAACAAAAAAAAAAAGTTCAGAACATTAAAACATAATCTCAGATAGATGATTAATCGAACGATTTACGAATCGAGCGATGCACTAAAACAAAAACCAAACAATTAAAAAAAAAAAAAAAACTAGAAGCTTTACTTCAGAATCTATCACTTCTAAACTGAACCGCCACGATCCATCTTCTTAAACCAACCCTTCTTCCATTTTTTGCAATTATTATGATATAGTAAAAGTACGATTTTCTTACTAGTTATCTTCTTCCGTGGGCTTAACAGGTTTACGACAAAGGATCATGTGCATGGGCGTGAAGATACCCGTTTCGCCACCATTGGTGAGATGACGAGCCGTCTCGTAAAGCATTTCATGGACATCGACCACGCCTTTGGGAGCGATACGCAGAGCAGTTAGAACGCACACCACGACATGGTTTCTCCAGTATGCGAGTCGACCCATCTTGAGACGGGTCCACCACGGACCGGCAGGAGGCTGCGCGAGGTCCCTCTCCTCCAAAACTTCGAACCCAACGGATTTAGCAATCGAGGCAATTTCCACTTGTGCCCTCAGTCCTGGCAAGGCATCACCTCTTTCGATTCCTTGGATCGTATCGACATGATGTGGGTCTTCGGGTCGGTACAGAGGAGTGGTGACCCATTCGTACGAGACGTACAACCCACCAGGCTTGAGAACGCGGTATACCTCGGAATAGACGTCCTCCAGCTTGGGAGCATGACAGGTCGCCTCGATGGAGTAAGCTCCGTCGAAAGAGGAGTTTTCAAATGGCATTTGAAGGAAATTACCGCAAACCACCTCGCACAAGGAATCAAGACTGGCTTTCTTGTTGTGTGCTCTCGCACGAGCGACTTGGTACTCGTTGATCGTGATCCCAACAACCTGTGATCTGGAATGAGCAGCGATAGCTCGCATCGGACCGCCAACGCCACAACCAACGTCGAGGATGCGATGACCGGAACGGGCTTTGATCAGATCGGCAACGCGTTCCTCATGGAGACGAGTCTCTTCACGGTGAGATCGACCAGGAACGGAAGGGGAAAAATGGAAGGATTGACCCCAACCCCACTCGTATATGTCAGTCACCAGGTTGTAAAACGTGTCGACGAAGTCCGGGACCTTCTCGTCGGCAGTCTCCTTGGGGCGGCGAAAGAAGGACCAGTACTGCGTGTACTTGTCCTGCACGTTGTCGCTTGTGATCGACCCCATTTTTAGATCTACAGCTCGCTTGCCTTTCACCTCCGCCGCGCCCATCACCCACACAAACCAGTACACCGCCGCCGCCACCGCCACACCACCCGTCCATACTGCCGTCGATAACTCCATCTCTCTCACTCTCTCTCTCTCTCTCTCCCTCTCCGCCTTCTCTCTCTGTGTGTAATCTCAGGATTTGGGCCCTGGGTTTTATCAATCTGATAGATATTAAGTGCGGTATAATGTGCCTGCGGAATTAATATAATGATTTTATAATGTTATCATGATATTCGGATATGCGGTGTGATATTTGACGTGTGGGTAAAATTATCGTGTTACGACGGAATAAAAGATTTTTGATATGAAGGAGATAGTAGAGACAAAAGACAAGCTTAGTTTTATATAAATGCAGATGTATATTTTATTTTGTATGTTTTTGTTTTTTTTCCATAGATAATTGTTTTTTAGTAGTGATTGATCACAAAAATGTTGAATGAATTTGGGCCATCATGATAGGGAAGCCTCATCAATATCATAGTGCACGCCCGTAGTATTATTTGGTACGTAAAAAGTATTTGTTTTAATTTGAGAAAAAAAAAAAATTGTTATAAAATTAAAAATATCATCAGCTTGCCTATTATTAATCAAATTCACTCAAAAAATAGAAATATAATCTTTATTTACTCTACTTATTGTTTATGTCTTAAACTAGTTAACTCTTTATTGTCCTTTACCCGGGAATGTCAATGTCAATGGGACTGATAAAATCCGAATCCGCAAGTATCGGACCCGAACAAAACGGATAATATCCGAAAAAATACTCGTTGGTTGGGAAATATAGAAAAAAAATATTAGTTTCGGGTTCGGATCGGATATGTAATAAATTTGTACTCGTGAATATTACATGTTCTCCGAAAAACATTCGACCCGTATAAGTACCCAAAACATACTTGAAAAATATCCGAAAATATTCAATAATTTGAACATTTTTCATGTTTTGTGACTTAATTATTTGTAATATTTGAATTTTTAATGTATTCAAACATATTGCTTGTTTTACGTAGTTAAATTGTCCGTGATTTTATGTATTTGTAGAATACTTTTTCAAAAAAAAATTCAGATCATTTTGTTTGTGATTTTTTTGGTTATTCCAAGAAATTGGGATTTCAAAATCATGAAACCTAAAAGAAATAAAATTTATAAGAATTTATAAAGTTGTTATTTGAATACAATTTTAGGAATTTATAGTTAACATGATTTTTTTTAATCTTGTCACAATTTTCAATGCATGATTAACAAGAGAGAGAAGAGATAGAAAACTTTCCTAAAAAATTTCGAGAAATAATTGTCAAAAAAACAAGTTTTATTTTCTCCAAAAATTCTATACAAAAATTACTAGAGGTTCCTTAACCAATCCATACCACATATTTACTAAATTGCATCCAAACAATCTCTAGTAAAAAATATCTAATTTTTCCCTTGCCTATAAAAAACTTGATATTCCTTGACCATCCAAACAAGCCCTAAACAAGAGTATTACCACTAGACTACTCAATTCTTTGGGAAATATAAATTTTTTTATTATAATAATTATTTTTTTAACAAACAAAATCATCTTCTTCAATAGATATTTTTCGATTTCGATTTCAATGGGCGCAGGTCTCTTGCTAGCCCCCCAGATCCGTCTTTGTTCTATATCAGAACTGTTGGTTCAAATTTTCTAGGGTTTGATTATCTCAAAATAATGTCGATACTACTAATCAATTTGCGTAAGTGACAATTATAGAGATAAAAGACGAAGCCCGCAAAAGGATCAAAAGATGAAGCAAGACGCACAAAGACGATCAAAGGAAATAAATAATCAAGATGTCGAAGATCAAAGTGAAGATTCCGCAAGTTGGGATATCAAATCATCACCTCAAATATCCAATAGGTATCCCTAAACTTGTCTTTGGAATTATCAAACTCAAGAAAAATAAGTTGGAAATGTTCAAAACAAATAAAACAAAGTAAAAACTGCCTTGAATCGTGGTGCGTCATGACGCACAACCATAACCGTCATGACGCACCTAAAGCATACTTAGTTTTATCTTACAGTGCGTCATGACGCACAATAAGCACGCACCTAAGAGAAATTGTGTCTTGAGTTGTGTAGCGTCATGACGCACCAATCCAAGCGTCATGACGCTATAGCAGCTCTTGAGAGAAACATTGTACAGTCCGTCATGACGCACAGACCATGCGTCATGACGGACCAAGTGAGTAAAAATCACAGAAGGGGGTTCGTTACAACGAACCATTCAAGGGTTAGAACGAACCCTAAAATACACATGCTACCGTCATGACGCACGTTCTTGTACGTCATGACACAACACAAGAGTTTTGAATTTACACTAGCTTAACGGCTAGTTCCACAGTCTGTGCGTCATGACGCATCATTCCTTGCGTCATGACGCACTGCACAGAAAACTTAGATTATGAGGGGACTATGTGTTCTATAAATAGTTCCCCTCTTTAGTTTCTCTCACTAACTCTTCCACAAATTAAAAGATCAAACTAAAAGAGAGAAACTAAGCCAAAATCTTGATATCATATTTCCAAACCATATTAGGGACTATTAGATCCACTTTCGAATCCACTACTCAACGATTCCCAACTTGCATGACCGCTCACGATTAGTTCGTTAGTAGTAAATTGTAATAGGTTAGTTACTAATTGTAAAGCCCGTCATTGATCGATAAATTCGTGTAAATCAATCTAGGCAAACCTTGTAATTGTTTGAGTTCGGTATTCAATCGAAAGCCGAAAAGGCGCAAGGCAACCCCGAAGACGTAGGTACTTGCAATCAATCGAGTCGGTCGATTGAGCAAGTAGCCGGTGAGTTAAAGCTACAAAGCAACCACCTACCGAACTCCGTAAACAAATATCGCGTGTTATTTGTTTCGGTATTGTATTTATTTCTCTAATTTATTTACGCTTCCGCACTAAATAGTAATTGTATTCCACTACCGCGAAAATTGGACCTTAGGACTTCCTATTCACCCCCCCTCTAGCTCTAAATTAGACAACAATTGGTATCAGAGCAAAATACTAACCGTCTCTTTGTGTAAAAGACAATTTGTATAACGATCATGGCCTTAATCGGTAATAGGAACCAAATTACATGCCCCGAAAAATTAGATGGAAAGAATTGGAATCTTTGGAAGAGATGCATGCTAAATGTATTTACTATCCAAAGATTGAGATCGGTGGTGGAAAAAGGTTTCGAGGTTTTCACGGTAAGTACCTCCGAAACCAACCCCACACGAAAAATATGCCACGTCACCGATCTCGATGTGACCGCCGATACATATGCTCAAAATCTTATTCTCACAAATATTGTCGGGTCACTTTCCATAATTGTGGATGGATGTACCACATCTCATTCAATGTGCGCGAGCACTCCTAGATCGATTCGAAGGAAACGATAGAATGAAGATAACCAAATTAATGGGACTCGAACAACCATTCGATCGTTTTCAAATGATCGAGAATGAATCCGTAGATGATATGTACTCACGAATGACGCATATCAAAAACGGATTCATCGCTCTATGAGAGACACTAACGAATTCTCGAGTTGTAGGTAAGCATATTCGAGCAATGCCGTCAAGTTGGGAAACTCTCCTCGTCGCCTTGGAAACCATGATGATCACCCAAGACACCACTCCGGAAATTCTCGTAAGTTATCTCCGGAATTTCGAGGCACGCATGAACCAACGAAGCAACAACATGGCGGACACCTCATATTCCGAACACCAATCCAACCTCGTTATCGACACGAACGAAAAAGAAAACGAGATGTCGTTGTTGGTAAGGAGACACAGGGATTTAAAGGACCAAGAACGCAAATTCAACGATGACCGAAAGCGCCAACGCTTGAAACCGTTGTGTTTCGAGTGCAAGAAAATTGGTCACACAACCGACGCGTGTTGGATGATACACCCCGAACACGCACCTTGGAACAAACGCGAAGACAATCCAAAAGGTAGGGAAAGAACGGATTTGAGACGCGAACGAAAATACGAGGAAAAAGCCCTAACCGACAACGGCAAAAAGAAGATAAGAGATTTAGGTAAAACGACGGCTTTAATTGTCGATTCGGATCCATGGGGAGATTCGGAGTGCTCAAACACATTCTCCGACTCGGAGTGCAACCTCGAGCACAAAATCGCCAATGTGACATTAATGACGAAAATCGACTCTCCAAATAACGATGTGGTGGAACGAGCCATTCAAGCCTTAATTCTTCAACGAGCTTCACAATCGGAAGCGCAAGAAATCCAAATTCTGAGTGTCGCATCTCCTCAAGTTGCTCCACAAACTTCCGACATCGATGCTTCGCATGACTCCGATCATGAGGTACAACTAAACTCTAAAGTTAAACCAATTTCGATGGAGGGAGATTCTAGCTCATCCGATGAATCGGAAATTGAGTTAGAAGTTGACTCTCACGAGAGTTTAATGCGAGAAGTCAATCGACTTCGACAAAGTGAAATTGAAAAAGAGAGCACGATACTAACTCTCGAGGCTAAGGTATCATCTCTTGAATTATCGGTAAAGTCGCACAAAGCACAATTAACGGAATTTAACGGATTTTCAAAATGCGAGTGTCAAGCCCTAAAAAGCGAGACCTCATCTCTAAAAGTCGAAATACAAAATTTGAAATTTGTTTATGAGTCCTTGAAGAGTGTATGTATATCACTTACACCTAGCACTCCTTCATTGGACAAAGTCTTGGAGGGACAAAATCCCAATGATAAGACGGGTCTAGGATTTAAGAAGACTAACGGTCATAAACCCGTGTCTTCAAAATCTCAAGATCAAAAAGGAAAACGGGAGTACAATACCAATACGAATCGCGGAAATGATTTTATGTACCTCGACTCCAATAAAGGTAAAAGTGCTAAAATTAACCAACCTAAAAATGTTAGAAACTATAATAGGGTTAATCATTATGCACCTCACTCGTCTTATAGAAATAACCATACGGGACGAACCGAATGTTTATACAAACGGGGATCCAATGGCTATTTCTATAAGGTGAGTTCACCACATGTCGCTAATGACTAACAACGTACTCCCAAACATTTCACAAGCACACAACGATTTAATAAATCAAACAATAATCGTGCTAAGTCGACAAAACCGATAACTCAACCGAAAGATTACTCGAACCACTTCCTATCTCACTTTGTCAAGAGTTCGGAAAACACAAATAAACTGACTCGCGCATTTTGCAACTATTGTTGCAATATGGGACATATCTCAACGGGTTGTCCCCTTCGAAAACCGCAACCAAATTCCAATTGGTTGTGGCTTCGAAAAGATAGAAACATGGCAAGCACGTCCACCTCAAATGGGGTGTGTCCAAAAGTTATTTAAAGTCATGTTTTCGCACTCCCTCATCCATGTTTAAAATTGGCCACAATTTGAGGGGGAGTGCTAATACAAGAATTCGCATCACTAAATTCGGGTTTAGTCGATACGAATGTCTTGATCATAAGTGTTAAGGGTCAAATATTTACAGTTCGATATTATAATTGTCTATGCACTTACAAAAGGCCAACAAAGGTATTTTGCTTTAATATAGGTACACAAGAACGAAGAGAAAAATTGGATGGCACCTCTAAAGCGAAAATGTGAAATCAATCATAAATGAAAAGGGGCTAGAGAAATTGATCAATACATCTCTTTCGTAAGCATGGATCTCGGGTCCATGGTCCGAGCAAGGTATGATCGCTCTTAAATAATTCGAGCATAAATCGATCATACAAACGTTGGAGTATCGTGAATTTCGCAAGAGATTTTTCATAATTCACACATACATGTCATAGTAATCCCGTGTCATGATTATGCATAAAATCTCATGTTTTATTTTTGAAAAACTTATCACTAAAGTATTTTCGTAAAAACATAATTTTTCGAATCTTCGGGACCACCTCAAACTTGAAGAAATTCCTGCAAAATAACATTGTGCGTCATGACGGACAAAACCGACCGTCATGACGGTAGACACATGAAAAACAAAGCGCCAAAACTCAACACTGTGCGTTATGACGCAGTGTCTGGCGTCATGACGTACAAGTCAAAATATCAACCCCATTTTATACAGTCCGTCACAACGCTTTCACCACAGTGTTGCAACGCACCTTCACATAGCGTCATGACGGTAGAGCCTCCGTCATGACGGACCATATAAAACTAAATAAACCAGAATCACGGAAGCCTTGTGTCATGACGCACCGAACAAGCGTCATGATGGACCATAGAGATTTTTCTGAGAATACAGGTGCGTCATGACGGACAGATTAACGGTCATGACGGAAGGAAGAAAAATTTGACGGAACCCTAGAGTGCGTCATGACGGACCAAACCAACCGTCATGACGCACCAGCAATAAAATTGGCAATAACCCCCCGACAGTTTGCCACTTTTCTTCAAATTTCCACTCGTTTCTCTCTCTAAAATCGTTGTCCACTCATCTAACCCCTATCTCTTCGGTTTCCAATCGGTTTCTAGCGGTTTCCACTCTCTCAAGTAAGTTTAAAACAAGATTCCACTTCATTTTCTTCTCAAAATCTCTTCTTATCTTTGAATTTGCTCCATTTTTCGAGTTCTCTCCACACCTTCACCAAAAACCCTAAATTTTTCCTCAAGAACTCACCATGTCCGGTTCCACTTCCAATATCCGAAAACCCAAGGGCAAGATGCCAACCGGTCACAAGCGATTCGAGCTCCACAACTCCGAGAACATTTACTTATTCAATACCAAGAGGAATCATGCTCGATTTCACTCCGAATTCGAAGATAGACCCGTGAGCGATTGCTTCTTCATCAACATCTCGCAAATGGCACCCTCTCTCGCCGAGGCCGTGAATCCGAGACTAAGAAATTGGAAGCTCGAACAATTGTGCTCTTGGTCACACCCGAGCTACGACACCGTGGTTCGTCTTTTCTATTGCAACGCACTTTACAATCCGACCGATAACGCAATTGAGAGCTACGTGTTCGGTCATTCAATTAAAATCTCCGCCGAAAACCTTAGTCAATGGCTCGGACTATCCAACACGGGTGAAGAGATCTATATTAGTCGGCACGAACCCTATGAAGGGGAGGACTCAAGCACCATTTTCGATGTCGCATCCAATGGGGGGAAACTCAAACAAGCAACCGGATATGAACCTCATTTACGGTTCATTTGGCATATCGGTAACAACATCCTCGCCCCGATCTCCTCTCGAAAAACCGTCCTTGAGGAACGAAACAAGGTATTACTCTATCATGTGTGGTACCAAGATACCCCTACCATAAACATCCCAAACCTCATGATCAAACACATGGCCGCGCAACTCGACGCAAAAACGACCTATCTTCCTTATGGCCATATCATCACTCTTGCCCTCATCCAACACAAAGTGACATTTTCCGAGCTCGAATGGCCTCTCGGAAGGAAACCTACAATGAATCTCGCCGCGGACGATGTGATCAAAGCCATGGAATTTCACCGTTCTAGAAGAGACGCATATTGGAAACCCGGACCGGCCGGAGGGACGTACAAGTTTCCGAAAGAACCGCACAATTGGGTTGTACAACCCATGCAAGTCCGCCCATTGAAACGTCGAGCAATGGGTGATCCAGAGTATGTCCCGGGCTCTTCTTCCCAACCCGAACTTACTTTCGATGATGTCTGGGGTCTCCTCGAAGCGCACCAAATCAAATCAACCGAGACCTCCGAGCGAATCCGCAATGAGTTACTCGCGGATAATCTTCTCACTCGCAATCACAACACCACGATTCGCGACGAGATAGTCTTGGATAATGCCCGCACCCGCGACCACATCACCACTACTCGTGATGAGTACTATGCCTATGCCGATCGTCACCGCAACGAAAATCTCGAGGTCAATGCTCGCACCCGAAACCACGCAATTCAAGTCCGAAATGAGATTATGGCTCACATGGATCGCCGGTTTGACGAGATGAAGCGCAAAGTAGATGAACAAGGTGATAATGATGAGGAGGTGGATGATGATAACATCGACGACATCTAAAAGACGGAAACCCTACTATCATCGCTCATTAGAGCTAAAACTATTTTAGTATTTTAAAAACTATGTTGTTATTTGTGCTTTGCATATTTGGTTATGTTGAAAACTAGAATTTATGTTTATGTTGTTTGAAGAATTATCGCATGCATGTATGAGTCAAAATCTTTAGTAGTAATTCTTCTATGTTGAAAACTCTTGAGTAAATTCTAGTATGAATATGATTTTAGTGGTTTTAAAGAATTTCAAAATTTGATCTAAAATCATACAATTTAACTCAAAAAAAAAAAAAAAAAAAAAAACTCACACACATCAAAACTAATTTCAAAAACTTACGAAAATTCATCTATGTACAAGCCTAAAAATTGCAAAATGCAAGAATGTAGGGGGAGCTTTCCGTGTAGTTAAGCTCGGCTCCCTTTTGATCCTTTCAAAAATGGGCGAAGAGAAAACTATATGGAAAGTTGCTCGGTAATCGATTCAACTCTCCAAATCGACATTATTTTGAAATGAATTAAAACGGGGAGTTTGTTGGTTCAAATTTCCTAGGGTTTGATTATCTCAAAATAATGTTGATACTACTAATCAATTTGCTTAAGTGACAATTATAGAGATAAAAGACGAAGCACGCAAAAGGATCAAAAGATGAAGCAAGACGCACAAGGACGATCAAAGGAAATAAATAATCAAGATGTCGAAGATCAATGTGAAGATTCCGCAAGTTGGGATATCAAATCATCACCTCAAATATCCAATAGGTATCCCTAAACTTGTCTTTGGAATTATCAAACTCAAGAAAAATAAGTTGGAAATGTTCAAAACAAATAAAACAAAGTAAAACTGCCTTGAATCGTGGTGCGTCATGACGCACAACAATAACCGTCATGACGCACCTAAAGCATACTTAGTTTTATCTTACAGTGCGTCATGACGCACAATAAGCACCGTCATGACGCACCTAAGAGAAATTGTGTCTTGAGTTGTGTAGCGTCATGACGCACCAATCCAAGCGTCGTGACGCTATAGCAGCTCTTGAGAGAAACATTGTACAGTCCGTCATGACGCACATACCATGCGTCATGACGGACCAAGTGAGTAAAAATCACAGAATGGGGTTCGTTACAACGAACCATTCAAGGGTTAGATCGAACCCTAAAATACACATGCTACCGTCATGACGCACGTTCTTGTACGTCATGACACAACACAAGAGTTTTGAATTTACACTAGCTTAACGGCTAGTTCCACAGTCTGTGCGTCATGACGCATCATTCCTTGCGTCATGACGCACTGCACAGAAAACTTAGATTATGAGGGGACTATGTGTTATATAAATAGTTCCCCTCTTTAGTTTCTCTCACTAACTGTTCCACAAATTAAAAGATCAAACTAAAAGAGAGAAACTAAGCCAAAATCTTGAGATCATATTTCCAAACCATATTAGGGATTATTAGATCCACTTTCGAATCCACTACTCAACGATTCCCAACTTGCGTGACCGATCACGACTAGTTCGTTAGTAGTAAATTGTAATAGACTAGTTACTAATTGTAAAGCCCGTCATTGATCGATAAATTCGTGTAAATCGATATAGGCAAACCTTGTAATTGTTTGAGTTGGGTATTCAATCGAAAGCCGAAAAGGCGCAAGGCAACTCCGGGGACGTAGGTACTTGCAATCAATCGAGTCGGTCGATTGAGCAAGTAGCCGGTGAGTTAAAGCTACAAAGCAACCACCTACCGAACTCCGTAAACAAATATCGCGTGTTATTTGTTTCGGTATTGTATTTCTTTCTCTAATTTATTTACGTTTCCGCACCAAATAGTAATTGTATTCCACTACCGCGAAAATTGGAACTTAGGACTTCCTATTCAACCCCCCCCCCCCCCCTTCTAGATCTAAATTAAACAACAAGAACTTCCATTTAAGAGAGAATGGATGGTTGCGCAGCTTCTACAATGGCAACTACTTATGAGAGGAGATCGAGCTTTCAAATCAAAAAGAAGGGGTGGTTAGTGGTTACGCAGCTTCTACAATGCCAGCTTCAAGAGAGTCAAGAGTACCATTAGAGATGTAAAAAAAAACATTGGATGAGGATCGAAGTTGCCAGGTCTTTCATGGTTTTTGTAATATGTATTACAAATTAGTGTCAAATAAACTACTAATACAAAAGCATAAATATTGAATCGTGGTTTTTGTTCATTCATGTTGCCAGGTCTTTCGTGTTATGGATTAATCGAGTAGCATATCATATGAATTCGGCATAGTGATGCAAAAGTCATAATTAGTCACTGACTAGTCTCAAATCAGCAGTGTACCGATCCGACAATGTCAAATCAATTTGTTCAAGTCTTTCAACCGACATTAATCTTTTAAACCGTTTTGGCCAGAATTTTATCAAAATTTGATTCGGAGCTATTTAGCTCACTTTAATTTCAATTTGAATGTTTATTTAGTTTACATGTTTGTTTTGTTTTGATTTTGTGTTCTGGTATTTGTGAGAACTTGTATATATTTTGTTATTGTTTTTTTACTTGAAATTACGGTATTTATGTTTTGTTTGCATTTTGAATTAATTCAATTTAAATTTGAAATTATGTCATAAAATTTTAGTGATGTTATTACTTCCTAATTGACAAATTATTGTATTATATATGAAAAAAATAATGATTCGGAAAAATAACATTTTCTGATTAGTCTCCAACTAATTTCGGACTAATCTTCGATTAATCATCAAGTCTCCTGTCGTTTTCAATCCGACCTACTTTCGACATTTATACGTAACAAGATTGAATTTATCACTGGTAAAACATGACTCGACCAGTTCAAATCCGAACCTGATCCACATGACACGATACTCCATTAGGTCACATGACATATCAATTTGTTTGGATGGAACGGGGTGGGACCCAGGCCCGGCCCATTTATATAAAAATTGAAGCCGCCGTTTCGGATCCGGATACACACAAAAAAATTACGTAGTATAATTCATAAAATTTGGGGTCCATTTTAACAATTTACATAATATAATAAAAAAATTTGGATCCATTAAAAATAAAATGAGTTTGATTTATAATATGGTTTAGGGTGTCTTAAATCCTTGGACCGGCCTTGGTGGGACCTTACGACCTGAGTCTCCTCCCCTGATCATCCCTCATCAGATATCTGCAGATCCCAACACGTGTGGTCTGACGTGCGCCCATCCCACAAGTTTGTTATGCCATCGGCCACCGCAGTGTTCCTCGGTACGCTCCACGAGGGAACAACAAAAATGTGAATGAACCTTTCTATTTGGTGAGATTGATTAATTAAATTGTGTTGGATAAATTATTTATTTGCTTGTCATGGCATGGTGAGTGAGTTGGAAAGCTCGTGATCTGAGAGGAGTTGTTGGTTTAGTGCTTAATGCCTTCATCCAGTTCGATTCTTCGGCCTTTTCTGCTGGACGTTTCTTCGTGTCGTGGCTCTGTCATGATGATTCCACCACCTTGTCCTCGACAGTACAGTACCACGGTTCTAACTTTCTTATGGATTCACATTCATTTTAAAAGGAAAATTAATAATTTATTGAATTGGTTTCTAAAATAATTTCACAAAAAAAAGATAGGGAGTTGGAATTTTTAGTTAGGAATTTACATGGGCCGGATTGTACTTTTTTTATTGAAATTATAATTATAATTTAATTTAATTTAATTTAAACCTTAATTTAATATATTTGTGAATAACTAAGATTATAAGCATCATGCCAAATAATAATGAAAATTAAATAATCAAAGAAAGGTCTTTCTTTCCCACCAGCACAATTTCGGTAATACTTTTGCACCACCTAATATTTTTGGAACATTAGTTTTCTGTTGAAAAAAAAAATAGATGTTTTTAGTCAAACATAACTTTTGATTCTTGACAATTTCCTGCAATAAATCATGTCATACAATTAAGTCTTGATACTTCAAGATAAAAAGAATAAATATCGATATTGAATATAAATTTTGTCATGTAATATTTTAAGAAAATGTAAAATAATGTTAAACATAATCAAAGAATCAAATATTTGTTCTTGACAAATTTTAAGAAAGATTTATCTTCTTTGCGAGTTTCATTGTTATGTTTTTTCCTGCAATAAATCATGCCATGGAATTTTCTTACAAAAATTTAGATGTTTTTAGTAACACATAAATTTTGATTCTTGGTATTTTCATGACATAAATCAAATCACGAATCGTGCCATACAATTTTGGACATTATTATTAAAAAGAATATGACAGAAATAAATAATTGGAAATTTGAAATATGGGTCGAATCTCGTTAATATGAGTTTTTAATCGCAAATTCGTAACCTAACTCACATTTTTGGATTACTCAAAATCTCAATCCGGGACCGACTCAACAACTTCCAAACAGGGAGAAACGAATCAGACAGGGTTAGTCGTGTCGGAGAGTTTCATGCACACCTTTACTTTTCATGTTCAATACGATGAATCTGTATTCCAATCCAAACGATTTGATATCCTATCGACTCACGACTTCTGAAGTCGAATGACACAAATTATAAATCGTCCGAAACATTCATCATAATGATCCAGAATTACAAACCCTCCTCAAATATAATACATACATATTCCTCACAAACAAACAAACAAACATTAAAATTTATATACAAGTTTTCATTTTCAATTATCACCCCTCCTAATTAATTTACTCTACAATCACCGGGTCCCTCCGAACTCTCTCCCCTAATATTATTATTATTCTCCTCCGCCGAAGAATCCTCTCCATTCGCAACCCTCATTATCAAATTCACCAAATCCGAATTATTCATATCAGAACTCCTCCCCTCATTATCCTCGTCACTCGACCTCCTTCTCGGCATCGCCAAAATTTGCGCTATAAAATCCTGCGGCACCGCAAACCTCCAAAACCGATTCCTCCTCTTCTCCCTCTTAACCTAAAACAAAAAGTAAAATTTTAGGGTTTTAAGGATTTAGGGTTTAGGAAAACGGAGAAAATACATTACCTCGTCGAGAGTTACATATGGAGCGGGTTCGGTCAAATTGGGCATCCAAATTTTGACATCGTTATCGATTCCGCTACTCGCAATGACGGTAGCTCGAGGATGAGCTTCGATACAATTCACCACGTCTTTGTCCCCGTCCATGGCTCGTAACAACTTGCCGTCCTTTTTCCTCCAAATGAAAACGCGTCCACAATCAGATCCACTCGCAACGTACTCGCATCGCGGGCCCACGAAACTGACTCCCTTAACCGTGTCGCAATTACGGTGCCCCTCGTAAACCATCGTCGGGTTCGACTCGGACTCGGATTCGTTGCGGTTCGAAAACAAGGAATCGGGGGGACCGAGTCCTTGACCTTTTTGGAAGAGGTAGATATTTTCTTCGTTGTACGAGACGAGTAATTCGCCGAGATGCGAGTAGGCTAGACCCGTTATACCGAGATGGTCTTCGCCGATTAGGTGATCGGGACAGAACGTGTCTGACGGCTTGTCGTTCGAGCTGGACCCGTCCATTTTGAACCTGCGAACGTCGTACACGCGCGTGTACTCGTCGGTACCGGACACGGCAAAGAGATTCGGGTTCGTCGGATCGATCGCGATGGCGTTTAGATGCACGATTGGGGCGTGATCGTTCTTGCATGTGAATAATTTTGTACCGGTTCTGGATCTCAGATCGAAATGTTGTACCGCACCGTCTTCGCCGCAGCTGTAGAATATGTATGGACTGCCGGGTTCGATTGCGAGCTTGTGGGCCCTCCCTTCGTGCGAACCGAGCAAGACCGTACGGGTCTTGCCGCCCTCGAGAATCGTGGCGAGTCTGACCTCGCCGTCCGCAGCGCAAGTGACGATTGTGCGGTCGTCAGAGAAGGGCATGAAGCGGGCTTGGAATACGTTGTTGGAATGGCCAGAATCGAATGCGAGTTTGACGGAATTGGCGTCCCAATCCCATAGCATGACCATTCGGTCATCAGAACCTGACGCGAGAATCGTACCGTCTGCGTTGAAGCTCACGGTGTTCACGCAACCGTTGTGCTTGTCGAGATTCTGGTAAATCCCGAGACGCATCACTAGAGCCTGCACGGTTTGGAAAAAAGATCAGAGAATGATTGGGGATCAAGAATTTAAATTTTAATTCCAAGAAAAGCTAGTAATAGATATCAAATCCACGATTACTTAAAACTTAAAAGACAAATTGACCCGTGATGGGTTCTGATGATTCATGATATTTTGCTTACTGAAAGATCAGTATTAAGGACTGTGAGAGAGAGACCAGCAATTAAAGAATCATTCAACTACAGTTCGAAACATGAACGACAAAGTTCACAGATAACTTGCCACTGATTCGGAAAAAGTATTACCAAATTGGAAATACGACAGAGAAAATCAGTGAACGAAAAGGGGGAAAATAGAAAAGAACGAACCTCAGAGCCCCCAATGCGACGATCGAAGAATCTAGGCGACCTAGTTCCGAGCTCGCGGTTCCAAACATCGAGTAACGCCGGCTTGGAAAGAGAATCCATGGATGAATTTGAGCTCTGTATGCTGGTATAGATGGTGAGAGAGAAGAGGGTTTTTGGTTTTTGCGGTGACCGTGTATGTTCTGTAGTAATTAAGAAATAATTGTGTGCATTGTAGTTTATAGTCAGCAATTTGGGAAGACAGGTGGGGCCTACTGTCAGTCATATACGAAGATTCCTTTCCAAGGTCACTTCCTCCTTGTTCTAACTTTCACTTTAGAGTGAATGACATGTGAGTTCATGTTTGTTGATTTTTGTAAAAAACAATGTGGATTTCACGTGTCAATGATTTCATGAAGTGGTCTTAACACAACTGGTATATAAATTTGAGAAAAATGTGAGAACCTTGTCAATACAATACTCCCGAATATCATATTTCATTTTTGTTACTCCATAATATCTTACTTTTGGACATCAATGTCGCATGTCGCATCCGATTCCTCAACCAATATCTAAATTTTGAGAATAAGAAGAACAAAAACAATATACAAGAGATTTTTTTTAAATTTAGACATAATATATCGGTCTTGTTGTAAAATTTTCAATCTTAATGAACATATAATGAAGAGAGACATATCTCGTAAAGACAAGTAAAATTTCAGTATTTAATATTGACTAAATATAAAGTATTTAATAACTCTATTTTGTAGTAAAATTTTCCGTATAAAAAATGATAAAAGAGAGAGTTCTCAAAAAACGAGTTAATCAGTCGTTAACAACTCCAGAAACATGCAAACACAAAGAAAAAAGAGTGAACGAGGCAATTTTTATTTTTTTTTGCAAAAAACACAAAAAAGCAATTCAAGAGAGAGCATGACTCAAAAATATAAATCTCGATTTTGTCGACATAACAAATCAACCATAACCACGTTAGCAATTCAACGATGAAAATATAAATCCTATTATTGTTATACAATTTAGATATAAAATCACTTCGACACTGATTTTGTTATTTTGCGGAATAAAAGAACAAATTAACATTTTTTAATAAATAAAATGATAATTTATCTTCCATACATTCAAATATACAATTTTTTTTTATGCTCAGTAATTTTATTTATATAAATATACTTAATTATTCGAAACAGTTTAATTTGAGTTTAACGGAGTTTCGAAAATCAAATCAATTCATCATTCATATTTTTCAATTAAAAATTTAATTGTTGACATAATTGAATTCACACAATTTCTCTCTCTCTCTCTCTCTCTCTCTCTCTCTCTCTCTCTCTCTAACCCGACCCTACCCGATCATCGCCACTAGAGAGGGATCTCAGTGAATCTGTGTGTGTGTGTGTATATATATATATATATATTTTTTTTGCAAAAAAATCATTAGGCATATATACATTGACACATTACATAGTGTTGGAATTTTATGACTCGATAATTTATTTGGGAAGAATAGTGAAGGATTAATAGCAAAGAGTTTTAAAAAAATACTGAGAAGAGAATTCACGAGAGAGAGAAGTGGCACAAAGTTGTCTTTTTTTCTTTATAATTTATTCTCTGTTCAATTCGCTACAGTACAAAGTTCCTATATACAGGACTCTTATATGTCCCCAATAGACACACTCTTTCATACATACATTTCTATCTATCTAAATTCTAGATACTTCTATTTAAATCAATAGACATTTATTTATGTCAAGAGACATCTCCCGTTCACACACAAATACACTGAATATTATTCTGCCCCTTAATTACACATAATATTGTTAATTAATATATTAAAGTATTAATTTTAATACTCCCCCTTAATGCTTTTGATCGTCATGCCCATCAATTCTCGAAATCGAATAAACTTCTCGATCGAAAGCGCCTTGGTGAAAATATCCGCCAATTGATTTTCGGATTTGACATGCTTGACAATAAGTTCATCATCTCCAACCACCTCTCGAATAAAATGATGTCGTAGCTTGATATGCTTCGTTCGACTATGGAAGACGGAATCCTTTGACATGGCTATCGCGGATTGATTATCGCAAAAGAGAACTGTTGCGGTTTCTTGTTTGTCCCCCATGCCTTCTAACACCTTTCTCAACCATTCGATTTGTCTCGCGGCTTCATTTGCCGACACGTATTCTGCCTCCGCCGTTGAAAGCGCGACTCGTTCTTGCTTCTTCGAGGCCCATGAAAATATACCCGATCCGACGGTAAATGCATAACCGGATGTGTTTCTCATGTCATCCACACTACCGGCCCAATCGCTATCACAAAATCCAACCAATTCTATTTTCGCTTTCTCATTCTTCTCATACATAAGTCCGAAATCTTTGGTACCTTGTATGTATCGCAATAATCTCATCGCTACTCCAAAATATAATTTGCTCGGCTTATTCATGAACCGAGATAACAAACCCGCTCCATACATAATGTCGGGTCTTGTAACGACAAGGTATAATAAACTACCCACTAGGCTTCTATAGACCGATTCGTCGGCATCACCACTACCATCTTCTTTCATCATCTTTTCATTCACCAAAATCGGTATCGTCACTAGATTACAATTCTCCATTTTAAATTTGGCGAGAATATTTTGAGCATACTTCATTTGCGAAATAAAAACTCCATCTTCTCTTTGATTAATCTCGATATCCAAAAAATAATGAAGTAATCACAAATCATGTTGGTTAATTCTAACCTAGAGGGGGCTGAATAGGTAACCTAGTGGGCAATTTTCGATTAGGTATACAAATTCCAAATGCGGAAGCTAATTAATGTAATTTGAATAAAGTAGAAAATACCGAACACTTGAACACACGATGTTTATTACGGAGTTCGGTAGGTGGTTGCTATGTAGCTTTAACTCACCATTTACTTGCTTAATCGACCGATTCGATTAGTTGCAAGTACCTACGTCTCCGGGAATGCCTTGTGCCGTTTTGGGCTTTTGATTGAATTCCAACTCACTCGTACAAGGTTTGCCTAGATCGATTTACACGTTTTCTATCGATCTATAGCGGGCTTTACAATCTTAGAGCTAGCCTATTACAAGTTTCTAATACGAACTACAACGTGATCGGTCACGTGAGTTGGGAATCGTATAGAAGAGAAGATTCGAAGATAGATCTTGGATCTAGAGGGTTGAATCACAATATCAAGAGATTTGGGAATCACGGCTTGAAGTCTTTCTCCCTTTTAGATGTTGAATGAAATTTTTGTAAAAGGGTTGGAGAGAGAAAGGTATGAATGGTTATATTTATATAACTCATAGAACCCACTCAAACTGTGTAAAAATTACATAGTTCGTTCGAACGAACTGTTAGGTTCGTTCGAACTAACTGCAATTTGAACTAGCCGTTTCAAATGAAATATTCATAAACATGATGGGTTCGTTCGAACGGACCCATAGGTTCGTTTGAACGGACATGGATTAGTTCATAGTTCGTTCTATGAATCTTGGAACGAACCATGAAGGTTCGTTCGAACGAACAAATAAGTTCGTTCGAACGAATATTAATTGTGTCTAGTTTTGGTATATTTTCTTACAACACCAGATCTTGGTTCGTTCGAACTAACTGTATTATTCGTTCGAACGAACTTGGAGTGATTTAGAGTTCGTTCTATGAGTTGAACGAACCATGAATGTTCGTTCGAACGAACATATTCGTTCGTTCGAACGAACATATTCGTTCGTTCGAACGAATATTAATTGTGTCTAGTGTTGTCTATTTTCTCACAATACCAGGTCTTGGTTCGTTCGAACTGATGGTGTTCATCAGTTCGAACCGAGGGTTCGTTCGAACGCACTGTATTGTTCGTTCGAACGAACCATAATCTGGTATGGTGATTTTCCATTTTCCATTTCATCGTGTTTCGAATTTATCTTTTGATCTTGATAAGTATGAGATGTTCTTTGGAATACCTAGGGTTTATTTTGATGATCCCAACTCACGGAAAGCTTCGACGTCTTGAATTCTTTAATCATCTTGATGTCTTTCCTTTCATGAGTGATCTTCGCAATCCTTCACTCATGTTCCTTTTGATCATTCTTAATCCGTTGTATCTATTTCTCCTACAAGTTCGTCTTAACTGAAACCGTTAGTATTGACAGTGTTTTGATATAATCAAATCTAAGGATATTTGGATCAACAAACTCCCCCTTTTGATTAATTTCAAAACACTGTCGATTTGGAGAGTTTTGTCGGTTATCGAAGAACTTTCCGTACGATATCGTTTCTCCCCCTTTTTGAAATGATCAAAAGGGAACAGAGGCGAACGCGTCGGAAGGCTCCCCCTAAACACGAGCTCCCCCTAAAATTTTGAATTTTGCACTTGTAGGCTCATGGATAGAGGATATTTTAGCAAGTGTTTAATTTATATAATGACTTGTGGTTATCATGATGATTTTCGCAAATGTGATGAAAATGAGAATTTTTAAACAAATATAAAGAAAGAACACAATAGAAACGTTGCACAAAATGAGCAATTTCAAAACACAACAATTTTCGAATAAGACAACATAGCTTGAGATGACCTACAACATATCATAAACTCATACTAATACTACTACATACCATGCAAACACAAACGTACATGCTACTACATGCTAAACCAAGTTTTAATTTAGAAAATACGCTCTAGCGAGCTAGGAAGGAATTAAGATCGGTTGGATAATTCTAGGGATTCGGGCCATCCGGATTGTACTCGGGAGGGTCATCGTGGGAGAGGTTCCATGGTTCATTCGGGTTGAACGGTGGTGGTACGTCCGGAGGAGGATTCCATGGTCCGAAACGAGAGTCAAAGTGAGAGTACAGATTGTTGAAGAGTTGAGTGGAGTGTGCTCTAGTCCGTGCATTATCCTCAAACACTTGATCACGGACCCACACACTTTCCTCGTGAAACCGGGTTTGCATGGCTTCAATCATGCCACACATCTCCTCCATATTGAAACCCGGTGCATGTGAGTCATCGGTGGTCGGATTAGACGGGCCCGCACTTGTTGTTGCTCTTGTTTTCCGTTTACGCGGGGAAACCGGTGCATCATCGGGAGGTTGTGTCCACGCAGTAGGATTATTAGGAAATTTGTAGCGATCCGAAGGTTCGTCCAAAACCCAATTTTGGATGAGCGTAGGGTTTCTTCCACCGTGTGCTTGAGAGTAATCCAATTGACCGATTTTCTTGTCGGAGTATCCAATTCGAGTTAGGTGTTCGGGAGACCCTAGGTTTGTGGGCTCGGTACGTCCGAGTTCCCATTTATCGGATGGAATGTCAATGTCGAATTGGTCGCATGCTAAGGCAATTATGCTTCCATATGGGAGATACGAGACCTTGAGACGCATGATCGATTCCATGTGTTTGAGAATAAGGTTTGGAACGTTGATGCGATCTTCACTTGTGTACCATAGTCGATAAAGCAAGGTGACATTCCGTTTATCGAAATTCGCTTTGAGTTTAGAGATGGGGGTTAAGATGTTATTACCGATTTGCCACACGAAGCGGAGAGGGGCCGAGAGTTGAGTAGTCGTTGGTGACCACCTTGAAGACGTCATTGTATACGGCATCGGAGATTTGCTCGGCGCGGCTAATGTAGGTGAGTTCTCCATCATTCACTAAACCGAGCCATTGGCAAAACGACTCGATGTTGATAGTGAGAGATTGTCCAAAAAGGTAACTCTTGATTTCATTATCGTCATAGTTGAACACGACATTTGCGTAGAATAATTGAGTCACTACCTCATAAGAAGCGCGATTGAGAGAGCATAGGCCGGCAATTTGCCACTTATCTTCGATTGGATCGATAATTTTGGATAAGATAGGAATGTTCGAGGGAAGTTTATAATAATACCCGAGACTTGACGATTTCTTGGAGTACTTGTCTCGAAAACTATCTCCGGCGGCTGCATCTCTGAAAAAAAAGGTGTTGCCGGTGTCATGAAAGTCGAAACGAGGAGGTGGCCCTTTTGCAGGCTTGGAAGCAACCTTCTTTCCCTTGCGGCTTGTCATTTTAGCGAAAAAATACACATAATATTATTCTGCCCCTTAATTACACATAATATTATTAATTAATATATTAAAGCATTAATTTTAATACATTGAATTTTCGTACAAAATCACATGTCGATAAAATAGACGGCATGTCGATAAAATAGACGGGTTTAAACACTTTAAGCATGTAACACTTAATTCAATAACCTATTACATAAACTCAAATACAAGAAAAATTCCTCGAAATAAATTTTCTTCACAATTTTCTTTATAGATATGACATCGATAGACAATGTTTAAACGTCGATTTCTTGAAGACTCCAACGGGACAATAATTGTGAATCGTGAAAAAATTTCTTGATCAAGTCTTGTGTAGGAAACGAAAGTGAATCAGTTCAAACGAGTGAAACGGTGAGAACGAATCTTTCTCACATTCTCGGCCACTCTTGAATCTTTAAAACGAACCAAACTTGATCGATCATACTTGTCCAATCCACGGGACCAAATTTGCTCAATCTCGGGTATAATTCGAATCCCTATCGGCCGAAGAATCCATTAGGTGAGAAGGATCCAATAACGTCGATGAAAACGATATATATCTCAGGCCAAGATCAATCTTGGACGATATGAATGCACTCCCTCCGAATTTCCAAAGAAAAAATAAAAGTATCTTCATCAATGGTAATCCTCTCTCTGACCATCATTGCACTCCTCTGTATCTCCAAATTAAATTTCTCTTTTGATTGTCGTGGATTGAGAGGTATATTCCTTAATACTTTCTTCACATGGATTATCGTTTTGTAATTTTTATTTGCTTAATTTGTGGCTTCGATTGTGATATCTTTTGTTTACACAATCATCAAAACAAAGTACACTATCCCAAATTCGTAATTGAAATTAATTTCCTTATACCTTTTTTAATGATGTTTCACAAGGATTGTACATTATTAGTATTTAGTTCTTAATTCAAATTATTCATGATTTGATGACTTCATAAAATCTCGATTTACATCTTAAATCTCGTTATCAAGGATCGAGCCAGATCAAGATCGAGATCCAGGTAGATGTTCTTTCTCAAATTGCACAACGAAGCAAAATCTGTGGTGATGTGATGAAATCGATTCTTAATTAAAGAATAACTGCACTAATCGAGTCTCCAATTGCACAACTAAGATGTATCAAATTTCATATTTTGATTTGTAATTTGTTTTTACTTTTTAGGGATGACGTGGCGAACCATGGAAGTACTATTTTCGTAAGTGGTCTCGACGAGTGGGTTTCAGAGCGCCATTTGAAACATCAATAATCAATTCTCCAAACAAGGAAAGGTTCGCTACTTCGATTCTCACCCAATTTTTTTTTTTTAATTTTTAATTTTTAGGTGATTCAATCTTGTTTGGTGGTTAACCCGCACACGCGCAAATCTTGAGGTTTTGCATTTATTCCCATGAACACAGTCGAAGAAGCGGAGCGGTGTATCAAGTATTTGAACCGTTCGGTTCTTTTTGGACGTGAAATCACTGTCAAAAGGTTAAAATAAAAATATCTTTAAATTATTAATTTAATTTGATTATTAATTTATTTTTAATGTTTTTTTACAGTCGCGGAGTGAAAGGCCATGGACTGCTACAACCGGAAATTATCAAGATTCGAGAAATAAATACAACACAAATTTCAGTGAGTTTTTTACTCTATTTTTTTCTTTCTTTCATACTATTTTTTTTTCTTTTAAATATTATTTTTACGTTCCATTCGGTACAAGAGATTCGGAGAAGATCGGTCCAGAAGTAGAGATCGCGATGAGTATGACAGATCGATACGGAGTGTACGAGCGGTACCGTGGAAGCAGAGAGTAGGATCCTCCTCATCGGTACCAGTCTAGTTCAGCGTCTAGTTCTTGCTACTCCCGCAGGTACAATTAGGTGCCGCAGTACAAGGTTGTTTCCGAAACCGCATAACTATAAATAATGGGCTTGACAAGTATTTCATTTTATGATTCTTTTCACGATATTGAAGGAATGTCTTTCTGTGACATTTATCCTTTTTGTTGAGGGTATATATGATATTTTGATATTTTCTAAATCTGTGCAGCAAATGATAGTTTTCTGTATTTACACAGTTGAAATAATTTTGTTGTGAAAAAATATGGATGATGCATATTAAAAATAATGAATCCTTGAGGTGGATTAAACAAATATTTATATAGTTAACATAATTTCCTTGGTCATTTTATAATAAATTCTCTGTTTATGTGGATAACACAAATATCTCATTAAAATCATTCAATTTAAAATAGAAACAAATAATTAGAGTAAAATGGCATATTAAGATTACTAAAGTAATTGAAAATAAAATGCACAAATTAATATCTTTCTTTTATGGCCCTTTGACACACAGGCCCAACAAGGCCACAATTAGCCACAAGTGAGAGAGAGAGAGTTCACTGAAACCTCAGTTGAAGTAAAAATGTCTCTCATCCAAACCTCCTCCATTACCGCCCCATTCTTCCATTCTCGCCGCATCCCTCCTCCCTCTCGCTCCTTCCTTCTCTTCTCCTCCCTTCCCCAACAACCCTCTTTTCCCATTCCTTTCTTTACTCCTTCTTTCAACCCTAGTTTCCCTCAGCCCCACCAATTCCAACCCCAACCGCAACCCCATTCAGAGTCCGATTCCGATGATGATGATGATGATGATGATGCCATCATCGGAGACTGCGTAGTTTTCGAAGAAGGTGCGTTCGACCAACCGATTAACCCATTGAATCCAACCAAACCGGATTCGAGTAAAATCTCAATGACCCAAAGAAAGAAACGGCCTGAGCCGCAAGGTCTGGTGCCGGATAAATGGAAGGAAGTAGTCGACGAGATCAATTTGACCAAGAAGGAGAGGCGCAAGATTGCCTACGAGCTGAAATTCGGGAACAAGTTGGAGAGGAGAAAGCCCAGGGCTGTCCCTTCTACAGAGGAGTATCGAGTTTACAGAGAGATGAAACGAGCAGAGCTCAATCCTGCGGTTCGTGAAGACGAGTCTGACGAGTCCGAGCCAGATTTGGACGAGGAGATGGTACGGCCTGAACCACAATCTAGAGCGGTACCGAGAAACCCTAGATGGGAGGTATATAGAGGCAAATTGGGGGACATTGACGATTTTTTCAAAAGTTCAAAATATCTGGATGAGAAAGACGGTGATAATAAACAAGGTGGTAATTTGGTGAATTTCATTTTAATAAAGTGTAAATCTTTCTTTTTTGTTTAATTTTAATTTCAATTACTAGCTCGAACAAAGTTGTTTACCAAAGAGGAGAAGATGCTATTAAACAGGCGAGTTCCAGATCTTAGTATCGCAGCAAATGTACGCTATTTTTTATTCTTAAAAAATATTATAGATTTTAAATTAATTTTATTATGGATTTATTTTTGTAGAGCAAATGGATGATGTTGCATTTTCTTGCCGCAACGGGGGAATTATATCTCTTCGAAAAGCTTCTACAATATAATATCGATATTAATAGCGCCGATAAGGTAATTAAAACATTCTACTTATTTGTCCTTTTTTGAAATTTCAATTTTTTTTCCAAATTTGGTATTCATAGGATGGAATGACCGCACTTCATAGGGCGATACTTTGTAAAAAGCAATCGATTGTAATTTATCTCTTGAAAAATTCGGCAAACCCATTTGTCCGCGATAATGTACGTTTATTTTTTTAAATTATTAAATTCATTTTTATTATGTATTAAATTTATCGATCATTTTAATTTTTTTTTATTTCGTATAGAATGGGGCTACACTAATGCATTATGCGGTTCAAACCGCATCGAGTCAAGCTATAAAGACTCTTTTGCTCTACAATTTAGATATAAATCTCTCTGATAATGTATGTCAATACTCTCTCTCTCCTCTCTCTTTCTCTCTCTCGCTTTCTGATGATAATGTGGATTTTAGGATGGGTGGACACCATTACATCTCGCAGTACAAACGCAAAGAGCTGACATGGCGAAGCTTTTGCTAATAAAAGGTGCAGATTGCTCGATAAAAAATAACGTGAGTATTTTTTTGCCGCTTAATTTACATTTCGTTATTTATTTATAATTTTATATTTACGAGAAAATAAAATTGTATTTGGATTTCAGGAGGGTTTAACTCCATTGGAATTATGTCTTTATTCGGGACGAAACGTGAAGACTTACGAGCTTATCAAGTTACTTAAAGAGTTTAATGTGTCGAAACCAAGGACTTAATTATTTTTTTGTACTTCTAAAAATTAATTGATTAGTCTTGATGAAATTGCAAAAAAGAAAAAGGAAGTTTTATTTTAGAAGTGAAAAAATTGTAAATGGCTACCGAATTTTTGACAGTTTAGATTACACTTGTATATTTTTATGATTGGTTCCAAATAAATGGACTTAAAATGAAAATAAATTGTATATTTTTACAGGATTGTTTTCAGTATCAATCCAAATATAACAAGTCCAAAAGACTTGAAACTTAAAACATGAAATTTGAAGATTATAGGGCATGTTTGATTTGAGGGATTTGGATGAAGATGTATTTCAAAATACGGGATAAACTCAAAATCATTATTGTATTTCAAACTTTTTATTCATGTATTTTGTCATCCATCTCAAATTTTGGTATTTCATTCCTTGTATTTCCTTATCCATATATTCTAATATTAATATAATTGAATTGCCATATCATACAAAATATATTTTTATATAATACAATATAATATAATATTATACAATATAATATAATATAAAATAAAATAAAATAATATAATCTAATATAAAATAAAATAAAAAATATAATATAAAACAATATAATACAATATATAATAATATAATATATTATAAAGTAATTTAATATGTTATGAAACACATAACATAACATAATAGAATATAATATTATATAATTAATATAATATAGAAAGATAAGATATGATATAATATAATACAATATAATTTAATATAATATAATAAGAAAATATTAAAATATTAAAATCATGAATTTTGTACAAAAGAATCAAACAAAGAACTTAAATATACATAACCCGCATGGATTATTAAATGCAGGGATAGTAATATACATGTATTTCACCTATCCATGTATATCAAAATCCCCCAAATCAAACATGCCCTATATTTCGAAATTCAAAATGTAGGATTTTAAATTGGAAACTTCTATTTTACATAACATAGTAATTTCAAAAAATATTTCAGTATAATATGCTACCAATTATATGATATTTTTAAAGGATCAAGTTTACTAAACTATTTCAATAAGGAGTGTTGAAGTTGGGGAAGAGAAGAAAATCAAAGAGAATAAATAATTAATAGCTCCACCGCCCACGACCACGAAGCTTCCTCGAAGGTGCAACGGCTATTTTCATTCCTCCTCCTAGATCTCGATTGCTATTCCTCAATGGACACCGAGACGGCCATGGCCACGGGCACGGCTCAAGTCGCCGGTGAATCGATCTCCTCTGCTATAGCGATGGATCAGTATCTGCCACTGACTGTTCTCGCGACGATTCTCTCCAAGCTCGACATTCCTTCCCTCGTCTCTGCTTCTGCCACGTCTCGGACGCTCCACGCCTGTGTCAGGCAGACGCTTTCCTTTCTTCCGACTTTTCACCTGCTCGTAAGCTTCCCCTTTGTATCCCCCTTTCCAGATTTGGTTGATTTGATTTGATTGGTTTGGGTATTTGATTTTGTTAATTTCCTTCAGGAAATTCCGCTTAAGGTTCATTTTCTGAGGCATTTGTTGCCGCCCAATCCATCCTTGAGGACCATGAGGCTGGATTGTAGTCAGCTTGAGGATGATGTGATTCCCTACCTTGTCAGACCTTCTCTGAACGAGTTATGTCTTCTCAATTGTCAGAATTTAAGTGGGAGGATTCTCTCTCAACTCGGCACCAATTGTCACGATCTGAAAACCTTGTCTCTGAATTCCGTATCTGAGCGACGAGGAGTTGCTATATCCTTAGCCGATCTCGAAGAATTACTTCATGGCTGTTCGAACTTGGAGGTAATCGATATAAATTCCTTTTCCATTTACCATTTATTCAAATTCATGACCAATCTATTAATTTTAGTGTCTTAGCTTGGTGATCAATGTGTCAATATTCGATGCAACCAAATTCAGCGAGGTATGGTCTTTTGCATCCCCAAAACTCAACTCTCTCGAAATTGGGTACATACCGCTCACAATGTCACTCAACCTCTTAACCACCATTCTCGACTCTCAAAATCCCCAACTCGAAATTACAAAAACGCCCTTCTTCCCGAGCCTTATCAAGCTATGCCTCTCTGTAGACTACATAACAGACCACTTAATCGAGTCGATTTCAAACGCGTTGCCTTCTTTAGTCCATTTGGATCTCCAAGATTCACCCATTTGCGAACCCACACCTTTTCTCGATCTAACCAATACGGGTTTCCAACGAATAAATAAACATGGAAAATTAACGCACATTTCTCTCGTACGAAGCCAAGAATTTATGTTCACCTCGTTTAAACGCATCAACGATTTGGGACTTTTGGTTTTAGCCGATACGTGTTCGAAACTCGAGAGTATTTGTTTTGCGGGTTTTTCTAGGGTTACCGATGCGGGTTTCAGAGCAATAATCCATTCGTGCTTGAGCCTGAAGAAACTTAGGGTTTCGTACGGGACCCAATTAACCGATTTGGTCTTTCACGATATAACTGCCACGTCACTCTCCTTGACACATGTCAGTCTTAGATGGTGCAATCTCTTAACCAACACAGGAATTACAAAACTATCTTTTAATAAAGATCTCAACGTACTCGATTTACGAGATTGCCGAAATTTATCTGACGAGTCATTAATGGCGTTGAGTAACCTAAATAAATTACAAGTTTTATTATTAGACGGTACCGATATTTCAGATTTAGGAATATCATACCTTGGCAACGGTACGAACCCATTAATCACCTTATCTCTTCGAAGTTGCAAAAAGCTAACGAATAATTGCATTACTTTATTACTAACCGATTCGATTAAAAAAACCTTGCAACATTTGGATTTATCGCGAGTAATTAACATAACCGACGAAGCAATTATCTCGTTAGCTCAAACACGGGTCCCAATAACGGAGCTCCGTTTACGCGAATGTACCCGTATTGGGAACCCTTCAATAACGAGACTCGCATTGATGAATAGTTTACAAGTATTGGATATGTTCGAGTGTGGTGGCATCACGGCATTGGCTTTTAGATGGTTGAAGAAACCATATTTTGTGAGGCTTAGGTGGCTCGGTTTGACGGGGATTATGAATCGAGATATCGTGGATGCGCTTGCGAGGAGTCGTCCTTTCTTGCGGGTCGCGGGTCGAGGCGAGGAATTGGGGACGGTGTTTTGGGGACGATGTGAAGATTGGTATCGTCGCGAGGATGAGGATTTGGATGAGCTCGATCAATGGCTTTTTGGTATTAATGGTGACCATGATGATCATGATGATTTTGATGATGATGAGGAGGAGGAGGAGGGATTTTTGGAAAATTAATGTTTTTTTAATAATGGTGGATATTTATTTTTGGAGACCTGAATTTTATGTTTTTGTAATGGTTTTGTAATATGATGATATTTTTGTTTTTAATAAAAATATTGTTGCCATTTATTTAATTGCTGAGAATGCTTATGTTGAAAGAAATAGAGTAAAGAAAAACTGGAGGTTTTGTTTGCAACTAATATTAAATCATTCGAACCCTAGTTTTTCGATGGCGAAAAAAAGTTGGGAGTTTTTCGGTAACAATACATTTGATCAATTGTATAATGTTACCAGCAAATGCTTGTCTATTGCGGAAATTAACACTATATCATTATATATCGATGCGATACAAATTTTTGGGAGCCAATATAAATTTTAATAACAATCCTTATATGTGGCTCCTCCACAAGTGAGAAACGAATGGGTGTTCCACAATGGATTCCATCACACAACGGATTCTCCCCGGCTCATTCCACATCGTCGGTGGCCAGTCCTACTCTTAGACAAAGATTCTTGTTTTTAATCGTAGCTCATAGTATCATCTCTTGTATTACACATCTGACCACCTTATTCGCCTCTATATTTTGATTTCGAAAAATCCTTCTAGACAATTCCTTTCATATCTCAAAGGCAAAGGAAAGATACTTTCCCTCCCCCTTGTAGCCTGGGAATTTTTTGCTTTTTTTCTTTAAGGTCTCTTTGATTTTCTCTAATATCTTATGTAATGAAAAAAATGTATAGCTATTTAGTAATAGCATAACATTAATTTTCTCATTAGTCCAATTAATTTTCTTTACTATTATTTTTTAATATAGAATATTTGATATTAATTATTAGTTCATGAATTGATTGCAATCTCTAGTTATGAGCCTCTTCCACACATTTCTGTGCAATTGCTTACTTCTATTCATCAATTTATATGTGGGAATCTTCATAATATTCACGCTTTTCGCATTTTAGGTAGTATTCTTACAAATCATAAGGTTTGCATTTATATGTTATTTTGCATTAGTTGCAGCATTCACACTATTTGTGTTAATACGAGCAAAGGAATATTATGAAGTCATTAATATTAGTTTGGATTATAGAAATATATTTTTGTTAAATGGTACAGTTGATGCAAATTATATTTTAGTGTGTTTCAAGGGCGTTTATTTTTTGACTGAGCTGTGTTTATTTACAAAGAAAATTAAATCAAGGCCTATTTGGCTCAAAATTACATAATTTTTTACACTTCTTTCGATGCCACCTCAAGTTCTGAAAAGAAAAAGAAGAGAACCGAAGCCCACATGAAGATAAAAATCAAAATCAAAGTTTTTTTTTTCTAAAATAAATAAAGAAGGGTCATTCGAACTCCATTCATTGATTTATTTCATTCGTTAATGTGGAAACTTGAATCCACAAACTCTTAAAAACATATGATTTTGATAAAAAAAAAAAAACAAAACAAACAAATGATTGTGTTTCACGCAAATCAACACTCTATATCATTATCATGTTATATATAGGGAAAAAGTCTGATTTTGCCCCCCAATTTTTACCAAAATGTTCAAGTTGTCCCCTCACTTTTTTTTTGCTCGTTTTTGCCTCCTAAACTTGTTTAGTTGGTTCGTTTTGCCCATTTCCGTCAAATAATGGTACCCCCAGTTAGATTACCGTTAAATCGGATCCGACCCGTTAACCAGACCCGTTAACCCGACCCAACCCGTAACTTAAATCCTCTCTTTCCTCTCTCACCCTCACTCCAGCATACCTCTCCTCTCTCTCGCTCGAGCTCTCTCTCTCTCGCGCTGCCAAGGGTTCCCAGCTTATTCTCTGGCGCCGTGCTTCTCTCTCCCTCCGGCCGTCGCGCCTCTTCTCTCCATCTCCAGCCACTCCACTCCAGCGCTGCGCCTCTTCTCTCCATCTCCAGCCAGGTGAGTCTTCTCTCCCTCTCCTGTTCTCTCTCGATCACAAGCTCCATTGGCGACAAGAGTCATGATTTTCCCCGAGTCGTCTTGGTTGTCATCTTGGTGAATCTGCATCTTGGCTATCTTCTCTGATTCTCTCATAACGCACAGTGCAAGGAGTCCACGAAATACCTCAATTCTGCATTGGCTCTTCGATGTGTGATTTCTTCATAATCATACGAATATGGAGCTCGAAATAGAGGGATGACTGATCCCTTCTTATGGCAGGTATCTACTCTCTATGCTTAATTAATCGATTCTATGGTTTTGTGGTTGAAATTGATATGCTGATTTTTCTTTTTTGATTGGATAAATTGGGGACGAATAAAAGTGAACTATGATTTTTTTTTTAAATTTGGGTCAATTACGGATACATTGTGCCAATTTAGACTTATTAAAGGTTGAATTAAGGTCAATTTAATTAATTTAGGTTAATTGGATATAAATTAATATGAATTATGGTTAATTATGACTGAATTAGGATCATATACCAGTCCACTATGCTGAATTATGATTATTTAAGGTTTTATTAAGGTCATTTTAATAAATTATGGGTGATTGGGTTGGGACAAATTAAAGTAAATTATTAATAATTATGACTAAATAATGGTCAATTACGAGTTCATGCAAGTGTTCTTTTCTCACTCGTCTTTTCCTAATCATATTAGGAGTTGTTATGCGGGTTTTTCATCACGATGAGTTCATATATCAAACCGAAACTTCCACTTTTATTGTAGTAGATGGAATATTCATAGCAAGGAAGGATAGCCTAAACATTTTTCCCCCCAGCAAAGGTACTTTATTGTTTGTATTTTTAGTTTAAGGGACTAGGATGAATGATTAATATATTTGAATTATTGTTAAAAAGTCGCATGGTTTATTTAGGTCGCTCTTCATGGTATGATTGACATAATGGAGAAGATGCATTGTGTGGCTGTATTGAGAAAATGTGGTGCCATTTTTTCAGGCAAAACGAAGCATGCGCGAGATAGACCCTAGTTAGTACCACTGAAGACTATCCCAACTCGATTTTTATCGCATTCTTCTTGTATTTGCTTTTGTATATTAGTTTTGAACTAGTACGATATGTTAATTTTCTTGGTCAATAGTGGTGTAAAGAATGTTTGAGAAATATGTTGTAATTGCAAAAAAATGATCTTATATAACATAATTAAAATACAATGCTTTATTCATATTAATATTTATTTACATAACAAGCTAAACTACAAAATAATCACACTAAGTTGAAACCACACAGTATAACATAATAATTTTACATGATTTGTGAATTTCTAAGCTCGTCTTAATATTTCTTTACTGAATTTCTAAGTTGAAACCACACAGTATAACTACAAAATAATCACTCTTTACAAATCTATTATGCGTCAGAGACTCAGAATCACAGACTCCAGTTTTCAACCTTTTCAAATTCGGTGAATATTCTCCTCTCAATCCATAGGTAAGTACAAAAATAAGGATTAATTAAGTAATTCTGTGAGGGTTTTTACTGGACCAGTTACTTCCAAATTAGAAATAAGAACAAGTGCAGAGTGTAGGCACATCCTTGTGACAATGTGACCAAGGGATAGACGATGTTTATATGCTGGACATTGACGATGAAGTGTTGTTGGCGGATGTTCCTTGGGCCTTTAGCGATGCATCATCTCTTCTGAGCGATTTGGAACGAAAGAGGAGTCGCAATATTGATAGATGCATCATCGTCGACTTCTTTCTTCGACGCCCAATTGTCGGTATTTGAGTACCTCATCCAAGCATCATCGGCTTCTTTCTTCGACGAATACTTTTTGAATGTCGAGCGCGAATAACCACAAACTTGATCGTTGCATGACGCCCAATTGTCGTAAATGCCGGGTCTTTTGCCAACAAAAACGACGTAGAATCCTTCTTTTGCCATAATCTTAAATCTGAAATTGAAACAAAATTGAAATTAAAATCTGAAATTGAAATTGAAATCTGAAAATTAAATTGAAATCCAAAACCCTAATTGAAATTGAAATTGAAACCCAAAATCCTAATTTAAATCTGAAATTGAAACCCTAATTGAAATTGAAATTCAAACCTTAAACCCTAATTTAAATCTGAAATTGAAACCCTAATTGAAACAAAATTCAAAATCCTAATTTCAATTGAAACTCTAAATTGATATTCAAACCCTAAATTGAGAGAGAGACCAGGAGAGAGACCAGGAGCGAGAGAAGACTGGAGGGAGAGAGAAGCACGGCGCGGCGCTGGAGTACGGCTGGAGGGAGAGAGAACAAGAGAGGGAGAGAAGACTCACCTGGCTGGAGATGGAGAGAAGAGGCGCGGCGCTGGAGTGGAGTGGCTGGAGATGGAGAGAAGAGGCGCGACGGCTGGAGGGAGAGAGAAGCACGGCGCCAGAGAATAAGCTGGGAACCCTTGGCAGCGCGAGAGAGAGAGAGCTCGAGCGAGAGAGAGGAGAGGTATGCTGGAGTGAGGGTGAGAGAGGAAAGAGAGGATTTAAGTTACGGGTCGGGTCGGGTTAACGGGTCTGGTTAACGGGTCGGATCCGATTTAACGGTAATCTAACTGGGGGTACCATTATTTGACGGAAAATGGCAAAACGAACCAACTAAACAAGTTTAGAGGGCAAAAACGAGCAAAAAAAAAGTGAGGGGGCAACTTAAACATTTTGGTAAAAATTGGGGGGCAAAATCAGACTTTTCCCTTATATATATATCATGCCATATTATATTGTGAAACAATGCATTCAATTGACATCAATTAATTATTTAAAATAAATATGAATTGAGAGAAAAAAAGTAAGTTCGTCTCTAAATATGATTAAACTTTATCTCTTTTTTTATTGTGCCAATGTATCTAAATAATAAAATTCTCGAGTACGTGAGGTTTTTGTGAACTAACCAATTGTTTATCCAAAATAACATAACAATATTTTTGCTAATTTTGTATTTTATATATATTTTTATTAGAGATATTAAGTACATACTTCGTACATTAAATTCTTACATAAAGTACGCATGGCTTCTTATTGTTATAGTTCTTTTACTTACTTGACTATTAAATTTTCTAATTTTTTTGAATTGAGTCGTTCAGTCGCCTTCGACGGTCCGATCCACCGCCGGTATTGTTTTAATTTTGATTAAAAAATACAACAATAATACAGTATATATTATATTATTATGTATTAGGCTATATATTACTTACTTGATGAAATCAATTAAATATGATATTTGTGTGGAATTAATGATGGAAGAAATATAACGAAGAGAGCCAAACGAAATTAAAAGTTAATTTGAAATTTGAATTTAAAGAAAAATATTAAGTTGAATAAATTGAACACTTGTTCGTGCACATAAAGACGACGTAGACTCGAGACCACTAAGACATTTCTGGTGCATGATAAATATGTCAATGGCAAGTAAGAGATAACTCTGAAACAAACAAAAAAATACATGGATATTTCTATAAAACATAAGAAATACCATAAACATAATCAGTAACTTTTTGCAATTCAAGCATAATGCAAGCTTTTACCCTTTTATTTTATTTTGCATTTTTTTTCCGATTTTTATACACGTTTTATAAATTTTGGAGACCCTTTAATTAGGCTAATTTAAGTAAATAACGGGCCAACATTGAACAAGCATATTTGTTAAAATATACGTAAAAACTTAAACCACATATTATTTATTTGGGGAGTTCTATGATAGACCTATTTTCTTATTATAGACCATTTTTCAAAAAATTATTTTAAGAATTTTAGTTATTTATTAATTAGTTATACACAATTTATGTTTTGGATAGCATTAAATGATAAATATACTCTACAATCTTACAAAAAAAATCATTATTTAACAAATATTTGATTTTTTTTTTTTTAAATGGGTCAATGATAAGAAAATTGGTCTATCATAGAACTCTTCTATTTTTATTTATAAATAAACATGTGTTTAGTGAACTCTTCATTTTTCCATCCATTAATCAATACACACCCTATTTTTTTGTTTGTACATAGCTTAATAACAATTAATAAGTTAACAACACACATTATGTATAAATAGTCGTTATTTTCTTTTTAGTTTTTTAATGAGACGGGTCAATTCGTACTTAGTTTTGTATCAATATATATGAGAATCTTCACAATGTTCGCGTTTTTCGCATTTTCAGATAATATTCTTACAAATCATAAGGTTTGCATTTATATGCTTTTCGTACATTAGTTGTAGCATTTAATTTTTCATTTTGTTCATTTTGTTTTCTTAAAAAATACTGTCAAGATTTGTCACTAATATCTAATAATATCTAGTATTAAATAATCTCAACCCTAGCTTAGCTTTCTTTCGATGCCACCTCAAGTTCTGTAAAGAAAAAGGAGAACCGAAGCTCAGACGAAGGTAAAAATGAAAATCAAGAGATATGGAAAGGATAACAGATAAAATCATTTGGAATTTTTCAATAACAATACATTTGATCAATTATATAATGTCACAAGCAAATGCTCGCATTTTGCGCAACTTAACACTCTCTATCATTATATATTGATGCGATATTTATTTTTTATCACGAAACAATGATATTCAGTTGATATCAATTAATTAATAAAATATAAATAAAATAAATATAAATTACCAAAAAACAATAAGTTCATCTCTAGATATGATTAAACTTAGTTCTATTTTTTTTATTGTGCCAATGTATCTATAAAATGCTTAAGTACGTAAGGTTTTTATAACATAACCAATTGTTTATCCAAAATAACATTATATACTTTTTTTTGCTAATTTTGTATTTCTTTTATTAGAGATACTAAGTACATACTTCATACACAAAATTCTTACATAGCATACTCATGGCTTCTTATTTTTATTGTTCTTTTACTTACTCTACTATTAAATTTCCATTTTTTTTAAGGAGCCGAACTTATATAAATGTTTAATTTCGATTACAAAATACAACAATAATACACTATATATTATGTATTATGTCATATATTATTCGATGAAATCAATTATACATAATATTCGTGTGGAATGAATGACTGAATAAATATAACAAAGAGAGTCGAACAAAATTAGAAGTTAATTTAATTTAGATCAAATTTCATATGTTTTCCTATAAAGTCCTACAATTTTACGTATACTCCTGCAAAACATGAAATATTATGAATATTTCTATAAAATTGTTATAATCTCATGGATGTCTATTTTTGTTAACTATCCTTTAAAATTACATTTAATTTTTGTTTTCCCCATTTACTCCATATGTAAATAAAGAATAAAATTTATGTCGGAAAAATAAAAAAAAAACACAAATTAGCGGTAATCTTAAGTAATAGTTAACCTAAATCTAACAAAAAAATATATTCATGAAATTTTAGTAGTTTCGTAAGGATATTCATGACATTTGACGTCTTGCAAGGGTATACGTGAAATCGTGGGATTTTGTCGAGGGATAATGCAATTCAAGCAAAATGCAAGATTTTACATTTTTTTTTTGTTGTTGTTCCGAATTTTCCTATTTGTATACACGTTTTATAAATTTTTATAGCTAAAAATTCTGTGGAGGCCCTTTAATAAAGCTAATTTAAGTAAATAACAGGCCAACAAATCTATAAACAAGCACTTTGTTAAAATCTCTGTTAAAACTTAAACCACACATTATTTATTTATAAATAAACATGTGTTTAGTGAACTCATATTAGCCCCTAATCAATACACACTCCATTTTTTTTGTACATAGCTTAATAACAATTAACAAGTTAACAACACATTGTCTATAGCCATGGATTCCCTCCGTAAATCCTTCAAATCCTCCGTCTCGCCCGTGGACGATAATATGGAGGTAATCGTGAGGATTGATGGCAACCCAACAGACGAACCATCGCTCGAATCCCTTTCGATTGATCGCAGTCCATCTTTCAACGGCGAGAGAGCCCTTCGGTTCTCTTGTCAAGGTTCCAATTTCGATACTGAGCAGAGTAACCAACCATCCGTTGCTTGGTCTAGCGGAACTGCGGGGGAAGATGGCGAGGAAAAGGAAAGTAGATTGCGGCAGAGGAAATCGAAATCTTCGCGCAAGAATGAAGAAAGTAAACCTGAAATGGTGGTCGATTCTATCAAGAGCGGTACTTCTTCTCGTCTTTTCGGCCAACCGAAGTCCAGACTACTCGATCCATCTCCGCCACATAATGGTGGAATCGAGAAAATATCAGGACGGTATCCTCCTCGATCAGGTCAGATCAAATCAGACATGTTCTTGAAATCAGGTCTTTGCAAAGACGACGATGACGATCCCTTCATCGTCGACGAAGAGATCCCTAATGCATTCAAAAGCACTGATCTTGATTTCGTCACGATTTTACAATGGTTTTTCCTAGTTCTAATTCTCTGTTCAATGCTATACACATTCTCCATCCCTGATCTGCGCAAGGTGACAGTATGGACTTTACAACTATGGAAATGGGAGATCGTAGGGTTCGTATTGTTTTGTGGCCGATTAATCTCTGGATGGGTGATTAGAATCATTGTATTCTTCCTCGAACAAAGCTTTCTTCTACGCAAACGTGTATTATATTTTGTGTATGGTCTTCGTCGAGCCGTGACGAACACTCTCTGGCTCGGCCTCGTCGTGTGCTCCTGGTACTCTCTTTTTGACGAAGACAAACGAAATCATATTAAGCCCATAAGGCACGCTACGAAAATACTCGTGTGCTTTCTCGTCACGTCAGTCTTTTATCTTGGTAAAACTCTAGTCGTGAAAGTAATGGCATCGATTTTTCACGTGAGCGCATATTTCGACCGAATACGAGAAGCATTATTCCATCAATATGTGATCGAGACTCTCTCAGGCCCGCCCATAATTGAAATGGAGAAAGCCAGAGACGAAGAGGAACGAATTATCTCGGACTTGAAACGATTTCAAAGTATGGGGGTGGCCATACCAAATGAACTTCGTAAGGCCGCACTGCCCGCGACTAATGTTCAAAAATGGATCTCATGGAATCAAAGGAAAAAAGAGGAGGGAAATCAGATGACGATTTCGATCAAACAAATGTATAAACTTAATGAGAGGAATGTATCCGCGTGGAGTATGAAGAGATTGATAAGGATAGTGAGGAACGGTACGCTTACCACACTTGATGAACGAATTCCTCCGATACTTAGCGATCAGGACGAATCGATGACTCAGATTCGAAGCGAGTATGAAGCGAAGATTGCTTCCAAAAAAATATTTATTAACGTTGCCAAGAACGGTTCGACATACATATACTTGTCGGATTTGCTACGATTTATGAGACAAGCAGAAGCTCTGCAAACACTGAGTCTATTCGAAGGAGCTCAAGAGAATAATAGGATTTCAAAAAAATCTTTGAAGAATTGGGTGGTAACGTAGATATAATTATATAAATCAAGGTTTAATCGAATTGAACTAAAATCAGTTAAAATTGAGGTTTTGTGATGACATAGGTGAATGCATTCAGAGAGCGAAAGGCACTTTCTTTGACGTTGAACGATACGAAAACGGCGGTGAATAATCTCAACCACATGATTAATGTGGTTGTCGGTGTCATTGCTTTTGTGGTTTCGCTCGTCATTTTGGAGATCGCACCGCCACATTTCTTCGCTCTTCTTGGATCGCAAGTGCTTCTTGCAGTTTTTATATTTGGAAATACGTTGAAGACTGTTTTCGAAGCGATAGTTTTTGTATTCGTCACACATCCTTTCGATGTTGGAGACCGTTGCGATGTCGGAGGCGAAGAGGTAAATAAATAAATGAAAAACTAAGAATATTTTTTCACGAAAATTATGTATCAACACAAAAATAATATATCAACACTAAAAATAATATATTGATATAAAAAATAGTATATTTGCCTCAAAAGTGATGTAGTAATCCTAAAATGTATGTTGACGCCCAAAACAGTTTGTTAGAACTGAAAATTGTACATTGAAATTGATTTTTTTTGGAATATTGGTTAGATTTCATATTTAAAAAAATTTTGGGTCTTTTTAGCTGGTTGTGGAGGAAATGAATATTACAACGACGACTTTTCTGAGACCCAACAATCTAAAGATTATTTACCCGAACAATGTACTCGCCACAAAAAACATCGCAAATTATTACCGAAGCCCCGAAATGGGAGACTCCATTGATTTTTGCGTTCATGTCTCTACGCCATTAGAGAAACGCAACATATTGAAAGAAAGAATTATTAAGTAACTCTCTTTTAACATTCTTCTTCTTCTTAAAAAATTTTTGGGACAAAACTATACCAATTAAACATTGATATTTTTGTAGTTTCGTGGAGAACAAGACGGAATATTGGTATCCAAAACCCACGGTGGTGACGAAAGACATAGACGACATGAATAGACTCAAAATCTCGATATCGATGCGTCACCGAATAAACCATCAAGATATGAGAATGCGGTTAGAAAGGAGAGAATTAGTCGTCGAAGAGATGATTCGTGTTTTGCGAGAACTCGAAATCGAGTTTTGGATGTTGCCGTTGGATGTAAATGTGAATACCTTTCCTCCCGCTACCTCCTCTCGCACGCCGTCTAAATGGAGCGAACATCAATTAACGTGACATGTGCATTGCAAACTTGACATGTTTTTTAGTTAATTGAGTTCCCTAAAAAAACAGTAATATTTTTTGTGTTTAGTTTAGTATTGAAATATATATTACATTGCAGTAATAATATAAAAATATTTCGAAGGAATAATAATAAAAAATGAGTATCTACTTGCATTTACTTATAATTGTGTTATGATATGTTAATTCCTAACTTCATCCTGTATAAAGAAAACATTGTATTTAATATACTTTACTCAATTTGTTGGCAAATCACATCCAAGAGGACATGATTGATATTTTACTTTTTCAGGAGATCAATTGATGCTAGCCTTGTTTGCCTCAGCCTAGTTAATTCCTCTTGTCCTCTACTATCTGTACTACCAAACTACCAAATCTCTGTCACATGCAGATTAAATTCTTCGAAATTTAGTCCCACTAACCAGAACTCAATACCTGTAAGAAAGAATCCTAATTTAGCTTTCTTTTGCTTTGTCTTTGCTCTCTTTTCTTTCTTTTTCATTGGCCCCCTCGTCCTTTTATCCTCGTGAGAAGGAAAGCATAGAATTCCAGAGACCATGTTTGCCCAATATATAAGTTCGGCTCTCACATCTCATTTCACAAAAATAATTACAAGTTACATAAACAAAAATAATAATTACATAACAAAAATGGTGGGTTTGAAGGTTTTCGGTCAGCCAGCAGCGACGGAAGTTTCTAGAGTACTGACATGCCTTTTCGAAAAGAACCTCCCGTTCCAGCTAGTTCGAATTGATTCATTCAAGCAAGAACACAAGATTCCTGAATTTCTGCAATTACAGGCTAGAAACTTTTTTTAAATTCGATATTTTTGAGATTATATGCAATTTTAACCTACTGTATCCTGCAGGATCCATGCGGACAAGTGACTTTCAAGGAAGGCGGCCTCACTCTCGTAGGTATGAAAAGTTATGACGTAATAATTTTGAAATATTTACGCGGTAATCACATTTATCCCTATGCAGATTCAAGGAATATAATAAGGCACCTGTGCACCAAGTACCCGAACGAAGGAAACAAGAATCTGTATGGAAACGGATCCCTCGAGAGGGCCTCCATCGAGCAATGGCTTCAAGCCGAAGCCCAAAACTTTGCTTTGCCTAGCAATGAGCTGGTTTTCCAGTTGGCCTTCGCCAAATCGCTCGGCAAAGAACCCGATATGGCCATCATTGAAGAGAACGAGAAACGGTTATCTGATATTTTGGATGTTTATGACCAGAAGCTCGGCAAAGACGAGTATTTAGCTGGCGACGAGTTTACTCTGGCCGATCTTTCTCACCTTCCCAACACGTATTATTTGACTACTAAATGCGAGAGGGGCAAGAAATTGTTTAAGGAGAGAAAGAATGTGGCGCGTTGGGTTAGAGACATCACGAACCGTGGATCATGGGAGAAAGTGGTGGAGACGCAGAAGGAGCGCCCGTGCCCACTCGACAAATAAGCACGAGATCATTCAGTTTTTTCTTTTACGTAATTTTCAATAATAAGATCATCCCTATATAAATTAATTATATACTGCGAACGCGACATATCTGGATTATATATGGAATCAATGAATAATTAATCTTGTTGAGTATCGATCGATGGATAACTAATCTTGTTGAGTATCAATGAATAAACTTTTTTTTATGAAAAATCAATGAATAAACTTGAATTAACATAGCCCAAAAAATGTTTTCACAACTTACAATATATCACAACATTAGGATTACAATGATTTGTACAGTTTAATTCATTTCAAAAACTCTTTTGAAATAATTTATATTCCAAACAAGTTAAAAAAAACACAACATATCCAATACGGCGCACACATTATGCTTGGTTAGAGAGATGGCAGGTTTCCAAGTTAAGATCAGTCTGCCACCACTGATCGATCTCGTGACATAACTTCCAGCTGTCATTCGTAGAATTACTTCGGTTAACCGTCACTCGAGCCGATGGAAGGAGATACAACCTCTCGGACTCAACCCCCACTAAGCTCCAGCACATATCCCTGAACGACAAATGTGACGAATCACTCTTTTCATCGTTACTTTGTTCGGTCTCCATCTTCCTATCCTGAAAATAATTTATGTACTCCGAGCAAATCGGGTCTCCGGGGTTCAAGAAAACATGCGGAACCCACGGTGCCAATTTCTTGAACGACTCAGCAGTCTTAGTTTCGTGACTTTTCATGATATTAGCCACGCCCACCCGAAACTTTTTCTTCGCACTCCGCATCTTATCTTTCATCTTGTCATTGACGACGCCAGGGATCATTTCGATGGGCGACGTGGCGAAAGGAGGGTTGAAGAGGAAGCTCTTGAGATGGGTATCTTGTTTTGCGAAATGCTTGCCGGCGAGAGTTGCCAGTGATGCACCGAGCGAATGTCCTCCGAGCCAAACATTTTCGTAACCCACTTTTGAGCATAGAGCGCTTAATATTTCCAGCGCTTTTTGATACCGCGAGGTTTTGTGGAGGCTACTATTGAGTGTACGTAAATTGAGAACGAGGTCTCTCATGATCGTTTCTCGCTTTTTCATCGTGCCTCTGAAAGCGAAAATGTATTTTGGAGCTGCAGGGTCGGCTCGAGAAGCAGACGAAATGGGATTGTACTCGTAGATGGCGCCTGCTATAGTGGAATCAAAATCATCGTGGAACTTAATGTATAGACGGAAATCGAAGCGCTCCCACCAGGTTGGTGCGAGGGCATTAGGGCCTTGCCGGTTTCCGAGACGGTCCAGCTCGAGGATGTAGACACCTCTCACTAAGCATGCTACCACTTTTCTCTGCTCGTTCGGACAATTCCTGATAGAATTTTGATGGTATCGATTTTTTTTATGTTTGGCTCGATTTTTATGGATGAATAATTGAAAAGAAGAAAGTAAATGCTAACCAGTTTATAGGGGTCAAATTTGTCGGTCCGGCGAGATCGAAGTCTTCTCTTTCCCTCTTTTTTGCCATTGAATCCGAACCCATAAAAGCTTGCCAAGAAAAAGGAAAATTCGTGCAGTTTAATTTGTGATGCACTGAATTCGATGAAAATTAATTCATTTCACAAGATTTGATAACTGAAGGGATCTGAGGAAATTCAAGTTAAGAAGGAACAATTCATTCAGATTTCTATTTTTCCATAAAACGTTTACTAATACATTTCAAATTTATTTTTTGTAGTTGACTAGACAAGTTGTAAGTTTTTGAACTTCTGAGAGGAAGCAATTTGTTAATTTTAAAGGAGAATGTTGCTCTTCCCCCACTACATGTCTCCCACAACTCTTGATGTGTTGGCAATGGATTGACACCCTATAATTTAACACAAAAACATGAGTTAACATCAAAATTTGCGCGTTATTTATATTATGTTATGATTTAACATCAAATTAAGGTGTTAAGTCATGTACTTGTGTGTTAATTTTTAGTGGTGACACGTCATCAAGAGTGGTGGGGGATGATAGTGGGGGATGTACATCATCACTCAATTTTAAATGATTACTGAATAACTAGAAAGTTTGCAGAAGTTTCTTATGTAGACTAGTCTACAGACCAAACGAGGTACTAGTTCTGTGGTTTCCACGAGTCCAACTTGTCTGTGGCCGAGAGCATGAAGCCACATGTGGCCATGCTTGCGTGACTTGATTTCATTGGTCAATACAATGTATTTTGCATATAAACCCCTACTTTATATAAATTAACTGTTTAGGATTTCCGTAAAAATAGGGATTTATATGCAAAAAATACATTGTATTGACCAATGAAATCAAGCCACGCAGGCATGGCCACATGTGGCTTCATGCTCTCGGCCACAGACAAGTTGGACTCGGTTTCCACTATCTTTTATGAGGAGTGCGTTTTCTCTGTGGCCTCCCAAAAGAAGCCACATGTGAAACTGCCTGCGTGGCTTTTTTTCATTGGTCAATACAATGTATTTTGCACATAAACTCTTATTTTATATAAATTAACTGTCTAGAGATTTCCGTGAAAGTAGGAGTTTATATGCAAAAAATACATTGTATTGACCAATAAAACGAAGCCACGCAGGCAGTTTCACATGTGGCTTTCTTTCGGAGGCCACAGAGAAAACCCACTCTTTTATGAGGCCATATAAGTGCCCCCATATTTGACCAAAACATCCTTTATATACTAATTAACATTTGGTTTTTCTAAAGAAAAATACTCATCAACACGATTAATTTCTTTTTCTTTTTTTTTGAGAAAAATAAAGGGGACTTGATTCACTTCTATTGCTATATTAATAGAGAATTTACAAACATATAGATGAAACTAAAATCGCATTAAAAAAATCTTAATTTCATTTTATAAGATATTTAATGAATGTACTTACTTACTAATACTCAAGCACATCTAGAGCTGGCAAAATCTGACCCGATCCGAAAAAATGACCCGACCCGACCCGAAAATATTGAAAAGTCAACGACCCGAACCCGAATCCGAAACCGAATGATCCGAATCCGAAATCGACCCGAAACCGAATGACCCGAACCCGAAATCGACCCGAAACCGAATGATCTGAAACCCGAATGACCCGAAACTCATGACCCGAATGACCCGAAAATTAAAATATTATTGTTAAAATCAATATAATATTGCTAAAATATCTTGGAATCAATAAAATAAATCAGAAATTACCCGAAAACTAAATTTTTGGAAAATCGAATGATTCGAAATCAAATTTTGTGAAATTTGAATTACCCGAAAATTAGAATAGTCACGACCCGAATGACCCGAAAATCGAAACGACCCGAACCCGAATGATCCGAAAATCGAAACGACCCGAACCCGAATGATCCGAAAACCGAAACGATCCGAACCCGAATGACCCGAAAACCGAAACGATCCGAACCCGAATGACCCTAAAATCGAAACGACCCGAACCCGAACGACGCGAAAACCGAAACGACCCGAACCCGAACGATCCGAAACCCGAACGACCAGCGACCCGAACGACCCGATGACCCGAATGACCCGCAAACCGAAACGATCCGAACCCGAAATGACCCGAAATGACCCGAACCCGACCCGACCCGCCCGATTGCCACCTCTAAGCACACCCCCTAACTCAAAACCCAGGAAAACAGATTCTAGACTTTTTATAATACAACTCCGAATTGAAATGATGGTTATTACACAAACCCTTAGAAGAAAAACCTGAATTCGAATGATTAATTAATTAATTATGTGATACATGTTAGTTAATTATGTATCGAATGATAATTAACATGCTAAATTACTTATGTTAATTGTAATACACAGGATCTTTTTTAAATGAATTGTGGGGGCAAAAAAAGATTCCCATCTTTTATTTAATGAACGGTCCTGGAGCCTAATATTCTACCTTTCTTGGTCAAGTCTCAAAATAATTAATAACATACATTGTCAGAAAAATATTATATATGTCCATAAAATGTATATACGCGCAAAAATAATGTATATTGATAAAAACATATGTTTATAAGAAAAGAAAAAAAAGTAAGATGTGCATATGCAAAAGATATAGAAATGTTAAAAAGAAATCCACAAATAAATCCAAAAAAAAAAAAATTAAGGATCAAAATATGATGTTGAAATTAGAAATATATATTTTTGTATTTAGCAAAATATAGTGTTAAAAATATATTATTTTATTCTTAATTTTAGTCATGTTAACATGTTGGATTCAGCAGTATATTTTATTAATTTGAAGAGTATCTTTTGTCAATTTCATTAGCAAAAATGATACGCTCACAAACATAATCCACAAATCTAATCCCGACAAGCATTTTTAAATATAAAATATGTAGGACCCAAACAAATTATGTTCCATATATAATTAATTTATACCTAAAATTGTTTGTCGGGATATGATTTGTGAATTATGTTTGTGAGTGTATCATTTTTTATTTCATTAGTATATATTTTGCCTGCGTGAATTCTTTTTGGATTTTTTTTTTTGGATTCTCGTTAGCAAACCTGAAATATCTTATTATATATGTCCCTCATTTTGTTTTTCTTTGTGTTACTGATATTGAAATATTATTTCAATATTGAATTTATATGTAAAATATTTATGGAATAATTTAGTATTAATGTGTCAATTTTTATGTTGAATGAAATACGGAAGTTCATATTTACGACTAAGACATCGATATAACTAATTCGGCATACGATTTAAATTACAATTATGATTTACAATTATATCATAAAATTCACATAATTCATATCCTAGAATTTACTAGTGAAAAAAACAACATTATTAATTCTTCTATAATCAGACAGAAAAGCGCTAATAAGATTGAATGACAGTGCCACATGCATATTGTCTTCCTGATCCATGCACAAATCTAGTCCTGCTCAGTTAATAACACAACTCGAAACTAAATCGAAGAATGTAGTAAACTTTATCTTTAATTATATCTTTTACTTTAGTTCTTTCTCTTTTGCTTTTTTGAGTTTCTCCTCTTCAGAAGCAAGGCATTCTTTGTCCATAATCATGGTATATAAACCCCCCAACAGAACCATCATAATCATCCACTCAAAACAAATATCAATCTTCTTAACTATTCATCTTATTCGGAACCCTAAACAGGAGAGAAATTCATGGCTAGTACTGTGAAGATCTTCGGGTCACCGACCTCCGCTGAGGTGGCAAGAGTGCTCACTTGTCTCTTCGAGAAGGATGTCGAATTCCAACTCATTCGAGTCGACACCTATAGGGGTCCACAACGCATGCCCGAATACCTCAAGCTTCAGGTAATTTTCTTTGAAGCTCCCAAATTTCATCCACAAAATTAACATCCAATTACTATATATACTAACAAGTCGCTCTTATGCAGCCCCGCGGCGAAGCACTCACTTTCGAAGATGGAAAATCGACTCTCGTCGGTAAGAATTTCATACGGGTCCCGTACAATTGCATTGGATCAAATTACAACATCTATAATTTGAAACTATTTGATATTGATCATTACAGAGTCGAGGAAGATATGTCGTCACATTACGGAACATTACCCCGATAAGGGCTACAAGGAACTCCTCGGCTGCGGTGCACTCGAACGTGCAACCATCGAACAATGGCTCCAAACCGAGGAGCACAGCTTCGACCCGCCATGTTCGGACCTTGTATTCAGCCTTGCATTCGATATGAAGGTTGACGAAGAATGGGTCAAGAATAACAATAATAAGAAGGAGCTCGACAAGGTTTTGGACATCTACGAACAGCGCCTCAAAGAGACTCGCTATCTAGCTGGCGACAAGTTCACACTCGCTGACCTGTCACACTTGCCCAATACGCAGCGCCTGGCATCTGACAAGCGTTGCAAGACTTTATTCGAGAAGCGTACCAATGTTAGCAGGTGGTGGGGCGAGGTATCACGGCGCGCTTCGTGGCAAAAGGTGGTTGCCATGCAACAGGGCCCACCTCCAAGGGTCTGAATGAGCCCTGCATTATGGGACACAAGTGGTTCCTGTCCATTGCATTTATGTTGTTCTTTTGATGTTTCGTTTCGGTTCGGGTCGGGTCTTACCATTCTTCTGAGAAGTTTGGAATCGGTTGTTTTTTCGTCTGTGTCGAGCATGGTGCCTTTCGCCCCATGCTTCTTTAGTATTTTATCATTTTAAGTTGTGGGTGGCCTTGAGCCTGAATAAATTTGCTTCCTAGTTTGTTTGAGTCCAATATCTTTTGTTAAATTCAATGTGATGCGATAAGAATATTATCCTGTTTTCAAGAGATAAAAAAATATTCCTTTCTTTTTCTTTCATTTCACAAGCCATGCACAAAAATCACAAGGAAGCCCGAAATCTCAATAAACTCATATTCAGAAAGAAAAAAAAGAACAAATTAACTCCAAATTGCAAAGAAACAAATAATACAACAAAATGAATATCAGTTGGCATAGACAAACAATATATATAGATTACAAAAACAAATTAAAAAAATAAACAAAGCAGTAAAACATCGATCTTTTACATGCTCTCGATCATCATCTCGAATATTTATTATGTTTGTAAAAGTTGGCCTTCCTTTGTCTTGGTAAGAAGCTGCCTGGCCCGGACTCGCACCTGCAGCCTGACAAGTGCTTGCATGCAATGGATGGCCACCTCTGCCTGCCTCCTCACATACGCTCCTCGTGCCACCGCCTGAAGCCTTACCAGGCTCTTCAGTGCCTTAAACGCCCGTCTTGCCTAATTAAACAACAATTAGCTTCATTTTATTACCATCTTTGAATTTATGTTAAGTGAGTAATTTGCGCATTGAGAAATGAATTTAGAAATGACCAAATCAAGGATTTGGTTCTTATCATTGGATTATAGTAATCATATTCATGGTTGCAAATAGCTAGTGCCGCTATAGCGCGATATAACGTTATTTGGATGCTAAACGCTGCAATTTTGTTGTGCTTTTTAAACTCTCGATGAGTTCTTTGAATTGGATACATGAAAAAATAGTAAATCAGTTAAAAAATAACTAAAAAATTGTTCATCTTTGAATATTCATGAACGCGATATTTCATGATATTATTTTAAAATATAGATCATGATACAAAATACAAAATATTTATTAATTTTGTACCTTGCAAAAATGTTGCGCACTACACACATAGGGATGTCAATGGGTCGGGTTCGGATCGGGTATAGGCTCATCCATACCCTTACCCATCTTAATCGGATAATATCCATACCCGACCCGTCAACTAAACGGGTAATTTTACCCGCCCCGTTTATTACCCGCGGGTTTTCGGATTACCCACGGGGATTTTTACCCATACCTAAATATATACAAAACATTAAAATATACTAACGAAAAATATATTTTTTCAAATTAAAATATTACCACATAACATAATAATATCACAAAATAAACAACAAATATTTTTAAGTAGAAATTATTTTATGAAACTAAAATTGGTAGAAACGTGAAATAGCTGTAAAAAAATAAATAAATAAACATGAATCTAGGAATTTATTTATTATAGTTTTATTTACTAAACAAATAAAATAAAATAAAAGAAAATTGTATAATAAAGAAAAGTAGAAAAAATAGATTAAAATATTAATATAACTATGATTATTAAGGACCGGGTTCGGATCGGGTATGCCCACGGGTCGGGTACGACCTCACCCATACCCTACCCGTACCCGTGTCGGGTATTTTTTAATCGGGTAATATCCGACCCGCTAGTAGGCTTAATCGGGTATTACCCGACCCGCCCGGGTCGGATACCCGTCGGGCACGGGTATTACCCAACCCATTGACATCCCTATACACACAATTCACCGCAAGAAAAATCTTAAACATTATAGGACGCTAAACACTATTTGTGACATTGATCATACTTGAACAAAAATTATCTGGATTCAATTTATCATGGAAGTTAAACAAAAATGACAAGCCATATAATACTCGGATATATACTTGATTTATGTAAATAGATATTTTGTAGAAATTTCAAGGAAAAGAAAAAAAAGTTGAAAAAAAAGCATACCAGATGGCCACGAAAGTACGCTTGTATTGTAACGGCAGCGACATCCTCCCGAGAGAAGCCCTCTTTGACGAGCAAATTATACTCCTCATTCGAACTCTCGCCATCGTCGGCCTTGAGCGGGGTAGTTGCGGCGGCCTCTTCCGCCACCCTGGAATTATACACCTTAACCTCTTTATTTCCTCCATCCAAGGCCGCGACCGAACGAAGCGGAGACCTCGACAAAGTATGCCTGAACACGCTGAACCAACGTCTCGACGCGCCGTGTCTCCTATGCGGGGTTCGAGGCGTACGCCTGCCACAACACGTATGTTTTGCTCGAGGCGTTTTTGGCGTCTTCGGCGTACGCGCATTCAGCTTTGGTGACTTGCCTGGCAGACACGGACCGGTATTCTGGTGGTGTCGACCGATGCAGCATATGCACGCCGCTTGTTTGGAACCCCGTTTGTTCGATTCGGTTGTTTGGGATTTCTTGTGTTGCGTGCTTACGCAGCAGAAATGGCGTGTTCGGGCCATTTCTAGGTTTTGTCTGATTTCTATGAGGTTTGGACATGCAGGGTGAGATTGAATGAAGAAGACTTATAGGATTAGGAGAGATGATTGACATGCCTCTACAGCTGTATTGGTTTGTTGTTCTTGAAAAATTAGGAAAATTAGGACGTGGGTGCATGAAAAATGAACGCGGAGTGACAGAATGATAAGTAAAATAAATAAAAGGATATCAATCAAATGATAAATAAAAAGATATCAATCCGATCAAATGTATTGCTATCCACGAAGTCTATTAGTAAGAAATAATAAGTAGTTTAATTCCACGTTTATTTACTAGTTTTTATAACGAAAATGTTGGATATACCATAACTCTCCCCTCACATCTTTGATGACGTGGATACGATTTAACATCTTAAAAATTAACACTTTAATTCATGATTTAACATCTTAATTGCATAAATTAAGATAATAAAATTATAAATTAAGATGTTAAATCATATATTTATGTGTTTATTTTGAAAGTGTTAAATGATATCCACGCTGTGTTGAACGGATACGCCGATACAGCGATACGGATAACGCGTATCGGACACGGGGATACGATAATTTAACATATGATTTATGATACGATACGAATACGACGATACGAGTAAATTCGATTTTTTAAAGTATTCGCGCAACATAGTATCCACCTCATCAAATATGTGGGAAAAGAATACTAGGGTGCATCACTACTCTTTTTATAATTTGAGGCTTGATGAATGATGAATGATTGAATGGGGTCCGACGACTTCCAGTAGTCATAACTTATAAGTACTTTGGTTTGGGCTTTGAGCAATCAATGAGTTTAGGGGCCTGTTGAACAAATTAAATTGGATATGCACCTTTCTAAATGGGCCCTCGAAAGGGCCGCAACACTAATGCCCGCATGTTATTAATTGGTTGATTAATTTACTGGTTTTTATTATTATTATTATTATTATTATTATAAATAGAAAAGATTCTTACTTCCTCCATCTATCGATGTTAATGAAAATCGAATCACAATTTTTCACAACATATAATTTTTATGTCTCACACTCAACCAATTGAGTTATGGATATTTAAATTTCGAAATATGAGTAACTCACCCAATATCACAATTCCCACTAGTGCAAACGTAAATCTTGTATCTATGAAGGATAGCTTTGATCATGTTTTAGAATTATAATCTTTTGCATTCATTTTAATTTATTTCATTCTCATTTTATTTGTATACCATAAACACTATTTACGATGTCTTAGAAAATATTTCATGTAAACACGATTATCGTGAAAATTTGTGATTTTCTCTAACTTCATAGATATTCTTTATTTTTTTTCAAATATTAAATAGGAAACAAATTCTTTCAAAAATATTTCCTTCACATAGTTAGTTAAATTATAAAATTGAATATATTATAGTTTATAAGAATAAAATGTTTACTACTTGATAATATTTTATTTATTGATCCCAAAACATATTTTAAAACTCGAAACAAACGGCCCCTTAAAGGACTTTCTATTTGTTGTCAAGAGCCATATGTCAACCGTTTGTTCGAACAATCAGGTAGCATCACATGATATTATATTGTTTTTATTTTTATTTTTTTAACAATGTAATGTGTAGCGTTGCTAAAAATATATTCAAAAATATATTAAAGTAAGATACATAATATCGAAAAATCAATATAGATATAGTTATATTAAAAATATATATAAATTACTATTAAACAAATAATGATCATGTAAAAAGATATATTGATATTTTAAAATATATATTACATATTAAAAAAAATTACAATTCAAAAAAATATATATCGGAGTTAAAAATGTATACAGTATATAACATATTTTACAAGATATAGTGTACATCTAAAACATTATATTTTAGAAGGTTAAACCAAACACGTATTGTTTAAAAACAAATATCACACGTATAAAAATATATAGCAAAAAGAAAATGTGATCCATCTAAAAAAATATATTTCTGGAAGTATAAAACAAACACATATTTTATTTCAAGAGATGTATATTATAGTTAAAATAAATATACATTAAAAAAACTCAAACCGAAAGGGTGGATGGACCGAATCATTCCTCAGCTTACATTTGCTTCATCAACAAAATTTGAGTGTGGAACTAATTATTAATATGTTATATTTTTTAGCTAAATTACAGAATTTTTTTTAATACAAATCACTTTCGCCAGGCCTTCTTGTGAAAAAGGGAAAACATATTTTTTTATAATTGTATTAATTTTAAAATAACAAAAAAAAATTGCATTTTCGATAGCCAAATGGCGAAAGTATATGTTTAGGAACTTTTATATAAGATTTTAGGGACTTATTCGTAAATATGTCATAACTTTTTACTGATATGACCAATTCAATTTCCGTTTATTTTTCTATATTTGCTATTGTGTGTGGAATGTTTGTGTTAAATTTTATAGCTTTATCTTGAATTTATAATTTACTAAAATTTTCTATTAATTATGTGTTTATTTGCAAAATCAGCATTACATGTTTTTTGAGATGTTTAAAAATCTAAAAAAATTATTTTTGTATTCTTGACGTGTTTGTGCATCTTTTTTATGTTAGGAGATTTGTCTGTTAAATTAGGAAAAAAAGATAATAAAAATATTTGGATAATTAGGTTAAATTGTTATCAAAATTCCCTCCTTTTTCTGTCATGGATTAAAGATTTGTTGTTATTTATATTTTTTTAATATACATTTTTTATATTATATATTAAAAATCTATTGTTATTCATATTTTTTCTATATTTAGAAAGATACGTTGTTATTTATATCTTTTTACTATTATTTTGTATTATTTATATATTATGAATTAAATATATGTAAATACTTGTTATTTATATTTTTTCTATACTATGAATTAAATATCTGTTGTTATTTATATATTTTTTTACTATTATTTATAATTTTACTATACCTAATTTCTTTTACTATTATTTATATATGTTTTTTAAGAAAGTTGTACATAAAAAGATATAAATGCTGGTGTTTTTAATTATGAGTTCATTGTTAGGATGTATAAATATTAGTGTTTTTAATTAGAAGTTCATTGTAAATAGATATAAATATAATAGATATTATAATTAGTATAATTCTATACTTTTTCCTGGCTCCTGGTTGAGCCACGTCACCAGGGGCCTTTTTGTAAAAAAAAAAATTTAATTTATATTTTGGTCCTTTTTATTTACATTTTGGTCCTTTTTATTTCGAAAAATTACACTTTGGTCCTTTTTTATTTACATTTTGGTCCTCCAAGTTTAAAAAAATACATTTTGGTCCAGGGGCCTCTTTGTAAGAAAATTTTTAATTTACATATTGGTCCTTTTTTATTACATTTTGGTCCTTTTTAGTTGAAAAAACTATATTTTGGTCCTTTTTATTTTTGTTTTGGTCCTCTCAAGTTTAAAATATTACATTTTGGTACTTCATATTTACATCTTGATCCTCTTTAATTTACACATTTTAATTCGAAAAAAAAATTTAATTCACATTTTGGTCTTTTTTAATTTATATTTTGGTCCTTTTCAGTTTGAAAAATTACATTTCGGTCCTTCTCAGTTTGAAAATTCCACAACACCACACAAATCGAATCACTGGCCAATACAACGCTGCCGAAAAATAAATACAGAAAAAGCACAAATCATAAAAAAAAAAAAATCAACGTTCCCCGCGCAATTGCGCGGGGTTATAGCTAGTGAATATGAAAGTAAAATTTATAAACTCAACTACCTAAAAATACCAAGATGGAAGTTATAAAAGCAAGTATCTAAAAATATTAGATGTTGCATGTAGAAAATGACCGATTGGCCTAAATATGACTGCTGCGTTTTTTGGGCCACGAGTTTATTTGCCACGTGCTGAAATGGATTTTCTTCGTAGTTTAATAGCCTATCTCAATAGTTATTTGTCACTATTCTTAATTAAGATGTGTTACCTCTTACAATAACATTATTTATCTTTCTTTGTAAACATCATTTTTTTTTTGAAAAAACATTATTTCTTAATATCAATATTTTTTCCGTACCTCCTTCTGTATAGTTATTTCTTAGTTTCTGGAAATATTTCTTGAAGATGTTCTACATATTTATTTATTTTTTAACTAGAAATTAAATTTTCTTTGTGATCTTTTTTTTGAAGTGAAACGTAATCTATGAAGCATGAATATTATTGGTTTCTTTTTTATTTGTGATACCAATGCGATTTGTGCCCCTTTATCTTAGGTATCTTGTGCTAAGTATTTTTTTGTTTTCGATAATAAATGAAGAAGATTCATATGTCCTCTTTTCATTAATATCAATGATGATCGAACCCACAATTTTTCAAAACATATGATTTTTTTTTCCTCACATTGAATCAACTATATTATGTGTCCATTGACCCAAAAAAAATATTGGTTAAACAAAATGAGAACTTCACCCATCCTAGTACAACTCTCGTCCAAACACGCTTAACTGCGGAGTTCTGATGAGAGCTTTAGTACGGTATGATCGCATCCCGTTGTTTGGTTCTGCTTTGGAGAATGTCCTGGCATAGAATATGTCATGGAATCGCATGTCAAGGTATACTATTATTCCTTGGCATACTCTAGTACCACGTTTGGTCAGTACATTTATTTATTCCATGGCATACTGTTTCAACAAAAATATAAAAAATTTAAACATTCTATATTTATAAAAATAGCATATTTGTACTAAATTATTGTTATAAAAATACTTAGAATAAAATAAATTATAAAATTAATGATTCATCAAAATACAAAATAACCAAATTGGTTGAATTAATATTTCCTTGAATTCCTCCACCGATTAAACATTTTTTCGTCTATTGAAGGTATTTGTTGCTATGAGAAATAATTCGTTAAGTAAATATGAGAAGGAATGTATAATTTGCAAGAGCAATTTGTTGGACTTTAATTGAAGTAGGAAGAAAGGGGATCACAAGGAGAGAGAAAAATGGACAAAAGTTTATGCCCTTTTTTAATCACGCACGGAGAGAGAGAGAGAGAGTTGGATAAAAAATATAATTATTTTCTCTATCTAAAATAATCCAAGTATACCCCAAAATTCTAACATGGTATCAGAGTCAAGGTTATCGATCGACGGTTATCTAAAGCGACGATTATCGAGCGACGCTTATAAAAAAAAAAAAAAACGACGGTTATCGAGTTTAGTAGAAGTCGGAGAAGGAGTCACCAAGACAACCAAAGAGGTTACGTACTTGGGCTCACACGAACTTCACAACTCATTTCCGAATTATCGAGTTTAGTAGAAGTCGGAGAAGGAGTCACCAAGACAACCAAAGAGGTTACGTACTTGGGCTCACACGAACTTCACAACTCATTTCCGAATTATCGAGTTTAGTAGAAGTCGAAGAAGGAGTCACCAAGACAACCAAGAAGGTTACGTACTTGGGCTCACACGAACTTCACAACTCATTACCGATTTATCGAGTTCAGCAGAAATTTGGAGTAGGAGAAGGCCACGACAACCCAAGACGGTATGTTCGGGTTCCCACAAGTTTCGCAACTCAATTTCGACGAAGAAAAGAAACGATTCAAAGAAGAAAAAAAAATCGATCCGAAAAGAGGACGATTCGGAAAAAGGCAATTCGAAAATGATGATCCGAAAAAGGACGATTCGAAAAAAAGCCGATTAAAAAAAAAGAGTTTAAAAAAAAAAAATAGACGAGCGTGACGGAAAAAATATCACGGGGGAGTATCGAGAGAAAAAAAAAATAACGAAAAAAACATTAAGGGGGAGTATTAAAATTAATGTTTTTAATATTTTATATAATAATATATTTAATTACTAGGCAGGATAATTAGGATAATTATTAGAAGTGTAATTAAGGGGGATGTATCTTGAAATAAATAGGTGTCTATTGAATTAGAAGTATCTAGATAAATCAAGAGTTGTATTGAGAAGGTGCATGTGATCTATAAATGCAACTCATCTCATATGTTTTAGGAGAGAGAGAAAATCTCCACAGAAAAATAAATAAAAAATATTCAGAAAAATATATAGAAGAAATAATGAAGAAAAAAAGGAAGAATTACTCCCTGTGTTCGTGAGAAAATATAAAGGCAGAAAGTATTTTGGCCCTCAAATTCCCCACGTTATATCTTTGTTTCCATTGATTTGACACTCTTCCATAATATTGATCTCCCAAATTGTTCCCCAGATAATTTCTCTATCCAAAATAATCCAAGTATACCCCAAAATTCTAACAATTCTCACAAAAATAATATGAAATATTTCACTGGAAAAAGAAGATGCAAGCATAAAATCGATTGAAAAAAAATAACATGAATTCTTCTATTGAAAAAAAAATTCAAGCAAAAAATATTGTATAAAATAATATAAAGTTATCTATACAAAAATAATTCTAACATCAAATTAATGAAACAATGATAAATATAAGAAATAAAGAAAAATATACCTATCACATTTTTTGGCAAGATCTTTGAAAGAGATTCATGTATTTTGTTTTTCCAAAATTATTTTAATGAATGAAATGATGAAGAATACGTTTATTTATAGAAGGCTTGATATATTGATTTTTGGAGAAAAAATAAAAATTCATTCCTTCATCATGGGAATAGAAAAAAATCATCAATTTTGGTGATAATCATATTCCCATCAATTATGCCATCGGGCATGCAGTATTCCCTTATTTTATTACCTAGCGTGCTAACCAAACATGTGTATGGAATCCATGAAGAAGTATGTCAAGACATTCTAATTCTAAAGCTTGTAGCAAACGCTCATTGTGATTTGTTTATATCGGAATTAGGATTACAAGAGTTCAATATTACAAACATAATCCTTGAAATTAGCTCTCAGACCCCTTGTCATGAAATTTAGATCACCACTAGATCGATCAAATCCTAAGCTCTTCTTCGGAAACGTTTAACCACAAATCCCACCATCAACTTAAACACACCCCAAATCCTAATCAATATCTATCTCCACAACCACCTTATAATAGACTCAGTTGAAAAGTACTCACGAGATAAACCATGAGATACTTTAAAGTTTAAACTCCCCCAAACCCATGCTAAAAAAAATGATCTGCCATAAAAGAAACTAGCAAACCCACCAGTTCGATATCAAACATATAAACCACGACCAACATATCCACCTCTGTCTCGACATGTCAATGAAAACATCCCTGACCAACCCCAGTTTACACCCCAGTTTACACTGCTATTAACTACACACTAAAGTAAATAAATTTCATGTGCGAAACATTTCCTGAATTTTTACAAGTTCACATCCAGGTATAAAGATAGGCAAATCATTGTAGTTTTGAGTTGTTTGTTGAGTTCTTGCTTGTCTTGCCACTATATGAGCTATTCCGTTAAATCGTCTGGGAAGATAAACAACCTGGATATTTTTATTTTTTTGCAATATATAATCCAAGAATGTTGACAATAATTCTTCTGGATCGCCAGGGATTTTCTGTTAAAATAAGATCATCAGAAAGTATTTGGGATAAAATAAGAGAGTTCGTAAAACATACAATTGTTTGAAACATATTTATATTGGAGATAAAGAGTTATAGCATAATAGAGTTCATAAGCTTCAGCAGTGAGAGGATCGAGAGTTTCTAAGATACGTACATATGTCCAGGGGTGTCAATGGTTCGGATCCGGTTCGGATAGTGGTCATACCAGATCCATATTCATATTTTTTTCGGATACGGAATTACCCGGATCCGGATACGGTTCGGATAATAAACGGATACGGATATGGTTCGGATATTGTCGGATACGGATACGGATACGGTTACGGATACGGTTTTCTTTCGGATATTAAAACGGATACTATGTTATCATAACATAACTTACTTTTTAGTTATAAATATATATAATTTGTGACATGAACGATAAATATGATTATATTTAAACGTAATTTTACAATTGTGAGTTTAAATCACTCACAAATCATTAATTTGTATATGATTTTTCAACTAATATCAAATATAATACATAAAAATAATATATAATATACGTATCCGGATTCGGTTCCGGATACTCGAATCTGATTCCGAATATCCGGATCCTAAAAATATCCGGATCTGGAACACGGATCCGGTCCCCGCACCAAAACCGAATATCGAATTCGGTTCTAGATCCTAAAATTAGCAACTAGATTCATATCCGGATATTTTTTTCGAATCCGGATATTTTTTCGGATACGGTTCGGATCGGTTCGGGCAATATCCACACCATTGACTTCCCTATATGTCCTCCATCCACGATAAACATTAAAATTTACAATTAGAATTCCAGCAGGAGTATCTCGCATCCGAGATGCATCTGAAAAAATTAGTAACGCAGAGGCAGAATTATTAAAACATAAAATAGGAGGAGGTTTAGGTGGTGGTTTAGTTTTATGAGGTGAGGAATCAATCCATAATGTAAAATTACTTTCATGGGCAGTATTATTATTAGAGATAATGGAGTTAGGGATATTCGCCAAGGCTTTTTGAAGAATGGTGTTTGGATTTAAATGTTTAGCTCGGAAAATCCAATCACATCTTGCTTTCCATGTAATACCATGAAAGAGTAAAAAAGAGATCACCCTCAACTAATGTCAAAATTTTGATTACTTTTTCAATTATTTCAGATAGCAAATCTGAAAAATTATGAGTGTTAAATCCGAGTGGAGATGCAAACCATCAACAATAATTATTTTTTAAAGAGTATCTAATAACATCCAATTATATGATACACACTGATTTGCTAGATATAGTTTTCTCATAAGATCTAATTACATAATAAACAATTGTATGTGGCGTACATAACCTGGAGCAACTAACATAATACATAAGCTATCTTGATGAATTGCGGTCCTTCCCTCGAACTTGTTTCATGGTAGACCTGTGTATGAATTCTTCGTTGGCGTACATAACCTAGAGCATAGTGTTTTACTCTTCTTCTCTGACCGAATCCTTTAATTCTAAAGTGACACTTTTGCACTAAAGCCCCTATCTTTGTTTTAATTTGTAATTCCTAATACTCTTAATTACATAACCAAGCTCATTATTTTTATGGATTTGATCCTAAAAATTGACAATAAATAAGCAAAAAATACAAATTAGGATGATAAGACAATCAAAGCAAATATAAACTTTGCTTCTATTTTATGTAGTCACATTAATCTTGTGTAAAATATTTTGACTAAAATTAAACTCTCATAATAATATGTTTTCTTTTTACAAAAGAATACCTGATGAGATTCTTCCTTCTCTTGAAGCAATGGGGTAATGAATCCCCTTGAGAAATTGGGATAAAAAATACATATTTGTGTTAATCATTTATTTTCTAAAATGATTGGAAAATTTCAACACATTTTCATTTTCCATCCCAAATTACTCCAACTGGTACAAATATTGCTGTACCAGTGGCCTAATAAATACGAAAAAACTAAGATTTCTAAATAGTTGTCAGATTAATATTATTATTAAACTTTAATTAGTTGTAATAAATTAATAATCATCTTATTAAACCTGATATAATCCTACAATTGGAGAATGAAGAGTACCTTTTAATCTTTTATTGTGAAATGCAATGAAACAAATTAAACAAATTCAGTCACAAATCCCCCTCAAATAAACACAAAACTGCAAAAGAACAATGAAAAAGCACGGGAACAATAGTTTCGGGATCATGATTACAAATAGGGCAAAGAGGATCAATGTGAGGAATATACCTTTTATTCAAATATCGTTGTCAATATTTGTAATCTGGCTAATATTTTTTTTTTTCCTAAATAAGTCGTTAACGTAGTCAACATTTGGTGTAAATTCTACCGTATTAAAATTATGACAAGACAAGGAAGTTACGAGACAAAACTGCTATGCCATATTTAATTATAACTAATTAGCTTAATACTAGCTAATAAATTAACATGGTCAAACAATCTAATGAATAATAAACGACCCAATTTCAAAGAAACTCCCTTGTAAGAGCAGTTCAACTTATCTGCAATATTTAATTAGCTATTTAAATTAAGGGAGTTTAATAATTACTACTTGTAAAAACTCAAAAAAAATAATTACTACTTGTTGAAAGAAAACCCGATCAATCAGTCCCTAACATGCTGCATTTAAATCATTTTAAAATAATGGACCGCTAATCAGGCCGAACCTATATAAGCTGGGTCTATATAAGGGCAAGGACACATGACCTTTTTAAGATTTTCGGCAACAAATAGATATATGTATATATATGTACGTTTAGTTTAGTATTTTTTGTTAATATAATAACATACATTTATATATTTGGTATTGCTAATTTTTTTATAGTATAGCGGGAAAATATAGTGCGTAATTATTATTATTTTTATGGCATAGTGAGTAGTAACTAGTATTTATTAAAGAATAAATATATCATGTGCTCATGAACACACACAAAAATCATGGACGCGTTAATCTGTTAATTGGATTGATTGGACTCTTTAATTAAATCAATCAAATTAAGAATTGAGTTGAGTGATAATCAATCCAAATTAATCTATTTAATCGTTCTCGATTGACGTATTCATACATTTTTTTTTTCAAGTTTGAGAAATGTCATATATAACCTATTATTAAAATTAAAATATGTATTTTAAAAAGTACGTGACACTTAACTAAGATATATGATATTGAAAAATTAATATATAGATATACTGATATTTTAAGAATATATAAATTGTTACTAAATAAATATACTAGTGGATATTTTATATAAAATGATGACCTCATTCGGTGGCCAAACTCAGATTTGAGCACACCGGCACTGCCATCCTTCCTCCTCCGATGCTTAGTGCGGCTCTTGATCTTCCTTTTGCGATGTCCCTCTTACCCGTTGTCATCCCTCTCTTCCGATCCAACTCGACATGTATCCCTCTCCTTTCATTCCCCCTTGCCCGACCTCCCGATCCTCCTGCCCGACTGCCTTCCGTTTCGACCCCCCCCCCCCCCCCCCCCCCCCCCCCCTGCATATATTGTCGCACTATCGTATGACAACCAGAGTAATGTCAATGAAATTTCATTAATCTTCGCTCCTTTTCTTGGTTATATGACGAAGTGACGGCACCGAGTCTTTTGAAGATACACGTCACATTTTGGATGATAAAACCCTATTTCTAGATTTGTATAGGATTATTCTCACTTTCTTTACTTGTGTTGTGAATTTTTTTTTTATTGAACTCGTAAATTGTATTTATCGTGTTCAATGAAATTTGTAGTAGATCATTTGTCTACTATCTCAAATATACAATGTGGTAAAGAAGATACACGTCACATGCTGACGGTGAATAAGAATTTCGACTAGTGATGAAAAACAATTCGATTAAATTAGTTTGCTTATCCTATATATCTTCCAAATTAAATTAATGTGAAGGCTTTTAAAAAAGCAAACTAAACTTTACGAGCAATACAAATCAGTAGTTACATTTGACACCACACCGATGACCCAAGTATAAACTAAAGGTCGGCAGACAAGAATTTATTTTATTTTCGTTCTTTTTCACAGAACGGCAGACAATAATTTAGGAACTTCACTTGCAATTGCAAACATCAATAATGATTATAATATAAATACAGATGCATCATTCGAGCGATTGCTATAAATAGGCAGGTTGTATATCTTGTTTATTACAACAAAAATTATAAGATTCCATGGAAACCTCACTAGAAACTTGGTGGGTCATGTCCCTTATTTTGTCTCCAAATTATTTGGGAACCACTGATACCACCACCTCCTCCTTAATTCCTACCATCTGCATTCTTCTCTTATCCGCCGCAACTCTCGCGGTAATCGCATGGCTCACCACCTCCCTCCTCCACTGGAACTACCCGGGCGGCCCGGCATGGGGCAAATATTGGTGGGGAAGAAAACCTTTCGCATACTCGACCCTAAAGGGACCGAAAGGACTGCCTGTCATCGGGAGCATGAACCTCATGTCCGGTCTTTCTCACCGTAAACTCGCTGATTTAGCGAATCGACTCGGCGCCAAGAGACTCATGTCTTTGTCTCTCGGCGAGACACGTGTGATAGTTTGTGCACACCCTGATGTGGCAAAAGAGATTCTAAACAGCCCGGTTTTTGCTGACCGTCCAATGAATCACTCGGCTTATGGCCTCATGTTCGACCGTGCAATCGGTTTTGCAACGTATGGTGCGTACTGGCGTTCTCTTCGTAGGATTGCCTCTACACACCTCTTTTCACCCGGCCAAGTTGAGGCGTCTTCATGTCATCGTGCAGACATTGCCGCTCAGATGATTGACGCAATTCATTCGTGCAAAGGTAGCGCATTTCAAGTTCGTGGGATTCTAAGGCGAGCATCGTTGTACTACATCATGCAGTCTGTATTTGGGAAGAGATATCATGTTTGCTCATCTGATTCCGAGGTCGAACGACTATTATGCATGGTCGAGCAAGGTTACGAGTTGTTGGGCATGAATAACTGGTCCGACCACTTTCCTCTTCTTGCGAGATTAGATTTGCAAAGTGTTCAGTCACGATGCTCCGAACTCATGCCTAAGGTGAACCAATTTGTGAACCGTATCATCGACGAACATCGCTCAAGCGCTGGCTCGAGGAAAGAACGAGATTTTGTAGATATTTTGCTTTCTGTTCAAAAAGACGAGGCCCTTTCCGACTCGGATATGGCAGCCATTCTATGGGTAAGAATGACAACATTGTTCTATGTAATAACCGTTTTATCTAATAAATTATGTTTATCATGAAAAATCAGGAGATGATATTTCGAGGAACGGATGCCATGGCAGTGCAGATGGAATGGACACTGGCTCGTCTCATTTTACATCCAGATGCCCAAGCCAAAGTTCATGCCGAAATCGACCAGGTCAACGGAAAGTCAGAGCCAGTCACCGAGTCGGACTCGGCATCCCTTGTGTACCTACAAGCCCTACATAAAGAAGTGCTCAGAATACACCCACCTGGCCCGCTATTAGCTTGGTGCCGTGAAGCCATCACCGACACGCTCATTGACGGCCAATTAATCCCAGCTGGCACCACTGCTATGATTAACATGTGGGCCATCACACATGATCCAGAAGTTTGGGACGAACCAGACAGGTTTCGCCCCGAACGATTTCTCATTGATGATGGTAGTAAATTAGTAGATTTCTCGGTAATGGGGACTGATTTAAGGCTTGCTCCGTTTGGAGCAGGGCGGAGGAGTTGTCCGGGTAAAGGTTTGGCGATGACCACGATTGGATTTTGGATGGCTTCGTTGTTACATGAGTTCGAGTGGTTGCCCGTGGAGGGAAAGAAGGTGGATTTGTCGGAGGAGCTCAAGCTTTCGTGCGAAATGGCCACGCCACTTGAAGTTAGAGTGAGCAAGAGGCGAATTGCGTGAAGAATATGCGATCGATAATAGCTCGTGTGCATCTTTTGTTTTCTGTTGAGGATTCCTTATCCTTTGTAGTGGGTACTGGCATAATAATATTAATGTTTTACAGTTTTTTTTTTAGGTAAGTTAATCAGAGTAGTTGATTTTACATGTGTAAGCCTTCAGGATAAATGATAGTTAAAACAATTGCATGGAACAATAAATCTACCTCGTTCTTTTTTAACAACCGTATTTTAAAAAAATAATACTTTGAAGTTTGAGTTGTAGAACTAGCTCTTTGGAAATTTTATATTGGATAATTATATCATATCCTAGTTGGTTGAGTGTGAGGTCCAAAAACCCATGTGTTGTGAGAGGTTGTGGGTTCGATCCTCATTGACATCAATGGATGGAGGACATATGAGCCTTCTCCATTTATTATCAAAAAAAATTATATCATATCCCCTCAATTCCCCACCACATCCTTTGTATCACCAATTAACCATTAATTGATAATTAATTATCATCGTAATTAACACAAGTACATCTGATTAACAATTAATCGATATTAATTAAGAAATATTAAAATATATGTATTTTAATTATATAATAATTAACTGTTAATGGAGTGTATTTTTGTTAATTATTTCAATAATTAATCATTAATTAGAAAATAGATGATGTTTGGGGAAGACGAGGGGGTACTTTATATGACCTCTTTTATATTTACTTATAGTTTGACCCAGGATTCATTGTCACAAGTTTCCACACCTTATTATTAATTCTTTTAAAGTTGGATGAATTGAACAAAACAAGAGGTACTAACGTGTATTATGTCGCTATAAACATTTTAAAAGCGAAATACTATCACACAGGTAGAGTGGATGAATACTAACTTTTTAATAATTTCATGATATTTTATTTTTTTAAGTATTCGCAAGATGTTATTTTAATATTGTTGTTCATCTTATTTATTAATGAATAAAAATAACAATCTTTTCATTACTACATAGGTATTTTGATTAACAATTGTTGATGTATTTTTTTGCTATCAAATAATGATCATTTTATTAATATTTATTGGGTCAAATTATTTTTAGTGGATCAATTAGTGATCATATAATCAAATAATAATTATTTAATTAATATTTAGTGGGTCCAATTATTAGGAGCCACTCACTCTCATGTCTCATGCCATCATTTTTCTTAACTTTATATATAAGATACAATTAGCAGCCTATGTGGCTCACTCTCATGCCATCATTTTTCTTACTGTATAAAGGTAAGAAAAATGATGGCATGAGAGTGAGCCACATAGGCTCATAATAATTGGACCCACTAAATATTAATTAAATAGTTATTATTGTATCTTATATATAAAGTTAAAAAAAATAGTTGTATCTTATATATAAAGTTAAGAAAAATGATGGCATGAGAGTGAGCCACATAGGCTCATAATAATTGGCCCACTAAATATTAATTAAATAGTTATTATTGTATCTTATATATAAAGTTAAGAAAAATAATGGCACGAGAGTGAGCCACATAGGCTCCTAAAAATAAAATGATCATTATTTGATTAACAAATAATTTGACCAAATAAATATTAATAAAATGATAATTATTTGATTAACAAAAAATACATCAGTAGTTGTTAATCAAAATACCTTCCTATTGACATATGTAGTAGTGAAAAAGATTGTTATTTTTATTCATTTTAATAAAGGCCTAATTTTTTTTAGCATATAATAATTAAAAAAAGTTATTATATGTTATATTTATATAATTTTATTATTTTTTACATTTTAATATTTGATTTTAATATTTTTTTCTTGAAAAACTAGTTGTAATTATTATTTATTTATTGTCTATGATTAGCTAAAAAAATATATACAAGATAACTGTGGAGTATTTTGGTAAAAAAAGAAGAAAAAGTATGAATGAAATGTTAAAATTCATATCATAAGGGCATAGAAAAGCTCAATATGTGATAAGATTAAAAAAAAATAAAAAAACTTGAGAGAAATGAGAGAAAAGATATAGGGAGAAATTTTTGTTACTGGATTCTATTTATTTGGTCTCAATGACTAACATCATTGACATGCTTATATGATGGCATTTGACATTTTTGTAGGGAATCAGAGATTGAGGGCACTTTTTATTATACTAGAAATATTTCTCGCGCTTCGTTTTACGATTTGTTTTTAATTAATAATAAATAAGCAAATCCAAATACTAAAATTCAATTAATCAAAGATGATGATAAAGATTACATGGCAAAAAAATGATAAATTAATAATAAATATGCAAAACCAAGGGCTAAAATTCAATCAATCATAAATAATGATGAAGATCACAGGGTCACAAATAAATTATGATGTGGTGGATCAATTAGTGATCACTTAATCAAATAATAACTATTTAATTAATATTTAGTGGGTCCAATTATTAGGAGCCACTCACTCTCATGCCATCATTTTCTTAACTTTATATATAAGATACAGTTAGTAGCCTATGTGGCTCACTCTCATGCCATTATTTTTCTTAACTTTATATATAAGATAAAATTAGTTTATGTTAGTTTTTCAAGAAAAAAAATATTAAAATGTAAAAAATATTAAAATTATATAAATATAACATATAATAACTTTTTTTAATTATTATATGCTAAAAATATTTAGGCCTTTATTAAAATGAATAACAATAACAATCTTTTTCACTACTACATATGTCAATAGGAAGGTATTTTGATTAACAACTATTGATATATTTTTTGTTAATCAAATAATTATCATTTTATTAATATTTATTGGGTCAAATTATTTGTTAATCAAATAATGATCATTTTATTTTTAGGAGCATATGTGGCTCACTCTCGTGCCATTATTTTTCTTAACTTTATATATAAGATACAATAATAACTATTTAATTAATATTTAGTGGGTCCAATTATTATGAGCCTATGTGGCTCACTCTCATGCCATCATTTTTCTTAACTTTATATATAAGATACAATAAGATACAATTACTAACTTATGTTGCATACAAATATGGTATTCGACGCAATATAGATACGACGATACAATAATTTTCAAAAAACATAGAATACGATACATCTATTATATATAATGTTTTATTAATTTATTAATTACAATTTATACATATTTTATTTTTATATAATAAATATATTAAAATTTTGTTATTACGGAAATAACCTCGTATTAAGTTAATGTCCATTACATTTAGTTATTTACTTATATGTATTATTCATTTATTTCAATTGAATTTTTTATTTTTATTACTCAAGTACATTTATTGATGTGTTCTAAATATTCGAAAATATTCGAGAAGTATCTGATATTATTTTGAAATAAAATATTCAAATACGTTACAGGGAGTATCCGATGCGTATCCGACGAATATCAGTATTTTATATGGTATTGTTTGATTTATGTAGTATCTACGTAACATAAATGGTAACTCACTCGGTCACAGTGATGCATAAAGTTAGTTCTACTGTAGAGATATAATTTATTTATTTTTTAGAAAAAGAGACATAAAATTTTATCATGTAATAGGTATGAGAGAGATCACACAACAGTGTACAAGATAGGACACATTGGTGCACTAACACTATGTGTGAGTGGATAATTATATATAATGTAATAAATTATAATTACCTGAAGGATTATGTGTTGGAAGGGGAAAAAGAAGATTGTCCAGATGAAAGAAAATAATTGGCATACATTGATTGATTGGTACATGTGTATAATTATTAGTTCAGATATTAGATGAAAACTGACAAAATATCAAAAAAATTCATAACCTAGTATTTAATGCTTTATTTTCTCGAGTGCTACTCTATTTCTTCTGAGAGGAAAAGAGGAAGCCAGAAAAATGGAGAGAAGGCAGAAGAGAAAAAGAGAGGAGGGATGAGATGAATTTAAATTTTGTTTGTACATGAGAAACCAAAGATATACTTTATCCATAAGAAAGCAATCAAACTTCAATGGGAAAATAGATTAGTTGAGGTAGTAATGAGATATTCAAAAATATTAAAATAGTATTAATATATTTCCAAAATATTCTCGCGTAATTAATAAATCTGAATGTTTTAGATCGATGAACTTTTTTAAAAATTAAGTATGTGTATTATTTAATATTAAAGTTTACGACCAGAATATACTTCTAGCATTAAAAAAATATCACACATTGATTGTTAATGTGGTAGAATATTTGTTGTGTCATTGATTATTGATTACGTGTCAACTTAATATACACATAAACATTAAACGGATGAAAAAATTATATACGAGTCAACTTAATAGTTGAGAGGTTGAAAATGTATTATATAAAAGTTGAAGTGCCAAAGATACATTAACTCGATAATTGAGGGGCCAAATTTAAATTTTTCACTAAAAATAAGTTAGTATCTAGTGAGTTTTTTCTTCGTCACGTAGCAAGCTTTTATGAATTATCCATCTAAGAAGACATAAATAGGATATGAAGTAATTTCTTTTCTATAAAGAATATTTGTATTTTAACAAAATATACGTGATCAAACAAAATTGACATGTTCCAATTTTAAGATAATGAAAAATAAGATTACTTCTAAAGAAATAATCGGTAAACAAATTTTATGTATCATGACAAATTAATCAAACTGAATTTTAACATGATTTAGTTTGATTTTGATATTTTGTATATATATAATATAATTTGATATTTTATAGATTTAAGATTGTTTTTTTTTTAGTTTATGGAAGAAGTTTAAGAAAGATAAAATTTGACATTTCAAGATTTGTGATTATTTGTAAGAATAAAAGCAATTTGTTGCTTTTTATAGGTGTATTGATTAATATTTACTCTTTTAATGGTATACATGTGTGATATTTCTTTTCATTTTTTGTAGTATGGATAAGAGTTGAACAAAAATATAGTCCTACTTGTAGATCATATGATTTTCGTGTTAAAATGAATGTAATCTTTGATAAAACTAAATTCGTATACAAGAATCATTTGATCAACACTAATATTTCATTTTCATAATAAGTGAAATATTTACAATATTGTAGTTTGTCTCGTATTCTTTATAAAGAACACATCAAAATATTGAGGATATAGTACAAAAAAATAACATGTGTCTGGTTCTAATTTGAACATGTAAATTATGTTGGTTATATTTTTAAATAATCAAATAAATGAATATCTAAAATAATAATAGAATAAAAAAAATATCAAAATATAAGACAAGTCAGCTAGCTATATCTCCATATTCGTGCCACTACTGTCATAAAAACAGATTAACGCATTTTTGTGCAGGATTTGTTTTTATCCATCTTCAAGATTCTACACCTCGAGAACTCATATCGTTTCCGTTTCGATGACCCATTGGAAAACATATGTTCTCCACCTCGAAAGAAATGAAATCATACATCAAATTCTTTAACCAAATTAATACTTGAATATTTTCATGTTTGGAGAGAAAGAATTATCTTTGTTGGTTATTTGAAACAAATTAGAACCGAGTTTCTTCTTCTATTTTTTTTCATATCAATATTGATGGGTGTATGTAATGGAAGATACATGCATTCGGTTTTCATTATATTTTCATGTTATTATATTTTCATCATATCAAGATACTTGAATATTTTCTTGTTATTATATTATAAAAAAGAGAGTGATACATGCATTCGGTTTTCATTATAAATGCAATTAACTAAATATGAGCTCATTTGTTAATGCTCATGTGTGTACAAAACCGACATTTATCATGCAATTAATCAATATCTTTCGTCTTCTTTTAATATAAAACCTCCCAATAATGTCATAATTTTATTTGTAGAAATAATCGAATTATCTCATCAAATAAAAATTTATGTTTTAGAATTTATGGTATCACTTATAACAAATAATACAACAAATTATTCTCACTTTTGTACTTTCGTGAAAACTATCCAGACATGTTCTTATGTTCTACATGAATTATGTATTAAGTGAGCATGGATCTATTATTTGGATTTTGGAGTTCATTATAGTTAATATAATGTTACACCCTCCACGAGGTGCTGACACGTAGAAGGAGGTAAATTTGTTTTTTAATCCTATTTTCTTTCATTTTTCAATTTTGATTTTTTTTTTTGGTAATTTTTCAATTTACCCCATTTTTTTCCCTTTTTCAATTTTGATATTTTTTTGCTTTCTAATTTTTTTTTTATTTGCTAATTTTGTAAGCTCACATTTATGAGAAATTTCATAGAAATTTGTCATGTGTCCGTTGTATCTATTTGACACGTTGCGATTCTTTAATAAATCCTTATTAATACATATATTGACATTAAATATATTTGCGAATATGTCATGATTATATTAATCGAGTTTGAAAGCACCCGCGCAAATGCTATTTAAACAAATTATATCAGAAAATAATATCCGTGATAGACTAATTTTATGAACCTTATGTATCTATTGACATCATGATATTTGCAAATATGTCAAAATCAAATTAATTTTGTTGAAACGCACGCGCGTTAATTCACACGCGTGATAATTCTATTTAAATAAATTTTATAAAAAAATATGTAAAAAATAAGTATGTTATCTCGCGCAATTGCACGGGAATAAAGTTAGGTTCATTTTTAGTCCCTAGAAATAAGCCACTTGCCCTCTTGAAGTTCATTTCACTGGATTTTAATAGTTAGAATAGTTAGAATTAGAATTAGAATTAGAATTATATATATCGAATTTTAGGAGTTCGGAACTTTTATATTTACTTGTAGTTTGACCCGGGAGTTCAATGTCTAGTTTCATTGCAGAGAATTATAATTTTATCATGTAATATGTATGAGAGATCACACAAATATGTACAAGATAGGACATGTTGGTGCATAACGTGTGAATGAACAAATTTTAATTTTAATTAGTATAATTCTATACTTTTCCCTGGCTCCTGGTTGAGCCACGTCACCAGTGGTTTTTTTGTAAAAAAAAAAATTAATTTACATTTTGGTCTTTTTTTATTTACATTTTGATCCTTTTTATTTCGAAAAATTACACTTTGGTCCTTTTTTATTTACATTTTGGTCCTCCAAGTTTAAAAAAATACATTTTGGTCCAGGGGCCTCTTTGTAAGAAAAATTTTAATTTACATATTGGTCCTTTTTTTATTACATTTTGGTCCTTTTTAGTTGAAAAAACTATATTTTGGTCCTTTTTATTTTGTTTTGGTTCTTTCAAGTTTAAAATATTACATTTTGGTACTTCATACTTACATCTTGATCCTCTTTTATTTACACATTTTAATTCGAAAAAAAAAATTAATTCACATTTTGGTCCTTTTTAATTTACATTTTGGTCCTTTTCAGTTTGAAAAATTACATTTCGGTCCTTCTCAGTTTGAAAATTCCACAACACCACACAAATCGAATCACTGGCCAATACAACGCTGCCGAAAAATAAATACAGAAAAAGCACAAATCATAAAAAAAAACAAATCAACGTGCCCCGCGCAATTGCGCGGGGTTATAGCTAGTTATATATAAAGTAATAATTATATATCTGAATGATTATGTGTTGGAGGGAAGAAGAAAAAAAATGTCCAAATGAAAAAAATTGTTGGCATAAAATAATTGATCTGTATTGGCTGAGATATTAGATGACAACTGAGAAAATATAGAAAAAATTCATAACCTAGTATTTAGTTCATGAAACGAAATCTTATTATTCCACATATTTACCTCGCCGCTCCAAACATATATAAACAGAATCTTAATATAATTATTGGCTGAGACTCAATTTGGATCAATATCTAAACTATCACTTGCGCTGAAAATGCTCTTAGGATCTTTTTTAGGATCTTTTTGAGGACAATGAGGAGCACAGTTTATTTATTCCATTTGTCTTGTTTGTTACACATAAATACACTACTTACTATTTCTTATTATAAAGCTATTCCAATTAATTCTAGGTTTGGATGTTTCAAAATATATGTGTTTTGAACTTTTGAGGTCTTCTACTTTTAAGACTTATCTTAAAAACGGTTTTTATAAACTAAAAAGACAACTACATTTCAATAGTTTTAAAAATCATATTATTTTCTTATACCAAAAATGAAGTTTATATAAAGACCCTTTATTAAAAAATTAGGAATTTTCATGTGTAATGTTGATTGGTTCCCAAATCATATGATTGCTTGCTTTTATTTTTATAGGTTGGTTCGCAATAATTTAATTATTTTTGTACTGTCATGGACATAATTAAAGAGTAATGATACAGTCCACGAATTATTACCCACAAATTGCCCACGAATGTCACGTGGCAGCTTCTGATTGGCTGCAATAAAGTTGTGTAAAAGTTGCAGCCAATCGGCTGCTGTCACGTGACATTCGTAGGCAATTCGTGGGTAATAATTCGTGGACTGTATCATTACTCATAATTAAATGATTTTATTATTTTCGTACAAAAATATTAAAATAGGCCTGCTTGGATAAAAAGCCCAAAAGCCATTTCTCATAGTAAAACTACAAACTTTCACTCAAGTCCTCGAAAAGTAAAGAAATTACCACCACTTCCAGTTAGAAAGAGAAGTGCCAGAGCTGTCTCCGGCTTCTCCGGCTGTCCGTATCAGCCATGGCGAACTTCTCAGTCTCACTTGGTCTATCCATCTCTCGCCTCTCATCTCCTCTAACCCCATCTTTTCATTTCAAGGTCTTTTTTACCCAATTATTTTCTCTCTTTCCAACTTATTAATCCGAATTTGGTAATTGTTTTAGAGATTAAGGGGTATAAATTTCAAGTGCCAAGCTGGGTCATCGCCTCAGATGGATTCGGATTCAGCAGAAAAGAAGGGTTCTCTGTCGAGCAATTTATCATACAGTTTGTGTGCAGGACTTTCAACCGTGGGTTTACTAGAGACTGGATATCTCACCTATGTGAAGCTCGTAAATTCCGAGGCATTTTGCCCAGTTGGAGGAGGAAATTGTGGCGACGTTCTGAATAGCGACTATTCTCTTGTCTTTGGTACTCAATTTTATTTTGAAATTTTTGCATCATAATTCGATTAATAAAATTGGGGTTAAATCAAATCATTGTCGAACTCGAACCATAGTGGTCTCTCACTCACTACTAACTCTTTGTCAAAGCGACACGACATGACTTAAAGAGATTAAAAATACGAAACTTTAAATACTTAATTAATTTCGTTTCGATTTAAGTTTGTCATCGTGTCGACATAATGGCTAGAATATGTATTAATTATTATTTGAAACCAGGGCCACATTAGATACCACTAGGTGATATAGACTTTTATTCAGTTTATTCGGTTATGTTTGTTATAAAAAGATTCAAATTCTCGATGCGTTAGGTTCGATCAAAAAAATAATCCATAATCAGTGTCTAATCATCAATTTGTCTTCTTGTTTCAACTTTTGACTTGGCATGCACCAAATAAGGTTAACAAATTCGTTACTTTAATTGGCTTTTCTTGTTTTTTAAACTCACAAAAGTTAATAGTACTTTCCCACATCATCATATAAAAACAATTTGACGCATAATTGAATAATTAACTCTCCTTTTAATTTTTATAATAGATAGAAAAATACAAGTCATGTCAACCACTTTAAATTTAATGGAGGCCTCACTTTGTTATAATTAATTGATATTTAATTATCTATTCATTTCCATTTTTTGAGGTTTGTTGTCTTTTTATGGTGACAGGTGTCCCTCTCTCATTGGTCGGAATGTTTGCGTATGGAATCGTCCAATTACTCAGTCTACAACAAATAGGAATAGTATCGTTTCCAATGCACAAAAAAGACGGACAATTAATTTTGGCAAGTATCACTCCTTCACTGGCGGCCTCCAGTGCATATTTCTTATTTTTATTAAGTACTAAATTTAACGGTGCAACTTGCTCGTACTGTCTCTTGTCAGCTTTTCTCTCATTTACCATTTTCTCCATCACTATAAAGGTACGATATTTTATATTTTATATTTCCCAATTTTACAAAATTCCTCAATATAATTATTTTTAAAAAAAATTAATATAGGATTATGGGTTTGAGAAAATTGGGAAAATACTTGGAGTACAATTAATTATATCTGCATTAGTTATTGGCGCATTAAATACCACGTATTCCTCGGCGAATCCTCAGTTAATAAGGTAGAATTATTATAATTTCTTATTATTATATGATTTACGATTTTTTATTTTTTTATTTTCTACACTACAGTTCTGAAAACCTCACACTAGATCGGTACGAAACAGAAATAACGAAAGAGTCTACACAATATACTATATCGCTCGCAAAACATTTGCATTCAATTGGGGCCAAAATGTACGGTGCATTTTGGTGCTCACATTGTATCGAACAAAAAGAGGTAATTGATATATATATATTTTTTAATTTAGAATATTAATTATAATTAGGACTTTTTTGTGATTTTAGATGTTTGGGCGTGAGGCCATGAAAATATTGGATTATGTGGAGTGTTTTCCTAATGGGGCGGGAAAAGGACGAAGTATGGCTCTTGAATGTTCGCTCATTGGAATTGAAGGTTTCCCCACTTGGGTCATTAATGATAAGGTTTTTATTTTTATTAATTATTAATTAATTAATTTTTCTATTTTGTTGTATATTGATTAATTTTTTGTAGGTTTTGAGTGGAGAACAGGATTTGTCTAGTTTAGCGAATGCATCGGGTTTCGTTTACCAAGATAATAATTATCCTTTTTAATAGTTATTTCTATTTTTTTTTAATATTGATTATGGAAGACACGGAGATATTTAAATATTGCAAAATAAAGGTTTTCGATTCTTGCAAGAATGGATAATATTTGTGGGTAGTTTGTAACTATTTGATTTTGAAATGGAGTTGTACATGGAATTTTTGTATAATGTTTGTGTCTAGCCAAATTATTATCATTTTTTAATATAAAATGATAAAATATTGTAACGATGTTATTGTATTGTATCTATATACAATTTTCATAATTTGTGTGTGTATGTCATACTTGGCCCCATATTTATCTTAAATTTTTAAATTTAAATTCATGTATATGTTTTGTGGGTAGACTTGTTAATTCAAAGTGCAAACATATTCCACTACATAATACTATTAAGATGTTTGTTATATTCAACATGACATTGATCTCATATGTAAATATCAGATATGTTCTTATAATTCAACAAGAAGATTGTCCTTTAGAAAAAGATAAAAATCAAACTAAGAAAAAACAAAAAAAATGACATCAAATTTATATTCTAAAAGAATAATTTCATGCCATATTTAACCTTATAAAATGTGGAGAAAAAAAAAATAGAAATATGTGAGCGCACATTCATTTAAGGTATAGTTTCCTATAAACTAAGTTTATAGATCATTTTAATATTCCAAATAACATGTTCATTTTCTCTATTTTTATAAATAAGGCCATATACCACCAGGGCGGTCCGGACCTTATGTTGCCGAAGCCGCCCCTTATTATTAGATAACAAAACGAAACAAAATCAAAATTAGAAAAAAAATGTAATTAAATATATTTTTGTAAATATTTTATCTTAATTCATTCATCAATCATCATACCTAAATTTATCTAAAATTCATTTCAATTTGAATTTTAGACATTGAAATAATTTATCGCGAGATATGGAAGTTTGCAAATAAACTGTAATCCCATTTTAAACAAGAAAAATATATATCTATAATGAACTATAAAATAATAAGAGCCGAGATGAAAAAAAATTAAGGATGAATATAATATTTCATTATTATTTGAAGAGAAAAAAAAATGGATACTAACATGATTATGTTTTCTTTTTTAAATGGGAATATTTTATTTGTTATTTTGAAAACTGTACATGTCTTATTTCTTAATAATTTCTATATTCGATAGGATCACATACACATACTTTGTTAGTGTACAATATGTGTTTTTTTCACACATAACAATAAACAATAGTAATGTTACTGCTTATACTGCTATGCATAACCCAATACGTGAATTGTGTCCACAACAATAAAAAATTCAAAACCCTTCTCCAATTTTTCCTCCATTGATATTTTTACTCACTTAGATTTCCATATTTTCTAAAGTATATACTACTAAATCCATATGGTTGCCCTCACTCAGGCAGTTGCCCTAGCCCAGGGACTTGTGGTGCTTACCCCAGGGCCGGCCCTTTATACCACCCGATAACTCCCAATTATTTAGAAATTATAAGACACGACATGAGAAAGATGTAGATATTTATTCTTTCAAAAAAAAAAAAAAAAAACATATTATCCTTTTTTTAAATCTACCATTTAAAACTTGCCAAATATCAAAAACATCAAAATATTTTAATTACACAATAATTTTTATATTTTATAAATACTCATGGACTGAAATTATAATTTATTAAAGAGTGTGATTAAGAATGTTTTATAATTGGGAATTGTAGGGCTTTACCCAAAAAAGGGAGCCCTTCCAGAAATTCTCAAAGGCACCGAGCGAGCTCAGGCCAGAGAGGGGGTTTGGAAATAGTTTTCAACCAGCAATTGACGCGCCTCGGTTTTACCTCATAAGCTGCGTCATTGCCCCAAGCGCAAAGATGCTCGACCCATTACCATTCCCTCTTATTTTATACACACTCAGCGTGTCTTTACTTGCCATTTAAGCTTGGTGGGATTAATCAATTAATTATTGGTGCTTTTGGTTCCGCTTAGACATTAAGGTTCTCTCATATTCCCTTTCCTTTTATATATCCTTTTTTTAAACAGTGCTAGTTTTTTTGTAATTTGTAATTTTTAAGGTTCTCATTTATTGGTATTTTGAAATAATAATTATAATACAACTATAAAAATATATTATGGACTGTGAAAAATGAAATATTTTCATCTAATGATTTTATTTTAAATTTATTGGTCAACCATTACTAGATATTTTTTATATATCATTAAATAAATCTTTTTTTATTGTCCATAATGCTTTTAAGATAAAAGATTATAATAATGATGAATGGAAAGTAATTACGACTTGATGAGATTTTTAATTTCTTTATGAAATAATAGAATGTTAAATTATTTTGATAATATTTTTTATTCTTGCTTTTTAGGAGTATTTTTGTCTGTGATCCTGTATAGAAATTTTATTTCGAAAAATAACCCGATTTTTCAAAATATTTCAAAATTAATTTGAAACTGGTTTTAAAAATTTGGTACCAACTTCTTTCTAAAACTAGTTGGTTAATTAGATTAAATGATACGATTAGACAATCACATAAAATTGAGGAAAACACACCGGCTTTTATAAACTCTTTTATGAACTGGGACAAAAATTCAACAAATTAAAACAGCTAGATGTCTCCAAATTTTATCATAACATCTTTATATACTACTTAAAATATTTAATTAACATGATAATTAACATATGTCATATAATTAATAATTAATTAACATACAATGAATATTCATTTGAATTAATAAATTTAAATTAATATTAATTAATTGGTAATTATGTATTTTTTAAATTATCATGCGAATTAAATGTGTTATTAAAATGTGAAGAATGAATTGGGGAAATCTTGGGATAAAATAAAATTCTACTATTATTCTGCGCGGCCCATATGCCTTAGGAAAAATGGAAATCACGAATATTTCCCCATCACACTTTATATATTCTAATTAACATATTTAAATAACATGATAATTTAGAAAAATGCACAATTAATAATTAACTGATATTAATTTAGAGAGAAATTTACAAAAAAACTCCTAAATTTTTTTGATATTCTAAAAAAACTCATATCTTTTTGGAAACTCCAAAAAAACTCATCTACCAAACTTTTATTTTCAAATACATCCCATTAGGAGTTAAAACTAACTATTTATAGTGTTAAAAAAATTTGACCAAAATACACTTCTATTTACATATCTAGTAATTAAAAAAATGTTATTTTTTATTAATTTTAAAAGAATCCTAAATTTTTTAGCATATAATAATTAAAAATTATTATTATATGTTATATTTATATAATTTAAATATTTCATACGTTATATATATTTGACTTTTATATTCTTTTTTTCTTGAAAAACTAACGTAAAATAATAATAATAATATGAACAACAATATGAAAAAGAACATCTTGCAAATATTTACAAAAATAAAATATCATGAAACAATTAAAAAAATAAATAAAAGGAGAATGAAAATAAAAAACTAGATATTTAAGCATAAACTTTTTATTAATATATTTTGAAGGTATTTATTTATTGTTATTTATTTTATTATTTTCCGATGTTAGTTTTTCATGAATAATAAATGAAATATAAAAATTATATAAACACGACGGGTAATAATTTATTTTTTTGAAATCACTACACGTTAAAAAATATTTATGAAATTTTATTAAAATTAATAATAAATAATAAAAATATTTTTTTAATTACTTCATATGAAAATAGAATGGTATTTTAATTAAAAAAAATTTAACACCATCCATGGTAGGTTTTAATCCCTATAGGGGATTATTTAAAAATAAAAGTTCGGTAGAGAATTTTTTGGAGTTTCCAAAAAGAGTTCATTAGAATATCCAAAGAAAAGTTAGTATTTTTTTTGTAAATTTCCTAATTCAAATTTATTAATTCAATAAATGTTTATTCATTGTATGATAATTAATTATTAGTTATATGATATGTGTTCGTAATCATGTTAATTAAATATTTTAACTAGTATATAGAGATGTTGTGGTAAAAATGGGGGATATCTATCAGTTTTTCTTTGTTGAATTCTTGACGGGGATTGTAAAACTCGGTTTCTTTTCCTCATTTGTGTTCACATTTAATCATATTATTTAATCTGATTGAACCAATTGGTTTTAAAAATCAGTTGGTACCGGATTTTTCAAACCAGCATCGGATTAGTTTTCGAATATTTTCGAAAAAACATGTTATTTTTCGGAAAAAAATTCCATACATGATTACATACATAAATGTTCCTATCTTTTTTAGTGATGTGAATACCAGTTATAAACTCGGGCTAGAACACTCAAATGTCGGGACCGGCCCTAATTAAGTTAACTAACATACTTTATATTCGCTGGAAAACCTTGTGAATGGACGAAGTGGAAATTTGGTGGGGGCATCGGAAATCCTTGGTACTTGACTTGAGGGGAAATTAGGAGGGCATGATTAAATCTAACATAATGATGAAATTCTTTTTGACACGTCTAAATCCTACAATATGTGAAATATATATACTTTTTTTAATATTCAATGAATAATTCAATGCTGACACGTGGCATTACTAAGTAAATATATTATTCACTGAAACATATCACAAGCATTAATTAGCTCAGTTGGTTAAATAACTTAAATTGCTTTGCGCTCATATAAAGGTCGCGGGTTCGATCCCCCATCTAAGCAGTATTTTTAATGAACCGATTTTCTTAAGTTAAAGTTAAGATTCTAACACAAAAGCCAGTTAGTGCACACGGTTTAGTACATAGGAAATTTTTGCACAGTAACCAAGTTAATTAACAAAATAACCAACTTTTGGAAATAATTTGCAAAATGTATGTTACGCTGTATCAAATCCCACCTGGCGGGATTTTCAAACCGCGCTTTTCTTAGTTTGTGATTAAGGCAGTTAATTTGGCAGATTAAACACTACAACATAACTGGGTATCAGCGACGGCAAAAACCGTCGCTAAAGCTATTTCCGACGGCTTCCCTTCGCTGAAAGACCGTCGGTGAAAGCCTCACTTTCTCCGACGGGCCGTCGCTGATACGAGCATTTTCGACGGTCCGTCACAGAACACTTCTCCGACGGGCCGTCGTAATACTATATTTAATTAATTAATTAATTAATATTATATTTAATTAATTAATTAATTAATATTAATAATAAATAATATTATGTGTTGATAAATTGTGTTGATATTTATTTTTATTTTATGTAATTAGGTTTTTGTTCTCGAATATCTAAGGATTGTACTCTCGTGTGTGCTTTGATTTGGATAAATTGCGAGTGTTTGAATTGTGTGTGTGTGTGTGTGTGTGTGTGTGTGTTTGCAGGAGGAGGGTTGTTTTAACGGACCTTAATTAAGTGTCGACAATTTTATGAGTCAAAGTTTCGACACTCCTCGTGAAAATTGTATGTGTGTGTGTGTTGTGTGTATGTACACATGTATTGTGCGTAATGTGTAATGTGTGTATATTGTGTGTGAAATGTGTGTATGTGTGTGTGTATATATAATAAATAATAATATAAGTAATTAATTAATACGATTAACATTAATAGTATATTATAATAATAATATATAATATAATAATGTATATTTATATATATAACAAATAATAAACATATATGATAATAATATGAATATAATATTAATTAAATATAATATTAAATAATTAAATAGTTAAATATAGTATTAGCGACGGCCCGTCGGAGAAGTCTTCTGTGACGAGCCGTCGGAAATGCTCATATCAGTGACGGCCCGTCGAAGAAAGTGAGGCTTTCACCGACGGGCCTTCAGCGACGGGAAGCCGTCGAAAATGGCTTTGTCGACGGTTTTCTTGACTTTTAGCGATGGTTTTTGCCGTCGCTGATACCTAGTTCTGTTGTAGTGTTTAATCTGCCAAATTAACTGCCTTAATCACGAACTAAGAAAAGCGCGGTTTGAAAGCCCGCCAGGCGGGATTTGATACAGCGCAATAGACATTTTGCAAATTATTTTCAAAAGTTGATTATTTTGTTAATTAACTTTAATAACATGGTTATTGTGCAAAATTTTCCTTAGTACATATGCTTTCACCTATCTCTCCAAGGTCTACGGTTCAAAACAAATATTGTCACATTTTATTGTTATATTTTTAGAACATCGAACGTATGTTATAAATATGTTAAAAATAAATATGTAACCCAGCCATGTACCAGCGTAGATAGTTTGTGTGCATGAATTTCAAATCCGCATCATTTGAAAGGTCCTAGGTTCAAAACCCGGTTTCCTCAATTTATTCTACTTTTGTTTGATTTTGCTTCATTTTTTATGAAAAAAATAAATGAAACATCAAATTATATTATGATATGTACAAAAAAATTAATAAATGAAAATTCAAATTATATTATGATATGTACGTAAATAAATTTTTGTGTGCATGAATTTCAAACCCTCATCATTTGGAAGGTCCTAGGTTCAAAACTCGGTTTTCCCAATTAATTCTACTTTTGTTTGATTTTGCTTCATTTTCTATGAAAAAAATAAATGAAACATCAAATTATATTATTATATGTACAAAAATATTTAATAAATGAAAATGAAAATTATATTATGATATGTACGTGAATAAATTTTTGCTAGAAAATAAAACGTAAAATATTTGACGTCATTTGATTTTTTGGGTTATGGTTTATACTTATATTTTCCAAATAATTTTATTTCTCTTTAAATTTTTTTTCTGTTTCATTTTTTTTAAAAAAAAAAATTAAAGATCAAATTATATTATAATATGTACGTAAATAAATTTTCGCTAAAAAATAAAAAGAAAATATTTCATGTCATTTAATTACTTATAGTGTAATATCATGATGCTGGTCAAACAAATTATATAATTATTTTTTCCTCAATTATTTGATTTTCCTGGAATATTTATTAAAAAAATAAATGAAAAATCAAAGTATAGTATAGTATGTACATAATTGAATTTCAAGTAAAAAATTAAAATATTTGACGCCATTTATTTTATGGGTTATTGTAAAATATCATGATGCTAACTAAAAATAAAAAAGGTATAGTTTTACTTCTTCTCAATTGTTTGATTTGCTACAATCTTTATTAAATAGTTATATGAAAAATAAACTATATAATAGTATGTACATAAATAAATTTCAACCAAAAAATAGAACGTGAAATATTTCGCGTCATTTGATTTTTTGGGTTATAGTTAAATATCATGATGTTAACTAATAGTAAACAAAATTGTATTCAAAATATGGATACAAATGAAATACTTGTGAACATATCTAAAATAATAATATATCAAAGATTTGTACTTTTCAAACATTTCATATGTATATTTGCAAAACAATACGTACAACATATATGTGAGATATAATAAACGATACTTTAAATTATAATTACTACAAATTATTTATGATAATGCAATGAAATTATATAAAAATCTTCGCGGTAAACTCTAGTTTCTTATTATTTCTCAAGAGAGATTTCTTATAGGAATGTTTTAAAATTGGGAATTTGTAGGGCTTTACCCAGAAAAGGGAGCCCTTCCAGAAATTCTCAAAGGCACCGAGCGAGCTCAGGCCAGAGAGGGGGTTTGGAAATAGTTTTCAACCAGCAATTGACGCGCCTCGGTTTTACCTCATAAGCTGCGTCATTGCCCCAAGCGCAAAGATGCTCGACTTCTTCCCATTCCCTCTCTATTTGTACATCCTCAGCGTGTCCTTACTTGGTATATAAACGTGGTGGGATTAATCATTTAATTTTAGGTGTTTTTGGTTCCGCTCAGAGAAGAAGGAAGGAACTCTCTATTTTTAACGGGCTGGTATTTTTGCACAAATAGCCTTCTTATTATTGAAAATTGTTTGGAATAATTATAGTAAGACTAAATTTTAACATAATCTGATCAAATTTTATTTGACACATGACAACACTTCTGAATATTACTAGATGCGGGTAGTTATTATTAATAAAATATTATCTGTTGGACCAGGCATACAAAAAAAAATGCACTATTCGCATGTATGAGGCAAAGAATATTCATAATCATATAATTTTCCAATGTAGGTGTTAAATAGTAGTATGTCATTAACATTCATAAAAATTAGAAAAATATATATTGAAATAGTATGATTCAGATTTATCGAAACACCGAAGAAAAAATAAACAAAAACACAATACTAGCCTTCAAGCACCCCAATTAGCAACAAATTAAAAAAACAAAAAAAAACTTATACAACAAACAAACAAAAAGTCAATCTCTACAAAGAACCATTTATCCAAACACAACGTCAAAGAAACACCGTAAATAATAATCAAGTAGCGAAGAATAAATAGACGAGTCCTTTCAAATACCCGACTATTTCAGACCCGCCAAGTTTCGAGCTCCCGAATACCCGGTCCACAAAACTAATCGGAACCTACCAAAAATAATTTAAATAAATAATAATAATAAAAATAATAATAAATATATAATACCTCTTCGACGCGGTAGCCTTTCCTCGTAGCCCTAACAATCATTTCCATTTGAAACACGTACCCTTTGCTCACACAAGACGTCACCAAATCCTCCAACACAGATCGCTCATACAGCCTACAGGTTTATTTACACGTTAATATCAAATAAGAGAAAACATACGGGTTTTTTTGAAAATGTTACGTACCTGAAGGATCCGGTTAAATCAGAAACACCTGGCCAAAGAAAAGTTTGTGCGAGTACATTTGCGCCTCTACTCGTTAATTTCCTCATGAGATTCCATCCATGGACACCTCCAGTTTTCACGTATCGAGTCCCCGTTACTATATTCGCTCCCGTTTCGATTTGCTTGCTAATAATAAAATAATAATGATTATGTCACCGCATAAACCCTAAACCCTAAACCCTGAGTAAATTATTACCTGATGAAGCTGGGGAGGTACTTTGGCTGCGAAAACAAGGGGGGAAATAATGAGAGAGAATTTTAAATTTGAGAATTAAGATTAAAGAAATAAATTAATAATACATGATGTGAGAGATCTGCGTCCATGATAACGACAAAATCACCAGAGGCGTGCTTGAGTCCATGAGAATAAGCCGTCCCTGTAAATTATGATTATTTATTCGCAATTATTTTAATCGTTAAATAAAATGAAAAATTACGAGGTTTTAACGAGTTACCTAGTCCCATCTTTCTCGGTCGCGCTCGTAATAGCTGGTAAATAAAATTATGTTTAGATACATTAATTTGAAAATGTGTATGATGATAAGATAAGATTAAGGAATTTACGATTCGGTCTTCACCGTAGACGTGTTGGAGTTGCTTTACGATGTCCTGAGTTCCATCGGGGCTTCCATCGTCAACGACAATGATCTCGAAATCAAAATCGCTGAAGAATTTGGAAATCAAAATCGCTCGAGATTAATCGAGAGAGAAATTGATGATGAGTAGAGCGTACTTACTGGAGGTGCTTGAAAACGAGATAGATGATCAGAGCTATGTTGAGGCGTTCGTTGTATGTAGGGATGATTATGCTGTATTTCACTGCTTTCTCTTTGCTCTTTTCCTCCTCCATGAGAGATCTGCGAAAATATTAACAATTGGATTGGAAAAACTAAATCGAATTATAACAAAACTAGAGTAAAATCTCAGTTTAACAAATCAAATTATAGCAAAAATCACAGTGTAAATCCGCTTTAACGATTCAATTTCATAACAGTAGATACGACGATAAAGAGATGGATACCAGAATTTCGCTGCCTCTTCAGTTTCTCAGCTCTTCGCCGGTCGCTCCTTTTCGCCTCTGATTAGAATCGCCACAGTTCACCAGTTCGAATCGATCGGAGAAAGTAGATCCATGGATGGTTGAGAGCTTCTTCGATGATTCGATGATTCATGGGATGGGCTTTCTATGGGCCGAAGTAGATATACTGTTCTTGCAGTATGGGCTGGACATTTCATTTTCCCTTTGCTAGTCAATTAGTTGGGCAAATAATTCGGTTTATTTGGAAATCGAACCGAACCGGTTGAATTCGGTTTAATTGATACGTTTTCGATTTATTTGGTTCGATTCGGTTCGATTTTAAAATTGATACTAATACTATTCGATTATTTGGTTCGGTTCGGATTTTTTTTTTTTTTTTAAATTGATTGAACGTTAGTTATTAATGTACATTAAAATTAAAACCCTTCATTAAATTTTAATTATTTCGATATTGTACATAACTTCTGATTTTTTTATCATATTGCATCGTTATGTCAAATTTTATTGGCTTATTTTAAATACATAGGTTAGTAATTCAACTTCTAAACATCCACATATTGTCAATAATAAACTTTTAATATATTCAATGAGATTCGTATATATCAAATGTTAGTCACTGAGTATTTATCCATATAGTTTTTGTTTGTCCAAATTACACCGGTCTGTCAAATATTACTTGTTCAATTTTAAATTATCATAATTAATCATCTAATTGTTAATTATTAGTAGAGGGCACCTATATAGCTTGTACAAGCAAACATCACATTTTGCTTGTAAGTTCTCAACCCTTTGATTTACTTTGTGACGTATTTTCAACAAATTTATTATATCCCTAACATATATATGTTTCCATTACATTACATGTTCAACATATCCATTGCGTTTCCAACAGTTTTGATACAATCTTATATTTCAATACACATTCTATAATAAATTTGTTGAATATGTGTTAGGGATATAATAAATTTGTTGAAAATTTGATTGCAAAATTATGACAGAATTGCAAATAAATTTTGGTACCAGTTTGCAACATTTTTGTTATTGTACCAGTTATGACAAAATTGCAAAATAAGTCCACACTAAAAGGTCCAAACTAAACCATGGATTCAAAACAAATTCATGATCGATTGTGAAATTGTTCCTAAAAACATTCATTCAATTCAAAACCTTAATCCTAATCCTAAACTCTAAACCTTAAATACATTCTTATTCACGTTCAAATATTTCTAAGTCATCTCTGAGTCAAGGTGTGCACCCCTCATTTCATCTAGTCCAATTAGCTTCATTTAAGGCCAACCCAAGCATCGCTCCATTTTTCGCACAGCTTAAATTATAAACAAAATAATCAAAATTAATATTAGTTAAATACCAGGGACCAAACTGTAAATTTACGGATATCCAAAAAATTAGACATACCGTTTTGCAATTTTCTTCGCAAAATGAAAACCCGTTATCGAGGCTGACTGATGCATAGTTCTTCTCTGTTACGCAGGACTTTTGAACTGAAAAATTCAATGTATCACATGCATGCTTCCAAATCAATTTAATCATGGGTATACTTGAAATTGCCATACTATCGATTCAATGTCTGGTTCTTTAAGATCGACAAACTGTGTACAAATTAACAAGCCTATACCAAAGTTAAGAAAAAACTAGAATAACAATAATCTTGTGATTCAAATTAAGTGAATCGACTGAAGAAAAATACAACACATCTATGTTGGAAATTTCATCGAGCAGTTCAAGCTCAATGCATCTTTATACCACCATCCACCCCCATTCATCACCCTTCTAATCTCAGCTCACAATCTCCCTAATGAAACTTGTCCCTCTTTTGATTGCAATCTCAACTCATACATCTCTCTAACAAAAACTTCATCTATTTTTTTATTGCAAGTGCTACAATCATATATTTTGCAGTTCTAAAATGTTCATAAACCCACTTACCCTATTTCAGCCCAACTCCAGACAATAGAGAATGAACTAATGAACTGGGACCTGTTTAAAGAGCTAATTATCAAAGAACGAAAGAGAGCGTGACTCCAAGAGGGAGACCTACGAAAGAGGAGATGTGGTGTATAATGGCGATCAAAGCACTGGTACGATATTGAGGGAGAAAAACAAAAGAAACGACGGAACTGGATGAGGAAACGGAGAGTCACATATTGACGGACCGTGTTTTCTTTCATCATCCGCACGAATTTTAAAGTAAATCAAAGGGTTGAGAACTTACACGCAAAATGTTATGTTTGCTTGTACAAACCATATAGGTATAGGTGCCCTATATATATAGGGGAGTTTTATCATAGAAGCATTTCTGCATGTAGTCTTTTTTAGAATAAAAATTCAAAAACTAACCTCCTTTTCGAAAATATTCCAAAAATAACCTCCTTTTCGCAAATATTCCAAAAATAACCCCTTTCGGGTTTTTAAAACACTGTAGCGGCGAGATTTTAAAACCCGGAACACTGTAGCGGCGAGATTTTAAAACCCGAAAGAGGTTATTTTTGGAATATTTTCGAAAAGGGAGTTAGTTTTTGAATTTTTATTCTAAAAGAGGTTATATGCAGAAATGCTCCTTTATCATACACTCTTTTACAAGGGTATTTGGGTATTTTAACAATTAATTATATTTGTAAAATGGTGTATCATAAAATTTATCTTTTATGGAGATTTTTGTTTAAATGAACAACAAAAAATTTCAATTTAGTTAAACATTAATTGATAAATATATTTGATATCTTACCTTAAATATTCATAAATTGATAATTACTCTAAATACCCTTGAAAATTGGTGTATGATAAGGAAAGAGATGTATGATAGAAGCCCTATATATATATATATATATATATATATATATATATAGGGGAGTTATATCATACACCCTTTTTGCTTATGATACACCCCTTTTCAAAGGTATTTTGAGTAATTATCAATTAATGATTATTTAAGGTAATTTTTTAAGTGTATTTATAAATGAATGATAATCTAAATAGGAAATTTGAATTGTTTATTAAATAAAAAATATCTATAAAAAGTAAAATTTATGATACATTTTTTTAAATACCCAAAATACCCTTTTAAAAGGGTGTATGATAGAACTCCCCATATATATATATATATATATATATATATATATATATATATATATATATATATATATATATATACACGCGCATCCTATTTCCCTGCCTGCCCGTGAACTATCACCCTCTCTCTCTTTCTCTCGCTGGAAGCTGGAACTGGAACTGGAAGCACACTTCTTCTCTCGGCGGCATGGTGAGCACGAGTTCTCTTCGCGCGATAAATGGAGAGCTGTAACGACTCCCGCTCTCTGCCGACGGCTAGAACATGGCGATGGCTTCTGGCAACCCCCTTCTCAAGGTAAGTGTGGTCGAATCTGAGGCGGCTTGAACTCTGTGACGTATGGAACTCGACGATTCAAGGAATACACTCATCTAGCGAGTCCCTCTTCTGGCCATTCAAGGAATACACTTATGAGTCTCTCTCTAGCACGACTTTTCCTGTCCATCAAAGGAGGTTAATCTCTCGAGGTAATTGAGGCCGAATTTTGTATAATTCAGGCCTAATTTGTGTTATTATTTAAGAAATGAATTTAGGTCGAATTTAGGCCGAATTGTGCAACATGGCGACCAATTTCGGCCGAATTTTAGTTTTATTGTACTTGAATAAATATAGGAAAGCCAATGTCTGATTGAGGATCGTTAATCGACAAAAAATTTGAATAAATAGATGAAGTTGAAAGGTGTTATAAAAAAAAATGATACTGGAGACTCTATCGATCGTGCATGCTTCAGTTAGTTACTGCATTATAAACAGGTTTGTCATCTGTGAAAATGTTGTAAAAAAACCTGAAATTTTATAAATTGTACTTTAGTCCCTATTTGGAAGAGAGATTCGAGGTTGAACTGATTTTCAAAAGTTATATTTTTCAGGTGTTGCTCGAAGTCAGAGGCTGTACTTTCGGCCGTTGCTCGAAGTCGATGACGAGGTAGAATTTGGAAGAAGGTTTCATACTCGAAGTTTTGCTCGAATTGGCGCACAAAAGGATTTCTTTTTTCAGGTTTTGATCAAAGTTGAAATACTCGAAGTTGGAATACTCTAAGTTTGGGTTATACTCCAAGTTGTATATGAAATTTGTATTAGCTTTAGGTTATAGTTGTCTTGTGGCTATCGATTTATTTTTGGAGATCACATTTATGTTTGAGTTATAATCATGTTTTAGAATTGTTGAGTCAAGGATTGTGTCTTGCATATTTATAATGATTGTCGACCATGGTATAGTTATAAACTTATAGTCCTTTGATTGTGTCTTGTATTTATTATGATACAAAATGCAAGGAATATGCATGATTCTACCAAAATTATCACTATAATGCAGAATTGTTTTAAAAAAGTAGGGAAAATGTGTATGATTTTCATCTCTAGCTGAATTTAGTTTTTTTTTTCAAAACTGCAATGAAATATAAAATGCCCTGCAAATTACAAAGTAACGTATATAAAAATAAAAATAAAAATTACAATATAAATCACAAAACATTCATCATGCCACACTTCACAAAAAAATTAACATTTTTGCATTCTTCCTTTTTTGCAATATTATTTTTTTAGTTCTCGACAAAGTTAATAATGGCTGATTTGCTGCAACTAGAGGATTCTATAGCCTCCTCTCGTTCATATGACCTAATAAAAAAATTAAGCAAGTAAATGTAATTAATAAGCTCAAATAACCAAATTAAACTCAATTAACCTGAATCAAGCCATCAATAACCAAGGTAAACCCTAATCTAGTTCGATTTAACCATATTTAAGTCATATTCAACGAAAATTTAGCCACGGTTATATCTAAATCAGCCCCAATTCGTCAAATTGTCCCCAACAAATATAATAGCCATCCACATACATGTTATAAGCCACAAAATCGGGTTTCAATCCTGTAGTATTAAGTCACAAATTTTGACTTCAATTCTGTAGAACAAACTTTTCAGAGCTATGTTATTCGAAAATATAATAGGCTTGCACACTCCACAGAAAATGCACAAGCAAGATCGACATCGTATCGGGAAATAACTTATTTCCCAGAAAAATGCTATACGCGTGCAATTTTCATATGGAGTTTATTTTTATCTCGATGGGTAGGAGGGACCCGCAACATATATGAAGGTATTATTACCCTCTGCATTAGAAGCGGGTGGTTTTATCATATTGTTTGGTAGATATTATCTAGCAGATTCAGAATACGCACACACTTTTAAATTTCCCATATTGGGGTCGTTGTTATCACTGGACACAATTTAGTGCACTAAGGAGGCGTTTGGTTGGAGCTTTGGAGTGGGAATGCCTTGGCATACTTTCTTATGGATTCCATTACCACGTTTGGTTTGCGCACTATGTAATAAAATAATGGAATACTCGATTCCCTAGGGCATAAATGGTGGGAATAAGATTACCACCAAAATTGGTGGCTTTTCTCTATTCCCATGAGGAGGGAATACAATTTATTTTTTTTCCAAAAATAAGTAGCTCCAACTTTCTATAAATAAACCAACTTTTACATTTTTAGAGTATGCCATGGAATAAATGAGTGCGACAACCAAACACGATTATAGAGTATGCCATGGAATGCTATGTCTTGGCATGATATTCCTTGGCATACTTCATGCCAAGGTATTCTCCAAAACACGAACCAAACGGCCCCTAAACAATCTAACCGATATCCTAGTTTCGAAGATATATTTAATCACTTGTTATGTGTGTCACTCTACAAATTTGAGAAAAAAAAAGTGCGAAAATCTTCGCTGCACAGTACAAAATGTCAAGTCTCGTGCATTTGGATATTAACAACGATATCTCAAAACAAAAAGTCTATTAACCAACGTTTCAATGATCGTCTATCTAATTATTTAGTTCACTCGAATTTATCTTATTCTTTTCCTTCTTGCTTTCTTCGAAATTATTTATAATAATATTCGTAAAGTTACTCAAAACTTATTCATAATCAATTTCGTTTTATCCATATATTATTCATAATAAATTCACTATGCTAATTTATTATTAATTATTTTTCTTAAGTTATTTATTTTTAATTTTGTTAAATTATTTTTCCGCAGAACAATCATAATTATCGCGATAACATTCCTTAATTTCGAATTCTCATAATAGAAAAAACACAATATACTCTCTGATTACAAATTAAAAAAATAAAATAAAAATAACATAGCTTTAGAAAGATCTCCAAACAAATCTTGTCATGCTGGATCTTACTTTCAGAATCCATTAATCTACACTTACCCAAGATTCCCACACTCCAACCATATCCAAGTCCTATTATGCCAATATCAAAAGATTCAACGAACCAAACAAAACTAACTCTACAGTTTCGACATGCTAACAATCCTATGTCCACATTCAAAAGTACCTTTCAGAATACAAATCCATTCCCCTCCAATCACGTGTCCAACAATCCCGTCTATATTCACTCCATATCGGATTTTCCATCCGAAACCCGCTGTGAGATGACCTCATTGTCTCTTCACGCCAGCGCCATTCTCGCCCCGCTTCGTCTCCTTATATATCGCCCCTTTTTTCAACTCCATTTCCGCACGCCTATTCATCGCTCTTTTTCTTCTCTACGTCGCAAATCTAACGCAAAAAAACGCTTTGTTCACACAATGGGATCTCTCTCCACCGTCGGAAATGATCTTCCTCCTCTCCATTACCCTCCTGCTCGCCGGGATGACTCCGTCGTTGACAATTATCACGGCGTACTCGTCCCCGATCCGTACAGATGGTTAGCTAGATCTATTGATGCACTTTCGAGGATTATTTTTTAAAAATGTTTTTGATTTGAATCAGGATGGAGGATCCAGAGGCAGAAGAGGTGAAGGAATTCGTGGAGAAACAGGCTGAGCTTACTGAATCCATTTTGTCGAAATGTGAGATAAGGGGCAAGCTAAACGACGAGCTTACGAAATTGTTCGATTATCCCCGATACGAGACTCCGTTCAAGCGTGGTGGGAAGTATTTCTACTTCCACAACACCGGTCTTCAGGCTCAGAGCGTGCTCTATGTTCAGGTAAGTTTCTTTATGCGAGATTATTGTGATTTGTTATGTAGATTCTAATTTGTAATTTTTTGTAGAATGATCTGGAAGGGGAGGCGGAAATTCTTTTGGACCCGAATAGTCTGAGCGAGGATGGAACGATTGGTTTGAGTAATTATTCTGTAAGCGAGGATGGTAAATATTTCGGTTATGCAATTAGCGAGAGTGGTAGTGATTGGGTTTCGATTAAGGTCATGACCATCGAAGATAAACAAGTTCAAGCTGATCATTTATTATGGGTACGCAAATCAAATAAAAAAACATTTTTTTTCCATTAATATTCGCATTAATTATAAAGTAAATTAACTTGGTTTTGTAAACTCAGGTTAAATTCACGGCTATTGACTGGACTCACGATTCGAAGGGATTTTTCTATAGTCGTTATCCTGTTCCCGAGTAAACAATTTTTGATTCAAATTGTTTAGACCGTTGATAATTCAAATTTGAGAAATTAAATTGTCTATTTTGTTGGATTTGTAGGGAAGGAGAAAATTTGGACGCGGGCACAGAAACAAACATAAGTCTGAATCATGCTTTGTATTACCATTTCTTGGGAACGAACCAATCAGAGGATATTTTAATCTGGACCGATCCCGAGAATCCAAAGTTTCAGTTCGGAACTGAGGTCACAGATGATGGCAAGGTAAAAATTAAATAATTTAATTGTAAAACCTTCTAAAGATTATTATGAATAATACTAAATGTTATTTTCCGTGCACAGTATGTACTTTTGACGACTCATAGCGGTTGCGAACAAGCAAACAAAGTATACTATTTCGATCTGTCTTCTCTCACGAACGGACTCGAAGGGTTCAAAGGCTCCGATACCAAGCTACCGTTCGTCAAATTCATCGATAATTTCGAGGGATCTTACGACTACATAACCAACGACGGTACCGTGTTCACTTTCTTGACGAACAAATCCGCCTCGAAGAAGAAAGTGGTGAGAGTCGACTTCGACAAACCCGATTCTTGGGAAGTTATCGTCCCGGAAGACGAGAGGAACGTTTTGGAAAGCGCTTACGCGGTTAACGGAAACCAGCTCTTGTTGTTGTACATGTCGGACGTGAAACACGTTTTGCAAATCCGGGATCTCAATTCCGGGAAGTTCCTGTACGACTTGCCCTTGGATATCGGAAGCGTTTCCAGGATCTACGGCACGAGAAAAGAAAGTCAAGTTTTCATTGGCTTCTCGAGTTGTTTAACTCCCGGTATTACGTACAGGTGTAATCTCGCGACGGACGTTCCCGAAATGAAAATATTTCGGGAGATTTCCGTTCCCGGATTCGATCGATCCGGTTACGAAGTCAAGCAGGTATTCGTGTCGAGCAAAGACGGGACGCAATTTCCCATGTTTATAATTTCCAAAAAGGATATCGAGCTCGATGGGTCCCACCCCACTTTAATATACGGATATGGAGGCTTCAACCACAGCCTCACCCCTTCGTTCGCCGTGACCCCTCTCGTGATGATTAAAAATATGGGTGTTGTCTACTGCATAGCGAATATTCGTGGAGGCGGAGAGTACGGCGAAGAATGGCACAAATCCGGCTGTTTCGAAAAAAAACAAAATGTTTTTGACGATTTTATTGCTTCCGCCGAATATCTCATTTCTACCGGATACACCACCAATAAAAAAATATGCATCGAAGGAGCGAGCAATGGCGGTCTTCTCGTCGCCGCTTGTGAAAATCAGGTAATTTCTTTATTTTATTTTATTTTTTTCAAGTAATTATGTAACAATTTTGACACGTGAAAATATTTTTACAGAGACCCGATCTATATGGATGTGTCTTGGCTCATGTGGGCGTCATGGACATGCTTCGATTTCATAAGTTCACTATTGGACATGCATGGACTACCGAATATGGGTGTTCCGAGGACAATGCAGAAACCTTCAATTGGATTTTCAAGTACGAATAATATATTAATTCATTCAAACTCCTCTTTATTTTTTTTTCCTTTTTAAGATTAATAATTGATCGAAATTGTAGATATTCGCCGCTTCATAACGTGAGGAGACCGTGGGAGAAGAGCGCAGACTCGAATTGTCAATACCCCGCGACCATGTTATTAACTGCCGATCATGACGATCGCGTCGTGCCGTTGCATTCTTTGAAGTTACTTGCCGTAAGTGTTATTAACATTAAATTTTTACAATATTATATAATGGTATAATTTTTTAAATTATTATTATTGATAGACGATGCAATATACGTTATGTACGAGTCTCGAGGATAGCCCTCAGACGAACCCGATCCTTGGTCGCATTGAATGCAAGGCTGGACATGGCGCAGGCCGCCCTCTCAAGAAGACGGTATTTAATTTTAACTTTTTATTTATGTTTTATTTGATTTATTTATTTATTTATTTATTTACCTTATGATTGCAGATTGAGCAAGCTGTTGACCGCTATAGCTTCATGGCGAAGGTTTTGGGGATTTCGTGGACCAAACTTAACTAAAGAGATCGTAACAAGTAATGAAGGTGTGTTTTTGCCAGATTGAGCAATTTATTATTTGATTGATAACGAGTGGTCGTTATACTTGTATCGATTATCAATCTCTTATTATTTAAACAACCGCTTATTTGATTTAAATAGAAGAATATTTCTTCAATATAATAATAAATATTATGGTCTTTTTAGAAATGTTAAGTGTCATGTTGGGTACCAATATTTCATTGATTGAGTTTCGGGTTTGCGATCACTCAAGTTTGAATGCTGAAGTTCAGCTTATGAAAACACATATTGGTAGAATTCATACTTTTTAATATGAATATAGAATTATTTTTTCCTTTAAAAAAATATGAATATAGAATTATTTAATATTTCTATGGTTATCAATCAGTTGAAAATTCGAAATCATAATATAAACATAGAAAATTTCTAAGGCGGTTCAATTTATAAAAATTTAGAATAAAAAAAATAGATATACTATTTTTCGAATTTAAGCAAAAATGTTGACCTACCAAATCAAAGCACAAAAGTATGTCTAGCACTTTCGGAATTTAAGATAGGGATTCTTCAAGAACACCTTAACTTTTCAGAAAATTATCAAAACTCCCCACACTTTTTGGATTTCTTCAAAAATCTTCTAAAAGACAATTTGAATTTTTTTTATCCACGCTGTGGACTTGAACTTAACTTTCTGCATCCCAATATTTTTTTGGTACCAAAATATCATTATAAATTTCTTTTATTTCCTTGTTTAAAAATTAAATAAAAAATCATATTTTACATTTAATATAAATAATTAAAGAAATACTAAAATGTAAAAATAAAATTATAATTTACATAGAAAATAATTTAGTTTTAATTAAATTTTCTATTGAATAAAATTAATATGTAAATAATTAAATGAGGGTATTTTGGTCAAAATAATTTTAGCTGGATGGATAAAATTAAGTTTAACTCTATAAAAGGTAAAAGGTCAATAATGTTGTGCACTAAATAACCCGCACTAATCCCGCATGCATTAATTAAACAAGTAATAAATGCACATAATTTCCTAATTAAATATTGCGGTACATTGCGGGGGCAATTGAGCGGGATGCTTAATATTGTTGCCTATTAACCCCCATTCTACATGCACCCATAAATGAATAAGATTTGCCTAATTTGATTATTTTCTCCATTATCAGTAATTACATCCCATTTGTAGTGTTGTGTAGTTCTTGTGTGGTATTAAGAGCGGGGTGTTTTTCACCGTTCGGTAAAAAATAACTCAATTCATTTTTTTGTGGGTTTTTTGAAAGAACCTAAAAGTGAAGGGGTTTTTCATAATTTTCAAAAATGTTGGGCATTTTTTGAAGAATTTTCCTATTTAAAATATAGTTCTATTTTTTTAAAAAAATATATAGGGGAAAAACCCTAGGCGGCTAAGAAAAAAAAAAGAGTAAATGGAGAAGCCTCGGTGATCCTCCATTAATTGATGCCAATGAGACTCGAACTCACAACCTCTCACAAGATATAATTTCTTGTGTCTCACACCCACACACTGGGCCACGAGCCCATTGACGGCTAAGAAAGAAGAAGAAAAAAAAGCGATTTAGTGGGTTTTGTGTAAGAATCTAAAAGTAAGATTTTTTCATTGAGCTGTTGAAATAGTTAATAAAAATAGTGACTACAAAAAAAACGATGTAGTAATTATTTTTAATAAAAATAGTTACTACAAAACGAACTGCTGAAATAAAAATAATTGTTGAAATTGAAATTAGCGGCAATATTATTTTAATCATAGTTTTAATTTTCATTCATTCATTGTTAATTTGGCAAAAAAAACTATTCAGTAACTATTTTTATTAATAACTATTTAACATTAAATTAAATACCAGAATAATATTAATTTGTCAAGATATTTTCAGGAATATTTTTTATATCATATTTTTATTTTATTTTATTTTTCTATGATAATATACATAATAAATAAAAGATTAAAATAATATTTATAGTGATTTTAAATTAATAAAATAATACAAACATAGGTTTATTGAATTTAAAGATGAAAAATAGAGGAGGTATTTTGGTCCAAAAAAATTGTAATACCATGAAATACTTTTATAGGGGGTAATTGAAAAGAAAACTTTGTATGTAGGAATTTTTGGAGTTTCTCGAAAGTTAGAGAGGTTTTTTGCAAATTCAAGGCAAGTTAGGGGATTATTTGTAAATTTTCCTAAATAAATCAGCCAAACATAATAACATAATTGAATATGATGTGTTCTCATAAGATTTTTCTTGACATATTTTATTTGGATACATTCTCCAAATTACGAAACAAGTGACATCTTAGTTAGTTTTAACTAAATATTTTTTTTTCTTGTTATGTTGATTAATCTAGTTATAAAACTAGGACTAATGTTGATTAGTAATTTTGATAATTTTAAATTGGTCTCCAAACCATGCCATTAATGTTGATTACTATTAAATCATGCATTTTATAAAATTAAACTAATTTATGTTGTCGCGTTATCAAATATGTCACGTCATACGTTATAATATAATTTAACAGTTTGGCTATCAATTAATGAATGTAAAACTGAGTTGAAACAAATAAAAAAAATAAAGAAATATGATTAGCCAAATTGAAATGTTGATAACACGGATGGTTGAATTTTAGATGAAAGTTGGAATACTAAAAATAGACCTTTTTTTTCTTTTTTTTCAGAAAACTACGATAAAGTACTTTCTGTTAAAAATAATCAATAGAGGAGAGGTCAATGAGCACGAAGAAATTAATGGGTTATGGTCGTAGTTATTTATTTATTTTAATCACATTTTCTTAAAAAAAAAAAGTCCGACCAACTCGATTGAGAAATTAGGTTTCAATTAATATTCACTAGGAGATTACCCGCGCTTCGCGACGGTTTTGTTTCGTTTGATTTACCATATACATAATATATAGTTATGATTTATCAGAATCAAATATAAGATTTTATAAAAATAAATATCATATTGATTAACAAAGTTTGATTATGACAAAATTATTATATTATTTTTGAATATGACACATTACAAATATTTATTTATTATTTTAATACAACATATACAAAAAAGAATAACCGTCAGTATAAAATAATAAAACAACATGCGTGGACATAAACAAAAATCAAAACCATATGATACGCTAAATTTTCATATCTAAAATTAATAATAGTAACATTGTAAAAGTTTAAAAAAATTATTTGTGTCTGATAATTTTTATGTTTCATGCTTATTATTGAAAAATATTATATAAGTTAAAAAAATTATTTGTGTTTAGTAAATAAATATATTTCATTATTTCTTTTAGAGATTAACATGAAAATGGTTTAAGTAAAAACGCAAATATAACATAATTGTTTTGAAAATAATAATAATAAGTAGGATGTGCAATTTTTTTCAATTACCTGTCTGAAAATAATAATAATTAGCAATGTTTTAAATTGCGATATAGCGGTCCATTGCGCTTAAACAATAATTTACACATGATCTCCGATATTGCGTCATATTGCGTCATATTGCGGCGATATTGCGGCGCTATATAGCAGGTTGCGGTGTTGCGTTTTGTGAATATTTATTGCGATTTGCGCTATTGCGGCGCAATTGCGCCGCAATTTAAATCATTGATAATTAGGATTATAAGTCATTAATGTAATTATATTTTTTATATTTTTTTTTACATAATTATTTTTTATAATTTTATGTTAGAGAAAAGTATTGAATATATAATAATAGCATACTTAATAGTATGTGCAATTTTTATCAATTATAGTTTTAAAAATAATAATTATTAGGCTTACAAATCATTAATGTAATTATACTTATTTTTATATCTTTTTTTACATAATTATTTTCATAATTCTAAGTTAGAGAAAAATATTAAATATATGATAATATGGATCTCAAAATAAAGATAAAATTCAAGCGAATATATTTCTTAATTTTTTTATTTTATATTATGAAAATAATAACAATATTTGATGTATTTATGATATTATATATTAATTTATTAATGTTAGATATTTAAACTTTTCACATTCTATTTGTATTAACAATTGATCATGTAACATATTGTGAAAAAATTCAAAATCAAATACAATTGGTTCAACTTGAACCTAACAAATAATATTTTGTTATTTTATATTATGAAAATAATAACAATATTTGATGTATTTATGATATTATATATTAATTTATTAATGTTAGATATTTAAACTTTTCACATTCTATTTGTATTCACAATTGATCATGTAACATATTGTGAAAAAATTCAAAATCAAATACAATTGGTTCAACATGAACCTAACAAATAATATTTTGACACGTCATCAGTGTAAGGTGATGTGGCCTTCTAAAATTCCTTAAAAGTATGTGTAAAATAAGGGACACATAAATATCAACAAATAAAACATAATCACACAAAATCAAAAATTAATCTATGGTTCATATATTGCCACATATCAAAATCTAATGGTTGAAATAATTGTGATGATGTGGCATGAGGAAATTGCATAAATATTGGTCCAAAATAAGGGGGTTGGTAATTCATTAAGAAAAAATATATACGAATGTTCAATAATAGAAATGTTTAATAATAAATTCTAGTCGTTCTAATAAATTGGTTTATTGTGAAACTTTCTGAGTTGAATATTACAAATGTTGCAAATTTAGTAAACAAAATTGGAAGTATTAATAATTTAGTAAACTGTCTCTTTTATTCTTTTATTAATAATTTTTTTTTGTCTTTTAAGAAAGGCTGATGGCATTGATAAAAAAAGGAATATGACAAAGTCATTAAAAATAAAACTGTAAAAATGTACAAGTTAATACATATTACAAATACCCAAAAAAAATTTAATGTTTCATAATAAAAAATCATAAACATGCATTAATTAATTGGAAGTGAAAATTATTATATGTAATAATTATTGAATAAAAAATAAAGATTGTTTGAAAAACAAAAATGTATATATTTGGTGTGTCAATTTTTTTTTAACAAATCTCTTCGTATTATTTGCCATGTGGAAAGTAGATTAAATATTGACCGTTTGATTTTAATTGTATGGTTTAGATTAAAAATATCAAAGATGACATGGCAATATTATAGACGACACGGCTCAAGGAGATTGCTTAAAACTTAGTGCAAAATAATGACACACAAATGGCTATATGAAATATGATCTTCAAAAAATCATAAAAAAAATGAATGGATAAGATCAAACAACAAAAAAAAAACCTAATGGTTCAAAATAAGACAATACAAATGACCACACAAATTATAGATATTACAAAATCAAATATAAAATCAATGTGTAGGATGAAGCCACATCACACAATCCAATGATTAAAAGTTATTTACACAATGATGATGTGGCTTCATTAGAATGCATATAAATAGGTGCAAAATAAGGGTGTGGATTAATTGAATGAAAAAAAGTTTCTGGGCAATTGAATTTTCTTTTTGGAAAGAAATCCTTTCTGACATGTACATTTCGGACGGGTCGGGTTATAATTTATCAGCTCTAATTCGAACCGATCCGCCTATTACACAAGTCGGCCAAACAAAACGACGAGAAACATCCTGAGATCCCTGATCTTCTCTCTCTCTCTCTCTCTCGTTCTCGCACGCTCCAACTACCAACCATGCCGAAGAAGATGGGGGTGAACACCAAGGCCGAGGCGGCGCGGGCCCAAAAGAGTGCTCTGGAGGAGGAGAGGAAAGAGAAGGAGTCGCGCGCTAAGGAAGAATCCTACTGGCGCGAAGCCGAGGGCTCTAAATCTCGCGCTGCTAAGAAGCGCGAGGAAGAAGCCGAGAAACGCGCCGAAGTTACGGCTCGCCGTGCTGAGAATCGCAAACTTGCCGAGACAGAGCAAGAACAGATCCTCAAGGAAGCTCGCAAACCCAATCCTAAAGCTGCTAGGGTTTCAGTTCCAGTTCCTAAGGTCGGTACTCGATTTCGAAAAAAGAACATATCTTTTGATAAACCAAGCTTTGTTTCGATACGATATTCCTGTTCCAGGTTACCGAGGCGGAGTTGATAAGGAGGAGGGAGGAGGAGCAGGTTCGGCTTCAGAGAGAAGCCGAGGCTTCGAAGAAGAAACAGAGTAGAATGGCCAACGAAGAGGAGTATGAGAAACTCGTCCTCGTCAGTAACACAAACAGAGACGATTCGATCATCGAAGCCCATTCATTGGACGACGCAATTGCCAGCATGTCAGTTGCGGAGCCGTCACTGCCGGCAGATCGGCATCCAGAAAAACGGCTCAAAGCCACTTTCAAGGTATAAAATTTGAATCAAATTTCTAATTTATTTTATCTGCTTGTATTCACTGATTAATTTTTTTTAAAAATGGTGATTGAAGGCATTTGAGGAGGCGGAATTGCCGATTTTGAAGGCGGAAAAGCCGGGATTGACGCTGAATCAGTACAAAGATATGGTTTGGAAAATGTGGAAAAAATCGCCTGATAATCCACTTAATAAGGTTGGTATAATTATATATTTTGTTTTTGAAATATAATTTCTTACTGAATAAAGTTGTAAATATTTAATGCAGACTGCTGAGTGAGTAACGACATTGATGTATTCTGCGATGTGGACTTCTTTTCGCTACTGATATATTCAGCGAGATGGAGAAGAAGGAGCATTTTCATTCCTTTCGAAATTACTAAGTTAAGTTTGTGCGTAAATTCTGGGGAAACGAGAATGCTGTGAATAAGTAATTGTGTACTGTATCTGGAAAGAAAAGGTTGTTTGATTTTATCTCATTTTTCTTTTCAAAATAATATTATTTTCGAAATAAGTATCGTTGGGTTCATTGATTATTGTTCATGCATGTTGTTGCGTATCATGTGGCTGAGCCAAGTCATTTTCGAGAAATGTAGAGAGGTCATATATGCAATACCCATATATTCAAGTTTTAAAATCTGGAATTTGTGCAATTTTATTAAAGGTATTTACATATTTACCCCTTTGGAAATCCAAAATCGAACAATTATTTACCCTTTCAGAAATAAAATATCACTAGGGCGTTGTTTCGGGACAATATAATTTGGTATGAACTGTGAAAATTAACATAGTAGTGTTTCACATTTATTTTATTAATACACATGTAGTTTAAGATTTTGCATGATATACATAAAATTGAAAATATACTGAGATTTATGTATGACATTTGTAAAATGATATATTCATTGTTTGTTATATGATAAGGTGATAATAGAAACATGGATAATATTGTTATATCATAGATTCATAGTGATATCAAAAACATAGATGATATTATTTTGAAAAATGTATATATGTAAAAAAAAATCCAATTTGCCTGGTTTATATATCGTATTTACAAAAAACGTATGTATGTAGATGAAATATCATTGACAAATTTAGCAAGAAAATAAAAAAAAAATACAACCAATATGTTTTATTGGTTCTAAATATTATTTAGTGCAATGTTAACATTAATTAGGGCAACAATGTTGGTTAAAGTATTGTTAAATATGTATATATTGTAGGCTAGTGATATCGACAAAAAATTATTTTACTTGTTACAGAAAAAATAATTTGAAATAACTAATTTATCCTTATTTAATTGTATGCTATTAGGAAAGTAGATTATTACTTATCAAGTGTATATTTAAATGATATATAAATGGAATGATTTGAACCTTGTATTTGTTATTTCTAGATTCGTGATTTACTCGTATCATCCACTATTTAAATACCAGGAACCAAATAAGATTAACAATGAAAAGAAAATAATGCCATTACATAATAAAAATAACATGATAAAATTATCTTTTATACTAAAATGAAAAAAAATATATAATCATTAAGATTCATAAATTAATTAAATCATATAAATAGTTACTCGAAAAACATAATAAGAAAAAAATATTGAAAGCACAATATGGAAATATATAATCTAACATAAACTAATATGTATATTCTGAAAAATTATTGAAAAAACATAATGTGAAAAATATAGTCCAGAAAAACATAATAAAATAAATTATTCAATGACTTATAAAAATTGTTGCAGTTACATAAAAAAAGGCAAAGTCACGACTACTATTTAAATCAACAAAATTGGAAGAATTATTTGGAATATTAGCTTGGCTAGCGGTGCGTGGTAAAGTTGCTTCGACAAATTGTGATGGATCTCGTATGGTAGAACCCGAAGCTTTTCTCTTGTTTGACCCTTTGGTGCGATTCACATCGTGACTAGTTTGAACACCGCATCGAATTGATTAACGAGGTCACACTAGATACTTATTGCGAAAATCATCAAGCAACTCAACAATTCGCGGTTGTCAATCCTCTAATTGGCATGTACTTGATCAAGCGAAATCATTAACTTTTTGCAATTACTCATTTGATGGCCACACGGAAGATCCATTGTAGCCATAAACTGGCCGGTACAAATATGAAGCAAGTATTTTTTTTTTAGATTTCTCGTATTGCTTGTAAAGAATGACACATGAAATATAAGATTTCTAAAAACAGGAGTATTGCAATTATGTGGCACTTTAATTTATGCAATTAACTTTAAAAGTAGTAATATGCAAGTCCAAAATAGCTTATTAATCTTAAAGTCGGAATTATTCATTCTTTTGTGTTAAAATTAACTGTCAATATTTAAAAGGGTAAATATGATATTTTGGGTTTTTAGAAGGGTAAAATAGTAATTTTAAATGTTGACCGTTAGTTTTAACTAAGAAATTGAATGGTTTTTGAATTTTTGGATAAATATGATATTTTAGATTTATGAAAGGATAAATATGATATTTTAATTTTAAGAAGGGTAAATATGTAATTTCAAGTTAAAAAAACTGTAAATATGTAAATCCCCCTATTTAAAATTACCAATCAATTTTTGGTAATACACAAACACGGATTGGAAATTTTTGGAATACATTTGAAAGAGGAGACTATTTGAGTACCACATTTGTAATATACAAAACTTCAACAAATTTTTTTTTGATTATTTCCTGATATTTTTTTTTCACAGTTTTCTTTTCTGAGAAGAGACGAACTTGAGCATAGCTAATGCAGATTGTTGAGCGAAATATTTTTGCCTGAGCCGTACATAAGGGTAGCCAATAACCGATAATACATGTGCCGGTTTCGAGAACGAGATTATTTCATACCAAACTTTATCGTCTTCGTCCCATTGGATCGAGAATCTTTCCTCTCCAGCCTGCAATGCTACAACTCGTCAGAAAAAAATAAACACGAGGAAAATGGATGGTAATACTGGTACGAGAAATTGTACCAATAGGTGCCCTTTTAGAGTTCCGCTACCGAAGGAGAAAGATCCTTTTTGGGTTTTGGGTACGGTTATTTTATCGGCGACGTAGACGATTTGAAGAGGCATCATGATCCATGGTATCATCTCCTTTTCGCACACGCAGAATTTTGTATCTTTCTTTACTGGAGTTCTAGGATCGACCATGGCCCAGTCCAGTGTGAAATGCCTACAACCCGTTCGATGAAATGTCAAGGAGTATTTACAGAGCAAAATGTTATCAATTCGAGCATAATTTGGCGATCAAATGTTGAATAAAAGAAGATATTTTCGACAAATACTATCAATTCAGGCAATTTTACCAGTGTGGAAGTGAAGCACTGAAGCATAGAAATGGTTTATATTCTTTACCTCCAAGATAAGAGGGCGGATTTGGCGAGGTTGAAGGTTTCTTGGCCGGTGCCGAGGAGACTCCGTGAACGATTGATGAAAAATCCATTCTTGCTTAGAGGTTCGTCCTTGTCTTGCTCGTCTGATTCGATGTGGGCGGTGGAGCAACGAAATCCGGACGGATAGTTGAAATTACCTGCAGAGGAAATGCATGCGTTCTGCTGCTCCGGCGACGGCCGGCGGAAACTCAAGAACAACGCTCCCCATGCCATTTCCTTCTCGGAGTAAAAATAAACGGAGGACGAGAATCCTTGTGCAATTCTTCTATGGGAAATTATCACAACCACCCTATTTTTTTCTTATTATTTTAGAACGGTCCTAAAATTTAAAGTGTAGTTTGGAAAATATATATGTTACATTAATTTGTTGATAAAAGCATTTAATAATATTTTAAGTTAAGGACTTTGGAAAACAACTTTTTTTCTCCTTTTCACGATTTTTATCATGCATAACATTTTTTTCTTTTGCAAAAATAACGTCGATTTAAGTGAATTTTCAGAACTAGTTGTTTCTGACGTTAAAACACAACCGCTTTCGTCATCTTAAACGACGAAACAACAAATAGTAATGAGGATTCAAAGTTTCAAAAATATCAATTTATTATGCTTCGCCAAAACAAACAAAATTATGACGAACTCATTTTCTTTGATGAATCCATCATAATAAAGAGTCTCTTCATAATCCAATTGTAAACGGGCTTGTAAATAAAAAGTTATTCTTGCAAAACAATATTATACATCAAAAAAGATAATTCTTTTACGCTCTCTCTAAACTCCTAAAAAGAAATTTGTGTTCGTATTTTTATCGTTGCAAAAAAGGAGGCTACAGGCTCCAAAGCCACGACGATGCTAGTAATGGTGATTTCGATTTTTTGTTGTTGCAAACTCTTGATCTTCTTATATCATATGTGATTCGTTGATCAGTTAGGGCCGGTGCGGTATTTTCAAAAATCTTTGTTTGTATTTTTGGACCTCTGCACGGTTCATTTAATTTAAAAAAAAAATAGTTTATACGAGAACAATTTTCTTTTTATAGTAACTGAACACAAAAATACACCATCTAATTTCCCAAATAATTTACCTTAAAAAAAATAGAGGTCATTTACTGTACCCCCAAACCCATCACCACATCCTTGATCCATCTCCCAAAAATTACCCACTTGATTAACAATGCATCGAATTAACAGTTAATTGAATTAATGAATTATTAGGTACTAATATGAGGTGTTAATTTACTCACAATTAACTGTTAATTCGAAGCATTAATTAATTTGGAGAGAGAGTAGGGTGCAAATTGGAGTTGGGGATCAAAAAAAACAAAAGGGTTTGGGATCGTGAGTGTGGTGATGGGTTTTGGGGGCATGGTATAATTTCCCAAAAAAATATCCTAAATAAATAATACATGAATTATACTATAAATATATAGAGTAGGTGGACATATTTTTCATCCCTAACAAATCTAGGATAATTCAAATTCAAATTCAAATTCAAACTCGCTTTCGCTTTCGCTTTGATTACATATAAGGCGATCCCCTTCTATACACTGTTCATTCAATAATATAGTGAATGGTCTCTCTCTCTTCCTTTCAGTATCATAGAAGATCACTTTTCTTTTCTATAATAATTGGACCTTGGTTAGGATCAATCATGACTTAATTAGATTAATTATGACTTCATTATGGATGATTGGGGATTGATTATAGTCACTTGTGTCCAAAATTACTGTTAAATGAGGTTGGTATCCTCTTTTATATCTTGAAGAAGTAAGAACACAAATCCTGTTATTATAAATTCAAACTCGTATAATATGGATCATAATCAATTATATTAATATTATACAACTCCATACACCATGCTAAATAGTAAATATGGTTGTGAAACACCTTATTTGGCTTGAAATAATGATTTTAAGAATTATTCGCCTAACACGAATGAGCTAGTTGCTTGAAGTTAATAGGCGCGACGAAGTTCGTCGAACCATGGAGCGAAATATGTGATGTCAAATTATAGAGAGCTTGTGTCGGGTGAAACCAATCCCAGAAAACAATGCGAAATCACCAAGCAACTCGACAGAAGAACAACAAATCAGAAAACAACAATAAAAAGACGAAGAAATCAGCGACCAAAAAACAGGAAAAAATCCAAAAAATAACCCAATAATCGGGCAAATCGCGGCTAAGTCGCCATGGGAGTAGGGTTCGGTAAAGCTAGGATTTCACTGGGAAGAGAAAAGCTTCAAATGAGAGAGAGAGAGAGAGAGAGAGAGGAGTATATGGACGCCGAATGTTATGTAACGAATGGACCGGCCGCACCGTAGACCCTGCATTATTTGGTTTTAGTAATATCTTGGTTCACGTGAACCAGTTGTAGGCAAATTCGCTCGTTTCGTAGCCATCCGATTCTGATCGAACGGCTCATGCGGAAACAGCTTACGTGGATCACTCTGGGGGCACGGCGTTGTTCTAAGTTAGGATTATTATAGATATGTTAGATTCATTTGATGATAAAAGCATTTAATAATATTTTAAATTAAAGAGTTTGGAAAAGATTTGAACAACAATGTTAATATAATTATTATCATGAATGAGATGATATATATACATTTGGAAAATAACTTATTTTCTCCTTTTCACGATTTTTATTATGTATACCATTTTTTTTACCTTTTGCAAAAATAAGGTTGGTTTAAGTAAATTTCTAGAACTAGCTGTTTCATCATGTTTGACGTTGAAACACACCTGATTTCGCCATCTTAAATGGCGAAACAGTCTAAGATTTTTGCATGTTAAATTGGGTAGACAAATATTAATGAGAAGACAAAGTTTCAAAAATATTAGTTTACTCTGATTCGCCAAAACAAACAAACATTATTCTTGAAAACAAAGTAAAAATAATGTATACAATAGACCGAATACCAATTTGGAAAGAGAGAAACGCATATTTAGAAGACATAGCAACCCCGAAAGAGTACCTACAAAGAAAATATAAGAGGAGCTACAAATTTGGGATAAAATTTAGACCTCTAGCTTTTAGATTTTAAATTTCTCTTCAAAAACATGTAAAGAAATTTTTTATCTTTTTATTTATGAAATAGATCGAATACCATTTTAGTATCCTTCAAAACAAAAATAAAACAAAAAAAGTAAAAACAATGTTATACACACAAAAAAAAAGCTCTCTCTAACATTTCGAAGAGAAATTTCATCAATTTTTACCATGCAAACTATCCTCGTTCTCTATTGTCTCTTCTTCTTGATGTTAAAAAAAGGGAGGCTACGGGATCCTAAGTTGAGCCAAGACAATGCTAGTAATGGTGATTCCGGTTTTTGTTGTTGTTGCAAACTCTTGATCTTCTTGTCATTTTATCATATGTGATTCGTTGATCAGTTAGGGCCGGTACGGTATTTTCAAAAAATCTCTATTCGTATTTTTGGACCTTTGCACAGTTCATTTAGTTTTAAAAAAAAAAAATAGTTTATACGAGAACAATTTATTTTTTTATAGTAACTGAAAACGAAAATATACTCTCTAATTTCCCAAATAAATAATACATGAATTACACTATAAATATAGAAAAATTATGGTATGTGTTCCCCCATTTCACCTAACTTTTCGTGATGCCGTCACCAATTAAAAATGGACGAAAAATACTCACAATTTGCACCCCAATGTTTCTTTCAATTAAATTTGTAATTTAAATTTGATTATTTTAATTGAAATTTAATTCATTAGACAAATGATTAGTTTAATTAAAAATTAATTAGAATCATTATTAATTGGAAAAAAAAAATTGAATGCAAATTGGAGCCTCATTTAATTCAAATTAGTTTCATGTCACGATAATGACATCACACTTTTTTGGACGAAATGAGAAACATAATAGAATTTCTCAAAAATATATAAAGTACGTGGACATATTTTCCATCCCTAAAAAATCTAGAATAATTCAAACTCGCTTTGATTACAAATGAGGCGAGTCCCCTTCTATACGCTGTTCATTTAATAATGAGGCCATTTAGTGTGCCCCCCAAACCCATCACCACATCCTTGATATCCTATCCATCTCCCAAAAATTACCCACTCGATTAACAATGCTTCGAATTAACAGTTAATTGAATTAATAAATTATTAGGTACTAATATGAGGTGTTAATTTACTCAAAATTAACTGTTAATTCGAAGCATTAATTAATTTGGAGAGAGAGTGGGGTGCAAATTGGAATTGGGGATTAACACCCAACCCAAAAAAAATAAAAGAGAATGGGATCGTGGGTGTGGTGATGGATTTTGGGGGCAAGATATAATTTCCCTTTAATAATATAGTGAACTCATACGATCAGTCTGAATGGTCTCTCTCCCTTTCACTATCTTAGAACTTAGAAGATATCACTTTTCTTTTCGATAATAATTGGAGCTTCATTAGAACCAATCATGACTTAATTAGATTAATTATGACTTCATTATGGATGATTGGGGATTGATTATAGTCACTTGCGTCCAAAATTACTGTTAAATGAGGTTGGTATCCTATTTTATATCTTGAAGAAGTAAGAACACAAATCCTGTTATTATAAATTCAAACTAGTACAATATGGATCATAATCAATTATATTAATATTATACAACTCCATACATCATACTAAATAGTAAATATGGTTGTGAAACACCTTATTTGGCTTGAAATAATAATTTTATTAATTATGCGCCTAACACGAATAAGCTAGTTGCTTGAAATTAATAGGCGCGACGAAGTTCGTCGAACCATAGAGCGAAATACGTGATGTCAAATTATAGAGAGCTTGTGTCGGGTGGAACCAATCCCAGAAGAAATATTCATCCCTATTCGAACAATACGTCGTATTTTTGCTACATTGTTCACCCCCATTGAAATTTCCAGCCCCGCAACATGCACTTTCGAGTTCCATAAACCCTAAAAATCAGTAAATAAAATAAAATAGAATAAATACATTTTTTTTTTATTGAAGACTCGGATCAAAGTCAAACACATACCGAATAATTTAGGTGATGATAAAATGGTGGAAGTGACATCGTGTGAATCCGAGAACGAGTACTTGAAGCCGGCCAGTTGCTCGCTGAGTCGTTGTATCCGTGATTTTGCTACCGTGTTGAACTCGACGGACATTTGATTCAACACCTCAAAGCAATCTCCAGAGGGATTAAGGTTCTTGAGATACGGTACACATCCAATGTAGCCCGTGCCCGTTATTGCGAATTTGCGCGCTCCGTGTTTGTAAATCGTCTGCATTATATAGAGGATTTGTCAGTATGAGAGAGAAATAGGAAGAGAGAAGAGAGAGAGATAACTAACAGTTAGTTGGCTGATCCACTTGTCGACGAGATCGGAGATGAATTGGGTGTTGTCTGTGCTGTTTGCGGCTCCGGTTGCGGCAAAATATGCAAACATGTCGTTGTTACCGGTCCCGACAATGTAGAGAGATTTTTCCAGAAAATATTTAGCCAGTTGTGTGCCCAACTTTCTCTTTAAAGCGTGAACGGTATTTTTGAAGTATTTAATTTGGGTCGCCGTGTTTAACGTTCCTTCATTCTGTTGAATTATAGAATTGACAGATAAAATTTAATAAATTTTGAAAAGACGAGATATTGTGATAATAAAAAGAGCCTTACTGTAGTATCGAGTATTCCAGAACCGGCAGAAGCGAAGTTCACTCCTCGCATCATTTGTGTTGTTTTTGTGATTGAAAGATAAGGGGGCGGACTCATCTTGAAACCGAGGTGTTGCGCTAAAACCGGATAAGGGAAATTTAAGTTAGTAAATTCATGTTTATTACTCCCGTGTAATTTGTTTCTAGAAACTCTGACACTTCGTCCGATTTTTTGCGTCTCACTGAGAACGTCCAACAAAATGTATCGTTCGTTCGTGGTTGTTAATTAGTTCGGCGTTCAATTGGTATGATTGATTTAGTAAATATGATATTCCGATTTTGATTTTCGAATTTTGAACCTTTTTTATACAAGATTTTTTCGTCGAACATTCATGTCTATGATGTATATGATTGATTTAGGCAATTAATTTAGTTTATGCATATCAAATTACTAAGTATATTCTTCAATGGTGAAAAGTTCAAATGTCTTTTTCGTTTGCATGTTCGGATGATAGTGATAAGCGAACCTCTTTATTAATCATTGTTAATGAAGCAGAATCACATATTAATATTTAATTACATACAGGATTTGGTTGGTAGTATGCATATTTCAAATATGAATTGTGTGGAGGATTTTTATTTCAATATTTTTGTAAAATAATAAATTTATGGGTTATATTGTATATATACTTGTTTTGAATTATTTTTGACAAACACTGACAAGACTTTGCTTTTTTATTTTGTTTGATTTAAACCTTGCTTTTCCTTTTTCTTTTTGTCCTTCTGAGGTCTTTTCTATAAGAAAACAAATTATAATAAAAAGTTGCAATCTTGTATTTTTCTTTTTTTTAACAGTAAACAACATTCCTACCAGACTTACATTTCACAGAAAAAGTTTATGTACGATATTTAAAGCAATATAAATTATCTTAACAAAAATAATCTCTTTAATAATATAGAACAAGGGCGTACCCATATAGTCGATGCCGTTGAACCCGTTGCTGAACCGCCCCGTACTAACCTTGCCGGAAAAATCTATTCCGTAGTGCGGGAAATTTGATCTGAACATGGCCGCTACATCAAGATTATTATTGTTGCCAACATCAAACAAAGAATCGCCGAATACAAAGAGTGCCGGTACGGACCGATCGCATAATTTCGTACCGACCATTAAAGAGATGAAGGCGAGAGCACCCAAGGAAATGGTGGAGAAGATAAGAGGCACCATTTTTGGTTGTAATGCGAGGACGTGGTGTTGGTATCTTAAGAGGTGATTATAAGTAGTGCAAGATGGGTTACGTGGGGACAATATACACATGGGGGTAAATGAAATTTTTATTTTTATTGAAAAGGGTCATTTGATTTTTGGAAATCCAAACTAGCTTCGATTAGGTCTTGCGTAAAAAAATCAATTTATTTAGTTAAAGTGGTCTATTTTTTTTTTTTATTATTTTTTTTTGCATAAAAAGTGGTCTATTTTTTAATGTTGCAATTGAATGTATTTAAATTTAAATTAATACAACCACATTAATAAAAAAAAATTAATACAACCACAGTTAATTCAGTAACCAGAATTGTAATTGTGACTATGACATGAAGTATAAGTTTATAACCAAGTCATGATTAAGGGCATTGCATCATTAACATTTTTTTATCTAATCAACTTTTTTTTTTTTTTTGACAAACTATTAAAATATGTACATACCAAATTTGAAATTTATGAACTTACAAGTTTGATTTGGAAATCTTGTTTTGGAGCTTCATGTTTAGAATCGCATATTTTTTTGTCTAGGTACAATTGGAATAAAGAAGTACTTTCAATATGAATGTAGTTTATAAGAAAATGGTCATGTCGTAAAATCTTTCATTTTTTAAAATCTATATAGAGCTAAATTTTGTAATAAATCATTTGTTATGCCCCCAATTTCTCTTCGACATATGGATAATTAACAGATAAGGTACATGTTAACTAATATATTAATTATATATTAGTTTAGGGGAATATGCTAGTCCTAGTCTCTCTCTCTCTCTCTCTCTCTCTCTCTCTCTCTCTCTCTCTCTCTCTCTCTCTCTCTCATATCCACATGTGCAAAACAATTTTAAATTATTAGTCCTCAGTTGTCATTAGCACGTGTTTTAGATGGAGATATCAGGTGCTGAGAAGTTCTATCAAGATTTGATTGTTGATTTGCAATTGAGGGGTATATTTGCTATTTGGAATTTTGCTAAAAGGAGTCCCACATTATAAGGGAAATTTGTGAAAAGCCACGACCAAAAAATGTAGTTTTTGAGAAGTTATGACCAAAAAATGTGCAAGTTTAATTGTGAGATTCTATTATTTTTTGAAAAAAAATTGAAAAAAAAATAGCCTCGTGATCAGTATTGAGGATTTTTTTATTTTATTTTGTATATATATGATTATATCTAGAGGTTTTGTTTTATGATAATTTAATTTAGTTATTTTCAAGTTGATAAAATATGAATAGTTAGAATGTCATGGAACCGTGTTTATGACTTTGGAAACGTGTTTCCATGTTGGTACTGGCAAAGTTAAAATATGAGTCAAAAAGAAAATGAAATGAAATAATAGAAGATGATCAACAAAAAGTTAAAATTAATTGTCATGTTGTTATAAGTCTAGTCTACAAATTTTGACCAAGTTCACTTCCATGGCATAATATTCATTAGCCAATTTACTCAAATCAGAATGAAAAATTATAGTTGTTCCTCTAATATCTTCTCGATGTATTGATGTGTTGACAATATATAATAAATGCATTAAATGCTAAGTTATGTGGTAATCTGTATTTATTAGGTCGTAAACCCGCATTGATTAGGTGATAAACTAAATTATTAAAAAATAATTTGGTTTATTTAATATTTTTATTATATTTAATTTAACTCATGATAAGTCATATTTATTTGAACATATTTTTATTATTTTATTTTCGATCTTTTTTAAAAGAAAAATATTTTCATTTTTATTTTCTAATTTTTGCGAAATTATTATTTTTATTTTCATTATTATATTTTTGTTTATTTTTTAGATGATTTTCATTATTATATCCATTTAACACATGTTAAATAATATATTAATTTAGTCTAATAATTTTTTTTCCAAATTTATAAATTTAAATTTCATTAGTTATAGATGATGTTAAACAAACTTGTTACAAATATTAAATAAATTAATTATGCGTGAAACGGCGAATATTTTTTATCACCATCGTTAATACACGCCAATACGTCATCACGGCTCAATCAGAATTTGCCTTGGGTAATGCTTAAATTTTAATTTTAATTAATAGTTGATATTACTCATATTTTCGTCTTTTCAGAAAGACGTAAACATCCAGACCAACATGAATGCTCTTCTGAACATTAAAATTGTGCAAGAATGACTAAAATTAATCACAATTCAAAATTACAAATTCAGTACCGATTCGAACACGCACATCCCGAACCGAAAGACTATCTTCTTACATTCTAACAAAAACATTCAACAAAAATTGCAAAAATTCTCACTCAAACAACCATCGAATCCGCAACCCCCTTCTCCCCCTCAACCATGTTCTTGTTCTCGAATTCCTGAACGAGCTCGGGATCCACATTCTCCACCGGCTCCCACGTTTTCTCCTCGAGATCGACCCATTTTACCAGATACTCGATCTTGCCTCCCTCGGCCTCTCTCTTCTCCACCACCGACTCCGCAACACCATACTCCAACCCTTCTTCAAAATCTTTCACCAAATCCTCGGCCACCCATTCCGCCTTCACCCACTCTCTCTCTCCTCCATCTCTCCACTCAACCAAATACTCCCTATACTTCCCCTCCCCTCTTCCATCCACCACCTTCTCTACCTCCGCCCATTCGAAAACCATCTTCTCCAACTCCGCCTCGGCTCCCTCCAAACCCATCCTCCTCCCAAACGCTGAAGGATTCCCCTTTGGGGTCGCTGCAAGTACTTCCTTCACCAACACCAATGGCGTTCTTCCTTTTCCGTCCATTACATCGTGATCCGCGCCAGCTTCCAGCAATGCCTTCACCGCCGCTGGACGGCCATACCCAGCCGCGATGTGCAGTGGCGTCAATCCACCACCTGCACGCTCCAACTTGTTTAAGTCTGCGCCAGCTTGAGCCAAAATGCGTACGCATTCATCCGAGCCTAGACCAGCTACGAAATGCAGAGCGGTACGACCGTCTGAATCCTCTGCGTCAGGATCACGAGAAATGGATTCGTCGGCGAGAAGGCTGGAAAGGGCGGATGAATCCGCTTTTTTAGCAGCTGTCCACCATGGAGTCTCGTACTCCGCAACCACATCGGAAGCAATACCATCGGATTGTACCCATGATGGAGTATGGCCATCTTTCCATTCGATCAAATACTCGGTTATTTTTGCAGACGTTGCGGTGCCATTATCGGCGAATATGGGAGATTCGACAGTTCGTCTGCCGATTATCCGAAGCACCTCGCCATATGGTTCGTCGTCTTTGAGCTCGTCTTTTATGCCATTGATTTCCTTTTGGGGAAATTGGTCTTGGAAGAAAGCAAAGGAAATGCGGAGGCGGCGGTGCCTTGATGGGAAATGAGTAATGTGGGTTTGTCGGATCGAAGGAGATACTCCATTGCCGGCGACAGGTAGAGGGACTTTAAGGCGAGAGAGGTAAGGGTTTATGAGCACTCCCTCCATTTGTGGGGGTTGTAGAAAGTACGAGAAGATGCATGGACAGTGTTTGGTTTCTGAATTGAGTGGATAAGGAAGATAAGGAAGAGGATGGCTTCATTTGGATCTTTTGCCCAAAAATCTTCAATTCTCTCGAATATATTCAATAGGCCAAGGCTTGAATCTTGATGGGTTTTAGTTACATTTTGGGCTGAAAAAATTATTTTCCTTCTATTTGAATATTTCATACTTTTATTGTTAGATCCTACATTAATGATTAAATTGATTGATTACATTAAAAGTTCATGAATTCAATTAAGAAATATAATCAATCAAGTTAAATACTTTCGATTGACGCATCAAGAATGTTTAAGTGAGATTGAGGAACATCATAAAAACCCCTAATAATAAATCAACAGAGAAGTAGCAAATTGTTACCGGAAAATTGAAGCTATGCTAAGAGCGAAAATCTTGGGATATTGCTATACGAGAAACTTTAACATAAGACGTACAAAATAAGATGGGGCGATCGAAGAACGACTAATGTGTGTACTGCGTATAACAGAGGAAGGAATTATAAAAGAATAAAATTGACAAATCTCTAATTATTTATGGGCACGAGGAGTCTTTGTTCGAATTGGCGACACCGAAGGAATGACAACGGTGTCGATGGTGTGAAAAGCAAGGAATGGATGGATCCGATTTGATATTTAAAGATTTGGCTATTAGTACTATTCATATGTGTATCATCACATTTTGTTGTTTTTTAATTTATTTGGTATTTTGTTCGTGATCTTTTATGATTGTTTTTATTAGTAATATTTGAATATTTCGAATAAGAAAAACATTTATATATCGGGTGGTTGACATGATAATTTTTGTATATATTAATAATTAATAATATTTATAATTTTTTAAAGTATAATTTATGATAAAATTTATTATTTGATTATTAGTTGTATATTTTTTGGGGGGACAATTTTTTTAGTAAATAATATAATTATCGTTTGAGTATTTAAAATTAATCCGTATTCGTATTCGTGTGATATCCGAATTGTATCTGTATTTGTATGATATCCAAATCATAATCATATCTGGATACTATTCACACTTGCATCTATAATCGAATTTTTTTAACAAATACAAACAATGACAGATCTATGTAGAGACTACAGAGGCAGTGTCCCTTCCTAGAATTTTAGACGGTAGCATATATATATTTATGTTATTGTATATTATGATAAAATTAAAAAATTATGTACGATAGGCTACCTAAATATCATCCCCAATTGATACGAGACGGGACAAGATTCGTCACTAGATAGAAATATAATTTGACCATTATCCGATTGCACCTCCTAGTCACTATACATACCAGTACAAATGTATAAACACCTGAAGTGAGGTGAAGTAGAAAAATGAGTTTTCGTAGACTCGAGTCACGGGGATCAATAAAATGGCTATACAAATTTAAATAATGAAAAGTTGATATGAGCAGAAATAACTGTCACGAGTTATAACATGGTGTTTAGATTGTTTAAGATCGATTTAGATCTCGTTATATTTTATTGTCGCACATATCCAAATTAGATTGGTTTAGTGGTGAAAATGCTGAAGAGAATGCCGGTCAAATTCAGGTGCCCACCGCCCACTACCGTGGGGAGGAAAGGACGAAGAAAGTGCTCATATTTCTCACGTTTTTTTCACTATTCAATACAATAATGATTTCCTACGTCTAATCACATGATTACTCTAATTTCCAACAAAAAACAATGACTATTATTTTATTCTGTAATACAAAATCCCAATCAAACCTATAAAATTACTGATTTTCTAGTCCAACGTAGAAAAACTTCACAGAAAATCTCATTCCCAATCGAAGCACACACAGCGAAGCTCAATCATGGCAAGTATGAACGAATCGACGGTAGACCCACGTAGTGGGTACTGTTCCGCCACTCGAATATACCGGAGTAAGCGTCAATCAGTCCCTCTTCCGGCCGAACCCTACCTCGACGTCACCACTTTCCTCTCTTCTCGTCATCACTCCGGCACCACCGCCTTGATCGACGCCTCTACTGGACGCCATGTTTCCTTCACCGAGCTTTGGCACTCCGTCTCCGCCGTCTCGACCGCCCTCCTCTCTCCTCCTCTCTCTATTCGTAAAGGTCAAGTTGTTCTCATTCTCTCACCAAATTCTCTACACTTCCCTGTTGTTTCTCTCGCGGTTATGTCTCTCGGAGCCGTAATCACCACCACCAACCCATTAAACACACCTGGTGAGATCTCCAAGCAAATTGCCGATTCGAATCCTGTTTTGGTTTTCGTTACCCGCGATTTGGTACCCAAACTACCCAAAAATCTGAAATTTTCTATAATCCTTCTCGAAGATCACAAAATCAAAGACGATGATCCTCGAATCGTCTTCACAATAAATGAAATGATTGCTACAAAACCCAATTTGAATTTGCCGAGGGAAAAGGTCAAGCAGAACGATACGGCTACGCTTCTCTACTCCTCCGGCACAACGGGTAACAGCAAAGGCGTCGTCGCGACTCATCGAAATCTAATCTCGATGATTCAAATAATCCTTGCTAGATTCAAACTCGAAGAAGGGCAAGGCCCACAAACATTTCTCTGCACGGTACCCATGTTTCACGTGTACGGTCTAGCCGCATTCGCGACGGGTTTACTCGGATCCGGTTCGACGATTGTAATTCTCGAGAAATTCGAAATGAGCGAGTTACTTCGCTCCATCTCGTCCTATGGAGTCACGTACCTTCCCCTCGTGCCGCCAATTTTGGTCGCGATGGTCGCGCAGCCAACAAAACTACCTCTTGGTCCGCTTCGTAAAATTCTCTCTGGCGGAGCTCCGTTAAGTCGAGAAATCATCGAGGGATTCAAAGAAAAGTATCCCGATATTGAGATCTTACAAGGATATGGGCTCACCGAAAGCACTGCCATTGGTGCGTCTACAGATTCGGCCGAAGAGAGCCGTCGATACGGTACTGCCGGTTTGCTTTCGCCCAATACCGAAGCACGCATTGTCGATCCCGAGACGGGAGATTCGCTGCCGGTTAACCGTACCGGTGAGCTTTGGCTTCGTGGGCCCTACATAATGAAAGGTATTAATTAATATTTGATTGGCTAAATGATTTTAACATTGTGGAATGGCGAATTTGACCATGGTGATTGCAGAATATTTTAAAAACGAAGATGCGACCAAGGCAACGCTCGACTCGGAGGGATGGCTTCGAACCGGCGATCTGTGTTACATTGATGAGCTTGGATATCTTTTTGTGGTCGATAGACTTAAAGAGCTAATTAAATATAAAGGCTATCAGGTATTAATTCATCTACATTTCTTTTTATCAAATTTTAATTGATGATGGATAATCATAATAATTAATAATATCGTATTAGGTTCCTCCTGCGGAACTGGAGGCTCTGTTGCTGACGAATCCTGAAATCACCGATGCTGCTGTTATACCGTAAGTTAATTATAAATTATTGACATGTATTTAATATTTATGATCAATAAATTTGGAGTTTTGAATATATTGATCAAGTCGAAACTGGTATGTATAGGTTTCCTGACAAGGAGGTGGGGCAATTTCCTATGGCCTATGTTGTGAGAAAATCTGGAAGCAATTTGTCAGAGACTCGAGTCATGGAATTTGTGGCGAAACAGGTGCGATCCAAATTAATATATTTCTTACCAATTTATTATTGTTCAAAGCTTTACTTATGTTTTTTTTTATGTATCTAAAAGTCTATTATTTGTACACATATAATTAATTGGGGGAATTTCTTGTATGTCCCTCCAAAAACACAAAATATCATATTTGTCCTTACAAAATTGATAATATCAAATTTAACCCTCTAAAACTTAATTGATATCAAATTAATACAAAACTAACAAATCTGTTAAACTTAACAGAAAACAATACAATTACTATTTTACCCTCTAAACCCAATAACTCCATTAACCCTAAACCCGATAACCCCATAAACCGATAAGCTCAACCTGGCTGGCTCTTCTTCTTCTTCTTCTAACGAGTAACGATTGACCCCTCCTCTTACTCTTCTCCATGGCAACTTATATCTCTGACTCTATTAGCTGGTGCCTCGAGTGTGCTATTAACAGAGGCATCTATCTATTTTAATTTTTGGTTGTTTTGAACTCATAAGTTTCTAGTTATTCTTGTTTTTTTCCATGCTAATGTGTTGCCTTGTGCTATTTTTTGTTTGTATTTCTTGGATGTTATGAAATTAAAAGAACAAGAAGAGATGGGTGAATGGTTATATTTCACGTATTTTCTGATTGTAGAGTGTACTCTTTCAAGCTCGTCAATATGAGCTCAGCAATCGCCGAAGTGCATCAAATTGTTGGAGAAATCTAATACAATCATAATAGTTGTAACTAGCTGTAATTACTAAATCTAATGATGTGTTCAGATAATACAAGAGTTTAAGATGAGATCTAGCATTCTTATTTTGTTTACTCTTCTTCATCACCATTTCACCCATTTCACCCATTTTATTGTTATACAAAAAGAGAGCGTAGAAATGGGAAAATCAAAAACTGAGGAAGGGGAAAGCAAATCGGAAGAGGAGAGAGACAAACAAACTAATCAATATTTTTTACCTATTTGCTTGCCATTTCTCTTCGCGAGGATAAAGACGAGAAGAGCTAGAGAAAGGGATAATGAAAGAATTGACAAGGAGGGCATTTTAGTCTATTTTATAATCATGTTCATTAACTCGAGTAAGATTTACTAATTAAACTATAACTAAACAGAAAATAAACCGAAAAGTTAACATTTTGGTTAAATTTGATATTTTGAAGTTTTTCATGGATTGAGTGTTTTTTGTATTTGAGAGGATAAATTTGATAATTACATTTTTAGAGGGACATATTTGATATTTCTTGTTTTTGGAGGGACATACTAGAAATTACCCCTAATTAATTTTAATTTCTTTTCACGTGACCAGTTTACAAGGTTTTACTTATTTACCTTTTTTATTTTTAGGTTCCTTACTTTTTGTTTTGTATGCTAGTTTTGGAATAAAACGAGAAAATATGAAATTTGAAAATAATAAGGCCAAATTTCATATGTACCCTTACAAATCCCCACAATTTCACGTATACCCCTGCAAAACGTGAAATATCATGAATACCTCTACAAAATTATCATAATTTCATGGATGCCCTTTTTGTTAGATTTTTGTTAACTATCTGCTAAGATTATCGCTAAATTTTGCTTTTACGATTTTACCCCCTATGCAAATAAGCAATAAATTTTATGTTAGAAAAATCGAAAAAGCATAAATTAGGGGTAATCTTAGCATATAGTTAACCAAAATTTAACAAAAAGGGTATTCGTGAAATTTTAGTAGTTTTGTAGGGGCATTCATGATATTTCACGTTTTGCAAGGGTATACGTGAAATTGTGGGGTTTTGTAGGGGTAGGTATGGAATTTGATAGTTATTTTTGAAATAGAACCGAATATTCATTTTTGTAATTTTAAAAGGTGGCACCATATAAGAAGATTCGAAGAGTGGCATTTGTGTCTACCATTCCAAAAAACGCGTCGGGAAAAATACTAAGGAAGGATCTCATAAAACTCGCTACCGCCAAGCTTTGATCGCGATTTAATTAGATAAGTTCTTGCGGGAAGAAAGGGAGCGAAAAAACGAGTGTTGGAAATATTTTTTTATTGTGTAATAATATAATAGATCTTGTGTTATGGAGTAGTATATATATTTTTCATGTATATTTTGTTGAGATAAATAATTATGTTGTATTTGAAAAAATAAAATAATATTATGTTAAGTGGCCAATATGCAATATTCGAACAATAAGTACAAACATATAATAGACGCTAGAATGTAGAAGTGATATAATCATATAAAAAATAAAATAAACATATGAAAATGTATTATGTACTTGTAATAATGTATATTATCATTCAAATATGTAAAATAAATATAAAAAATATACTGTATATATAAAACGTTTAATTTGAATCTAATAAAGATATAATTAACATATAAAAATCATTTTTTTCACTAACACCCAAACTACCTATAACATTAACTGATTTTCTGCCACCAGCCCCATTGGCAATTAGGTCCATTGCCGACCAAAAAATTAGCTTGCCGCTTTCGAGGAGTGTTTTCTTAAAATAAAAATTCATCTTTTTTTTTAGTACGCAAAAAAAATGTTATTTTTTTTTTTATTTGTAAGTATAATGCTATTGCAAAATGAAAATTAGTATTTATGGCAATCTGTACTCGAAAACACCAATCACTTTGTTTTTCTTTTACCTTTTATTTGTTATCAATCAGTCCGGTTTAATTAAAATTTGAATAATACTCGCGCTACGCGGCGAGCATGATAACCATATTTTAGTTTTATTTCGAAATGATGATTTTATGATGATATTAAAATAAAATTATTTCACATTATATTAATCTTATTTATATAATTAATTTAAGTATAAAGAAGAATATATTTTAAGATTATAATATGTTTTGATAGAAAATACCTTACTTTTCATCAAAATTTAATACATGTATTAATACAAATATAATATCAGAAATATAACACAAATTTACGAAAAAAGATAACGACAAAAATCATTGTTGCTCGTGATAGTTCATACAATATAATTATAAAAACATTGAAACATAGAACTAATACATACAAGATGCATAATTTTTTTTTTAAGAGCATCCTAGATCGCGAATCGTGACCATTATATGTTTTTTTATATTGCTGCCGTCGGGACTGAAATCCACAATTTCTACACATGGGGGTTTATTGTGCTAATCACTCAACCATCTTGGCTATGAGCTCATTGGCAAATAATTAATTATATAATACTGATAAATTTTTTTATTGATAAACAAAATGATGAAACTCATAACCAACATACATTTAACAATCAAATAATATCAAAATTTAGTTTACCAAAAATATAATTAAAAATTATTTGACATCATAGATATTTTTAAATTACAACTTAAAAAAAAAACAAAAGCATTCAAAATATGTTTATGAGTTAAAAAAGTTATTTATTTCTTGATAGGTAAAATATTAATTTTCAATTATGTTCAATTTTGAAAATTTCAATATCAAAGTTGTTTAAACAAAACACAAATATACCTACTTAGTAATATATGATTCTCACTATTATAGTCTTTATAAAATTGATAATTAATTAAATATCAATACACAATTTTTTACATTGTATTTTTTTACATAATATATTCACAAATTAAAATAAATACAATTATTCATAAACTATATTAATACGAATGCCAAATTGAATAAAAAATGAAATGAAAATACTTGACAAATTTGTTAAATCAAAGCTTTTAAAATATTATTAATAAACTTAACAAATCACATTACAAAATTTAATGATTAACAATCATGAATAATCATGATAACATGACTCCACAGAAAACTCAAATATACGTAAAATAAAGAAATGGTAAATAATATCATTTGAAATTGTGAAATAAAACATGTCAAAATGATTGACGTGTGTTAAAAGCTGAAAAAAATTTAGTCAATTCATTTAAGAAAAATAATATTACTAAGCTTGTAAAGTTGTCAGAAGATTATTAGTTATCCACCCAATCTAATCTAATATAATATAATTATCAATTATTAATAATGAAAAGGAAAGCACAAGGTGGCACTAAAGGATATTAGAAATATCCAACTCTACAAAATTCCTTGTGATCATGAATAATGATATTGATGACACGATCGTTTGCTTGTCTTCAGGGTGAAGCCAAGCCAATGCATTCATTCTTATCTCCTTGTACTCAATAATAATCAATCCCTAATCCCAATCACAAGCGCGTGATCATCATATTCATCATTATCACGAGTCCTCACTCACTCCTCGAATCCATGGACACAGCTTTCTTTCGTTTAATAAATTAAAATATAGCTCTTTGATTTTTATTGCAGAAACTAGGGAAGTCATATATATCTTACTCCGAAGTAATTAATTAATGTGGATATTTTTAATTAGTGGATAATTTTAATTATTATCATTAAATATATATATATATTTTTTTAAAATTAGCGGATAATTTTATGATATGATTTTTTTTAAAAAGTAATGTGGATATTTTTAATTAATTATTTTTTTTTAGAAAAACACATTTTATTATTATCATTAAATAATTAAATTATCAAAATATTTTTTTTAAAAAATCTATCATAAAACAAAAAATCCCATCATAGAATCATTCATAAATCATATGTTATAATTTGTGAGAGGTTATATCCGTGAACGAAAAATCATTTTTTTTATACGTGTACTAATAATTTTCATATTTTATATTTATATTCATATACCCATAAAATATTTGAATAATGAGTGGGATCACACTTTTGACATGTGCATACACCAAAACCATTAGCGCCATTATTAAACCGGGCAGTGCTACAGTCACTCCCTCCCTCACTCCCAAATCCCCTCCCTAGGTCTATGACATGTGGGACCCACACAATATGTCACAAAAATTAATGTATGTGGGTCCCACATGTCATAGACCAAGGAAGGGAATATGGGAGGGAGGGAGGGAGTGGCTAGAGCATTACCCTATTAAACCACCCATCCATTGATAGATAGTAGTTCCTTCCGTACACCTTCCCACTGCACACTTCTTTACTAAAAAAAACACGAGTCCACGAAATCTCTCCTTCCTTGTCCATTCTCCTTCCACCTCATCGACCGACATGAAAAGATCCCCACCGAAACACAGTGACGACCCAAAACCAAGCAAGCTCACAAGGCCCCCTTCTCAACAGTGTTAGGTCCTCTTTCTCTTTCTCTCTCTCTTTCTCTCACTTCGGCTGCTTCTCTATTTCTTTTTGGAGCTTCATGCCCCACGTTTTCTTGGATTTTATCTCAATAATCCACTGCTCTCCACTTGGAACACGGCCCCTTTTTCAATCATCTCGTTGCTTATTTTCATGCCACCACTTTAAATACTTGGGTTCTCTCTTTCTTCCAAAGTTCTCTGTTTTAGCCATGAGAATCTCCATTTTGATTCTTCATTATCTCTTCTTTCTTCTCTCTACTGCCTTTGCTTGTGATAGGTGCATACATCAGTCCAAAGCGAGCTATTATACAAGTGCAGATTATCTCACAGGTTCGATTCAACAAGCCTCTCTTTCTCAATTCACTTTGTGTACTTCGAATTTGAGTTTCTAATTTTGTGTATATAGATGGGGCTTGTGGGTACGGATCGATTGCTTCGGGGTTCAATGGTGGATATCTAGCTGCCGGTACGGGTTCTCTGTACCGAAGCGGTACCGGTTGCGGTGCATGCTTTCAGGTTCGAATTTCTTTAATAACTATTCATGATTTCATTTCTAATATGGAAAAATTGGTGCAGATAAGATGCAAGAATGCTAAGCTTTGTTCCGATGGCGGCGTTAAAGTAATTCTGACCGATTTAAACAAAAGCAATCGAACCGATTTTGTGCTCAGCTCGTCGGCATTTACGTCCATGGCGAAAGCTGGAATGGCGCCCCAACTGAAGAAATTCAGATTAGTAGATATCGAATATAAAAGGTAAAATTGAATTATCCTTCTCAAAATTCACAATTTTTTTCCAATTATAGAACTGCATTTCAGATTAATTACAGAATTGTTTTAGCAAATTATTCATGTTTTCTTAATATGCAGAATTCCATGTGTATATAAAAACAAGAATCTAACAGTGAGGGTAGAAGAGAAGAGTCAAAGCCCCAACTACTTGGCAATTAAATTCCTCTACCAAGGAGGCCAGACAGACATTGTGGCAGTGGATCTGGCTCGGGTATTTAATTACTCACAATCACATTTTCTTGGCTGAAATTCTTGAATTATTTGGCTAAACACGGTTCACACAGGTCGGTTCGTCGAATTGGCGGTTCATGACGAGAGATTACGGACCGGTATGGAGCACGACTCAGGTGCCGGTTGGCCCGTTACAACTTCGACTCGTGGTCACGGGCGGTTTCGACGGGAAATGGATTTGGGCGAATAGCCCGATCATTCCGGCGAACTGGAGAACGGGTTCGATCTACGACACGCATGTTCAGCTAATCGACATTGCTCAAGAAGGATGTTCTCCTTGTGATAACAAAGATTGGAAGTGATGATTTTAATTTTTTGGAAATTTGCTTTCAGAAATATTAGCTCCCTTTCTTTTGTTTTTTCGAATTAAAATATAACAGACACATAGCTACACTGAATGGATGATTAACATAAGGATGGCAATGTCGATTGTGGAGGCCTATCTTATTAGATTGGATAACAATGTTTCTATTATGCACGTCTCGTTCAATAATATAACTTTGTTTAGAGAGTGACATAATTAAAGTCTATAGGAAGAAAAAACAAAAATACATATGAGGTGATTAATTCAAATTGCGATGTAATTGTGTCGTCATAGCGCAAATCGTAACAAATATTTCTAAAATGAAATATCGTAATTTATTCAATGTTGTCATAGTATCACCGTATTATCGATAATTATATGTAAATTACAGTCCAAACAGAATAGACTACTATATCGTAATTTAAAACATTGTTTTTAACCATAATAACAAAAGTTATTATAAGAAACAAGGATGAACACAAATTTAGTACACCAAATTAATATTATGATTAATCATCAATAGGTATGTGCGTATTATATTATAATTAATATGGAATTTGATTCCCACATTTAAAAATAAAACACTTATTTTTAAAAAAAATTAATGACAAAAATAAGCCCAAATCAGTTTTTTGGAGGCCAATAATGGATAGAATCATAGTTATTCTTCAGGAATAATACACGTACAATTTATGAAAAATTACGTGGTACTAATAATATACATATTGACGACCCGTATCAAACATGATCAATAATTTATGTATTTTCTAATTAAAAAAATGTATAATGCACCTATTTTTGTATATTATGTTTTTAAGAAAAAAAAATTATATATATTTTTTAGATAAATAACAAAAATTTAAATTTTGAACAATGATTAAGACGACAAAAATATCAGTAATAATCTACATATTTATGGTTTTAAACTAAAATAAAATTGTTTAATAAAATAATTATATTTCTCAATTATTTATGAAAAAGTTTAAATGTATATGTTTATATACCGAATTATTGTATTTGTATTATGTAAAATAAACCTAACTATAGAAGAATAATCGAATTGACGAATTATTAATATATGTTGTATTATTTGACCGAATATTCATCCGACTTGACAAACGTCTGATTCGAATTATGCACGGGTGTATTAATTACTGTGTTATTGGCGTATCACGAACAACTAACTATGGATATAACAGCTCACGTACTAAAATACCTAAACTACGGCGCTTCCTTCATGTTCGATCAATGCACTCTCGAGTGAGTTTACAAACTAGCAAGATCCTCTTACTTAAACAACTCAGCTCTTAATGATTATTGAGTCTAATATAATTTATATATTTGTAAATAAAAAAGTCCGTTACTTATATAGTACAGTTAACTGCGTGTTGTAATTTCGCGAGTTCTTTTCGTGAGGCCGAGTAGTGTTAGTGTTACTGATAGTGTTAGTTTTAGTGTTAGTGTTAGTGCGCGTGTGTGTGTGTCTCAAAAATGACATTTTGAGGGTTTCCAAAATATTGTAGTTATCTTAGAAATTTAGTGAAAAACTACTAAAAAATATTTAAAAAATATTTAATTAGATCAATCAAATTTCTTATCTTTTTAATTTGATTTAATTAGATTTTTTTTTTCATTCATTAAATGATGTCTGGACCGTTAAATTATGATGGGTCACGAAACAACATAAATTGTTTTATTCACGGATGTATTGATATACGAATCTAGTTATTAATGTTATTATAAATTTATTAAATCGCGCATTTTACTATTAAATCATGCATTTTATAAAATTAAACTAATTTATGTTGTCGCGTTATCAAATATGTCACGTCATACGTTATAATATAATTTAACAGTTTGGCTATCAATTAATGAATGTAAAACTGAGTTGAAACAAATAAAAAAAATAAAGAAATATGATTAGCCAAATTGAAATGTTGATAACATGGATGGTTGAATTTTAGATGAAAGTTGGAATTGGAATACTAAAAATAGACCTTTTTATTCTTTTTCTTTCAGAAAACTACGATAAAGTACTTTCTGTTAAAAATAATCAATAGAGGAGTGGTCAATGAGCACGAAGAAATTAATGGGTTATGGCCGTAGTTATTTATTTATTTTAATCACATTTTCTTAAAAAAAAAAAAAAAAAGTCCGACCAACTCGATTGAGAAATTAGGTTTCAATTAATATTCATTTGCCTCACTGAATCCAATTTTGCAATTTCCTTCACCTTGATTGTGAAATTAGGTTTCAATTAATATTCATTTTAGTCTCGTTTTTATTTGATAACCTTTAATTTGTTTCTTACTCGTGAAGTAGTGATGTGCTCGGGTTCGATCCTGTAAAATTGGAGGCCGTGGGATAATATCACGGTTTTTAAAAAATAGAAAATTACATCACCCCGTATGAAATATAAAATTTTCAGAAATATAAAATTAACTTAATATTAATAAAAATAAGTTGAAATTAATACAAAACACATATAACTAACATATATCAATAGAACATCATTTTCTCGCATTTTCAGAAACAAATATATCAATTAAAATTTGCATAGCATAAATATTTGGAGAAATCATTTCAATTGTCCGGTAACGTCACAAAATTGTTTAATTATTCTCTAATATGAAAACATTTGGCAGTTACCTGAAAAAAGAAAGAAATTTAGGACTAATTGCAAAATACGAAAAAATATTTTGTTTATTTTCATTTTAAACCCTCAACGATTCTAACTGAAACAAAATGTATCCATTTGCCGTTTACTGATATTTTAAAACTTTTTGACTATTTGAGGCAGGTCCATACACGTTTGTCAAGTTGAAAATGAAACCATCCTGACTTTTTAGAGTAGTGTTGAGATAGTATTCTCCTTCATAAGAGTGAATAAGATCAAAAGAATTTTTCCAAGCAGTGATAATACCACCCTTGGAACCGCAAGAATTTTTGAAAACATAATTTGAGAAAGAAGAAGGGCAAGTTTTTTTAACATCAAAAATAGTAGGAGCTACAAGTTTCGATTCTTGAAAGCAGATGATGTTGCAACCGGAGCCAAGTGTGGTATCCTTGACAACTTTGCATTTCTCATTGCTTCCAAGACCGCGCACATTCCACGACAAAATCTTACATGAGTTAAAAATCATTTAAAACAAAACTTCGAAAGAGTAAGAAAGATAACAAGAAAGCATGATTCAAGACCCCTAGGGATCTCAATCATCTCCATACCGGCCGTAATCAACCGGATCCAACCAATCATCGTAATCCTCATCATCATCGATGTTGTTCTCGGAATCTTCTTTACTACTTGCTTCTTGTGTTTCCTCATCATCATCATCGATATTCTCATTAGTAGTAGCTACATTTGAGAGAGTGTTAGGGAGAGATATATGATTAGAATTAGAATTTAATTCATTTTGATTAGCAATAATTTCAGTAAAGTCGTTCGAAATTAAAGGCAGGGGCTGCTCATAGGGTGTGGTCGGATTGAGTCCACATAGGAGCTTGATTTGTTGGATCGCCTCAGTCGAGAGGGGGGAAGGCTAAGAGGCCTCCTGCTGCAGTAATTTTATTATCTCAGTCCTTTGGGCCTTTCTTTTTTCTTTATTCTGGTTCCTAATCCTGGGCCGTGATTTTTTGAGCATGGGTTTGGGGGAGGCTCCATCTGCAAAAATGACAGATTTTCTGTCGCGGGCCGAGCGCCTAGGAGGATTTTTTGTAGTATTTTTGGTTGGGCCAGTTAAAATTGAGGCTGATGGGATATGTCTCGATATTCTTTTATAAGTTTTAGGAAAAAATTTCAAAGGGGGGGGGGGGGGTGTTTGGGGGGGCAGCCTGTATGGTAATTAACGAGGAGAGAGGAAATTTACTTTTACTGGAGGGATCACTTCCTTTTTTAGAGGTCTGTCCATCTCCCATTAATACAGCCTTTCCTTTTCTTTCTCTTTCAAGCATGGCGTGAGATGTCTCGTTGGGGAAGTCTTCTCTCTCAGGATCCGTCTGACACAAGGACTGTCCACCCTCTGCAGGGGGGCTACCCGTAGGGCCTCGTACAGCCTTTTCTCGTCGCGTACCGTTTTTGCCAGGCAGTATGCCCACTTCGGAAATTTTATCAAAGTAACCAAGTTGGGAAACTTTATACCCGAAATAATCAAATTTTGAACATAATTCTCAAAATGTATTTTGCGGGATACCATACCTCGCCTGGCGGAGAATCAAACAACGCCATTTCTTAATTACTGGGCTTGCACGGTTTAAAAGATAATTAAATTGGGGCGGGGAACCATTCTGCGCTTTCTTAAAGGGGTGTGGAACCATTGTCCGCCTTTGCTAAATAAATTGTTTAGAAATTTATTCTACTCCAAAAATGTACCCGCCAAATTATCCATTATTTAGTTATTACGTTCAATTATGTTGATAATTAAGAAATATAATTAAATATTCATTAAAATTTATTCAAATTTATGAATTCGAACAATTATTAATTACGTATTAAGTTAACAACTAACATATATTGGTTATTATTTTAATTAAATATACTAATTTAGAACATAGATCATGTTATGATAAAATTTGGTATTTGTTTCTGAATTTTACCATAACTTTATCTATGTTCTAAATTGGTATATTTAATTAAAATAATAACTAGTACATGTTGGCTGTTAACTTAATACGTAATTAATAATTATTCGAATACTTAAATTTTACTGAATATTTAATTATATATCTTAATTATCAATGTAATTGAACGTAATAACTAAATAATGGAGAATTCGGCAGGTACATTTTGGAGTTGAATAATTTTTTTTTATATTTTTTCAAACCGCGTGTGTCAGTGTGATATTAAAAAAAGAAAAAATTAAACCCCTCCAAAGTGTACACGCCGAATTCTCCATTATTTAGTTATTACGTTCAATTATGTTGATAATTAAGAAATATAATTAAATATTCAGTAAAATTTATTCAAATTTAAGTATTCGAATAATTATTAAATATGTATTAAGTTAACAGCCAACATGTACTAGTTATTATTTTTATTAAATATACCAATTTAGAACATAGATAATGTTATGGTAAAATTCGGAAACAAATACCAAATTTTATCATATCATGATTTATGTTCTAAATTAGTATATTTAATAAAAATAATAACCAATATATGTTGGTTATTATCTTAATACGTAATTAATAATTGTTCGAATTCATAAATTTGAATAAATTTTACTGAATATTTAATTATATTTCTTAATTATCAACATAATTGAACGTTGTTGGTTCAAATTTCCAAGGGTTTGATTATCTCAAAATAATGTCGATATCACTAATCTATATGTGGGAGTGACATTTATAGAAATAGAATACGTAACCCACAAAAGGATCAAAAGAAGAATCAAGACGTCGGAAGTCAAGACGGTGAAGAAACGATGGCACGAAAACGCATGATCAAGTGAAGACATCAAGACATCGAAGATTCCGCAAGTTGGGGTATCACATAAATCACCAAAACAACTTATAGGTATCCCTAAACTTGTTTATGTATTATTAAGCTCAAGATTAGTCAAAGAAATATATTCGAAATCCATTAAAATGATGAAATAACAAAACAGATTTTCAGAAACATGTCGGTTATAACGGACCTCAGATCAGTTATAACGGACATACATAAATACTGTTAAAAAAAGCATGTCCATTATAACGGACTACATGTCCGTTGTAACGGACATCCTGTCAGTTATAACGGACTTACAGTAACCGTGTTAATAAGAGCATGTCCGTTATAACGGACCTCATGTCAGTTATAACGGAGTATGTCAGTTATAACGGACCTACACTCGGTTATAACGGACTTGTGAACTCACTTCAGAATAACCAATCATCCGTTGTAACGGAATCACCAATCCGTTGTAACGGACATATACTAACCGTTATAACGGAAGAGTCTCAGTTATAACGGAACCATAGAATAAATCTGAAGTGAAGTCACAGTACGATGTCGGTTATAACGGACTTAAACTCCGTTGTAACGGAGTAGGTCGGTTATAACGGACCTAAACTCAGTTATAACGGACTATGGAATTTTCGAATATATTGGCTGTAACGGCTAGTTTGACTTTGAGTCCGTTGTAACGGACCTCAGGTCAGTTATAACGGACTATGCAGAAAAAGCATGTTAAGGGAAGGGTCTATGTGTTCTATAAATAGAACTCTTCCCTCATTCTCTCTCATGATCTCAACCACTATATTTTCCCAATCAAAAGAGAGAAATCCTAGCTTTAAATCTTGAGCTTAATCTTCTAAACATTCTTAGAGATTATTAGATCCCCTTTCATTCCATAAAATATGATTCCCCACTTGCGTGACCGATCACGTGTAGTTCATATTAGACAATTGTAATAGGCTAGTGCAAAGATTGTAAAGCCCCGCCATAGATCGATAGAAGCGTGTAAATCGATCTATGCAAAACTTGTAATTGCTTGATTTGGGTATTCAATCGAAAGCCGAAAAGGCGCAAGGCAACCCCGGAGACGTAGGTACTTGCAATCAATCGAGTCGGTCGTGTAGGATTATACACACGAATTAGAGGTTTGCAGCGGAATTATTTCGTATGTATAACCTAATTCTACCCTGGATCACACTCGAAAAACATCGAAAAAGGAAGAGTAATCAGAATTTACCTCGTACAAGTTAGTACGTGATGCCTTCTCCTCCATATCTCGTGAACCTTCTCCAAGGATTGCTCTTGCACTCCCTCTACTTGTGTCCACCTCGATTTCGTCTGATCAGAACCGCCAAAACCGTTCTAGTCAGTTTTGCGATTATATCTCTCAAGAAATTACTCAGATCTCTCTTCTATTTTTCTCTAGATCTCTCTTTGAAACTCTGTGGGAGAAAGAAGAAATTTCGGCTGAATTAGGTCAGAAATTCGGCAGCCCTTAGGAGAGAGAAACTCGAAATCAGAATTATATTTATAGGCAAAATTAGGTTAAAACCCTAGCTTTCGGATTGGGCCGAAATTAGTTTAAAACTCTAATTATCTGAATGGTCTGAATGGGCCCGAAATTAGATTAAATCATAATTATCAGAAATTAGGTTAAATCCCTAATAATATTAACGGCCCAATTCTGACTGCAGATTTGCCTACATAATATAAATTCTTCCAAGTTAATTCTTAAGCCATATTTTCTTTCAAACTCCCTCTTGGATTAAGACTTAATCAACTTGGCCATATGTCCAACATATGTCGTGAGATCTAATCACACGTGATTTCATTTTGTTTGTCCAACAAACGTATTGGTGAGCATTATCTTGAGAATCCGATATGTTACGAAATCTTGGTGTGACCGTTGTAGGTTCGTATAAGACTGGCAGTGGATATGACAGCAATCCACAAGGTATTGCGAGCACTAGACTGCCGTTAATACCTACCCAGAATTAGAACGAACAAGGTGGAGAACACCTTTATGAAGATGCAGTACATCTTCATACCTGGCTCAGATAAGTGTTACTAGTCCTCTTGTTCGCGATATCTTCCGATCAAAAGAGTCACGGTGAAGCCTAAAACTTCAAGTCATCCTCTTTTCTTTTGATCAGATATACTCTTTTCTCGATAAGAATTAGATTGATAATAACAATGCGAACTCTATTGAGTTCCATCGAGCTTGGCCAAGCATTTCATCAATCTCAATTCAATCGAGGGGCCCGAGAGATATCTCCCTCTATCCTTTTTCAAGGCTAGAAAGAAACAATTTCTATCTTGCAACCTCACATCCTTTGCCTATGCTAAAAACAATACTCAATTATAATCTCTGCTACACAGTTACGCGTAGGGTTAATTACATCAAAGCATTGTCTTTTCACATACTAGGTATCCGTGAGATCACTCAAGTATGAAGCACTAAAACGCACTATCTGGATATGAGTTTGTCTCCAATGACTCTAACCATGTCACAAACTCATATAGTGGTCAGTCCAATATACGACGCCGCGTATATCCATATTCTAGAATCGACGCTACCGTCCCAGATCAGTAAAACCTGATCATCTCATCTACGAATATGCCAGTGTATGTAAAAGTCTCCATTCAGTGAATGGACTACCTGGTTCAAACCTTTGAACAACTTTATACACGAGGGACGTTTTAGAATTATATTCATTCCGTTTAGTGGTTTTACTATCATTCAATTGACGAATCAATATGCCAGACTAAGGCCATGCAACATATTATTCTCAACTGACTCGATACACTAAACTAGAATAAAATTCTAGGTCTATCCGATTATTATAATCGAATAACCTCTCACATACTTTCTTGTTATTTAATTTTTTTGAAATATGAAGGTTTAGGTCATATGATAAATAATAATATAAATATCAATATCTGTCTCATAAACAAATACAATCCCAATAACACGCCTAGGGCATAATAAATGTTCTCCCACTTGCACTAGGCAGATCAAATCCCCTTATACAATAAGAAACATAAATAAAACACCCAATCTAACACTGCGATAGATATCCCAATCCTATCGCCCTAGCATGCTGCTCATGCTTGGTACGTGATAGTGGCTTCGTAAATGGATCGGCCACGTTATCCTCAGTAGGTATCTTCATTATTTTCACGTCACCTCTCTTCGTAATCTCACGAATCAAGTGGTAACGCCGGAGTACATGTTTGGACCGATGATGCGCTCGCGGTTCCTTAGATTGTGCTATTGCTCCGTTATTGTCACAATAGACATCCATGGGACCCGAGATACTTGGCATAACGCCAAGTTCCATCACGAACTGTCGTAGCCAGACAGCCTCCTTTGCGGCTTCCGAAGCCGCGATGCATTCCGCTTCAGTTGTAGAATCAGCCACCGTCTTCTGTTTGGAGCTTTTCCAAACAACAGCTCCGCCATTGAGCGTAAAGACGTAACCACTTTGAGATTGGAAATCGTCCGGGCAAGTTTGGAAACTAGCATCTGTATATCCTTGGATAATCAGATCTCCTTCCGAACCACCATAGACAAGAAACATATCTTTAGTATTCCTGAGATACTTAAGAACGCTCTTGACTGCGGACCAGTGAGCTTCCCCGGGATCAGACTGATAGCGGGAAGTCACACTCAACGCATATGCGACATCTGGTCTAGTACATATCATGGCATACATGATCGATCCTATAGCCGAAGCGTATGGGATCCGACTCATTCGCTCACGTTCAGCGTCCGTTGAAGGACACTGAGCCTTAGTGATAGTGATGCCATGTGACATTGGCAGAAATCCTTTCTTGGATTGCTCCATGTGAAACCTAGTTATCACTTTGTCAATATATGTACTTTGACTTAGTCCGAGAAGTCTCCTCGATCTATCTCTATAGATCTTCACACCTAAAATATAGGCAGCTTCTCCTAAGTCCTTCATTGCGAATTGACTACCCAAATATGCCTTAACCTGGTTAAGCATCGGGATGTCATTTCCAATGAGTAAGATGTCGTCCACGTACAAGATGAGGAATACAACCGAACTCCCACTGAATTTCTTGTATACACAAGGTTCCTCGATATTTTGAATGAAACCATACTTTGCGATGACTTCATCGAATCGTATGTTCCACGCACGAGATGCTTGTTTTAATCCATAAATGGATTTCACAAGCTTGCACACTTTATTCGTATTCTTTGGATTGACAAAACCCTCGGGTTGTTGAAGGGGATTATACCCTGCCCCGGGCCCGCGTAGCGGATATGTAGGCCCGGTCCGGTTCCCCGATTCCCGAGATCACGCCATGACTTCGACGGGTACGATGCAAATAAGAAGATTAGATTCATACCAGTGCAAAATTGATTGCACACGAAGGGTTGATTGCTATTCTTCTTTTCCGTGTCACGTTGGTGACAATCCGCGCGTCCCACACCACGCGTCTTTCACCGTTCGTTAACGTCGCCGATTCACTCGATTTCGTCTCCGACAGAAATTACTCGTTCGAATCGATCACAACCGAAAGAGCCCCAATCGTGACTCCTCTACGTGTATCCACCTTGACTCGTAAGACGTCGGTCACGGGTGCAACTGCCTAGACGATGCACCGGCGAACTTGCTTGATTGTTTGATTCTCTATACCGGAAAACACCTTTTCACGGTTTCTCTCTCTTTACACCCTTTCTCTCTCTAGAAAGTTGTCTTACAATTATCTGGAATATTCTGAATTAATTGGACTGAATCAACCATTGAGATGAGAGAGAATTATCCTATTTATATCACATAGGATTATGATGGGCCAAAAGAGATGTATATCCAATATACACTCTTTCACACAGAAAGTTGCATGTATCTGTCCAGTATTCTGTCCATACGAAATTGGTAAATTTCTCTGACAGAAAATCAACCAACACGAAAGTTGTAGATAATCTTATTATCTACATGACCCAATTTGGCCCGGCCCAATTGGAGTTCGTATGCAAAATTTATGACTGTTTTACTAACTGTATGTCAAAGTGTTGCACACTTTCGGTATTTCATATAAACGACACTAATACTTCGTTCATATGAAATATATTTCTATATGAAGGTTGTAGATAATCGTATTATCCATCTAACCCAATTTGAACCATTCAAATTGGATTTTCCTACTGAAAGATATGACCACGAATGTACGCTTACATTCGTTTATCCTTGTGTACATTTTTACGGTTGATCCTGAAACTGTATTTCTTTCAGTCTCCCACTCAATTTCAGATCTACCTAAAAAGTACTCATGCATATCCAATATGCACGATTTTAGAGAATATAGCTCGCGTATCATATACCAAGCTACGCACATCTTATGTGCCAACTTTATAATCAAGCCCGACTTAGTACGACTCGTTGTGTGACCAAGTAGGTTCGGTTAACGATGGCAGTAGGCTGTTTCCATAGCACTACAAGCCCATGAGCGGGATCTAGTCACTCCATCATGGCTACCCATATTAACACGAAGAATGATTGTGATCATTGTACCTATCTCGAATAGTGGTCATTAGTTCTCTTGTTAGCGATATCCGTTAATCAAAAGGCATGGTGGTAGTCATCCTTATATTTTGATTAACTATACTTATTCCTCGTTTCCGAACTGATTTAACAAATTCAATCGATATTAACCGTTAATATCATTGACCAAGGCCTTGGTTTTCGTTAATCAATTCATCGAGTGGCCTAAGAGATATCTCTTCCTTTCGGAATAAACAATTCCTATCTTGAAGACTCACATTGAATTCCGTGTTTCGGACAAAACCCAATGATGACCGTTTTAGCTCCCTGTTACGGTGAGCGTAAGATCATATCAAAGCATTGTGTTACGCACGTAACGCAATCAATGGTCCCCTCAAGTATGAAGAACCTAATACCCTACTCGTCGCAAGTCCATCTATAATGACTAAACCATGTCATGGTCTCGCGGCTTCGATCATATCCAATATATGTCACCTTGCATATATCTAAGTTCCCGATTCGACAAACACCTTTGTCCTATGATTAGCAAAACATAATCATCTCCTCGGCTAACGTACTAGTGTACATGTTCAGTCTATTATCTGATAATGTAAATGCTTCACTCTTAAGCAAACTTAATCATGACTAGGGATGTTTAGAAATGAAACTTTAAGTGTGACGGTTTCGCTGCACATAGTCCTCAACTATGTCGACGTCCACACAAGCTCAAATCATGGTTCATGTAATCAAATTACACAACCCGCACACAGTTTTCATATAAGATAAATGCAAATAAAAAATTTTAAAATCTCAAAATTGCATTAATATAAGATAAGTTTGGGGTGATACAACGTTTACTAATCTATTAGACTAATCTCGTCCTACGAAACTATCGTTTTAGATAACTAACTACTCTCTTCCTCCTCTAGGTATCTCAAACCTATAGCTTTCGCATGGTAATCGTGCTTAGCTTGCGAGAGTGGCTTAGTAAACGGGTCCGCAACATTCCTGTCAGTATCAATCTTTTCAATGATCACATCCTTTCGTTTTAAAATCTCACGAATCAAGTGAAATTTTCTGAGTATGTGTTTGGAGCGATGATGTGCCCTCGGTTCCTTGGACTGTGCTATCGCTCCCGTATTGTCGCAATACACAACCACAGGTTCCGAGATACTCGGGACTACTCCAAGTTCGGACACAAACTTCTTTATCCATACCGCCTCCTTTGCTGCTTCCGAAGCCGCAATATACTCCGATTCAGTTGTAGAGTCTGCTATCGTGGGTTGTTTGGAACTCTTCCACACTACCGCTCCACCATTTAGACAAAACATGTATCCACTTTGTGATCGAAAGTCGTCGACACATGTTTGGAAACTGGCGTCGGTATATCCATTAATAACCAACCCTGATGTCTTTCCACCATAAATTAGAAATTGATCCTTAGTTCTTCGTAAGTACTTAAGGATGTTCTTAACCGCGATCCAATGCATATCCCCTGGATTAGATTGGTAACGCGAAACGACGCTCAATGCATACGACACATCGGGGCGCGTACAAATCATGGCATACATAATTGATCCAACCGCCGAAGCGTATGGAACAATACTCATCGCATTCTTATCCTTACTCGATGTCGGACATTGAGCTTTAGAATACGATATACCACTCGACATTGGAAGAAGTCCTTTCTTCGAATCTTGCATTGAAAACCGTTTCAACACTTTGTCGATGTACGTGCTTTGACTCAAGCCGAGTAACCTCTTGGATCTATCTCTATAAATCCTCACGCCTAATATATAAGCAGCCTCGCCTAAATCTTTCATAGCAAAACGAGTATTTAAATACTTCTTAACATCCGTAAGCATCGGTATGTCGTTTCCTATGATCAAGATGTCGTCTACATATAGTACAAGAAATACAACGCGGCTCCCACTAACCTTCTTGTATACACAAGGTTCCTCTACGTTTTTCACGAAGTTAAATTCGCTTATAACTTCATCGAAACGTATGTTCCAACTCCGAGAAGCTTGCTTCAATCCATAAATGGATCGTTGCAACTTGCACACTTTATCCGGACTCTTTGAATCGACAAAACCCTCGGGCTGTGTCATGTACACATCCTCTTCTAAATTCCCGTTAAGGAATGCGGTTTTGACATCCATTTGCCAAATCTCGTAGTCATAATACGCAGAAATAGCAAGTAGGATCCGTATGGATTTAAGCATTGCTACGGGAGAAAACGTTTCTTCATAGTCTACACCATGAATTTGTTTGAAACATTTCGCCACAAGCCGTGCCTTATAAGTGTTTACATTCCCATCCATGTCGGTCTTCTTCTTGAAGACCCACTTTTCAAAAATCTTATTTTCGTCAGGATTATAAAAATAATAACCTCGAGTCTCTTTGGGATATCCAACAAATATACACTTTTCAGATTTAGGATCTAGTTTGTCCGACATTAATTTTCGGACGTAAACTTGACATCCCCATATCCGAATAAAAGACAACACCGGAGGTTTTCCGGACCAAATCTCATAAGGCGTCTTTTCAACCGATTTAGAAGGTATGCGGTTTAATAAGTAAGCCGCAGTCTCTAAGGCAAATCCCCAAAACGATTTTGGAAGGGAAGTATGACTCATCATTGATCGAACCATGTCCAACAAGGTCCGATTCCTCCTCTCAGACACGTCATTCCATTGTGGCGTTCCTGCCGGAGTCCATTGTGGAATTATTCCACAATCTTTTAGATGGTCTTCAAACTCATAGCTCAAATATTCGCCTCCTCGATCTGATCGAATGGCTTTAATTTTCTTGCCAAGCTGATTTTCAACTTCATTTTGAAACTCTTTGAACTTTTCAAAGGTCTCCGCTTTAGCACGCATTAAATAGATATATCCATATCTACTATAATCGTCCGTAAACGTAACAAAGTATCGATAGCCTCCTCTTGCCTCGATGCTCATCGGTCCACACACATCTGAATGTATGAGTTCCAACAAGTCGTTGGACCGCTCTCCGACCTTAGAGAACGGCGCCTTTGTCATCTTGCCAAGCAAACAAGATTCGCAATTCTCAAATGAATCAAATTCAAATGAGTCTAGCATTCCATCTTTATGGAGTCTAGCAATGCGTTTCTCATTCACATGACCGAGACGACAATGCCAAAAGAAAGTCCGACTATCAACTTTCGGTTTGATTCTTTTCGTATTAACATTATAAAGTGACTCATGATTTTCGTGATCAAAATCCAATACATAAAGACCATTTTCTAATAGAACATTTCCATAGATAATATTATCCTTACATATAGAAAATTCATTATTCTCAATAACAAATTCATAACCATCCTTGGCAAATTTCGACACACTAATTATGTTCTTACATAATGTCGGTACATAATAACAATTATTTAGTACTAATATAAGTCCACTCGGCAAAGTCAAATTAACTACTCCTACGGCAAACGCAGCAACTCTTGCTCCATTCCCGACTCGTAGATCAACTTCGCCTTTCTCCAACCTTCGACTATTTTGAAGAACCTGCATATTTCGACAAATATGAGTCCCACAACCGGTATCCAATACCCAATTAGTCATAGTTGAAAGATTAATTTCGATAACGTTAATACCTGATGGACCGGCTTCTGAAGCCGTATTGCCCTTCTTCACCTCATCGAGGTAAGCCTTGCAATTGCGCTTCCAATGTCCAGCCTTGTAACAATGGTAGCACGTCGCATCCTTGGATTTATCCTTTCCCTTTTTATTCGGCTTCGAACGTTTCTTAGTCGAACTGCCCTTGGACATTGATCTCTTACGATCCTTTTTCTGAATCGTGAGAACATTCCCAGCAACTTTTGCCTTGTTCTCCCCGGATGTCTTCAACATCTCCGACTCATAATTCTTAAGCATTCCGTGAAGCTCAGGGATCGTTTTATTCATCGAATGCATGTGATAGTTAGTCACAAACGGAGAAAACGTTGGAGGAAGTGCACACAAGATCAAATCTTGTTGCATAATCTTCGACAACTTCTCTCCTAGCTTCTCTAGACGGTCTATGAGAGCTTGCACCTTCAAAACGTGAGCGCTTACCGAAGACCCATAAGGCATCTTACAGTTTACCAACTCTTTGAGTGTACTGAACCGTTCAATACGCTCCTGCTCTTGGAACATTTCCTTGAGCACAACGTCTATTATGTGCGCATCCGAGTCCTCAAATTGTTTTTGAAGACTAGCGTCCATACATGCCAACATGAGGCACGTAACATCATTCGAGTCCTTCTTAAGTTTCTCAAACGCGGCCTTTTATTCAGCCGTAGCTTTGGGGCCCGGTTCCACTAATTCCGTATCCAATACGTGACTTTTGCCCTCTTGCCTAAGAACTATTCTCAGGTTTCGGTGCCAGTCCAAGTAGTTCCGACCCACTAGCTTATCCTTTTCTAACGTCGATCTAATCGACATGGTGTTGGTGTTACTAGAAGACATATTCTACAAATAAAATAAAAGATTGATTACTAACGTTGCGTACTTATCCTATAGGCTTATATGATGATTATATAAATAGTGTTATTTTATCGAATCGATAACCCTCATACCGATACGGGACTCCATGTCCATAACACCCGAGATCCATATTTCGCAATCCTCCCACAAGTGATGAAGGCCTATCGAGTGGGATCTCGCTTATTTAGGTAGGATATAATCCAATCGCATCATATGCGACTCTCGAATCTTTTAGAATTTCGGTGATGGATCGTATCACATACAATCCCAGTTCCGTGTGTGCATTCTAACTATGCCCCGAACTCCAATCGGATTGGCTTGGACGGTTAAGTCACAACCATATCAAACGTATCGTTCAAATGAACTACTCACGTGCATGACGAAGGCCTAGAAACACGTAAGTTCTCATTTAACGCTTGCCACCCATTAGTACCATCAACATGTGTGCATGACGAAGGCCTAGAAACACACATATTGTGATACCAATTTCGATGGTTGATGATATGGAAGGCATTTCCACGACTTAAATATTATGAGGGATCATGACATTCATGTTTAAATAATTCGTGACATAATCATATTATATCACTATCACAAGATTTCAAAATGCATATGATTTATTTAGAGAGACTAATTATTCTAAATAATTAATTATCTAATATGCTAGTATGATTTAATTAATTGATTAGAGATAAAGATAGGCCTAAAGGTATGTATATCTCATATACACATTTCCAAACAGAAAACTGCATACACCCTTTCAGTAATCTGTCAGAACGAAAATGGTAAATTTCTCTGACAGAAAATCAACTAACACAAAAGTTGTAGATAATCTTATTATCTTTCTAACCCAATTTGGCCCAGCCCAATTGGAGTTCGGACCCGAAAGTTACTGCCGTTTTACTGACTATATGTCAAACTGTCGCACCCTTTCGGTATTTCATTAGAACGACACTGATACTTCGCTCAAATGAAATATATTACAACATGAAAGTTCTAGATAATCTTATTATCTAACTAACCCAATTTGAACCATTCAAATCGGAGTTCTCTACTGAAAGTTATACCAGTATTAGTAAAATACGAACAAACGAAAAGGTAAGTATATCCAATAGACACCTTTCCAACCAGAAAACTACAGACACCTTTTCAGTATTCTGTTGAAACGAAAATATTAAATTATTCCAACCGACTTTGAACGTGAACGAAAGTTCTATATAATCTTATTATCTAACTAACCCAATTAGATTGGACTCAATTGGAGTTCCGATACGACATATACGGACTTTTTAGTCTCTGTATGTCAAACAGTCGCACCCTTTCAGTATTCCATAAAAACGACACTGATAATTCGTTCAAATGAAAAAACTTTCTGTATCAAAGTCATATATAATCTCATTATCTAACTACGCCAATTTGATCCAATCAATTTGGAGTTTCCCACTGAAAATTATCTTAGTTTTACTCACTGTTTCGTATTCTAATTTTCTGCAGATTTTGCCGTTTCTTCCGTTTTCGCTCGTTTCTGAAACGATAAATAATGAAACCTTTTCACGATAATTCTTAGATACTCTCAATCAACTTTTGATGGATCTCTAGTGAATTCTACTTGTGATTTTTAACGAAATTGGAATCTATATATCTATCATCATGCAAACGGGTACGAACTTTGATAACCCGTGCGTATATCGAATATACGACTATGATTCGACCCTCGAATCAATGGCGATCGCTCTGATACCACTGAAGGGGATTATACCCTGCCCCGGGCCCGCGCAGCGGATATGTAGGCCCGGTCCGGTTCCCCGATTCCCGAGATCACGCCATGACTTCGACGGGTACGATGCAAATAAGAAGATTAGATTCATACCAGTGCAAAATTGATTGCACACGAAGGGTTGATTGCTATTCTTCTTTTCCGTGTCACATTGGTGACAATACGCGCGTCCCACACCACGCGTCTTTCACCGTTCGTTAACGTCGCCGATTCACTCGATTTCGTCTCCGACATAAATTACTCGTTCGAATCGATCACAACCGAAAGAGCCCCAATCGTGACTCCTCTACGTGTATCCACCTTGACTCGTAAGACGTCGGTCACGGGTGCAACTGCCTAGACGATGCACCGGCGAACTTGCTTGATTGTTTGATTCTCTATACCGGAAAACACCTTTTCACGGTTTCTCTCTCTTTACACCCTTTCTCTCTCTAGAAAGTTGTCTTACAATTATCTGGAATATTCTGAATTAATTGGACTGAATCAACCATTGAGATGAGAGAGAATTATCCTATTTATATCACATAGGATTATGATGGGCCAAAAGAGATGTATATCCAATATACACTCTTTCACACAGAAAGTTGCATGTATCTGTCCAGTATTCTGTCCATACGAAATTGGTAAATTTCCCTGACAGACAATCAACCAACACGAAAGTTGTAGATAATCTTATTATCTACATGACCCAATTTGGCCCGGCCCAATTGGAGTTCGTATGCAAAATTTATGACTGTTTTACTAACTGTATGTCAAAGTGTTGCACACTTTCGGTATTTCATATAAACGACACTAATACTTCGTTCATATGAAATATATTTCTATATGAAGGTTATAGATAATCGTATTATCCATCTAACCCAATTTGAACCATTCAAATTGGATTTTCCTACTGAAAGATATGACCACGAATGTACGCTTACATTCGTTTATCCTTGTGTACACTTTTACGGTTGATCCTGAAACTGTATTTCTTTCAGTTGTGTCATATACACATCCTCGGTAAGGTTCCCGTTAAGGAAAGCGGTTTTGACATCCATCTGCCATATCTCATAATCGTGATATGCAGCTATCGCTAGAAGAATTCGAATACTTTTAAACATGACTACTGGAGAAAACGTTTCATCATAGTCTATACCATGAATTTGCTTGAAACCTTTCGCCACCAGTCTTGCTTTAAAAGTGTGTACATTACCATCCATGTCGGTTTTCTTCTTGAAAACCCATTTACACCCAACGGACTTAGCACCATCAGGTAGATCAATAAGATTCCAAACCTTATTATCATACATGGATTGGATCTCGGATTTCATGGCGTCATGCCATTTCGAGGAATCCAAACTAGACATAGCACCTTTGTAGGAGGTTGGCTCATCATCTAGAGTCAACTCATCATCGTCATTACTAATGAGAAATCCATATCTCTCAGGTTCTTGACGAATCCTACCAGATCTACGTAGAGCTTGTGTATTAGATTCTGGTTCACCATCCAATGGTAACTCAGAATCTTGTTCCAAATCAATCTGTTCACGTTGTGGTTCTCGAATTTCTTCGAGATCAATTTTGCTCCCACTGGCTTGACGATATAGGAATTCCTTCTCTAAGAAGTGTCCACGTCGAGCCACGAAAAACTTGTTTTCGCTTGGCAAGTAAAAGTAGTATCCTCTTGTTTCTTGAGGATACCCCACAAATAAACATTTGTCTGATCTTGGCTCGAGTTTTTCCGTCAATAACCTTTTGACGTATGCCTCGCAACCCCAAATCTTAAGAGAAGACAATGATGGCACCTTGCCATTCCATAACTCATATGGTGTCTTTTCAACCGATTTGGACGGAACTCTATTCAGTATATGAGCGGCCGTTTGAAGCGCTAAACCCCAAAATGACTTTGGCAAATCTGTGCGACTCATCATCGAGCGAACCATGTCTAACAAAGTCCGATTCCTCCTCTCGGACACTCCATTCCATTGGGGTGTACCGGGTGGAGTCCATTGTGATACTATACCACAATCTCGAAGATAGTCCTCAAACTCATAGCTCAAGTATTCGCCACCTCGATCTGATCGAATGGCTTTTACTTTCTTGCCCAGTTGAAGTTCTACCTCGTGTTGAAACTCTTTGAATTTCTCAAAAGTTTCACTTTTGTGACGCATTAAGTATAGATATCCATATCTACTATAATCGTCAGTAAAAGTCACGAAGTAGCGATACCCATTTCTAGCCTCGACACTCATCGGTCCACATACATCGGAATGTATGAGGGCCAACACATCTTTCGATCTTTCTCCTTTCTTGGAAAAAGGTGTCTTTGTCATCTTACCCATCAAACAAGATTCACAATTTTCTATTGACTTTAAATCAAAAGAATCTAGTACTCCATCCTTTTGGAGTCTAGCAATGCGTTTCTCGTTTATGTGTCCGAGACGACAATGCCATGAGTATGTTTCATTTGTTTGAGTAGTATTTATGTTATAAATGGACTGATTATTGTTGTTATTTTCTAAATCCAAGACATATAAACCATTTTCAACTAGAACATTACTAAAGAAAATGTCATTCTTGCGAATAAAACAATCATTAGTACCAATAACTAATTCATATCCATCCGCAATAAGTCTCGAAACAGAAATAATATTCCTACTCAAAGTAGGTACATAACAACAATTATTCAAAACTAAAATAAGTCCATTTGGCAAAGTTAAATCATACGTCCCTTCGGCTAATGCTGCTACTCGAGCTCCATTCCCGACGCGTAAATCAACTTCGCCACGAATCAACGATCTTCTACTTCTTAGGCCCTGCATATTATTACAAATATGAGTCCCACATCCAGTGTCCAACACCCATGATGATAAAGTAAAGAAATATGAATCGATAACGGAAATACCTGATGCCGGTGTGTCCGAAGAAGCGGTCTTTTGCTTGCTCTCCCTCAGGAAGATCTCGCAATCACGCTTCCAATGCCCCTCCTTGAGACAGTGGAAACACTTCTTGTCATCCTTGGCTTTCTTGCTCACTGGCTTAGGCGCAACCTTGTTGCCCTGTGCCTTCCTCTTCTTGTTCTTGTTCCCATTGTTTGGACTCTTCCCTTGAACCACCAATACCTCCGAAGTCCTAGACTTCATGTACCGCGGTTTCTGGTCACTTTCGAATGTTCTGAGCATTCCGAAAAGCTGGGGAATGGTCCTTGTCATGTCCGACATGTGGAAATGCGAAATGAACGAATCGAAACTCGGTGGCAGTGACAACATGATCAAATCAGTTTGTAACTCCAACTCAAATTTCATGCCAAGCCTCTCAAGATGATCGAAATATCCTTTCATCTTGAGAAGATGAGAGCTAACGGGCGTACCCTCTTGCATCTTGCATTGCGTCGCATTGCCAAGAGCTTGATACTTCTCCACCCTTGCTTGAACCTGAAACATCTCCCTGAGCTGTTTCATAATCTCGTATGCATCCTGTTTCTCAAACTGAATTTGATATTCAGGAGTCATAGTAGCCAACATGAGGCATGTGACATCATTCGAATCGTCCATCATGGTCGTATATTCGAATGTCTCATCCTCAGTTGCTGTATCCCCTGGTACAGGAGGGATAGGCGTCTCCAAGACCTGTGCCTTTCCTTCCTGTCTCAGAACGAATCCCAGATTCCTCTGCCAGTCGAGAAAGTTCTTTCCGTTCATTCGTTCCTTTTCCAAAATGGAACGCAAACTAAAGCGGTTATTACTTGGTAAAGCCATTAAATCTACAAATTTTGAAAAATAATGTAATTAATAACGTGGTCTTTCATATATTAAAATTCATTTTTAAACAACTTGAAATACCCATTATTTTATCATTTCAAATACACTATTGAAACGGAGATTTGATACCTTAAATCTCATAATGGACAAGATCCCTATTTAACATACTTCTAAGGTGACTAAGGCCAACCACTCAGAAAACACGTCACGTTGGGTAGGACGGTGTCCAATCATCTCTAAGACGATTCTTGCTTTATTCGCGAGGTCCAGTATTGAGTCCAACTCAAAACCAGAGTATGTGTACCTCACTCCTTGCCCCAAATACTAGCCTAGCTAGCTAATTGGTCAAGTCCAAACCACAAATGGAGTATCATTCAATTAGCGAATTGACATGCCAGACTAAAGCCATGCAACACGTCAACTCCTAACCAATGCATGCCTTCAATGCTACGTATGTGAGAATCTGTGTCAGACTATGGCCATGCAACACAAATAAACAAATACTAGTTTCAAAGGTTCCATTTAGGGAGGCAAGTTACTTGATAATTACGTGGGAGGATTTTCTTTTCTTAAAATCATTTATTGAACTTTTATTTTATTCATGCATAAAAACAAAAACAAAACAAAATTGTACGGTATAGCATATAGGCCTTTTAGTTTTATGAGCAATCATAAAACCCTAAATTCCCAACCCTAAAACCCAAGATGATCTTGTGCTGTTCTTGAAGATCCAATCTTCGTGTTGGATCGTCTTTTCTTGGAGATCCAATCTTCGTGTTGTGTCGTCTTTTCTTGAAGATCCAATCTTCGTGTCGTCTTGTTTTGAAGGTTCCTTTTCAAAAACTAAATCTATTCTACTACAAATTGGAAGACTCACCGATCCCCATATTAAAATAGTTTACAATTTGGAAAGCTCACTGGCCCCCATACAACATACATACAAACAATCACAACACACATACAAACAATCACAACACACATACAAACATTCACAAACAATCATCCCCGTTTTAGGCTATATGCTATACCGAATTGAATTTATAAATTGAAAATTTTAAATTATTGGGCATTTTTGACAGAAATTTTTTTTTGTTGTCCAGAATTTTGTTCGTACGATCACAACTCCAAGTTCGATCGAGAAACGTCAGAAAAAAAAATTTCAACTTTTGTACTCCAAGTTTTTTTTTTTTGAAAATCTGTATTTATTAAAATATATTTAACAGATTCATTTTTCAACATATCCAATATGTCTTTATTACAATATATTCTAAAAATCCAATTTTCCACAGATCTAATCTGTTTTAAATACAAAATATATTCTGAAAATCTAATTTTTCTGAATTTCCAATTTTATTCTGAAAATCTAATTTTTCTGAAAATACAATTTAAACAGATCTAATCTGTATCAATTACAATATATTCTGAAAATCTAATTTTTACTGAAAATCCAATTTTCAACAGAATTTTAATTATGTAATTTTTGCAATTTAGCCCAAAAATTCTAAAATTTCTCAAATTATAAAATTCTAATCTACAAATCTGAAAATCTAATTTTCGATGGTTTTAACGAGCGTTTGCTCTGATACCACTGTAGGATTATACACACGAATTAGAGGTTTGCAGCGGAATTATTTCATATGTATAACCTAATTCTACCCTGGATCACACTCGAAAAACATCGAAAAAGGAAGAGTAATCAGAATTTACCTCGTACAAGTTAGTACGTGATGCCTTCTCCTCCAGATCTCGTGAACCTTCTCCAAGGATTGCTCTTGCACTCCCTCTACTTGTGTCCACCTCGATTTCGTCTGATCAGAACCGCCAAAACCGTTCTAGTCAGTTTTGCGATTATATCTCTCAAGAAATTACTCAGATCTCTCTTCTATTTTTCTCTAGATCTCTCTTTGAAACTCTGTGGGAGAAAGAAGAAATTTTGGCTGAATTAGGTCAGAAATTCGGCAGCCCTTAGGAGAGAGAAACTCGAAATCAGAATTATATTTATAGGCAAAATTAGGTTAAAACCCTAGCTTTCGGATTGGGCCGAAATTAGTTTAAAACTCTAATTATCTGAATGGTCTGAATGGGCCCGAAATTAGATTAAATCATAATTATCAGAAATTAGGTTAAATCCCTAATAATATTAACGGCCCAATTCTGACTGCAGATTTGCCTACATAATATAAATTCTTCCAAGTTAATTCTTAAGCCATATTTTCTTTCAGGTCGATTGAGCGAGTAGACGGTGAGTTAAAACTACAAAGCAACCACCTACCGAACTCCGTAAACAAATATCTTGTGTTATTTGTTTTGGTATTGTATTCTTCCTCTAATTTATTTACGCTTCCGCACCAAATTGTAATTGTATTCCATTACCGCGAAAATTGGACCTTAGGACTTCCTATTCACCCCCCTCTAGGTCTAAATTAAACAGCAAACGTAATAACTAAATAATGGATAATTCGGCGGGTACATTTTGGAGTAGAAAACAATTCAATATACTAATAAAGATTTCTCCTTCTATATTTCCAATGTTATTCTATCTTCCATTTATAACACGTTATCAACACAATATTCTTGAAATTTCAATCGAAAGTAAGTATAATTTTCATTTTGGATATCAAACAAATCATTTCTGATTATTTTAATTTGGATTATTGTTTTAATTTGGACAACAAATGAAAAAATTTATGCAAACTATAGAGAGTTAAAAGTTGAATAAAACTATTATCATTATTATGAAATTGAGTGACCAAAATTTAATAGAATGACCTAATTTACATAAACAAAAATTCAGTGACAATATTAAAATAATTTGTAATAAATATCAAAAATAGAATTTTTACATTTGTTATTATTCTTTGTTAAATATTTAGACGTTTGTAAATATGATATCTTCAGGGTTATATTGGAAAAGTTACTTTTCTATATGGTTGGGCCGAGTATTTTTAATGGGCCTGTACATTCACCCTAAGAGTCATCAAATTAGTGAGTCATCATTCTTCAGAAGCCATTTCGCCTTAACTTATTCGGTCCTTTCAGAAGCCATTTCGCCCAAAGTATAAAATGAGAGAAACTATATATATGTTGGAGGAGGAGAGATCAATTAATCCAGAAGTACGATGAAGTAGATGGTCTGGTAGTAACAGTTAGGATGTGATTTTGCTGATTTGGTTTGAGTTTCGAGTTTTCGCTTTTTATCGGTCGATATTGATTTTCGATTCCGGAGCTAGGTTTCGATTCCGTCTTGGCCTCCATTGAGTTCGTCTAATCTGTGAGTGAAATTCTCACTCTTCTCAAATTAAAATTGTATTTTATAGTCATTTTTGTAATTTTCGTTACAATGAGTTTTGTTTCAAAAACCGTGTTAAGATACGAAATTATTAATTATTTTGTTTACGATACCGTGAGTGTTGTTCTCACTTTTCACCGTTATTTATACCTATTTTGGTTAATTCGATTAAAACAGATTTTGTTTCAAAAAGCGTATTTAATTACTAAAACATGTATTATTTAGTTTAAGATATCGTTATATATTTGAAACTGGTTTTGAATAATAGGTGCGACGATTTATGATTTTAAATAAGTTGCTAAATTATGATTTTGATTTTGGATATTCATTCAAATATAGAAAGTATATTTCGAATTTGTTTTCATAAATGATTTGTGTTAAAAAATATTTTTGTTTTAATAAAGATGCTTAGTAAATAATATGGTTATAATATTATATTATGAGAAGGATTTTAAAGAGACTCTATATATATGTAGAATTTTATTTGGATAAAACGTAAGTCGGGCTTACGATTTTAGTGAGGGTCTCCGGGAGGCTCTCTATATGCATGATTTGATTTAGTCTAAACATAAGCTGGGACTTGTGATTTTAGAAAGGATCTCTGGGAGACTCTATTGAGGGAGAAACGCAGCTAACTTGCGAAATAATTCTCTTTGAACAAATTAAAAAATTTATGATGATAGGTGGAGAAATTAAATGTGAGTGTCTTGTTTAAAAAAAAATCATCACATTGGACAGGAGATAATGATATGGTTGGATAAATAACTTCTGTAATATCAATTTTGGACATCAAAACAATTCAGTAACTAATGTGTACATCAAGAGTTGATGCATAAATCAACATAAATAAGGTACATAATAAATTAAGCCGTGATCAAACTTTTGCTGGTTGATTTAATTTGAACTTTTAACGATAGTAAATCTCGATAATTGAAAGAGTTTTGGTCTTGTTGTTGTTTTCTACTTTTTTCTTCTAAAATATAAATAATAATTGATGGAACATGTTTGTGAAAATTTTAATGTTTTCATATTATTTTTCTAAACAGTAAATAAATAATTAAGATTTTTATTCGAAACATTCAAGTATAACTAATAAAAACAATCATAAATCACAAACAATAACAAAAATAAAATAAAATATAATGACAATGAATAGTATTAATATCCGAATATGTAAATATTTGAATCTAATATCCGTATTTGTATTTTTATACGGATATATGTATATGAGAACAAAATTGTTTACCGTATCTGTATATGAAAAAGAAATATGTATCCGTATTTGGTATTTGTTCGGATACATATATTTTTTGGATACTGTTATGTTACGGTTCGGTTAGATAATATCCGAGTTGCTTAATTCAAGCCTTCTAGTTCAAAAGAGGGATTCTTGAGTTCTTGTGATCAAGTGTTGTACTCACTAAAAAAGAGTGAAGAAGGGTGTGTGACAAGCCCTACAACTCTCTCTCCTCACTGATCCTCTATGGGTACCTGTTGGTACCACTTGGTGATGTTTCAGCCCAAATTCGAAGCTCTCACAAACAATTCGAGCATTCCAGTTCAACCAGTCCCTCTCCACATCACCAGGAAGTCTAGAAAGTTCCATCTCAATTTTCCCAATTAGTTTTATTCTACCTTTTTCTTTAAGTAATTTTAGGTATTTATTTTTTATCTCGATTGAATCTTGTGTAAAAATAGTTCATATATGTTTATTTGAGTTTGTTTATTGATCTTGATCACTTTTTCATTTTTTATGGAATTTATTTCGAATTTTTAAATCAAGAAACCCTAATTTCTGATAATTTACTGAGCCATTTTGTGAATTAAATATTAATTAATTTAGATCAGAATAAATTTAACCAAAAATATCTACATGATCACCAAAGTCCATTCTTTAATTCACTTTAAACAATATTACCAATTTATCAATGGTTAAATAGATAAAAATACCCCTCTGACCTAAACCGGCAGTTGTAAGAGTTCATTTGTTCATCTTTGATGAATTACTTATAGCATGTATGTATCTTCTAATTTGAATAAAAAGTTTTTTTGAGTATTTGCTACATCAATCTTTCAATAGAATTGTACTACACCTCATTTCGATTTCACATTTGGGAGATATCATCTCCCAAATTTGGGGAAAAGTGATTGCTAACAGTTTTTAACTGTTTTCCAAATTTCTAATTTATTTGGCAAAAAAATTTTTATTTTGTTTTGGTAGTTTATGTATCTGTTTGGGTAAAATCAATTCTTCACTTTTGAATCACCTAATTAGAATTAGAATAATTTTTAGAATCACTTAATTCGGGGAACATAGTGTAATTACCTATTTGAATCATTTTTCCAATTACATCATGGCGGGACACTTGCAGGATTTATTTAGCGGGTATTTAATATTAGAATAATTATATTATGCTCCTCAAATTACCTCCAACCTCCTTTGTATCACCAATTAACAATTAATTAACATGATAATTAACAAAAATATATCTCATTAACGATTAATTAACATGATAATTAACAAAAATATATCTCATTAACGATTAATTAACATGATAATTAACAAAAATATATCTCATTAACGATTAATTGATATTGATTAAGAATTAATAATTCATATGAAATTTAATTATATCAGTTAACCATTTTTTTTTGAGAATATATATCAGTTAATCATTAATAAAGTATTTTTTATTATTATCATGTTAATTAATTAATAATTGATGATATAAAAAATGTTGGGGAAAATTCGAAGAACACCATATATTGGCTCATAATATTATGGGCAATGTAATACCCCTCATCACAAACATTGAAGAGAGATAGAATCTTAAGAAACTTTCTGAGGTTCATAATTTTTTTTTTCTGAGTGAACATAGTCGAGTTTTACTAGGCCAGGGAGAAAGAATTAGAGTGAGAGAGATCAGCAAAACAGTAGAGGGAGATTTGGCACCATAATTTTGCCGGAATTTGGCATTCGAAGATTCTGGGGAGTTAACTTGTGTGTGTTTTAGACCGCGAAGTAGATAACGGCAAACATTAAATCCAGTATTTGTACTCGCCAAACAATTTCTTTTTTGTGTGTGATAATAAATGGAGAAGCCTCGTAAGTTTTTCATCCATTAATATCTGTAAGTATCAAACGCACAATCTCCCACAACATATAGTTTTTGTGTGACACTCGATCAATTAGGATATAGATCCATCGACACCAAACAAAAAATTATCTTTTGCCGAATCTTGAAATGAAAATTCTCTTCAAATTCCATTTCTCCAAACAACACGGGATCTATCTTACAATGAATTCCTTCTCGTTATTCTGAATTTCAAACAACTAGAAAAAATTTCCGCACTTCGCTGCAGTCTTTTAAATTATTTTATGATCATAAAATAATAATTTTATCCAGAACATTATAAGTAAAAATTAAAAATAATCTCCATAAATGATAATTTAATAAATAAATATATAATACTAATTATCCAGAGAAAGACCTTACCAAAAAGAAAGCAAGTCTCCTTATTCAATGAGATCGTTGAATATTGTCCCACAAATATTATGCAATGAATACAAATTATTTTTTGGGAAATTTTCAAAAAACCCCCTATCTTTTTTGGATATTCTAAAAACCTCCCTATATTTTTGTAAACTCCAAAAAAACCCCTCTACCAAACTTTTATTTTCAAATACCCCCTATGGAGTTAAAATTAACCATGGATGGTGTTAAATTTTTTTTATGACCAAAATACCCTTCATTTTACATATGTAGTAATTAAAAGAATATTTTTGTTATTTGTATTAATTTTTAAAAAGTCCAAATATTTTTTAGCTTATAATAATTTAAAAAAAATAATTATCATATGTTATATTTATATAATTTTAATATTCATACATTATATATATTTGAGTTTTATATTTTTTTTTTCTGAAAAACTAACAGAAAATAATAATAAGATGAACAACAATATTGAAAGAACACCTTGCAAATATTTAAAAATTAAAATATCATGAAACTATTAAAAAAATACAAAAAAGAAGAACGAAAATAAAAAAACTAGAAATTTAAAGAAATATTTTTCTGTCAATATATTTTCAAGATGTTTATTTTATTATTATCTTGAAGGGGAATATCCCCGGCCCCGGGCCCGCGCAGCGGATATGTAGGCCCGGTCCGATTCCCCGATTCCCGAGATCACGCCACGACTTCGAGGGTACGATGCAAATAGAAGGTTAGATCCATACCAGTTCCAAATTGATGGAACACGAAGGGTTGATCGCTGCCTCCTATTCCTTCGGTCACGTTGGTGACTTTACGCGCGTCCCATACCGTGCGTCCTTCACCGTTCGTTCCCGTTCTTCGATCCTTCGGTTCGATCACAACGGAGAGCCCCAAGTGTTGCTCCTCCACACGTATCCACCTTGAGTCGGAAGACGCCGGACACGGATACACCTGCCTAGACGATGTATCGGTGCACTTGCTTGATCTCGATCGATTCTCTATTAATCTCTCTTCGTGCCTTTTCACTCACAAAAGATCAAATCTGAATTTGCTCTTTTTCTTGTGTCTTGGGCAGAATATTGCTTTGAATTACTTCTGAATTCCTTCTGAATTCCTTAGTGAAGATGAGAGAGAAAATCCTATTTATACCTAATAGGATAAGGATTAGCCAAAAGGCATGTATATCCAATATACACCCTTTCACACAGAAAACTGTATGAACCTGTTCAGTATTCTGTCCAGACGAAATTGATAAATTTCTCTGACAGAAAATCAACCAACACGAAAGTTGTAGATAATCTTATTATCTACACAACCCAATTTGGCCCAGCCCAATTGGAGTTCGTATGCAAAAGTTATGACTGTTTTACTAACTGTATGTCATACTGTTGCACCCTTTCGGTATTTCACAGAAACGACACTTATACTTCGTTCATATGAAATATATTTCTATATGAAGGTTGTAGATAATCTCAATATCTATCTAACCCAATTTGAACCATTCTAATTGGATTTTCCCACTGAAAGTTATGGCCACGAATGTACGACTACATTCGTTTATCCTTGTGTACACTTTTACGGTTGATCCGAAACTGTATTTCTTTCATATCTGATGTTAATTTTTATCGAATAATAAATTAAATGTTAAAATTGTACAAACACAACATTTAATAATTTTATTTTTGTGAAATCACTATATGTTAAAAAAATATACATTTGCATTTGCAAATACAAGGGTATTTTGGTCATAATTTTTTTTTTGACACCATTAATGGTTAATTTTAACCCCATAGGGGGATATTTGAAAATATAAATTTGGTAGAGGGGGGTTTTAGGAGTTTGCAAAAAGATAGGGGGTTTTTTGAAAATTTCCCTTTTTTTTTCTCTTCGAAGCGTACCATTCGTCGTTGAATATTGTCCCACAAAACCTCAGCGTCGGCCCGTCGCTAATATAACCCCGTCGGTGATAGAGCTCCCACGACCCGTCGGTGAAATTTATACACATTTTCTTGAGTTGGTTCTCCCTGTGGCTATAATATAAAACCTAATAAACAGCCTTCTCGTGGCTTTATCCTGACCACTCATATGTGTGGGTCCCCCAAATCAAAAATAATTCATGACGGAATGGTAGATGGGCCGTGAGATCAGGGGAAGGAAAGAAATTTGTTCATATAAATTAAGACATTTTTCTATGAAAGTCCTCAAAGTTTAGGAATTACAATTCAAATTAAATTTATATGTATTGTATGGTATACACTATATTTATTAATCTAATTGCATCTTATTAGACTATACATAAAATTGAAACTTGTAATTTTACGACAATATTTCTCAAACGTAAAAATATCATAACATTAAATTAAACATATTATTATTTATATTACAAAAAATTAAATCAACACATAAATAACAAAATATTATTATCTATATTAAAAAATACCATAGTGATTTAAATAACGGCGCAATTGCGTCATTATAGCGCAAATCGCAATAGATATTTCTAAAACGCAATACCGCAACCTACTAAATAGCGTCGCAATATCGGTGATCATATGTAAATTACAGTCCAAACACAATAGACCGTTATATCGTAATTTCAAATATATATATATATATATATATATATATATATATATATATATATATATATATATATATATATATATATATATATATATATATATATATATATCAATGTTTTAAATATATATATATATATATATATATATATATATATCAATGTTTTAAATTGCGATATTGCGGTCCATTGCGGTCGGGTCTTTTTTTGCAGCGGATTGCGTTTGCGGGCGCAATTGCGGCGCAATTACCTTATTTCGGACAGTCGTTGTGATATTAAATTATGCAAAAATAATACTTTATTTAAATATATTTTTCACAATATTTTTTATCGCCATTAATATCATAAAATTTCCTTTATAATTTTCTTCTAAAAAGAATAAAAAGTTGATTGTCCAGGAACCTTTTCAGTGTAAATAAAAGTTGATCATAAAATTTTCATTAAAATGGCAATTATACGGGATCTTTGGAATTGTATTTTGTTGAAGAATTTTTTGTCGACATCATAAAAATATCAAAACACTATAACTCAAATTTTAAATCGAAACATCAATGACATACAATGAAATTTACTAAATTCATATATTTATAGATGAAAATGACTCATTTTAGAAGTTATATATATTATGAGCATATTTTATCAAATATTTTGATAATAAAACATGGAAACTAAGTATTAAATAATCACAAAATTTATGTTATAATATTTATATTAAATAATTCTCGATAAAATTATTTTAACGTGTGTTTTGTGTTTAATTCAAGGTAAAAGACAAAATTTCACAAATTCAAGCCCATCACTGCATTCCTCTCGTCGAGACGAGCGATTTCGATATAAATTTCATGTAATTTGGTGGAAGGATGAGAAAATTACAACGATTTGAATATTATCCGCAATATTTGACCCGATATGGCCGCAATATTACCGATATTTCGCCGCAATCTCGCCGCAATTTCCGCAATTTCTCAAAAAATGATATTTTCGCAATACTTCATTGCGATATAGCGATTCTAAATCTCAGTCCGCAATATCGCCGCAATTTAAAACACTGAGATATATATATATATATATATATATAAATATATATATATATATATATATATATATATATATATATATATATATATATATATATATATATATATACGGAGAGATAAAGAAAGGGAGAGAGAGACTATCAATTTTTTTTATATCGTAAAAACACATGTATATAATATAGTTTTAGATATTTTTAAAATCAATCATAACAACTTGCGGATTATTTTTTATATTTTCTAAATTCAAAAAATTTCATACAAATTTATCATTGAATAATAAATAATGAATTCTGGTTATGTATATGAAAAACAATCAATTATTATTGATCTGAAAATAGGCATTATACCAATTAATTTATACTGAAAAGTAATTATAAAATGATGATTAAGATCACGTTATTAATGATTACTTTGATTTAAATATTTGAATAAAATATTAATGCTATATTTTATTTTATTTATTTAAATATTGAATAATATTGTAATATATATATATATATATATATATATATATATATATATATATATATATATATATATATATATATATATATATATATACGGAGAGATAAAGAAAGGGAGAGAGAGAGACTATCAATTTTTTTTATATCGTAAAAACACATGTATATAATATAGTTTTAGATATTTTTAAAATCAATCATAACAACTTGCGGATTATTTTTTATATTTTCTAAATTCAAAAAATTTCATACAAATTTATCAATGAATAATAAATAATGAATTCTGGTTATCTATATGAAAAACAATTAATTATTATTGATCTGAAAATAGGCATTATACCAATTAATTTGTACTGAAAAGTAATTATAAAATGATGATTAAGATCACGTTATTAATGATTACTTTGATTTAAATATTTGAATAAAATATTAATGCTTTATTTTATTTTATTTATTTAAATATTGAATAATATTGTAATTTAATGTAATATTATTTATATTTTATAATCAATTTATTAAAGTTAAAGATAAAATGATAATAAATTTTAATAGTCAACTAATACATCTAAATACATAATTTAGTTTAACTATACTAAATTATTTGAAATATTGACGTTTGCTACACTTAGTTTAATTTGTTTAGTCATATGTTATTTGAATTAATAAAGTTTTAAGGACATATATGAAAAACATCATGTTTGGCCATTAATTTTCACGTCTGTTACTTACATCTCTGTATTTGTTTTTGGCTATGGAGCCCACATATTTCAAAGGCTAGGATTTCAACTCAAGTGCCGCCCACCCCCTCTCGTTCTCATTCACCCCTTCTGTCCACATATTTGTTTTTTGCATGTCATTTTCTTTTCCTTTATTTGCATGCAATTTTTTCCATTTAGTTCAAGCAATTTAGGGTTCATCTCTTTCCTCCTTTTTCGTTTCATTTTTTCTGATTTCATTATTTGGTTGAAGCTTTTTCACTAGTGAAATGGATTTTTTTTATGAAATGGCTGAGGCTAGTGTTATTTGAAATGTATTTTTTTTGTTTTCATTTTTTTAGTTTTGTTTTAGTTTTTTTTTTTTTTTCTCTTTCGAAATTATTTTTCTGAAATATTTTTTTTCTGCTTTTGTGTCTAAAAATTACTTTTTCTTTTGCTTCTTTTTTGCTGTCAAAGTGATATTTTCTTATTCAATTTTTGTTTTTTTTTTCTAGTACAAAATCAATGACAAGCAACGAGCCAATAAACGAACATGCAGTGGCGAATGCATACGCAGCGATGCGGACGGACATAAACCAAATCCATTCAAAAATCAACGAGCTGGAAATGGAGGTGAACGGGCACACACTTGTGATCGGTGCGATCGAGCCGCTCGACCCGACGAGACGTTGTTTCAGAATGGTCGGGGGCGTTTTGGTCGAACGCACCGTAAAAGAAGTTTTGCCGGCAGTGCAAAGAAACAAGGACGGGCTCGGAGAGGTCGTCGCGAGGCTTAACGAGGCGTTGGAGAAGAAGAAGAAGGAGTTGACCGAGTTCGAGTTGAAGTATAAGATTAGGATTAGAAAGGCAGATAAGAATGAAGAGGAGGGTAATAATAAAGAAGGGTCAGCTCAGGGTGTACTTGTTGGACCTGCTTAGGGTTTAACTTTAGGGTTCTTTCTTTGTGGTCTGGATTTTAAAATTTGTATTTTTTTTTTTTTAATGTAGATTTGGTTTTGATGGGAAGAATACTAGGAATTGAGACTTGGCACCCTTTTTTTGCAAGATTTTGTGTAATTTAAATTAGAATTGGAATGTCAGATCTGTCTAATTTGCATATTACTAGCGTGGTACCCGCGCCATTGTGCGGATTGAAAATTGAACCTATTTTTGCTATTTTATTTTGAGTTTAATGTTTCTGTTGAATGTTCTTTCCATGAATTGTAATGTTTTTATTTTGCACAAAATTCGCAGGGATGAAAATAGTTTGGGCATAGATAAGGGCTAATCTTTCATGAGCTACGAAAAAATAGTTAAATGAAATTACAATAGCAAACCAATTTTGCACTTGATACATAACCCCCAAATTATATATCCCTTCCCGACATAAACGGCCAACAAATTTACCAAATTACAAATTAGTAAAACGAAATTGAAATTATTATATTATTACAAATTCTCTTAACACAATTATAAAATAACTGAGAAATACCTCTGGAAAACGATGAAACTATCAAAAGAACCCATGGATACGGAAATAATAACAATGACGATCCATGCGTACCTGTCAGGTCGCATCTATCATCCAAGCAAACAATTACATCTAATTATAAAATAACGTAATTTTTTTTAATATGAAAACGGAAATAAGAAAGATATTAAATGATCATACCTCATTTTCTTGTGAGTGCTGTGAATTTGTATCATGTGAACCATCGTCAATCACCATTAAATTCGCAGTCCCTTCCAAAAGAAATAAATTTAATTTTAGTAATATATTTGTGTTTCTAACTGGAGCAAGCGAAAGGATATGGTAAATTACTATTTTGCCTTTCGCATGCTAAGTTGTCACAAGTTATACCAATCTATAAATCCTCCCCAAACAGAAAGAATTGCGAACAAAATCAATAAAATAAAATGGAGACACGGAGCTCCGATCGTTGAACAAAGCTGAAATCAAAATCATACAACAACAACATTACGGCGAATCGTGCAAATTAATTACGGAATTAACAGAAACAAAAAAAATCAACAAAGTCAGAAACAAATCACAGCTCAAAAATCGTACCAGTAATCCCCTTAGATCTCGTACCACCTCATCCATGCCATGTGTCGTTTTACAGTATGTATGCAACGATGCTAGAAAGAGAAGCAATGGATTGAGCAGAAGAATCGGTGCGTACCAGAATGGATGTACCGTTTTACAGTAACTCCGTTTCCTTTCTCATAGAAAACAAATCATGCCGATTTCCTCCTGCAAGAAACCCTAGAACCCATTGTTGCTGCCGCACGAAACCGTAGAGCTCATTATTCATTCCTTCTCACACTCTCCTGGCTGTGATTTTCTCCGCTAGACTTTCGCCGCAAGTTTTTGGGGGCTTATTTTCTCCTTTTTGTTTTCTCTTTGCTCGTCGCGTAAATGAGAAGACAGAGAGCGGGGGTGGGTTTGAACTTTGAACGCACGGAGAGGCTGACCACATGACAGTTTCTCCTCAACCCTCTAAAAGAATACAATAACATCGAAGATTGACCAGAAGCTTCCGATACTCCATCGCTGTTGCACAGATGTCAGTCCCGGCTCAACTCGAATTGAAAAGTTTTTCATAAGCTCCGATTCCTGGTTGTAATTATAATGTCATGCACATGAAAAAAAAATAATCAAGGAAAATTTCTTAAATGTCATCCAGATTAATCCCAGTAAGAGCAAGTATCTTCTAAAAAATATCAAAATCAGGTGCTCGATGCAAAAAATAAATCAAACACAAAAAGTAAGCAGGCAATCCATCAAAATACCTGTAAAAGAAAGACAAATCAGCCAAATGAACAGTACAAATCAAAGAACTGAGACAAACCATACTTCTCTGTTGCTTCTCTCTCGATCTCGTTTATTTGATGTTGTCGTTGTTAGAATTGGGACTTCATTTGATTTGAAATATAGATAATATTTGGATTGGGGGATTCAATATCTAGATTGAATAAAGAATTCCATTAGTATCACGCAGGAGAGAGAAAATGGAGATTCTCTCACTCTTTTTCTGTGGAGATTTTCTCTCCCTTAAAACATATGAGATGAGTTGCATTTATAGATCACATGCACCCTCTCAATACAACTCTTCATTTATCTAGATACTTCTATTCTATTTAATAGACACATATTTATTTAATAGACATCCCTTTTAGACACCTATTCTAGATACTTCTATTTTACATACACATACATTGAATATTATCCTGTCCTAATAATATTATTAATTAAAAAAACATTAATTTTAATAGTCGTTAGGGTTTTCATTTGGTTTTTTCTCTGTTGAAACGGACTCCATGATTGAAGGTGTAGCGCCTGAAGAGATGGGCCGCCGTAGGTCTGGTTAGGGTTAGGGTTTCGTTCCGCCTCGCACCATGGCCCGCTTTGCCTCGCATCTCTCCGTCCCGCGTATCGCATTTTTCTCTTCTTTTTTTTTCTCTTTTTCTCTGCCTCTGTCGTGAGTAGATTTTTTTGCGGCTTTTGAAATGAAGTGTGAAATGAACAGAGAGAAGAGCATGGCCATGGAAAGCACATACACTGTGGCCACGTGTCAATTTTTGGTGAACCATTCAAAATTTTCTCTGCCTCTGTCGTGAGTAGATTTTGAAATGAAGTGTGAAATGAACATAGAGAAGAGCATGGCCATGGAGAGCACATAAACTGTGGCCACGTGTCAATTATTGGTGAACCATTCAAAATTAGTACTATGTATATGTATTAGTACTATGTATAATTACTTCAAAATAGGGAGATACTGAAAATTGGTACTGCAAAATCATGTTTATTCCTCCAACTTTCGACAAATATTCTTCCAATTGTTACTACTAGCGAAAATGAAGTTCGATAATTCCTTAAGGAAAGGAAGTGTTCGGGAGGTGGAATATTGGAGTGGAATGAAATTTTAAATCTCCCTAAATCAATATTTTTTGTTTGGTGTGAGAATTAAAACGGAATTAATTAGTTCTAGAAAAATATTTTTTCCCAATCCTAGTGAAAAGAAATTCTCTCAAAATGTTGGAATTTCAAAGTAGAGAATTTCATTAAAAAAAAATAAAGACACCTAATCAACATTATATTATGATTATTATATTAATACAATTAAAATAATATTATATATTATATATTATAAAAATCATATAAAACAATATTATTATGTCCATATAATTAGTATAATATTATATATTATTGTAAATAATATTATTGTATGAATAACATATAATTTTATAATAATCAAATGGTTATATTTCAATTATGTAATAATTTAATTATAATAAAAAAAATTACATCATAATCATAATTATAATTTTAATATAAATAATATTATATTATGTAATAATAATAATAATAATAATCATAATAATAATATTATTAATTTATATTAAAGTGGAACAAAAGTTTATAATCAAAGAATAATTACATTGTAATTGTTAAATAAATAAAATTAATATAATATTATATATTACTATAGTAATAATAAATTTTTTGTATGATAATTATATTATATGAATATAATATTATATATTTTATTATATGAATAAAATACAATATTATAATAATATATCAGTACATTTAATAATATTATATTATTATTATATATTAATAATTTTATTATATGTGTAACATTATTTTATTATAATAATATTGTAATTTAATTATTTTCATATCTATATAATTAATATAATATATTGTACTAAGATAGTAATAATTATTATAGTAATTATACGGATATAATGTAATGTTATAATAATAAAACAATACATTTAATAGTATTATTGTAATAATATAATATTATATTAATTATATGAATATAATAATTATAATGTAATTATTTTATTCATATAATAGGTTTACAATTTCTAGTAATATAGTAATTATATTATAATAGTGTTCAGCGACGGCCCGTCGGAAATGCCTTCTGTGACAGGCCGTCGGTAAAAGCTTAACCGTCGGAGCAAGTATCATCAGCGACGGGCCGTCGGAGAAGGTAGCATCAGAAAGGGCGTTTACACCCCTAACTACAACATAACTGGGTATCAGCGACGGGGGTCTGACTATAGCGACGGCCCGTCGCAAATAAAACGCCCTTTCTGCGTTGGCCTGTCGCAAAAGCTTATTACCGACGGTTTTATTAGCGACGGCCCGTCTTATATGTTTAAATATTTCCGTCGGCCCGTCGCTAAACTCTAAACCCGTCAATAATAGCCTTCTACGGCCCGTCGGTGATGCCAAACCCGTCGCTAATATCATGCGTTGGCCCGTCGGTGAAACAAAGCCCGTCGCAGAAGGCCCACTAAAAACCGTCATATATTTTCAAAAGCTCTCCGTCGGTCCGTCGCCGATACTGAGCAGCGTCGGCCCGTCGCTAATGATGCCCCGTCGGCGATAGAGCTCCCACGGCCCGTCGGTGATGTTTATACACATTTACTTAACCCCGGTTTCCCCCTTCTCCCTCTTTACATTCATTCACCCCTCTTCTGTCCACACAGCGCCGCCCCCCTTCCCTCTCCCACGGCCCGTCGGTGATGTTTATACACATTTACTTAACCCCGGTTTCCCCCTTCTCCCTCTTTACATTCATTCACCCCTCTTCTGTCCACACAGCACCGCCCCCCTTCCCTCTCTCCGGATCTCGTTGGCGACCAATTGTGCGGAGCTCCTTGACGACCTTGCTGCGGAGCTCGTCGGCGACCTTGCTGCGGAGTAGGTGGCCTTCGATGGAAACCCTTCCGTCTCTCAGGTACGGTTCATCTTTTTCAATTTATTTTTGTTCTTTCTTTCAATTAGGGTTTTTTCTTGTAATTAGGATTCTTCTTTTCTTTCCTCAGTTTTAAATCCTTTTTTAAAGTCTTTTCTCTAGTAAGGGTTCATCTCTTTCCCCTTTTTCTATTTAGGATTCATAATTTTTGTGACCGAGCCTACTAGTGTTTTTTGGTAATTATTTTTTCTCGGTTGATTTTTTGCATGCCATTTTCTTTTCAATTTTTTGCAAGCAATTTTTTCCAGTTAGTTCAAGCAATTTAGGGTTCATCTGTTTCCTCCTTTTTCGTTTCATTTTTTTCTGATTTCATTATTTGGTTGAAGCTTTTTCACTAGTGAAATGGATTTTTTTTTATGAAATAGCTGAGGCTAGTGTTATTTGAAATGTATTTTTTTGTTTTCATTTTTTTAGTTTTGTTTTACTTTTTTTTTCTCTTTCGAAATTATTTTTCTGAAATATTTTTTTACTGCTTTTGTGTCTAAAAATTACTTTTTCTTATGCTGCTTTTTTGTTGTCAAAGTGATATTTTCTTATTCAATTTCTGTTTTTTTTTCTAGTACAAAATCAATGGCAAGCAACGAGCCAATAAACGAACAAGCAGTGGCGAATGCATACGCAGCGATGCAGACGGACATAAACCAAATCCATTCAAAAATCACCGAGCTGGAAATGGAGGTGAACGAGCACACACTTGTGATCGGTGCGATCGAGCCGCTCGACCCGACGAGACGTTGTTTCAGGATGGTCGGGGGGCGTTTTGGTCGAACGCACCGTAAAAGAAGTTGTGCCGACAGTGCAAAGAAACAAGGACGGGCTCGAAAATATTTAATCATATACGACGGGCCGTCGCTAAACTCTAAACCCGTCGCTAATAGCTTGCTACGACCTGCCGGTGATGCCAAACCCGTCGTTAATATCCTGCGTTGGCCCGTCGGTGAAACAAAGCCCGTCGCAGAAGGCCCACTAAAAAACCGTCATATATTTTCAAAAGCTCTCCGTCGGCCCGTCGCTAATGAATACCCATCGCAGATACTGATCAGCGTCGGCCCGTTGCTACTGATGTCCCGTCGGTGATAGAGCAAATCCAATATGATACAATGATATTGGATTTAAGGATACAATTATTTATGAACTCAGTACCAATATAATTTCTGTAACTGAACCATAAATCACACTAACATTCATCACCGACAAGGTGGCTTACAAATGCAAGGAAGGATTTCATCAAATTAAGACAAACTAACTCGACTGAAAAAATTAGAAAAAGATTTCGGCAGTAACGAATAATCCAAGAGGTACCGTTCTTCTCGAAGTAGGTAAATACCAATTACAGTTCAACAATTGACACTACCAAGTATCTCAGAAAAGGATTTTCGGTACCCAACAAAGAGAAAAATTTCATCGCACGAACAGATAAATAGCAAAAGTGAAATATTGAAAAAGGGTTGTTTCGGATCATACCTTGTGGTCTTATCAATCTGGAGGCGGCGAGAGAGAAAGAGAGGAGACGAGACGAGACGAGACGAGACGAGAGCTAACTCAAGAGCGTTCTTCGGAGTGGGTTCAAGGAGGGGCGTCATGGAGAAATGGAAATTCGGCCCATCATTTGGTAAGAAGGGCCAAGAAATTCTTTTATGCAGCTACTTAGTACTTTAGTGGGCTTATAAATTAAATTGAGAGAAATACAATTGTTTGTTTGGTTGGAGTTTTGAAATACATAATGAAATGTTGCAATTTAAGAAATTTTATTTTATAGAATAATAAATTAACAACAATTTTTACTGATATCTGATTGGTATCAGATGAAAAATTCAGAGCTTGATTGATGGGTGCTAAGTTTCAATTAGCAATACCAAAATTGACAAAAAAATACCACGATTTAAATTCATCGAATCTCAGAGATACCGATTATAGTTCGATTTAGACTCAATTGCAGGCTAAGCCAATAAAAAAAATTAGGGCTTTAGGGAACCCAAACAGAAAGGAATTTCGGCAGTAATGAATAATCCAAGAGGTACCGTTCTTCTCAAAGTAGGTAAATACCAATCACAGTTCAACAATTGACACTACCAAGTATCTCAGAAAAGGATTTTCGGTACCCAACAAAGAGAAAAATTACATCGCACGAACAGATAAATAGCAGAAGTAAAATATTGAAAAAGGGATGTTTCGGATCATACCTTGTAGTCTTATCAATCTGGAGGCGGCGAGAGAGAAAGAGAGGAGACGAGACGGGAGCTAACTCAAGAGCGTTCTTCAGAGTGGGTTCAAGGAGGGGCGTAATGGAGAAATGGAAATTCGGCCCATCATTTGGTAAGAAGGGCCAAGAAATTATTTCATGCAGCTACTTAGTATTTTAGTGGGCTTATAAATTAAATTGAGAGAAATACAATTGTTTGTTTAGTGGGAGTTTTGAAATACATAATGAAATGTTGCATTTTAAGAAATTTTATTTTATAGAATAATAAATTAACAACAATTTTGACGGATATCTGATTGGTATCAGAAGTAAAATTCAGAGCTTGATTGATGGGTGCTAAGTTTCAATTAACAATACCAAAATCGACAAAAAAAATACCACGATTTAAATTCATCGAATCTCAGAGATACCAATTCTAGTTCGATTTAGACTCAATTGCAGGCTAAGCCAAACAAAAATTAGGACTTTAGGGAACCCAAACAGAAAGGAATTTCGGCAGTTATGAATAATCAAAGAGGTACCGTTCTTCTCGAAGTAGGTAAATACCAATCACAGTTCAACAATTGACACTACCAAGTATCTCAGAAAAGAATTTTCGGTACCCAACAAAGAGAAAAAATACATCGCACGAACAGATAAATAGCAGAAGTAAAATATTGAAAAAGGGATGTTTCGGGTCATACTTTGTACTCTTATCAATCTGGAGGCGGCGAGAGAGAAAGAGACGAGACGAGACGAGACGAGAGCTAACTTAAGAGCGTTCTTCGGAGTGGGTTCAAGGAGGGGCGTCGTGGAGAAATGGAAATTCGGCCCATCATTTGGTAAGAAGGGCCAAGAAATTCTTTCATGCAGCTATTTAGTACCTTAGTGGGCTTATAAATTAAATTGAGAGAAATACAATTGTTTGTTTGGTTGGAGTTTTGTAATACATAATAAAATGTTGCATTTTAAGAAATTTTATTTTATAGAATAATAAATTAACAACAATTTTGACTGATGTCTGATTTGTATCAGAAGTAAAATTCAAAGCTTGATTGATGGATGCTAAGTTTCAATTAACAATACCAAAATCGACAAAAAAATACCACGATTTAAATTCATCGAATCTCGGAGATACCAATTATAGTTCGATTTAGACTCAATTGAAGCTAAGCCAAACAAAAATTAGGGCTTTAGGGAACCCAAACAGAAAGGAATTTCGGCAGTAATGAATAATCCAAGAGGTACCGTTCTTCTCGAAGTAGGTAAATACCAATCACAGTTCAACAATTGACACTACCAAGTATCTCAGGAAATGATTTTCGGTACCCAACAAAGAGAAAAATGACATCGCACGAATAGATAAATAGCAGAAGTAAAATATTGAAAATGGGATGTTTCGGATCATACCTTGTAGTCTTATCAATCTGGAGGCGGCGAGAGAGAAAGAGACGAGACGAGACGAGACGAGAGCTAACTCAAGAGCGTTCTTCGGAGTGGGTTCAAGGAGGGGCGTCATGGAGAAATGGAAATTCGGCCCATCATTTGGTAAGAAGGGCCAAGAAATTCTTTCATGCAGCTACTTAGTAATTTAGTGCGTTTATTAATTAAATTCAGAGAAATACAATTGTTTGTTTGGTTGGAGTTTTGAAATACATAATGAAATGTTGTATTTTAAGAAATTTTATTTTATATAATAATAAATTAACAACAATTTTGACTGATATCTGAATTGTATCAGAAGTAAAATTCTGAGCTTGATTGATGGATGCTGAGTTTCAATTAACAATACCAAAATAGATAAAAAAAAATACCACGATTTAAATTCATCGAATCTCAGATATACCAATTATAGTTCGATTTAGACTCAATTGCAGGCTAAGCCAAACAAAAATTAGGGCTTTAGGGAACCCAAACAGAAGGGAATTTCGGCTGTAACGAATAATCCAAGAGGTACCATTCTTCTCGAAGTAGGTAAATACCAATTACAGTTCAACAATTGACACTACCAAGTATCTCAGAAAAGGATTTTCTGTACCCAACAAAGAGAAAAATTACATCGCACGAACAGATAAATAGCAGAAGTAAAATATTGAAAAAGGATGTTTCGGATCATACCTTGTAGTCTTATCAATCTGGAGGCGGCGAGAGAGAAAGAGAGGAGACGAGACGATACGAGAGCTAACTCAAGAGCGTTTTTCGGAGTGGGTTCAAGGAGGTGCGTCATGGAGAAATGAAAATTCGGCCCATCATTTGCTAAGAAGGGCCCAGAAATTCTTTCATGCAGCTACTTAGTACTTTAGTGGGCTTAGAAATTAAATCGAGAGAAATACAATTGTTTGTTTGGTTGGAGTTTTGAAATACATAATGAAATGTTGCATTTTATGAAATTTTATTGTATAGAATAATAAATTAACAACAATTTTGACTGATATCTGATTTGTATCAGAAGTAAAATTCAGAGCTTGATTGATGGGTGCTAAGTTTCAATTAACAATACCAAAATCGACAAAAAAAATACAACGATTTAAATTCATCGAATCTCAGAGATACCAATTATAGCTCGATTTAGACTCAATTGCAGACCAAGCCAAACAAAAATTAGGGCTTTAGGGAACCCAAACAAAAAGGAATTTCGGCAGTAATGAATAATCCAAGAGGTACCGTTCTTCTCGAAGTAGGTAAATACCAATCACAGTTCAACAATAATTGGCACTACCAAGTATCTCATAAAAGGATTTTCGGTATCCAACAAAGAGAAAAATTACATCGCACGAACAGATAAATAGCATAAGTAAAATATTGAAAAAGGGATGTTTCGTATCATACCTTGTAGTCTTATCAATCTGGAGGCGGCGAGAGAGAAAGAGAGGAGACGATACGATACGAGAGCTAACTCAAGAGCGTTCTTCGGAGTGGGTTCAAGGAGGGGCGTCATGGAGAAATGAAAATTCGGCCCATCATTTGGTAAGAAGGGCCAAGAAATTCTTTCATGCAGCTACTTAGTAATTTAGTGGGCTTATAAATTAAATAGAGAGAAATACAATTGTTTGTTTGGTTGGAGTTTTGAAATACATAATGAAATGTTGCATTTTAAGAAATTTTATTTTATAGAATAATAAATTAACAACAATTTTGGCTGATATCTGATTTGTATCAGAAGTAAAATTCAGAGCTTGATTGATGGGTGCTTAAGTTTCAATTAACAATACCAAAATCGACAAAAAAGATACCACGATTTATATTCATCGAATCTCAGAGATACCAATTATAGTTCGATTTAGACTCAATTGCAGGCTAAGCCAAACAAAAATTAGGGCTTTAGGGAACCCAAACATAATGGAATTTCGACAGTAATGAATAATCCAAGAGGTACCGTTCTTCTCGAAGTAGGTAAATACCAAATCACAGTTCAACAATTGACACTATCAAGTATCTCAGAAAAGGATTTTCGGTACCCAACATTGAGAAAAATTACATCGCGCGAACAGATAAATGGCAGAAGTAAAGAGAGAATTATTTAATTAAATTTGAGTGCTAAATCGCTGCGCAAATTTCAACACAAAGAAGGAAAGAGAGAATTTACCTTCTTTTCTGAGAGAGAGGGAGTTCGGGCGACCTTATTTTTACCTGAAATATATGAATAATTTAATTAAATTTGATGCTGCTTTAAAATAATTTTATTATTCTGAATCGAGGATTCAATATTGCCATTTATATCTCTCTCTTTGAAAGTATAATCATGCGAGCTGAAATCAATTCTTACATGTCTCAAGCCCCAATTTATTACCACTTGAAATAATAAGCTGATCAAATATCACAATAATTTGTTGTGATTGCAGTTGTAATTTTATGTCAAGACGAGAGAAATCTCTACCCATTCAATTGGTTTGTAAAGAAGATTTTATCCAGTTAATTTCACTTAATTCATTACAAAAAAATCCTAAAAGTCAAAAGTGTAAAAAAAATAAAATAATTGGCATATAAATACATGAACTATTCAACGCCCAAAATATATCAAAATAATTCCAAAAAATCGTAAATATTCCTGAAATTGAAGGAAAAAGATGGAGAAAAAAATTAAAAATGATCATGAAGGTGTACCTCGCAAAGCTGATCTCACGATTTGATTGAGGCAGAGATCCACTCCTCCGGCTTTTTAACCCTTTCTTCTCCTTCCAACTCTGCCCTTTCCCATCACAGAACTGGTTATCGCTCTCATCCTTCCCCCAGATTTATTTCAACAAAATTAGTGTAAATAAACTAGGTTAAATGTCTAGGGCCTTTTTGCATAAAGACAATTTGGGCCTCTCATTTTGTACTTTCAGGTATGACCTAAAATTAAATCACTGCTTGATATTATCTAACTCTTTGCCAATTGGTCCATATCCTAATTGGTTGAGTGTGAGACACAAAATACCATATGTTGTGAGAGGTTGTGTGTTCGATCCCCAGTGACATCAAAAATATTAGGTATCAGTAACGAAAGCGATCGCTTGTCGGATACCATTAAAAAAAAAAATATTATCTAACTCGAGATCAAATCAACAGGTCAAACATTATGATCGTGTCTTTGTTATATTTACAGTTCTATTTTGAGATCAAAACAAAGATGCAACAGTTTTCCTCAAAAATAAAATAAAATAAAATAAATATACAATATCGTAAACATATATAACACACTCATATCTTCATTGTCAAATCATGCGAGGCTCCTCCATTGTCGTTGTTGTTATTATAGTTGTGATCTTCTTCATTGAGATTTATAACAACATGAAATTCGTCATTTCCATTCACCGGGATAACTATATGAACTCCGTTAGTTCCATTCAACGGAAAAACGAGACGGAATTCGTTATTCCCATGGACCGGTAAAACGAGACGCAATTCATTGTTTCGACGGACCGGGAAAACTAGATGTATCACTCTCTTCACTGTATTTCCATTGCTCATGGCCTCTGGAGCAGCTTGCGGCGGTAGTGATGATTCTGAAAAGCTTTTTTCTTGAGCTTTTGGAGTCGGAATTGGAACTGGTAGTGATGGTTCTGGTGGCATGGCAGGGTCTACAATGTTAGGAGCACAAATAGGATCAACTGCAAGAAATGGGGGAGGTGGAGGACAAACACAAATAGGAGGAGGTGAACTAGAAGGAAGAAGAGGAGGAGGAGGAGCAGGAGCAGGAGAAGGAGCAGGAGACCGGAAAGAGATGGTAGCATCCAACCAATTTGTTTTGAGAGAAAGACTCTGAATATCAGGTGGCGTGATGATGAGCCGTATCGCAATTACAATCCCGACCAGGTTGGCAATGGTTTTCGACATTTCGGATAGAAAAAAGGATCTTTCGATGGGACATTTATAGATTTGTTTGTCGGGCGAGACGAGATTGAGTTTGGAATTAACCAAAATAGTCCTGTTAATTTGAAAATTCAAAAAATGACAGCTCTCATTTTTTTTAAAGTATCAGAATTCGTCAAACCTGATTGCATCCCATATTGCACTTCAATATAAATAAATAAAAAAATATTTCATCTCATATTTCTTCCCATATTGCACTTCAATATAAATCGAACATTAATATTATTAAAAAATAAATCAAAAAATACTATATTTCATTATTAATTCTTAGATAATCATATGTTTCTCTAATAATAAATGTGTGCCTATTCAAAATATTCATATTTTATAATATGATATATCTAATTATATTCAAAAATATTTTATACAAAAAATCATAACATTTAAGTATAATATTATATTCTTATTGTGTTGATTTGAAAAGTGTTATATATGTTTGATATTGTATATTTATTTTATTTTATTTTATTTTTGAGGAAAAGTGTTACATCTTTGTTTTGATCTCAAATTAAAATTGTAAATAGAACAAAGACACGATCATAATGTTTGACCTGTTGATTTGATCTCGAGTTAGATAATATGAAGCAGTGATTTAATTTTAGGTCATACCCGATAGTAGAAAATGAGAGGTCCAATCGCAAAAAGGCTGTAGACCGTCTATAGTGTAAGTATCTTGTAAAAATATTTGGTATTATATATTTATTTATTACAATAATTATGACAAACAAAGTTATGTTTAGTATATGATTGAAACGTTAAAGTATCAGTAAACAATCATAGTTATTCTCAAGTGCAAATTACACATCATTTTATATTTATTATTTAAATGAACGAAGAAAACAACATTCTAAACTTATTATTTCGTAGCGAATGACCTCATTTTGTTATGGGAAATTAAAAAAAAAAAACCCTACTTTTTTTTTGATATTCTAAAATACGCCCTATCTTTTGAAAACTCCAAAAAATTCTTTCTACCGAACTTTAATTTGCAAATACCCTCCTATGAGGTTAAATTTAACTATGGATAGTTTATGACCAAAATACCCTTCTTTTTACATATTTAGTAATTAAAAGAATGTTTTTGTTATTTGTATTAATTTTAAAAAAGCCCTAATTTTTTTTTGCTTCTAATAATTTAAAAAAAATAATTATCATATGATATATTTATATAATTATATATTTGACTTTCATATTTTTTTTTACTGAAAAGTAACATAAAATAATAATAAAATGAACAACAATATTAAAAAAGCACCTTGCAAATATTTAAAAATTAAAATATCATGAATCTATTAATAACATACATAAAGGAAGAACGAAAATAAAAATAAAATAGATGTTTAAAGAAATATTTTTATATCAATATATTTTCAAGGTATTTATTTTATTATTATCTGATGTTAGTTTTTCATGAGTAATAAATGAAATATTAAAATTATACAAGCACAACATTTAATAATTTTATTTTTGTGAAATCATTATATGTTAAAAATTATTTATGAATTTTAAAACTAATGAAATTAATGAAAAAATAACAAAAATATATATATTAAATAGAAGGGTATTTTGATCAAATTTTTTTTTTTAACACTATATTTGGTTAGTTTTAACCCTATAGGGGTATTTGAAAATAAAAATTTGGTAGAGGGGATTTTTGGAGTTTCCAAAAAGATAGGGATTTTTTAAAATATTCAAAAAAGGTAAGAATTTTTTTGAAAATTTCCCTTTTTTTTATTGTGTACTTTCTATTTTTTGGTTGTTTCAGAATGTCTTTGGTCCTTTTTAGAGGAAAAAACGGAGCAATGAGTATGATCTTGATGTTTGATAATAAATATTTTTAAGTCGTGACGTGATTGTGTGTATTTGTTCTATTTTTCTTTTTCAGATTTCCGTTTAAAAGTCAAATACTTTTTTTTTTTGTCTCTGACTAGAATGCAGAACTATATTGATTTAAAAGTCCAATTAAAATGCAATAAATATTAATAAATTCCTAAAATTAAATATTTAGAAATAATATTTAATTATTTTTAGGATAAAAAATAATTTAACGTAATTTCATAGTCGAAAATTAAAAATGGCAAAGCTAGAAAAATAAAAATATCAAACCTAAATAAAATCCGCTAAATCTAGTTAATTGATCACAATGACAACACAAAACTATGATCACCACATATTTGAACTCGGCATTCAAAAAAACTAAACAAATTAGAATATCTATAACATTATTATCGTGTACTTCAAAATTCGAAAGGTCTTCGCGTCCTTGACTAGTATAAGTAAAAAAGAAAGTTGAGACAAAGATTAAAAAAAATGCTACCGTTGATCAATATAGATTAAATAATTTTTTTTTCCATTTAGGTTTTCAAAACGTGCGTGATTGAAAGATCTTAATTGGCTATAAAGTATCGTGTTGTTAACCTGTTGAAAATATAATAAAATTAAAAAAAAATTGGGCGAGATAAATTTTTTATTCAAATGAATAAGATAATACAATAGTCACGACTTAAAGAAGACCAAGTCAGGAAGAGTTATTTAATGATGCGAGGTATTCCATAGAAATTTTCTTCTAATTTTCTTCTGAACTATACACTTATCAACTTATCAAAAGAAAGACATGGTTCCGACCTCCAAGTCAGGAAGAGAAGACCACCTATACACATGAGGTGCTTTATTGGGCTTTATTTCTGGGACCTTCTCTTCTGTACTTGATGCATAAAAATATTATACAATCAAATATTTATTTATTATTTAAAAATTCAGTTTAATATTAATATATTAAATGTGCGATAAGTCAGTTCGTTTTTTTCTTTTCAAAGTAAATAAATAAAATAACAAAATACAACAAATTAAAGAAATAATGTGGACTCCTTTCATATTAATATATTAAATACCCGAGTAACTAATCGAAGATTTTATTTTATTTTGTCAAAACTTATAAATAGTAAGGAATCGATCTAGCCAGAATAACTCGAGATGTATGGAGCAGAGTTCGTGGAAACTTGAAATGGAACCCGTATTGCCAGCTAAGTCAATTTTACTCAACTAGGAAATTTTGCCGCGCTTCGCCGCGATTGTTAAAAGTTATGAGCACAACAATTCACAAGAAATGGTAATATAAATAAAAAATAAAGTGTAACATAAAACTATTTTTTTTATTGATGTAGTAGTTAACAACTAATTTATATGAAATTATCATCCATATAGTGTGAAGGAAAAGTAGAATCAATTAATTATTTGTTTATATGAACTTATCATCCAGATAATGTGAGGACAAAGTAAAATTAATTAATTATGTCACACATTTATAATTAGCATGTAATGGTGAAAGGTGACAAATTATTGCATGAAGAATAAAGTATTGAGCTCTAATTTTGACACGAAATATAAATACATATAATATAAAATAATTGAAACGGAAAACAAATGTCAACTTATATGAATGTTGTAGTGGTGCAATGATAAAATAATGAGTTTTAATTTTGATATGCTTGTTAGTAGCGACTCTAATTCTGATAGGTTTATTAGAAATAGAAATACATATAATATAATTGAAATGATAGGTAAAATGATAAAGTAATTCAACAAAATCCTCGATTTTGATATGATAAAGTAATAAGCTTTAATTATATTGAATTCAACACTACTAACAAGTATTTTTTTCACCACTACTAACAAGTAGTTTTTATTAGAAAAATATGACTGTTAGAAAAATATATCGACTTTCATATAAGTCGATAAAACTTATATGAAACTTATATCGAAAATTAAAAATTAATCAGGGTGAAATGATTAAGTTTTATCGACTTATAAGTTGTAGTGGTGAAATGATATAAACCCTTCAGATAAGTTGTAGGTAAAGTAATGAGTTTTAAAAGAAAGATTGTAGTGGTGAAATGATATAAAACTTTCATATAAGTTGTAGGTAAACTTTCATAGAAGTAATGAGTTTTAAAAGAAAGTTTTTCATATACGTTTTATAAAACTTTCATATGTTTTTTTATCGACGTATAAGTTGTAGGTAAAGTAATGAGTTTTATATAAGTTGTTAGAAAAATAAATACATACAATATAAGTAAAATAAAAAATAAAGTCCATAAAAATTGTATGGATGTTGTAGTGGTGAAATGATATAAAATATAGTTCTAATGAAAACAAAAGTCAATAAAATTGAAGTAATCATTCTATAGTATTAATTTTGAACATGTTACAAGAAAGTGACCCGTGTCACTATTTTTTTTTTATATATATTTTTGGTTTTGTTTATATTGCAATCCAAATTATACCCATGTATGAAAGAAACAAATATAATTTGTCCCCAAACTCATCACAATATTCTTGATGAGGTGACAAACTGAATTGATTAACATTTCTAATTGACTCAATTAAATGTTAATTGATACGTTTAATTAATACATCAACAATTTATAATATGTTAATATTAGTAAATGTTAGTTTACGTGTCAGTTCAATTAAATGATCAATTAAATCGTTAAATGAGACAATTAATAATATCAATCAACCTACTTAATATTCTCTTGCCGCCTCATCAAGGATGTTATTGTGTTATTGAGGCTTCATATATAATCCCCGTATGAAACTATGACTCAATTGCTAATGTCTTATGATATAATTTACAATTTTGTTTTGTTTTTTAAAAGTTTGATATTTTTTATGTTAATGGATGACATTTTAAATATATATTTGGGTTTTATGTGTATTATTCACGGATTTTTTCTTTTTGAAACTTTAATTTTGATTGAATTATAACATGTTATATTTTATTTATTTGGTGTGGATTTATAATGATGAATCAATTCAATGAACATTTATTAATTATAATGCATATATCCATAATAGACAAATTTATGAACATTTATTAATTATAATGTATTTATTGACATCAATATATTTGTAAACGTATTATGATTATATAATTGAGTTTAAACGTACCCGCGCAAATACTATTTAAACAAATTATACAAAACATGTAAAAAAAAATATGAAATCCCGCACAATTATTGCCGGACTATTGCTAGTGAACTTTAATTTATAAGGATGTTGTAACATAAAACTATTTTGTATTGATGTAGGAGTCACAACTAAATTATCATTCATAAAACGTAAAGGTGAAATGTCATTATCATTCATATAATGTGAGGGTTAAGTAGAATTAATTAAAAACGTAAAGGTGAAATGTCACATATTTATGTCACATATTTATATGAATGTTGCATGAAATAAATATATATACTATAGTTGAAATGAAAAATAAAAGTTAATAAAACTTATATGAATGTTGTAGGAATGAAATGACAAAGTAATGAACTTTAATTTTGATATGATTGTTAGAAAAATAAATACAAATGGGAAACAAAAGTCAATAAAACATATATGGATGTTATAGTGGTGAATGACATAGGATATAGTTCAAATGAAAACAAAAGTCAATGAATGTTGCATGAAATAAATATATATACTATAGTTGAAATGAGAAATAAAAGTTAATAAAACTTATATGAATGTTGTAGGGATGAAATGACAAAGTAACGAACTTTAATTTTGATATGATTGTTAGAAAAATAAATACAAATGGAAAACAAAAGTCAATAAAACATATATGGATGTTGTAGTGGTGAATGACATAGGATATAGCTCAAATGAAAACAAAAGTCAATAAAGTTGAAAATTGGTTAATTAAGAAGAGACGTGGCATCTTTAAATTGCTTCAATGAATTGCAAATTTAAAGGGAGATAAATTCGACAATAGTTATCAGTGTCTCCATTTTAATGGGCACCAAACACAAAACTTCATAAATAACTAGCTTTAGATCCGCGCGCGGGACCTTTTTTTTATTTTATTTTTTTAATTATGTCTTCTCTGTTTTTTGTTGACGTTATTATTTTAGATTATAAATTTTGTGCTTTTGTAACTATTTTTACACACAGCCGACAATAGATTCTTTTAAGAGCATATATATAGTCTTTTTGTTGAAAAGTAAATGTTCATAAATCTATTTGCATATACAATTGATTGTTTTAATAAGCTCAAAATCATTTATTTGCATATACAATTGATTTTCAAAGTAAATGTTCAGTCAGCGATACATTTCTGATTTATTAATAGCAAGCCAAAGACGTACACTTGTGTTCTTAGAAAAAATTGTTCCAAAAATTGTTCTTGCAAGAATATTATAAAAATTGCGCTTGAATTATTCTTAAAAAAATTGTTCGAAGCAAGAATATGATAAAAGATGCCTCCAAATTCGTATTAACAATTTATCATGCCAAACAACACAATCACTTCTCCATCCTCTACCCACTGGCAAAGGCCTAAATTTATCACAACGAAATTAACAAATTGAGCAGAAAATGGTGTTCGTATCGTCATTTGTACGTTCATATTTTCCAACACAAACCCTAACTAATATTATATGATATTTCATGTATCTACGAACCTTCCTTGTAAAGAACTTTAGTGCCGATTTTATATAACAAAAAACCTCGATAACGTGAAAATTTCTAATTACCAACAATTCAGGATATTTTTTTTCAATTATCAACAATATAGGTTTTTTATGGAAATGTGCTTTGTCAGTGCAAGAAGATTTCGATGATTAGTCGCATTACCGTGCAGGTACTCATTTTGCTTCCGCTTCTCCCTAAAAGCAAGTACCCAAAAAAACAATTCAAAACTGACTGGACCTGCAAACCAATAATCATACTTCTATAAACGCTAACTTTGCAAATATGAAGTACCTACTAGCAGCTTGTCGACAGAGCCTGTAAAATTTGAAGCCTAACTGCAAAATTAGCGGATAAATCATTAAACAAAGCATAATCATTGTAAATTTTAATTAGTACAAATCATTAAAAACTCATACCCAATAGCCATAGCCAACAACTTACCAATAAACTCCAAACAAACAATTTACCTGTAAAGATCAACATATGGGAGTAAAAATGGGTTTTTTTAGAAAAATTCTAATCTTATGTAGAAGTATTGATGTTATATCTCATTTTGTAGGGTTATACATGATTTTTATAGATTTTGCAGGGGGGTACCAATGTAATTCATACAATAGAAGATGAAAATATTTATTAAAACTTACAATTTATAGTATGCTTCTTTTCTTATTTTGATTCCATGCCTTGATACTCCCACGGAATTGTTTCCAGTTTTACAAAATTTGCACCGTTTTCAGTTATGATGCAAACCGGGATCACATCAGCATGAATTACCCGAGATCACATACCTTAATGTCCCATTTTGTAAACCGGGCCCACGTCTTTGCACAGACCGCAGCACGTAGCCTCGAAATAAAGGATCAAAATTTTCGGTTGTTTGGAGGCTGAGTTTAGTTTCGTCTCGTAGTACGTTTCTGAATTGATGGTAATATTACTTTACCTGAAATTTAATAATTGTATTAGAATTAAAAAAAGGACAAATTAAAATGTGATGAAATTGTTTTTTATTGTATTTTACCACACGGAGATGATTCTTCCTTTTTCACTTTCTCACAGGCACCCGAAAAAAGAATAAAATGAAAAAAATAAATAAATGAGAACAAAGCGGTACCAAAGAAAATCGATACGTACCTTGGGCTTCAGCACGTTTACGCTCAATTTCCCGCTCCTATGCTCCTATATTTTATGCACATTTGGTTGGACCTGTAAAAACAGAATTATAGATAGCTCCACATGAATTAACAATAACTTTAGAAAATCCAATTAAATTTACCATTTTAAGAACCGAACTGATTTCATCGTCGAAATCTAATTTAGCTGCCAAGTGGAGGTCGCGGGATGCGTCATCCCATTTATCCAACATGGCATTCGCCATGCCGCAACATTTGTATCCTTTCGCTGAGTCAGTATTTATCTTAATTACAAAAGGACAAATTAGTTCTCATACTGGATATAAACATTAATTATTGAAAAGAAAATAAAGTGAAGTACTTCTAATGCTCTATTTGCGTCTTTGATTGCCTCGTTTGGTTTCCACATCTCCACAAACACACTCGCTGCAAATTTTATTAATATGTGGCAGTTTCGGTTCGACATGTGGAAACCAAACGGGCTTGTGTAATCTTTGTCAGTATCGAAACCTATGTGCCTCTGGATCCCGATCACCATCCAAATCCCTTGAGAAACCTATGTGCCTTTGGATCGAAACTATCAAAAAAATTGAAAATTGAGAACACAACTTAATTGAGAGAAGATTGGTGTAATCTTTGCCAGTATGATAACTCAATTAACTCGTGCCTTGACTCTTTATGTCAGCCTAGGCCCTACTTCCCCTCGAATCTACCATCAATCAGGGCAGAACAAAACACCAACTGAAAAAACACTGGAAAGCAGGGATAAACAACACAATAAGTCAAAAGAAGAATGAATATCGAACACAAAAGAGCAAAACCAGAGTAGAAACCGAAGAAATTGAGGAAACCTTATCGTATCGGTAGTAGCTTGAAGTTCAAACCAAACAAAACGGAAGGTTGGCCGTCTTTGAAGCACGGAAGAATCCGGCAAGAAAATCGGCCGTGTCGTCATGTACAGCGTGTTTTCCGTCGTCGAGCTAAGGTTTCGCCAAGTTTGGACCATCGGTTCGCTAGGATTTCGCCGCCGCTCGCTTTTTGGCATTTTTTCGGTGGCGGAGTGTTATAGTTTTGGCATGTTTGGACCATCGGTCTTTTTTTTTTTTTTTGCAAAAAAAGACATATATACATTGACACGTTACATAAAGTTTTCGTACAAAATCACATGTCGAGAAAATAAACGGATTTAAACACTTTAAGCCTATAACACTTAATTCTATAACCTATTACATAAACTCTAATACAAGAAAAATTTCTCGATATAATTTTTTTCACAATTTTCTTCATAAATATGACATCGATAAACAATGCTTAAACCTCGGTTTCTTGAAGACTCCAACGGGACAATAATTGTGAATCGAGAAAAAATTCCTTGATCAAGTTTTGCGTAGGAAATGAGAATGGATCGGTTAAAACGAGTGAAACCGTGAGAGCGAATCTTTCGAGATGAATGCGATATGAATGCGAGATGGAATGGCCTCTTTTTGAATATGTTAAAAAGGCCATCGGTCTTTTTGAATATGTTAAAAAGGGATATTCATGGGCTGGAATTTTGGAGCTGGGCCAAGAGTAGGAAACTATGATTAGTCTATAACCGAATGGCAGAGAATTTTGTCGGTATTCTAGGTAGCGTTAGCGATGAGTATAAAGATTACTTCTCTTTTATGTTTTTGGTGAGTATTGAGTTGTAAAAACCCTAATTTCGTTTTAGTACAATTTATCCTTTCTTTGACGGCACAAAGCTTGCCGAAATTGTATCAGTTCCGTGAAATTGAGCTGTGAAGTCAAGAATCGAGGTTGAAATCAACTCGGTTCGTGACACGGAGCAAGGGTTCCGTCGCAGTTTCGCCATGATATCGTTAGGGTTTTGCTGCCGAATTTTTTTTGGAGGAAAGAAAGAGAAAGAGGCGTATATGCTGTGGCCGCACAAAAAATTGGAAGAACTCGGTCTACGGTGGACCAATTGAAGGGCTCTTATGAATTTTTTTTGGTGCACATAGACCGAATGGGAGGTGAACGGTTGAGATTCAGTCCGCCCAAAAATGATCAAATCGGACGGCACAGATATGGGAGGTGACGTGGCCGAATGAGGAAATAGCAGAATGTTTTGAATTAGTTATATTTAAAGATTTAAAGATGTGTATTTTGTAGACATACTTTACCTTGGTCTATTTGACTTTCCATTCAATTTTACTTGTGTAATTATTTAAAAGGAGTGTACCATCCCATTATAGAGGAACACTCAACGCCGTTTAAAGAAATCATTTTGAACAATTTAATTTCGTCCAATGTTTTAACAACCTATTAAAAAAAAATCTCAAGTTTCCTTCGACAAGTACAACTTTTGTTTAATAGATACAACAATTCCTATGTTGCACGGATCTGGATATGGATATCGTATCTGATATGATACGGATACGGTGATACGAAAATTAACTATATTGTTATTATTTTAATATATTTATATTTATATTATATTAATAAATAAGTAATAAATTAAATAATGAATTAATAATATTTTTAAATTAAATATAATGCCAATAAATAATATTAATCAAACAATACAAGTATCATAACATTATTTTAAATTTATTATTGAAATATCTTAGAATTAATCTAGAAATATCCTAAAAATATCTTATATAATTTATTTAAAAATATTATATATATATATATATATATATTAAGAGATAATGAATACATTAGTTTTCGTTTATAATAAAATCCAAAATCACACTTATGATGGGAATTGTCACGAACTGTTGTGCAAAAAATACATATCCGAATGATTAATTTCATAACCAAATTACTCTCTCTCTCTCTCTCCGTACGGAACAAGAAAGAGAGAAAAAAAGAGAGATTTCCAATTTGGTGGTGGAGGCTAGCCACCTCCACCTCCACCTCCACCCCCACCCCCACCCCCACCCCGAGCCCTTCCCTCCTCAAAATCCGCCCCTCCAGCCAGAGCCGGCCCATATATGTATTTTTTTGAAGCTCCCGTTCGGGTCCGGATACAAAAAAAAAAAAACGTAGTATAATTTATAAATTGTGGGATCCATTATAAAAAAATTGGGGTCTATTTTAACAAATTATATAGTATAATAAAGAAAGTTAGAATCCATTATAAAATATTTTGAGTTAGTTTTATAATTTGGGTTAGGGCCTGTTAAATTCTTGGGCCGGCCCCGCCTCCAGCTTCGCTTTCTCCACTTTCTTCACCCATCCCACCCGCTACCCTATTCACTCCCCTCCACCTCCTCTCATGGAGGTTAACTCTTAGACCGGATCGGATGCCTTCTCCCTCATGCAGCATGAGGTTCATATCTTTCCCTCTCCTCCTTGTAATTAAGTTGTTTCTTGTCACTTTGACGAGATGGTAGTGTCGACCTATAGGGCTTAGATTTGGTCGGCGACAACTCGCCCAAGCGGTGACAAACAACGTTTTCTTTCGTTGCCGGACTGTTTCTCCTCAACGATGAGAGCCGGCGGCCGATTTCTACGACATGTCGTTCTTCTGTGTTGACGCTTGACGGCAGCTAGATTATGATTCTTTGATATTTCTTTTTTCTTTTTGATTCTTTGGTATCTCTCATCTGTAAGTTCTTTGGAAAAATAATGAAAAATCCGTATGAGGCTCCGGCCTCATCTCATCTCCTTCAGAAAAATACATATCTCATGAATTAAGATTTTGGACTAAGATTTTGATAATACGTGAGAAATGCAAATTTCGGGAATAGAAATCTTATGTGACGGTTAATAGGATAATGTGAATGAATATAATATTTTGGACGATTATGATTACATGCTTACAAAATATTATTAACAGGCTAATCAATTCTTATGAAAATAGTAACATGTCATTTCTATTTTATTTGGTAATTTAGAAATAACAATCAATTATAATTTATATCTCCTACAATAAATAAAATATCATTACATGTGTCATATTCTGTCTTTAAAAACATAACTATTTGAATTAAAAAATTCATGAAAGAAAAAATATATCATATGAAAAATAATACATGATCATTTGGGCTTACCTTTTAAGCCGATCTGGTGAAATGTGCTTTTCCTATAAAGAAACGGAGGCCCAATTAATTCGGGGAGCTTGGGATTAACATGTTATTTCATTGATAAATGGGTGTTGCATTAATTATTTCTTGAGTAGTATGCCTATATCTTCCATTGGTTGGGCCTCACAGAGGCTGGTCAAAGGTTTCTTTCGTATGGATCCACTTCTCAAAAACTCTCTCATAATCTAATGGCCATGACTGAACTAACAAAGGGCAAGAGCAGATGAAGTTGACGTCTAAAAGGCAAATTGAAAGCATTTGAAAACAGGCAAGTAGTTATAAAGACCCAGAGGACCAAAGAAAAGCTTATCAAAGCTTTGTTGATAGCATGGCCGGGCAGTAGCCCTTCTCATAATCTATTATAGCTGCAAAGCATTAATGAGACTTGTACACACTACACAGTGAACCATTTTTTCTATAAAATTTGAAAGGGAAATTTTGAATAGCAGACCGGATTAAGTTTGGAATACCCGAAACAGCCAACTTAGTTTGGTAATTTGGATTCTAACAGAAAAGTCGAGAGCATGCAAAACTGTCGACTTTTCAAAAGTCGAGACCTTGTTGATTCCTAATTAACCTGTTAACCCTGCTAAACCTGTCGACATTTCAAAAGTCGAGTGTTCCACTTCCCGAGACAGCTCCCAACGCCTACCTGGTCGTCGCAGATTGTGAGAGTATTACCGACGGCCCGTCGCAGAAGAATTGTGAGAGTATTACCGACGGCCCGTCGCAGAAGAATTATGAGAGTATTACCGACGGCCCGTCGCAGAAGACCACATCACCTACCGCCCGTAGCATATAGCGTCATTACCTACCGCCCGTAGCAGATAGCAGAGAGCATTAATTTGAACTATGTCTATTTAGGTTATTTGCTGGTTGGAGAAAGACAATATTTTGAGGAAGCTTAAATGGTGTTCGAAAACTATCAACTTTCCAGCTTAAATGGTGTTTTTTAATTCATATTAATATATTGTCTATTTGCTATTTTTGTCAAGGATTGTTTATATTTAGTTTGAATTTGATTAGTACTAAACTATGATTTGTAAAATGTGTCAAGATATGTATGTTTGTGAAAGAAATACAGTTTCGGATCAACCGTAAAAGTGTACACAAGGATAAACGAACGTACGCGTTCGTAGGCATAAGAAACAGTTTTAGTAAAACTGGCATAACTTTCAGTGGGAAACTCCAATTTGAATTTTTCAAATTGGGTTAGATAGATAATGAGATTATCTAGAACTTTCATGTAGAAAAATATTTAATTTGAACGAAGTATCAGTGTCGTTTTAATGGAATACCGAAAGGATGCGACAGTTTGACATACAGTTAGTAAAACCGTCGTAACGTTCGCATCCGTACTCCAATTGGGCCAGGCCAAATTGGGTTGGAAACATAATAAGATTATCTACAACTTTCGTGAAGGTTTGAAGTCGGTTGGAACGATTTAATATTTTCGTTTCAACAGAATACTGAAAGGGTGTGTGCAGTTTTCTGTTTGAAGAGGTGTATAGTAAATATACATACCTTTTGGCCTATCCTTATTCTATGTTGTATAAATAGGATGTTTCTCTCTCTCTCTAGTATGTCCAATTCAGTCTGACCAGTTGAATTAATTAGATTAATCCAGAAATAGAGAGTCATCTTTCAGAGAGTGAAAGGGTGTGAAAAGAGAGAAACGAGAAAAACAGTTTTTCTCGGTTTAGAGAATCAATTCGATCAAACAAGTTTATCGGTATATCGTCTAGGCAGGTATACCCGTAACCGAGGTGCTACGACTCACGGTGGATACAAGTAGAGGAGCGACATTTGTGGCTCTTCGATTGTGATCAAACCGGAGGCGTTCATGGAGTCCAAACGGTGGGAGACGTGCGGTATGGGACGCACGGGCTAGTCACCAACGTGACACCGGAGAAGAGAAGGATGCGAGCGGTCAACCTGTCGTGCGTGATAAATTTCACGCTGGTAATTGTCTATCCTTCTTTGCATCGTACTCTCGAAGTCGAGACGTGATCTCAGGTTTTGGGAACCGGACCGGACCTTCATATCCGCTGCGCGGGCCCGGGGTCGGGATATTTCCCTACAGTTTGTTTGTGTCATTTTTGTTTCAATAATTATTTTGAACTATGTGTATTTTACAAATCATAGTTTATTACTAATCAAATTCAAACTAAATATAAACAATCCTTGACAAAAATAGCAAATAGACAATATATTAATATGAATTAAAAAACACCATTTAAGCTGGAAAGTTGATAGTTTTCGAACACCATTTAAGCTTCCTCAAAATATCGACTTCCTCCAACCAGCAAATAACCATTCAAATTGAATTTTCCTACTGAAAGTTATGACTACAAATGTATGCTTACATTCGTTCATCCTTGTGTACACTTTTACGGTTGATCCGAAACTGTATTTCCTTCATTTCGGGTATTCCAAACTTAATCCGGTCTACTATTCAAAATTTCCCAATTTGAAACCTCGATGAAGACCTGCCCATAAAAACCTCTTCACTCTTGTGTCTTTCCACACGCACGCACGCATGCACGCACGCACGCATGCACGCACGCACGCATGCACGCACTCACTCACCCGGGCATGCACACACTCTCGACTATCTCTTCCTGAGAGAGAGAGAGAGAGAGAGAGAGAGAGAGAGGGACTGCAAAGGAGGTGTTCCACTTCCTCGTATTTGGCGGCATGTCGACCTCTCAAGTAGATATGGAAGCGACGACACTGGCCCTCTCGTCTCTCCTCTCGAGTAGATCTGGTGAGCAACAAACCATAACGACGAATGAACGAGCAAAAACACTAGCGACGAGCAACGACTGCAATATGGCAAGATTTAAAGTACTCGAGGACAACAAAGTACTTGCAGACTGGTAGTCGTTATTTTGGGGAGAAGGACGCAATAAAGTACTCGAGGACAACAAACAACAACCAATTTACCCACACTCTTATATTTATTCAAATTTGTGTAATTTCATCGTGCTACATCATCAAATTAGGAATGTCAATTGATTGAGTATACCAGTGTCCGACGGATACCCGATCCGGATGGATCGGGTAATATCCGTTTAAATATACCCGTGGGTCGGGTATTATCCGATTAAAAATACCCGGCGCGGATACGGATAGAGTATGGCATACCCGACCCGAAGCTGATTCCTAATAATCCTAGTTATATTAATATTTTAATTTATTTTTAATTTATCTTTTCTACTATTTTTTTATTATACAGTTATTTTTTTATTTTTTATGTTTGATTGTTGTTGTTCTTTTTTTTGTAGTATGCTTTTAAGTGTTGCTTTTTTACTTTTTTTATTTATATTGTTTTAAACTTTTTTTACTGATATTTATTTTTTATTTATTAAAATTATTTTTTATATACTGTTTGCTGTTTTTTATATATTGATTTTAAATATTGCATTTATTTGCAATATTTAAATTTATTTTTTCCTTACTAATTTTGAATACTATATTGAATATCATTTTTTCGTGACAAGTAAATTTTTTTATATACTGTTTTGATTCTCATGTTTTTATTCTAAACTTGTTTTCTTACTAATAGTGTATTTTGCAATTTTGTTATATTATTATGTTATTGATGTTATTTTAATTTGAAAAAAAAAAATTCGTCGATATATTTTAATATTTTTGTATATATTTGTGTATGGGTAAAATTTTCCTTGAGTAACCCGAATACCCGCGGATACGTACTAAACGGGGATGGAGGGGAGGGTAAAATTAGCCATTTAGTTGACGGGTCGGGTACGAATATTACCCGATTAAGATGAGTAAAGGCATGGATGAGCCTATACCCGATCCGAAACCGAGCCATTGGCATACCTACATCACATTCATTTTAACCATTGGATTATGATATATGACCAATGTTACAGATATCACATATCGCTTATAGATCGGTCAGTCACCGATAAGAGATATGACCGACATAGCTGATTCATAGCGAAAAATATCAGTGGTATAGCTAGGGGTGGGCAAATGGTTTGTTTTATTTGGGAACCGAACCGAACCGGTCGAATTCGGTTTATTCGGTTCGGTTTTTCGGTTTATTTGGTTCGTTTCGGTTCAAAAATTGATATCGTTCGGTTTATTCTGTTCGGTTCGGTTTTGGTATTTCCAGAACCGATTAATCCGAACCGACCGATTAACACTATTTTTTACTTTTGTATTATGTTAATTTAAAAAAAAATAAAATGTAATATTGTAAAATTAAAAATAACGATAAATATATTTTATATGATCTGTTTTGTTATTTTTTTTACTAAATATCACTTGAATTTTAACATTATAAAACTTCTAGTTCGGTTCAACCGAATAAACCGAATAAGAAATTCGGTTTATTCGGTTCGGTTTTAAATCGAATCAAATTTTATTCTGTTCGGTTCGGTTTGAATCTAGTCCAGTTCGGTTTAATTCGGTTTGCTCTTATTCGGTTCGGTTCGGTTCGGTTCGGTTCGGTTCAACCGAATGCCCACCCCTAGGTATAGCGGTGATGTACTTTTTAATATTAATATATTAAATTAATTCTTATAACATTAATTTATATTGAGTTTCTTAAACTAAAGATACATGATTAATATTCAAAATTCAATAATACACATAAATTTCAAGTTAAACTAAAAATATATTTAAAATTATAACATAAAATTTACAAATAATACAGTAGACTAAACCACGAAATCGTGTTCATTAATCATCGGTGTAGATGCGGGTGTCCTCAGTGAAAATTCTATTAATTAGAATGATTGGACTGAATGAACCATCATAAGAGGAGAGAGAAATATCCTATTTATATCACATAGGATTAGGATGGGCCAAAAGACATGTATATCCAATATACACCCTTTCACACAGAAAACTGCATGAACCTGTTCAGTATTCTGTCCATACGAAATTGGTAAATTCTTCTGACAGAAAATCAACCTATACGAAAGTTGTAGATAATCTTATTATCTACCCAACCCAATTTGTCCTGGCCCAATTGGAGTTCGTATGCAAACGTTCTGACAGTTTTACTAACTGTATGTCATACTGTTGTATCCTTTCGGTATTTCATTGAAACGACACTGATACTTCGTTCATATGAAATATATTTGTACATGAAGGTTATAGATAATATTATTATCTATCTAACCCAATTTGAACCATTCAAATTGGATTTTCCTACTGAAAGTTATGACTACAAATGTATGCTTACATTCGTTCATCCCTGTGTACACTTTTACGGTTGATCCGAAACTGTATTTCCTTCATTTCGGGTATTCCAAACTTAATCCGGTCTACTATTCAAAATTTCCCAATTTGAAACCTCGATGAAGACCTGCCCATAAAAACCTCTTCACTCTCGTGTCTTTCCACACGCACGCACGCATGCACGCACTCACTCACCCGGGCATGCACACACTCTCGACTATCTCTTCCTGAGATGAGATGAGAGAGAGAGAGAGAGAGAGAGAGAGAGAGAGAGAGAGAGAGAGAGAGAGAGAGGGACTGCAATGGAGGTGTTCCACTTCCTCGTATTTGGCGGCAGGTCGACCTCTCAAGTAGATATGGAAGCGACGACACTGGCCCTCTCGTCTCTCCTCTCGAGTAGATCTGGTGAGCAGCAAACCATAACGACGAATGAACGAGCAAAAGCACTAGCGACGAGCAACGACTTCAATATGGCAAGATTTAAAGTACTCGAGGACAACAAAGTACTTGCAGACTGGTAGTCGTTATTTTGGGGAGAAGGACGCAATAAAGTACTCGAGGACAACAAACAACAACCAATTTACCCACACTCTTATATTTATTCAAATTTGTGTAATTTCATCGTGCTACATCATCAAATTAGGAATGTCAATTGATTGAGTATACCAGTGTCCGACGGATACCCGATCCGGATGGATCGGGTAATATCCGTTTAAATATACCCGTGGGTCGGGTATTATCCGATTAAAAATACCCGGCGCGGATACGGATAGAGTATGGCATACCCGACCCGAAGCTGATTCCTAATAATCCTAGTTATATTAATATTTTAATTTATTTTTAATTTATCTTTTCTACTATTTTTTTATTATACAATTATTTTTTTATTTTTTATGTTTGATTGTTGTTGTTCTTTTTTTTGTAGTATGCTTTTAAGTGTTGCTTTTTTACTTTTTTTATTTATATTGTTTTAAACTTTTTTTACTGATATTTATTTTTTATTTATTAAAATTATTTTTTATATACTGTTTGCTGTTTTTTATATATTGATTTTAAATATTGCATTTATTTGCAATATTTAAATTTATTTTTTCCTTACTAATTTTGAATACTATATTGAATATCATTTTTTCGTGACAAGTAAATTTTTTTATATACTGTTTTGATTCTCATGTTTTTATTCTAAACTTGTTTTCTTACTAATAGTGTATTTTGCAATTTTGTTATATTATTATGTTATTGATGTTATTTTAATTTGAAAAAAAAAATTCGTCGATATATTTTAATATTTTTGTATATATTTGTGTATGGGTAAAATTTTCCTTGAGTAACCCGAATACCCGCGGATACGTACTAAACGGGGATGGAGGGGAGGGTAAAATTAGCCATTTAGTTGACGGGTCGGGTACGAATATTACCCGATTAAGATGAGTAAAGGCATGGATGAGCCTATACCCGATCCGAAACCGAGCCATTGACATACCTACATCACATTCATTTTAACCATTGGATTATGATATATGACCAATGTTACAGATATCACATATCGCTTATAGATCGGTCAGTCACCGATAAGAGATATGACCGACATAGCTGATTCATAGCGAAAAATATCAGTGGTATAGCTAGGGGTGGGCAAATGGTTTGGTTTATTTGGGAACCGAACCGAACCGGTCGAATTCGGTTTATTCGGTTCGGTTTTTCGGTTTATTTGGTTCGGTTCGGTTCAAAAATTGATATCGTTCGGTTTATTCTGTTCGGTTCGGTTTTGGTATTTCCAGAACCGATTAAACCGAACCGACCGATTAACACTATTTTTTACTTTTTTATTATGTTAATTTAAAAAAAATTAAAATGTAATATTGTAAAATTAAAAATAACGATAAATATATTTTATATGATCTGTTTTTATATTTTTTTTACTAAATATCACTTGAATTTTAACATTATAAAACTTCTAGTTCGGTTCATGAAAGGTGGCTCTCAATATTCTGGATAATTCTGGATAATTCTGGATATATTTTCTCTCTCTTCGCACTCTTTCGCACTATGAAAGGTGGCTCTCAATATTCTGGATAATTCTATTAATTAGAATGCCCACCCGTAGGTATAGCGGTGATGTACTTTTTAATATTAATATATTAAATTAATTCTTATAACATTAATTTATATTGAGTTTCTTAAACTAAAGATACATGATTAATATTCAAAATTCAACAATACACATAAATTTCAAGTTAAACTAAAGATACATTTAAAATTATAACATAAAATTTACAAATAATACAGTAGACTAAACCACGAAATCGTGTTCATTAATCATCGGTGTAGATGCTGGTGTCCTCAGTGAAAATCTAACCTCGTCCGGATCAAAATCGATTTCATTTCCGACCAAAAATATTAGATAAAGAAAGAAAAATAATTGGGCCAAAAATATTTATGAAAGTATTGTTAAAAGATGGGTCAGCCCAAAATAATATTCAAAATAAATTATGTTTTAAATCCAAATCGGTTCAAATCGATCCAAATATCGGCTTATATCAGCCTATATCGATCCGTGTATCGATCGACCAATTTACTCAATCGATACGAGGCATATCGTAACGGATGGTCACTTATTTTTTTTATAATAATGAAGAAGGCTCATATGTCCTCCATCCATTGATGTCAACGGGAATGATCACTTATTAGAGATATAAAAACGACATACCGATCCATATCAGTGATATTAGTGATATTTAGAAACTGATTTTATCCCGTCCCCTTCTCTCTTTCTCCCTTCTCCTGCCAGCACGATACCACCCCCCTCAGTATAGAAATTAAGTTCATTAGTTGTTATTTCAGTCATTACATCTATCTGCCTTGTAAAAAAACTATTCCTAAGAATTCGTCTCCAATCTAGTCTTATTTCAGTGATTTCAGTGTTGATTTTCAATCATTTGATTGATTGTTTTTCAAATTTGTGCATGACTCCGATGATGGATAGTTCGACTCTTCTCTTGTTGCACGTAATGCGCCGGTCTGGGGCCATGATAGGTATGTTTCCTCGGTCCAGTCCTCCAATGCCTCCTCTGCCATGATTGTAGCGAGATGATTGCAGCGAGAAACAAACTTTCGACGAAGCAAGGGGACTGCAGTGAGAAGCAAACTTTGGATGAAGCACGTGGTACGCAATTTGAGGTAATTTTCAATTTTCAAATTGACATTTTGAATCAGAATTTTCAGTTTTGCCCCAATTCATCGACCATCGTATTGATTACAGTCTGTTCATTTGCAGAATTATCAGTTTTAATCCACTCAACGTCGATAATCAATTTGTAAATATCGAGAACCAGTTTCTGAAAGTCGTTCATCTCTGATCGTTTGGTGCAGTGACGGAGAAAAACGAGATTTCATCAGAATTCAATGGCCAAATGGTAATGTTTTTTGATTCTTCTTTTATATGCTATATTTGGAAGAGGAGCTTTGAATCCTCTCCAAATTTCTTCAAAAAAAAAAAATTTATTTTTCTTTTTGAAAAAGAGGAAAATTGATTATTGTTTTAGTAAGGTTTTTTGTTTGATTGATTACGAAAGAGCTGATATGCTTTCGTGTTGGATAAAGGGAGCTTATGTCTTATTATTTTATAGTATCAATAATTGAGGTTTCAAAGCAACTTCTATTTTAACCCCTCTACGTATCACGTGGACTGAAACTTAATCTTCAAAAAATACAGGGACTAAAACGTAATTTTTTATTTTAGATGATGGAGGAGAGGATATACCAGAAGGGCAAGTGGCATATCGATTTTGTTTCGTGGAACAAGCGGAGTTTGGCAAAACCCTAAAAATGGAGTGTAGTTGCAAGGGTGAGCTTGCCAAGACAGACCGGTACGAAACGCGTAGTTGGCGGTACCAGAGAAGAGTCTATAGGGGTTAAAATCCACCCTAAAAAGTGGAGAAGAACTAACCGAAAATATAGTGTATTTGGCGCAACAAGACTTGCGACGTGTAGTTCCTTCTACTTTATACACTAGTGTATGTTCTACGGATTTGGTTCTTCGATCTTGCGGTCTTCGTATACGAATTTCTTTAACATAGTAAACCGGCAAATATCTCGATCTCATGTAGTTCCTTGTATTATTTACAAACGTGTTGTTATCGTTCGTGATGTGTGCATATGTTGCATTTCTATTAATTACAATTAGACACAAAATTAGTATCTCTTGTATTGTTTGGATATCATCACACGAGTCAACACAAACTAACTGAACTAAATTAAAAATATAAGAATTTTTTTTTTTTTTTTTTTTTGAATGGTATCCGACAAGCGATCGCTTTCGTTACTGATACCTAATATTTTTGATGCCACTGGGGATCGAACCCACAACCTCTCACAACGTACGGTATTTTGTGTCTCACACTCAACCAACTAGGCTATGGACCCATTGGCAAAATATAAGAATATAAGAAATTTGATCGATCAAATTTAAACTTTAAAAGACTTGAATCAACTTTTGATAAAAAAAAAACAAGAGACAAACAATAAATTGTTTCCTTATATTTAATATTGGATCCATATTAAGCTGGACATTTCGTGTAAAAGAACAAATAATTTATTTTCACATCTGCTAATATATTTTTTTAAAAATTTCCGTCTTACAACTCTAAAATTAAAATATTTCTATTAAAATTGATATAATTTTTTTTTATTATTACCAGAACTGAAAAAAAATATATACATAAAATTTTCCTACTCGAAACAAGAAAAATATTAAAATCTTATCAATTTAAATTGTTTCATCATATAAAATCAAATGACGAAATAACTAATTCTTCAAATTCACCCAAATCAATGTTATATTTGCAAAAAAAATAATATTGTACACTAAAAAAGTCCATTCATTTTGTAAAAGAGCACAAAATTTTTCAAAAATTCTCTCATTTCTAAGAAATGGAGAGAAGAAAAAGAACAAATGACATTAGCTTGATAAATAGCCAAATCTGGTACAATTATTTCCGGGGAATCCGGCACAACCTAATAATTATTTCAAGAACCTGCGTGTTTGCTAGGACAGTTTTGTATAGTAACAGGAAACTAGTAGTTGCAGGAAACTAATATATGAATATCAAGAAACTATGATAGCAGGAAAATGCAAAAAATATAGGTGTAGAATGTTTAAAAGGTGTTTGATGAAAATCATAGGATCATACGTAGGAAAGGGATAAAATATTTCATAATTATATTATATTTTATGAAATTTTATAATTATAATTATTATTACTATTACTAATTATTACTATTATTACAATAATAATAAAATAATAATAATAATAATAATAAAATAATAATAATAATAATAATTAATTATTATTATTATTATTATTGTTATTGTAATTATATCCCAAATTGCTAAATAAATCATCATCATCATCATTATTATTGTTATTATTAAATTTTAAATACATTATTATTATTATTATTATTATTATTATTATTATTATAATATCCTATATATTAGTGTTATTATTATTGTTTAAATTATTATTATTACAATAATTATTTTTATTATAACAATAATTATTTATTATTTATCTTTACAATTAACATGTAAACTTAAGAATAGTTAAAAAATATTACGAATACACATACGGTATCCGATGTCCGATTTCGAATACGAATACGGTATACGATATCCGATTTCGAATACGAATACGATGTACGATATCTAATTTTGCATTCGAATATGAATGCGGTATTCGATATCCGATTTCGAATACGAATACGATATACGATATCTGATTTTGAATACGAATACGATATATGATATCCGATTTCGAATACGAATACGATATACGATATTTGATTTTGAATTCGAATACGAATGCGGTATTCGATATCCGATTTAAATTACGAATACGATATACAATATCTGATTTTGAATTCGAATACGAATGCGGTATTCGATATCCGATTTCGAATACGAACACGATATACGATATCTGGTTTTGAATTCGAATACGAATGCGGTATTCGATATCTGATTTCGAATACGAATACGATATACGATATCTAATTTTGAATTCGAATACGAATGCGGTATTCGAAATCCGATTTCGAATACGAATACGATATACGATATCTGATTTTGAATTCGAATATGAATGCGGTATTCGATATCCGATTTCGAATACGAATACGATATACGATATCTGATTTTGAATTCGAATACGAATGCGGTATTCGTTATCCGATTTCGAATATTCGATATCCGATTTCGAATACGAATACGATATACGATATCTGATTTTGAATTCGAATACGAATGCGATATTCGATATCCAATTTCGAACACGAATACGCTATACGATATCAGATTTTGAATTCGAATACAGTATCCGATATCTGATTTTGAATAAGAATACATATATAAATACGTTATTCGATACGAATACAAATACAAATACAGTATTCGATATCCGATTTAGGATACGAATACGAATCTGATATTCTATACGAATACAATATATGTTATCCGGTATCCGATTTTGAATATGAACACGGCATCCGAATAAAAATATAAATTAAAAAAAAATGCCAAGACAATATCTTTATTTTTTTTTTCAAATAAATATAAATTAAGTGAAATTATCCAATAACATAATAGAGTAAACTGAGTTTTGGATTTCTCTTTTGAAAAATATATCATATAATGGAGACTACTAAAATTGTTCTATTAATTTTTGCACACCAATCTGTGAAAACTTTTCTCACACGTAAGTTTCTAAAAGCCAACAAAATTGACCCGCTCATGTCATTCCTCATTCCTAGGTTTGAATCATAAAACCAGCATCAACAAATGAGGCACCGAACACCTCAAAATATAATCCTCACAAAACTTATCTTTTATCTCAAAACTTGATCATGAAACTCCACTGCCGAACACCATACGGTACGTTGGTGATACACACACTTTATTATTTAATCAAAAGTAACTATATTGAATGATTAACTTATGAACTTTTAATAAGCTTTGGGATTGTGTAAAGTAGGCCATAAAGCAAGGGTACCGTGTTCGAGTCTACCAAGTCTCCCAAGTCGTTTTCCGTCTCCTTTTCCTCTTAAAACGGCCGAGGAAATAAGGGGTGACTTTACCTGGTCTATTCTTTTCTTTAAATGGGGAAATATTCATTTTTTTAATAGCGATATTATATTTTGAATATGTTTATAACAAAGAACCACTTTGTACACTGAAGAGTACTATATAGAAATTCAGATTTTTAATATATTTGGTATCATTTAAAATGAGAAAAAAATTGTGATTTGAAATTTTGTATTTGAGCACTCATGGTGTATTAAATAATTAAAGTGAGACAATTATGAGGGAAGTATCGATCAGTTATTTTGTTGTTGATTGTTAGTTCATCATATTAAATATACGTTATATTATTTTTTGTTCATCTGACATATTGGTATAAGTCCATACCGTTTAAATTGATATGGTAATTTAGTAAATAGTGTAAATTTAACTTATCATAAAATTAAATTAAATATAACATATAATTCTCTAGTTAGTCGTTATTTATAATTAATGATCAAAATTATTTTTATTTTTTTTGTCAGAAAACCATACTTATTGTACATATGTGCATTACGAAATTAAATGATTACTACAAAGTATCCACTTCGCCGACAATTTTTTCTGTTTATTTTTTGTGATAACGAAGAATTTTTAGTTCATTGTCACGTGTATTTCTTTTCGAAAAAGTATCTTATTTAGTAGTAAAAAAAATCATCGTTTCAACTAATTTTACGTTTCTTTTAGTAAACCTACCAACGATTACTCGCAACTCGGAACTACATGTATGAAGTAATATTTGATCTCCAAAATAATTGTATTGTAATGAAACAAATCCAGACCGTTGAAAATAATATGATAATTTAAATTTAAATAACATATATATTTAATCTATTATAAGAATCAAACATAAATAAAATACAATTATCTTGTTAATTGTTACTTATAACGGAAATGATATATAACAAATAATATATTTTACGTTTCTTCTACATAGTCATCGTTATGGTATATACAAACATTCCAAAAAAAAAAATTGCCGCAAAGTTTCCACTTCGTCGATTATATTTTGACTGATATTTTTGTGGAATTCGTTCGTATTGGTCAATACAATAATTTTCAATAATTTTCTAGAAAGATGTGCACGCTCTTAAAAAATTCCACCGTTTGAATGAATTCTGTTTAATTTTAGTAAAATTACCAACAATCAGTCGGACCTCAGCGAACTACAAGTATTGAATAATATTCGACTCATACTCTATTTGGCCATTTTGGGTCTATTTATCATCCCTCCCATATTTATTTCATTATCAATAATAAATAAAGCTTCATAATTATTCTCTCCACATTCTATTTCTATATATTTAGCTCAAATATTCATTTAATAAACCAAGCAAAAAGCTGAATTCTTTCCTCTCCCTCCTGTCATATCATCAAACACTTAACTCACCCACCCACGCACACTACCAACAGGGAGAGAGATAGGAAGCTCGCTCAAGCATCCATGGGGTGCTGCAAATCCTCTCTAAGGGCCGAGACACGTCCGCCGCAGAAACCCAACAAGCAGAACTACCAGCAAACGCAACCACGGCGATCGTTTAACCTTCAGCCGCCGATTCCGTCGGTTATTTCCACCAGCAGTGCTGTCTCCGCTGTCTCCACTGCTCCCGCTGGTTCCGGTGAAGTTCCTACGTTTGCCGAGTTCACCTTAGCTGAGCTTAAATATGCTACGGATAATTTTTCACCGGATAATATTGTATCGGAAAGTGGCGAGAAGGCGCCTAATCTGGTTTACAAAGGCCAACTTCCTAATCGGAAATTCGTAGCAGTGAAGAAATTTCCTAAGTTATCTTGGCCTGATACTAAGCAATTTGTGGTAAGTTTAGCTCGATTTGGTACTTCAATTCAATTGAATTTCAGTGAATTGAATTGGGTTTTTCTTCAATTTTTGACTTTTTAGGAGGAAGCTAAGGGGGTTGGAAAGATGAGACATAGAAGACTCGCAAATTTGATTGGATATTGTTGCGAAGGCGACGAGAGATTATTGGTTGCCGAATACATGCTCAACGATACTCTCGCAAAGCATCTTTTTCACTGTACGTTTCCCTTTTTGCTCTACTTAACCTCAATTCAAATCAATTCTTCAAAAAATCATTCCAATTGAGTGTTTAATTAAACAAATTTTGTATAATTAATAGGGGAAACACAAACAATCGAATGGGCCATGCGACTAAGAGTGGCACTATACATGGCTGAAGCATTAGAGTATTGCAGCAATCAAGGACGCCCAATTTATCACGATTTAAATGCGTACCGTGTCCTTTTCGACGTGGTATTGTATTTTTAATTTTATCCACTCATTTGTACACACGTGTCCATTTCTGATAATTTCCTTTTTTGCCAGAACGGTGATCCTCGTCTCTCTTGTTTCGGTTTAATGAAAAATAGTCGAGATGGCAAAAGCTACAGCACTAATCTCGCTTACACTCCCCCAGAATATCTTCGAAACGGTATATTTAATATTTAATATTAATTGTTAAATAATAAAATATTGATATTATTTTAATTTTTTTCAGGAAGGGTTACCCAAGAAAGTGTGATATTCAGCTTCGGAACCGTACTTCTCGATCTCGTCAGTGGGAAACGAATTCCTCCTAGTCACGTACGCACTTACCAAAACTCCAAATTAATTAAAATAAATAAATCACGCTAATTAATTATTTTTTTAATAATTGTAGGCGCTTGACATGATACGAAACAAAAACGTGTTGGTACTGATGGACTCGCACTTGGAAGGAAATTTCTCGACCGAAGAAGCGACCGCCCTAGTCGATCTCGCATCACAATGTTTACAATACGAGCCGCGCGAACGTCCCGGTCCGAAGAAACTCGTCTCCGTTCTCACCCCCTTACAAACCAAAACAGACGTAATAAATAAATTTTATTCATTTATTCATTTATTCATCGTCTCCATTTGTTACTTAAATGGAGATGTCCTTTTGACAGGTGGCATCGCATGTGATGTTGGGTATAGAGAAAGTGGAGGAGGTGGAGGTGGTGGAGGAGAAAGTGCCTGTTTTGCAACAACCCTTGTCTCCCATGGGGGAAGCTTGTGCCAGAATGGATCTAACTGCGATTCATCAAATTCTCGTCACGGCTCATTATCGTGACGACGAAGGAACCAACGAGGTATTAATTTAAATTTTATTTTATTTATTTTTTAAATTATTTAAATTTGGTGCGTGTTTATTTGTAGCTGTCGTTTCAAGAATGGACGCAACAAATGAGAGACATGCTCGAGGCGAGGAAGCGCGGCGACTTTGCATTTCGCGACAAGGATTTTAAAACCGCCATTGAATGCTATACTCAGGTATAATTAATTATATAATAAATTTAATTTCTCAAGTTGTTAATTTGGTAATTTTGTAGTTTGTGAACGTGGGAACGATGACGTCCCCAACTGTGCACGCGAGAAGAAGTTTATGTTACTTGATGTGCGACCAAGCCGACGCCGCGTTGAGGGACGCTATGCAGGCACAATGCGCGTCCCCGGATTGGCCGACGGCGTTTTACATGCAGGCGGTGGCACTTTCGAAGCTGAACATGCAGAGCGACGCGGTGGACATGCTCAACGAGGCGTCGCAGCTCGAGGAGAAGCGTCAGAATGCGAGAGCCCCTTGAGTTTCGAATTGTCGGGTTTGTTTTTTTGAAGGTAGTTGTGTTCGGGATGTAAGTTGGTTTACTTTTTTTTTTGTATATGGGGATGATTGGAGGTGCAAGGAAGGATATGGGGTTAAAGAGTGAAAGGAAATTAATTAATTTAGAGTGAAATAGTGCTTTTGTTGTTGTTGCTTTTTTGGTAATGTGGGGGTGATGTACATTTATTGTTGTGGAATGGATAGGCTTGTGTTATGTTATGGTCTTATTTGGTGTGCATCATTTTGTGTGTGTTGGTATAATGTTTAAGTGCTAATTTTAGTATTAATGTATTGTTGTCTTTGTTGCAAAATCAACTTTTTACTTTTTATCATGTTATTATAAAATACATGGTATACATATTATATACAAAATAAATCACAAAATTAGTAATTATTATTTAGTAATGCCCTCTTAACTTCTTTATATAATACATTAGTTTTAGTAGTCCTAAAATTTATACGGCCATCAATTCTAAGTAGTGTTGCAAATTACGTTGTGTTGCGGCAATATAGCGTGATATTGTGTGTATTGGAAGCCAAACGATGTGCGCTGCGATTTTTTTGCATTATCTCGTTTTCTGACGATATATTGATGTGTACGAAATAGCGTGAAGCGTACGTTGCGTGTAACGCTGCTCAATATCTAATTTTCGCAACATTCCATTATTTGTGCTTTTAAAATGATTTTTAGTATTTTTTTTGTTTGTGTATAAAGATTTATAAAAGTCTATTATAGTTATACATTATAATATAAGAACATAACTCCACAAATAAACACAAATATTTTTTCATTTTTTCGCTAGGGTTTATTATTTTCTTTTTGTTCATGTTTTGTGAGGCAATTTTTCCTCTTTTTGGCAGGCAAATTTTTGAGTTCTGTTTTTTCTTCTCCTTTGTCATCTTTGATTGTTTAAGTGCTTAAGAACTAAGATAAATCTCCAAACGTAACTTCATTTTTTTTTCTACCATATTAACATTCTCTCATCTTCTAAAAAAACCAAACTTTCATTTTTTTTCCCATCTTCTCTTTTACTTAATTTATCTTATTTTTGTTTCATTTTTTTAGCACATTGAATTAGTGCTACTATTTAATATAATATGATTTTTTGAGTGTCATGTTATTGTATTTTTTGTATCTTTATTTATGTGGTTGAAAGAAGTAGTGCCGTAATGGATTTTTATTTTGAACTACCAACATATCATATATAAAATGGTTATTCTTATTGCTCGCTACAAAAGTGTAGCTTCGATATATCGCACGCTATACGTTATACGCTACAAAAAAAAAATCACGACACCGCGCCGCGCTAAACGCTATTTGCAACCTTGATTCTAAGTGATTAAATCATTAGATACAAAAAATATATAATAATAGAAAAAAAATGTTTCATCGATATGTAATTTCATATGCACGCCATCAATATGAATTCACATATGGAAGTTGAATCTTTTTCAATTTTGACCGAATTTTGTGCTCCAACGCACTTCATAACGTATGTCGTCTTTCATCCATATTTTATATCTTATTTAGATGTACGATATATATTTATTTGTTATATCATTTTTTTTATGTATCTTATACATTTGAGATGTCTGGTATACCCTTTTTAATACAATACATGTTATATTTTGTATACATCCATAAAATATCTTTGTTTGTTGTACCTTTCTAGATGTATCATATACATTTTATATGTACACTATAATTTTTTAAATAAAATACACGTTATATATTTTTATATGTATGATATATATTTATATATGTATGATACATTTTTTTAAGGTAATTTTTTTTTACATGGGTGAACCCGATTTATAAATTTTGTATAACAATTTATATTTTTTGCGGTGTGTATTTGAATTGCACAAATACAATCTAAATTGGACAAATACGGTCAACATTTGAAAAAGTCAAACTGTCACGTGTAGTATTTTTATTGATGACATACATACGAAATACATATTCAAGAAATACGTTTGTCGATTTCATAATAATATAAAATAACCTAACAAAGGGGACTAATGTGAAACCGTGAAATGCATTCACGAAATGCATATTCACGTGCCGTGTTTCTGTTACAAATTGCCGTGTTTCTGTTACAAATTCCCACAAGGTGTCTGAAAATTGAACAAGAAGCACTAAAGTAGGTTTGTGAATTAGTGAAACGGCACAAACGTGAGAATACTGGTGATTAGCATGAAGGCATATTGAACAGGGAATTGGAAAAATGAGGCTGTGTGACTGCAAAAGGGCTTTTGCACTACGCATGGATTGCGGAAAAAAAATATATTTTGAAATTGCATTGTGTGATTTAATTGCAAAAAAAAATCTACATTTCAAAACTACATCATGGACAAATTGTTAACAGGCTCCAACATTTTGAAATTGCTGTTATTTAATAAAATCTTATAAATTCAGCAAGTTTCTGTTATTTAATTGGTTCTAACCTATGTTACGCGGATACTTCAAAAATACAGAAGTATCATGAGGATAGGCGTATCCGATACAGATACGGGTGCGATATGGCTCGGATACGTATCGGATACGTCACTATCGGATACGGATGCGATACGGTTCGGATACGTATCGGATACGCCACGTGGCGTATCCGAATATTTTAATATTTATTTTTTTGGATACGACGGGAATACAGCAGGATACGACAGGTTACGGCTGGGGATACGTCTAGGATACGGTTGGGATACTCAATTTAAGATACTTTGGTCCATAATATTTTTAAATAAATTATATAAGATACTTTTAGGATAGTTCTATATTAGTTCTAAAATATTTCTAGAACAAGTTTATGATAGTTTTATGATATTTGTATTGTTTGGTTGATATTATTTATTGTCATAATATTTAATTTAAAAATATTATTAATTTATTAATTATATATATTATAAATATATTAAATTAATAACTATACAGCCGTATCCGTATCCGTGATTTTTTGAAAATTACCGTATCGTCGTATCCGTATCGTATCGGATACGCTATCCGTATTTGTATCCGTGCAACATAGGTTCTAACACAGTTATATAATTTATTTTAATAATCAACAGCAAAATTCCTAATTTATTAATCATAGAGATTTCACATCTTATAAATTTCAAAGGATTGTAGTCGTCGTAATCATTGAACATAGGATGCCAATGGGCAATACTGCCAATACGCCTGTCCCCAACTCAACGCGTATGCTTATTGCTTCGCCCCATCTTCAAGTGCCTTGGTCCTGGCGGTGTCAACGATTCGGACAATGATCATACCAGATTCATATTTATATTATTTTTCGAATCCGGATTTAAAATTATCCAGATCCGGATACGATTCGGATAGTAAATAAATACGGATATGGTTCGAATTCGAATATATTCGGATACGGATACAGTTTTTTTTTCCGGATAATAAAACGAATATTATGTTATGATAATATAACTAATTTTTTAACTATAAATATATATAATTTATGACATGAACCGTATATATGATTATATTTAAACATGATTTTATGATTGTGATTTTAAATCGTCCACACATAATTAATTTATACATGATTTTTTCACTAATATTAAATAAAATACATAAAATTTATATAATATACGGATCCGGATCCGTATACTCGAATTCGATTTCGAATATCCGGATCCTAAAAATACCCGGATTCGTCCGACACCAAAAATCAAATATCGAATCCGGTTCAGGATTAAAAACCGGATAAAAAAATGAATAACCACATTCATATCCGGATCCACTTGAATTCGAATATTTTTTGTATACGATTCGGATCGGTTTGGATAATACCACACCATTGACACCCCTACTTGTATCTCTATCATACTTTCTGTGTGTTGTTTTGTGAACCGAGTTGGGCTGAATTTTTTCTAGACACATCATATATTTAACGAGCGAACTATATTAGTGTCGAATATCATTGGACAATGAATATCGATTGAGCGTAAATTTATACCAACAAATATTTCCTTTATGAATATAAAATTTTAAAGTTACTATATTATTTTCCTTATACTATGGTTCAATATGAATATGAAGTTTTCTTTATCAATATACCATTTAATTATCGACATATGAGTGTGAAGTGTAAATATTTCATTTTCAGTATAAGTATATTATTTAAGTTGTCAATTTTTTGAATGTGAATAACGAGTTTTGAGTGTGAATTTTTTGAATGTGAATAACGAGTTTTGTGAATTTATCGACATATGAGTGTGAAGTGTTTCATTTTCAGTATAAGTATATTATTTAAGTTGTCAATTTTTTGAATGTGAATAACGAGTTTTGTGAATTTGTCGACATATGAGTGTGAAGTGTAAATATTTCATTTTCAGTATAAGTATATTATTTAAGTTGTCAATTTTTTTAATGTGACTAACGAGTTTTGTGAATTTATCGACATATGAGGGTGAAGTGTAAATATTTCATTTTCAGTATAAGTATATTATTTAAGTTGTCAATTTTTTGAATATGAATAACGAGTTTTGTGAATTTATCGACATATGAGTGTGAAGTGTAAATATTTCATTTTCAGTATAAGTATATTATTTAAGTTGTCAATTTTTTGAATAACGAGTTTTGAGTGTGAATTTTTTGAATGTGAATAACGAGTTTTGTGAATTTATCGACATATGAGTGTGAAGTGTAAATATTTCATTTTCAGTATAAGTATATTATTTAAGTTGTCAATTTTTTGAATGTGAATAACGAGTTTTGAGATTTATTATATTATTACTTTCAAAATTAATATAAAATTTGCATGTACAATATATCATTTAAGTAAAAGATACCAAGTTTTCAACATCAATATACTATTTTAGGATCAATTTACATTTTCAATAATATTCTATTATTTTCAATAGTAATATACCATTTAACATAGTCAATATACCATATCCAGTTTCAAATATATTATTTTATATATCAATAAATATTCTGTGATTTATTATAAATCAGATTTTTAATTAATCCATGATTTTTATCTTGGTTTCGATCGAATTTGAATTTGGAAAATCAAACATTAATCTAGACATGGTATGAGAAGGATGACTGCACATATGTTTCTTGTGAGTTCGTAATTGTATTATCATTGTAATGTTGTGAATGATCATGGTTCATTACATAGTAAACATGGTATTTTCATGTCTATATAAATGTTAATTGTCTTTCTTCTTTTTAAATATATTTTTATCGTTGATGGCACTAAAATTTTAGTTGATGGCACTAATATTTTGTATTAGTTATTTATATTTATTCTTAGATATGGGAGCAAACTAATTATCACAATAATATTATGAAAAAAAATATTTATATTTGTTATGAGTATAATAATATGAATGTCATTATTCTATTATTGAACTACGAACACGAATACAAAAACGTAAATGAAAAACAAATACCAATACCAATCTCAAAACGAACTACGAAAAAATACATATACAAACTTAATTGAATCGCACCAAAAAAGGGACAAATATATTTCAGAAATGAGGACACGTTAATTGCACGGCAAAAGGCGATTGCGCACGTCATCAAACAACAAGACTCATTCCCAAACACGACAATTACCGAGAAACAAAAAAAATTCAACCAACAAAAAAGGAAATAAAAAAACAATAACAACGAACCCGCGCAATAGCACGGGTGCAATGCTTGTTCTCTCTAAATTGCTGTAAACTAATATTTGTTCTTTCGTGTTCATTTTCTAACAATAAAATGTTAAAAACTTTTTTCAAATAAACTAGAACTCAAATGTATAAATGACATCTCATTCTCATATGTTTTATTGGGTAATTCATGACATTTGTTTCATTTCTTAAGAGTTAAAACAAAATATTTTGAGATTTTTAGGGTAATAGTGATATTTCTATACTTTTAGGATTATACATTATATTTTGAGAAATCCAGGGGCTACACACGAAATTGCGTCTTTTGTCAAAGAAATTTCATCTTAATCCCAGTGTAAATTTTTTTAAAGTAAACTAATAAAGCAATAATATTTCATTCATCCAAAAATTAAAACTACATTAGTAATTGCTCAAAGGTTTGATTATTCTCATCCGTACATGCATCCTTCTGGCCATCAATATCCTTAAACAAAGAGATTATGATTACAGAGAATTTGAACTGGACATCTCCATTTGGATCCGTTTCCATCACTCCAGAGCGTTTGGTAATCAACAGAGGGGCAATTTTGTAACTTTTGATACCTAGAGGTACTTGAATGTAATTTCGTCAGGAGAAATGAGTCCATCACTGTAGACACTTTGGCAATCATCACTGACAAAAATTGCAATTTATCAAAAATAACCCAATCTTTTCAAAATACAAAAAGTGCATTAATATTTTAACTAGCGAAATAATAAAATAATAATTTACCTTTAGGACAAACTGACGAAATATCGATTCCGTCAATAACCTCTTCCAGAACATCCACCGAGTGCCAAGCATCTCCTTTCATTTCTGAAAATTTAAAGGTTTTCCTTTTTTGCAATTTAGTCCTTTAAAAATTGACTTATCAGTTTGTGAAAAGTACTGTATACCTCTATTAAATTCCATCTGGCCCTCAATTATGTGGTCCTTCTAGAAGAAATGCACCTAGGCTCGAATTATACGTGACCTGCAAATTAATCAAACAACTTATATTCAGAAATCAACTTTCCTGTGTGTGTGTGTGTGTGTGTGTGAGAGAGAGAGAGAGAGAGAGAGAGAGAGTACCTTCAATCTAGTAAGCTCGAATCTTCAAACTGCATCAAATGTATCCAGCGTATTGGCTCAATCCAGACAATTTCATTTCCACCGTCTTCGTATTGTCGTGATCGAGTCAATTTCGGGGTTACCTCTCCTCCTACATCACACCCTGAAGCCAAACGTATTGGCTCGATCAAGACAATGTCATTTCCACCATTGTGTTGTCTCGGTCGAGTCAGATCGAGACAATTTCATTCCCACTATTGTATTCTCTCGATCGAGTCAATGTCCCGTATTGGTCCAATCAAGCCAATTTCATTTAGACCGTCGTGTTGGCTCGATTCACCAATTCCATACCACCTAAAAAAATTTACAATTAAAATATAATTCTATTAATACAAAAAAAACAACAATTAACTCATTAACTGTACCGACAGAATCGTACCGACAGAAAATATAATTATATTAATACAAAAAACATCAATTTTAAAATACCGCCTAATAGGATCTGTTAAGAAGCAAATAGAAATAGGATCTGTTAAGAATTGACTACAAAATAATTAGTCAGTAACTGGCTATTTTCCATAAATACCCCTAAATTATAGAAATTTGCATTATGCCTAAATTTAGTAAAGGGGTTTTATTTTGCGTAAAATATTTCTACAGTTATTATAACTCTCACTTCTTTTCTTCGGTTTGGTAAATTATAAATCAAAACAGTTCAATTTGATGATTTTTCAAGTATAAATCAAAACAGTTCAATTTGATGATTTTTCAAGTGGATTAATTTCTTGCAATTTGAACTCAAAATTGACTATATTTCTTAAAAGAAATGCAATCAGTCAAAGAAGAATATGCACGAGTTAAACCCGAGAAACTACAGTACGGTTCCAAGTTATGAGTGGATATAATCACTAAATGAAGACTTAGCAGACCAGCGGATTTGTAGAGAGTTTACATACTCAACACATAAACGGAAAAGATGGAGTCAAAGAGAAAATGATGAACAATCTCGAGCCAAAAACACAAGTATGAAAATAATCTACGAGAATCCAACTATAAAAAGTATAATAAACTTTGAATTACCGTTAATGCTTTCAATGCACCGTTATCATTGCCATTGAACGCATGAAGCACGATCGGGGAGGACTTGCCGGATCACGTGGCCGTCACCGGATATCGTGGCCTGTCACCTGATCTGGTCGCCGTCACCGTATCTCGGGGCCGTTACTGGATATCGTAGCCGTCACCTGATCTGGTGGCCGTCACCGGATCTCGTGGCCGTCGGCGTCACCGAATATCGTGGCCGTCAACGGATCTGGTCGTCCTCACCGGATATCGTGGTCGTCACCAGATATCGTGGCCGTCACCTGATCTGGTCGCCGAATATCGTGGCCGTCACCGGATCTCGTGGCCGTCGGCGTCACCGAATATCGTGGCCGTCACCGGATCTCGTGGCCGTCGGCGTCACCGAATATCGTGGCCGTCACCGGATCTCGTGGCCGTCGGCGTCACCGAATATCGTGGCCGTCACCGGATCTCGTGGCCGTCACCGGATATCGTGGCCGTCACCTGATCTGGTCGCCGTCACCGGATCTCGTGGCCGTCGGCGTCACCGAATATCGTGGCCGTCACCGGATCTGGTCGTCGTCACCGGATATCGTGGCCGTCACCTGATCTGGTCGCCGTCACCGGATCTCGTTGCCGTTACCGGATATCGTCGCCGTCACCGAATCTCGTGGCCGTCACCTGATCTGGTCGCCGTCACCGGATCTCGTGGCCGTCACCTGACCTGGTCGTCGTCACCGGATCTCGTGGCCGTCACCGGATAACGGGGCCGTACCTGATATGGTCGCCGTCACCGGATCTGGTCACAGATCTTGTCGCTCGCCGGTGTATGAATGTGTTCGTGCGTGGTGTGTCGCGAAGAGAAGAAGGTTGGGATTTAAGTATAGATGGTGACATAGTTCGTTTTTGAAATTTTTTGAAAACAAAAGGCGATAATATTTTCCAAATAACGAATATTAGAATGTTAAATAATTAGATATTTAGGTAGAAGTTTGCATGACTAAATAATGTTAGGTATAATAATTAGGAAAAATATATTGCCATCGGTACGTTCTTTTTTAGATGCAATATTGGTTATCATTATATATGAGACAATAATAATGTTATTTCAATTTAAAAATATCATAATTTATTTGTTTCGTTATATTTTCGTAACTCATCTTCTAAATATAATCATAATATCCAAATATTTCAAAATTGTAAATAACAATATACGTAGGACGATTAAATTATAAAAATATTTTGAACAAACACTCAAAAAAATCGAACATAAACAATCAACATATTATTGAATTTTGAATGTTATCACATGTATATCAATCAAAAACATAAAATTAATTATTTCAATTTTAGTTGGTAAATTTGTAGCAACATATTACTAAAATAAAAAAAAAATTAATTGCAAATTACACATCATATAAGTAGTCAAGTAAATAACTATTATAAATATAAATGTATTTATTATGTTTATTTTGTATGACTGGTTAAATGGTAACTTTATTTCTAAATTATTTTTATTAAATTATTCAAAATACTTATTTTTTTTTTATTATATTATGTGTTCATAATGTAATTGAGGCTGCCATCTTCGAAAGATGAGGCTTCGCGTGGTTGCAAAAGGGCCTTTGCACTATGCATGAATTGCGAAAAAAAAAAAATATTTATCGAAAATTGCATTATATAATTTATTTTAGTCGTTAATTGCCAATTTTTTAATTTATTAATCATAGATATTTCACATCTTATAAATTTCAAAAGATTTTTTTCAATTTAGTCATAGTGATAGTTTTTTTTTTTGCATTTGTATACCTACTTTTATTTGGAATGCTTGAGAAGTTAGAATTTTAAGTTTTCATTTGTTAGAACAAGACTTGTGGTAATTGTTTTTTCCCTTCGAATGTTCTAAAGATATTTTGTGTTCTAAAATATTCTGTGATTTATCATAAATCAGATTTTTAATTAATCCATGATTTCTATTTTGATTCCGATGAAATTACAATTTGGGAAATAAAACATTAGTGTAGACATGGTATCATTGAAATGTTGTGAGTTCGTAATTGTATCATTGAAATGTTGTGAATCATCGTTCATCACACAATAAACATGATATTGTTCTGTCTATGTCTATATAAATGTAAATTGTCTTTCATCTTTTTAAATATTGTTGATCATTGTAAGTTGATGGCACCAATAATTATTTTAATATTTTCATTAGTTATATTCTAAGATATGGGAGCGAACTGATTGTCATAATATATACATATTATTAATTATATATAGATAATATATATATACTAAAATATAATCGATTGACGTATTTATTGAAGCATAGTCTCTACTGTATGTGAGGAATAGTTTTTAGAGTTGTTGACTCATGAACAAAATCGGTAGTCGGTCGGCTCAAATCAGAATCGACGGAGGCCGATGAGGTTCAAGACAGATCCGATTGAAACTCAATTTCTAGGATTTAGTTTGAGTTTTCTAGCATTTCATGGAAGAAATGCGAGCTCAGGGATACGATTTTGTGTGATTTGTCGTTTGTTATGTTCTATATAGTTGAATTTTTGTAGTTATTTTTGCATGATTTCTTATTTAGATATTGATGATAGTCACGAAAAATATTCTCTCATTTATGTACATTTAAGGGGGGGTTTGATATTGTACACAATATTTTTTTATCCAAATAATAAAAATAAGCAAGATTGAAATGAACTGCATGTGCTTATATATTTATTTTTTTGTAAGTATTTACATTTCTCTTTATAAATAGGTACAAATACAATATATATTTATACATTTCATTTCAATCATAAAATATTATAATTTTGACATGAATTTATTTATTCAGTCAATCATTTTGTCCTAAAATATTTTGTATATTTAAAAAAAAATCTTATTTTTTCAATTTTATTTATATTAAAAATAAATATTTATGAAAAATCTCTCTCCAATCCGATTTAGCCTATTTTGATCCGACTCGACTGATTCTCATGCCGCATGCATTGGACGACTCCAATCCCAATTCCTATTTTAAAAACTATGATGGGAGCCTGAGGGTGGCTATGGATGTAATTGTGGTGGAGTTACGGGTGGCCGAGGGGGTGATCAAAATCGTGGATGACGATGAAGAGTATAAGTTGGTGGTGGTATTTACCGAGGAGGGCCAATGGGCTTGTGGCCTAGTGGTTGGGTGTGAGGCACAAAAAACCATATGTTGTGAGAAATTGTGAGTTCGAATCACATTGGCACCAATGGATGGAGGACCACCTTCTCCATTTACTCGTTTTTTTTTATTTATTTACCGAGGAGGGTGCTTAAGTTGACCGAGGAGGAGAATGTCTTTGTACCCGTCAACTCGACAGAAACGTTTGTCTTGGTTGTGACGGGGAGGGTGGCGTGAGGGGAGGGATCGATTGCCGGTCGGTGCATCGACAAAAATCCATATGTTACTTTCTTGGATTTTGCAAATTTCTCCCAATGTGTGAATTGATATAAGTTGTGAATTTATGCCGTATAGCTTATGCTATATATAGCATATTTAGATTGAATGTTCTTCTAACGAAACCTCTCTTTTAATGGTCGATGTTAAATGTTTTCTGATAAATAAAACACTTCAAAAATCAATTTTAATTAATTTATTACTAATCTATAAATTATAAATTAATTAATGTGGAAAGTATTGTTTTAGAATCAGGCCTTGTCCAGTCTTTTGGACAGAAATAATATCCAAATATCATGATGTTTCTCTTGTTGTAAATGTAATTGATAAATGGTAATGTTGATGGTACCAAAATTCAGTTTTATTCTTTAACTGGCACTTCTGTTTTTTAGCGGGAGCACACAAACTTGAAAAAAAAGCTTTGATTTAATTTACCAAAATATAAACAATCATTTATGTAAACAAAAAAATTCTGGTGATAACACATTAAAATAATTAACTTTATTTGCCTGAATATTTTTGTTAGTTTTTAGTTTTTGGAAAAAAAAAGAATATAATTTTTATTTATGAAATTATTTCAAAAGTACTAATTTTGACTTTTTGTTTATTTGCATTGTAATTTTCCTTCTGATACGAGAAACGAATTATAAATTAATTATTTTTTAATATAATATACTATAAATTCAGTAAGAACATTTTGGCAAAATTATGAATGTCCGTTCTAGACTCAGATATAATAGCTTTAGAAATAACATCACCCCGTAGATTAACTCTGTTTTATATAATTCCATTATGGATCCTTTGTTCATTTGAATGATAGGTGCTTACCTAATTTAAATTATGAATGAATAATTCATTTAATTATATTGTATGGTTATGCACTTTACATGATATATAAAAATTATTTACTATAAATGAAAGGATGGTCTATTTGGTACCAGTAATGATATTTAAGTACAGTTATAAATGCTTGTTCCTATGGAAATAATATTGTGGGTGCAGGTTAAATTGTTTCCATTAATACTACTTCGGTAACACTTATGTGGGTGTATCCATATTCCATAGACCATAGTTGTTGAGTTCGCGAATTATTCGTTTATAATTTACGAATAATTACATAATTCGAATAATATACGTGACGTTTCCGAAAATGATTAAGACACGAATATACACGTATTGCCGTATAATATGTCTTTTTAGAAGAAAAATATATAAACTTTTTAAATTAGTTAAAACTTAAATATCCAAAAATGATTAAGACAATCAAAATATTAATAATAATATGTAAATTTACGATTTTTAACTAAAATAAATTATTTAATAAAATAATTATATTTTTGAATTATTTATGGATAAAAAATGTATATTTATATACTTTTATATACCGAATTATTGTATCTATATTATGTAAAAAATAAACATAACTATAGACAGATAGCCGAATTGACGAATTATTAGTGTATTACGTTTTATTTGACCAAATATTTGATCGACTTGAAAAACGTTTGATCCGAATTATACACGAACGCATTACGTACCGTATTATTCGCGTATCACGAATGACTGACTATTGATGTATAATTTTTTATAATAAATTATGCATCAATATTATGTATCAATCGTTTATTTGAATAATACGTGCTTACCTTAAAATATGAATGAATAATTCATCTAATGTATTTGTACATTATATATAAAAAAATATTTCACTCGAAGTCAAAATATTGTCATAAAATCATAGTGTCACTAATTAGTCATTTATTAACAAATTATATATAAAATAAATAATAAGACACAAACTGATCATTGGTGCGCAAAAGAGTTACTGTATACAGAAATAAACTTATATTTTGAAATTGCCTTATATTATATATTATATATGTGATTGAATTGCCAAAAGAGTCTCCACTTCGAAAATTACATCATGGACAAATTGTTAACAAGCTCGTAGATTTTGAAATTGTTCTGTTCTTATAAATTCAGCTAGTCTCTATTATTTATTTGGGTCTAACATAGTTATATAATTTATTTTTTTGATAATAAATAAGAAAATCTCATATATCCTCCATTCATTGATATCAATGAGAATCAATTTCATAATATTTGAGAACATATGATTTTTTGTGTATAACACTCAACTAACTGAGGTATGAGTTATATAATTTATTTTAGTGGTCAATTACCAAATTTTAAATTTTTTAATCATAGAGAGTCATAGTGCTTGGTTCTTTTTTGCATTTGTATTTCTAATTTTATTTGCAAACTATTATATGCTTTTTTATTCTTCTCTTTCAAGGGTTTTTTCATTTTAGTCAATAGTACTGTGATTCATTGACTGCACATATCACATATGTTTCTTGTGAGTTTGTAACAATGTCATTGTAATGTTGTGAATCATGCCAATGGATCCATTGCCTGGTTTGTTGAGTGTGAAATACAAAAAAAATCATATGTTGTGAGAGATTGTGGGTTCGATCTCCATTGACATCCAAACATTAGGTATCAATAACGAAAACGATCGCTTGCCGGATACCATTAAAAAAAAAAAAAAAAAAAAAAAAAAAAAAAAATATATATATATATATATATATATATATATATATATATATATATATATATATATATATATATTTTGAATCACACAGTAAATATGATATTGTCTCATCTATATAAATGTAAATTGACTTTCATCCTTTGAAATATTTTGATCTTTGTAAGTTGATGGAACCAATAATTATTTTAACATTTTCATTAGTTATTTATGTTTATTCTAAGATATGGGAGTAAACCAATTCTAACAATAATATTCATATCATCGAAAAATATTCTTTGATGCAAAAGAAAATTTGATTTATTATGACGAGATTTTAAATATGGAGCAAAAAATTTCAGTGCATTTTTTGCAGACAGAATTAATCATGATAATAATGTATTTGTATTAGTGCAAATTATTTGGGACATGCACACAAGGGACTGTTAGACTTAGAGTCGTCAAATTAGCACAAAAAGAATATAATCTATATTCTAATGTAATAATTTATTGTAGAAAATATTTTTGAAAATAAGTTTTATTTGTAAAATAAAATACTATTATCTATATTATTTTATAAAATATGAATATTTTTTGATAAATGTACATTTAAATTTTAAAGCCAATGTAATTTTAATATTTAACAATGAAATGTAATATTTTTTCTTCAATAATAAATGTTGGGTACATTCATTGGACTTTGTGAACAATTAGGCTTTCACTTGTCAAAAATAATTTGGTTGGTTTTTCAATTTCACAAGTATACAACGTGTTCAAATCAGAGATCGGTTTGGTTTAGAGATTCGAGTCGAATCACGATACGTGTCGTCTCACTATTACATCTTCTCCTCCATCCTCCACGTAGCAATGCAAAAAAGCTATGCGTCATCACTCCTCTCTATCCTCTTATAAGTTGATGAAATCCTAAACCTAATAAACTTTCTCTTCATCATCAATGGAGACTTATTCGCCAGAAACGAACCAACAAATGGAGCAACCAAATAACCAAGAAGAAGAAAACACAAACAAGGTCAAAGAGAAGCAAACGCAAGCTCCGAACATATCGGAGTTGAGGCCGGTGACTCGGGAGGCGTATGGTGGCGGAATGTACGGTGCCGAAGACAAGGCGGAGACTAACAAAGGAGGTATGCGTACTCGAGCTAGCAAGACGCAATGTGCTGATGGCCCGGAGGAAAAGGCGATCGAGCCGAAACATAAACCTCCTCCTTCTACGGGCGATCGAGATTTGGACATTACTGGCCAATCGTACATTCAGTAGTCTTTTTGTATTAATTTGTGATCATTTACTTTGTTTTGATTTTAGATTATGTTTTAGATGTTGTTCTTGTTATAATATGGATGGATAGGATTCTCCTTTTGTAACTCAATTGTACCTTAAAACGCAATTTTCCATTTTGAAGTTATTATTGTATTTGTATCATTGTATGGATTATATGCATTGTTTCAATAATTATCTGACAAGAACTACCAAGCACGGATAAATTTCCCTTTTGATTTTCTTTACTTTATTTTCGCCAGTCTGGTTTTCTTTGGCAGATTACTTGCACTGATTTAAAAATTGGTTTTCTAATTGCTATGACGTACTAAGAACTAAGAAGCTCTTTGGGAGATGGAATTTGGAATGGAGCAGACCCATCAACTCGTAGAAGAGGTGAGAGACGAATGTCTGTTTCTCCTCTACAAGGTTAGCAATGGAGAGAAGAGGCAGAGCGAAAGGGAGAAGTGCTTGTGTAGAAGAAACGTAAACGATGAAGTAAAAAGGAAGAAGAAGCTGGAATGGCTTCGAAGAGGATGAAGGAAGTGGATAAGATGGGGGATAATGGGCCGAGAAAGGAAAAGGCTGGATTAGGCCTTTATTTCTTTTTTTCTCTAAATTTTTCTTTTTGGTATAAAAGTTTTTGTTTTGTTTTTTAAAAGGTTGTATAAATAAACTGGTTAAATGATAGATAGAGAAATGGATGAAGGTATATTAGGGATTGTAAAAAATATCAATTTCAATATAAATATACAAAAAAAAAACAAATTTGGAATGGAGCCGGATCTTGCAAACTCATTCCAAAAAAAAATCTGTACGCCGGTAAAAAATTCATATCCGAGTCTCAATCCACGCGTATATCCGAATCCGAATTCGTTATTCAAAAATCACAAATAAAAAAAATAAAATTCGAAAAAATTATTATTATTATAAAAATACGTAAAATCATCAACAATTTTAATTAAATAAAACAACAACATGTACGAATACATTAAAATTCAAATATTACGAATAATTAATTTATAAATATTAATTTTTTTTTATTATCGAGTATTTTCACATTTTTGGATATTTTTCGGATTCGGATTCGAGTCGAGTATTTTTTTTCGGACAACGGAATAATCGCGAGTAGAAATTTATTTCCGAATCCGGAACGGATAATTTTTTCCGAATATTATCGATTCGCGATTATTTTTTTCGAGTATTATCCGTCCCATTCGGATCAGGTACTCGTCGGTTCATATTTTATCCGATTCATTGACATTCTTATTTTCAACCTTTTATAATTTATAAATCCAAACAAATAGTAAAATTACTAATTTCACAACTTAAAATTATTAATTTCAATCACAGTATAGGAGCTGCTCCATAAAGGGCGATTCTTGCTTAACGGGTATGGGTCGCATCAAGTTAGTGGATAGTAATGGATGGACCCGCTATGTAAAAAAGCAACAACCAATAGGAGCCCTCCCTTTTACCCCATACAAAAACAGCAGCTCCATGTCTCTCTCCAACAGACCTAATTACTACCACACTTTCAAAAACCAAAACCACAACACAAGGAGCAAGAAGCAAGCTCAAGCTCAAGCTCCCATGGCATCTCAAGCCCGCCTAGTCACCAACCGCAGCAGCGACAAGAGCTCCTACGTGCCGTGGAAACCGTTCAACCCTCATGGCTCAAACCCGACGAATGCAACGTCCGTGTGGATCGAAAAACGTCCTCCCTCTACGGAACAGATTCGAGCTACAAGGAAGTATCCCAAAAACCCCTCACCGGCTCTCCCTCCGCCGCCGTCCAGGGCTGAGCTCGAAAAAGAGGAAAAACGAAGTGCAACCGAAGCTACACGAGGTCCACGAGTGCAACCAACGGAGTCGCTAACGTTCCCGCTGCCGAAAGACCGCACACATCCTATTTGGTTCCGACGTTGCTTCCGCTGCCTCGAGATAGGTCATCGAACCGGAGAATGCAAAAATCCTAGAAGATGTGCTAATTGCGGCAAAAGAGGACACATTGCCGTAGCTTGCCTTGTACCCGAGAAGCCCACTCCACCCTTCAACCCGCTTCAGCCGCGAGGCAAGATAGGTCCTAATTGTCTCCCGAAAGGGAGGCCAAAGACGGTGGCATGCTTCCACACGCCTACTCAACGTTTCAAGGAGCTCTCGGCTTCTATGAAGCAAGCCATGATTATCGACGCTCGACTAGTCCGTGGACACTCTTTATACGGAGTCCGACAATTCTTATTGGCCATGAGGAAGTGGACATCGCCTTTTCAATTGGCATTCTTAAGCGACAACCGGTACATTGTTAAACTACCGGAGAGTATAAACCGAGAAGAGTTCGTCACCAAAGAACTCGAGCGCTTCCTTGAAGACCACTACGTTATCTACCCGTGGGAAGCCTCGGTGGACGCCTCACCGGCCAAATATGGATTCAAGGCATGGCTTAAGTTGAAAAACTTGCCAATCCATTGCTTTTGCATCGAGGAAATCACTAGAATTACGAGCTCATTTGGAGAGGTACTATTTCATGGATCTTTTACTAATTTATCTTACATGGATACACTTGACATCCTAGTGGGGACGACAAATCTCGGCTTAATTCCGAATTCAATATCCTCACTAGTAGTAGGAGGGAGCCAAGAAGTCGAAATACTTCCCCTTAGCTCCCTTGACGAGCCACTTCCTTACCATCTTACCGAAGATCCAACCCCAAATGACCAATTTTTTAACTCAAAACTTAACAAAATAAAAGAGTTGGACCATAACCAAACCATGCTAACAATCGCCTCATCAAAACGGACTAAGACAGAGACCACCACCGTGCATGGTCGCCCGCAACCTACACCGAGAATACACGAGAAACAACCTTACATGACCACTAAGCAAACAACCCGAAATGACAAGAACCCAAAACCCATTAACAGTAAATCGTACAACCCGTTAACAACTTTACCCGCATCCACTAACGAGTTGACTCATTCAAACACCAATGACTTAGTACTTCCTGAAGGCTCGTTTCACAATGTGAGAGATCTATTTAAGGCATTCTCTGAAAAAAATAACAAAATTAAGAGTACCTTGGTCCCTAACAAATCCATGCAAGAGGCATGCAAAAACAAGAAAGAAGGCTCGGTTTCTTATAAAGAGACATTCATTGCACCTTTAACATTACACAGAAGTTCATCATCTCCATTACTAACTTTAATGGTGGCCTCCAATGACTCGAGTGGCTCCACAACCATTAAAAAATCTGATACCCCTGGCCCATTAGTCTCTTCAAAAAATAAAACTCCATTAACACTTCATTCAAAAAAAAGAACCACCATCACTAAAAGCCCAACTCTAAATGAAGGCAAGCCAACACTTAATCCAACTCCATCCTCTCTCTCTTCAAAAATAACAAACCATCAAACTAGTCGGAGGGGCTCGGCACATTCAATGGAACCGAATCCTCATACCACTGCCGTCACCAAACTAACTTCGCCTGGAGCTAACTCGACGGGAGGGTTTTCGGCGACTCCACAACCATCCGCTTGGTCGCACGAAGCAAAGGACGCAACAGCGACCATTCCACCAGCGGACGGCAGCGAAGGTGCAATCGAGGCAGCGGCATTGGCGGGCACAGTGGCGGCAGAAAAGGAACCTGCGGGACTGATGGTGGAGGCACGGGCAGGAAAGAAGGGACCAAAGACCGCAGATCTGGCAACACTGGACACAGACATAGAGATGGCACTATCCGACGACTCGGGATACGAAACCGTCGATCCGGAGCAATTCCTCAACGATCTTGAAGGTACACATCATAACTCCTCATCCATTTCAATTAGAAAACTACCATCAAAAGGAACATTTTTTCTTAGAGAAAATTCTGTCAAAAAAGCGGTTTTTACAAGCAAAAAATCCACTCGATTACGGTCGAAATCAAAAGCTGCCGATGGGTCCGAGTTGCAATTACCTCACAAAAAATCAAGGGGAAAAGGTTTACCACGATCACTTAAAAAATCAATTAAAAGAATTGACATTCTAGAACAACTCGATAAAGAACTTTTGGAACCAAAGGGATTAGATAACGAAATGTGTAACCAAATTGAAATCCTATGTCAAATTACCACTAACCATGCAAACGATAGGGAACAATTATTACAATTATCCGAAAATAACCTATTGTTCGGCTCATCAAAAGAGTCAACCGAGGTCAAAAGAAATCTAATAATGCAAGTTAATAAAATTAATGATTCTTGCTCGGTATCTAATGATGTTACTAAAATTGTAGCGGAATTTGGCCCCATAGAAGATATCTCGGAGCCTCACAGGGAGGATTTGGAGCCGAGAACTTTGGCCGGAAGTGACGACTAAGCCCTCGAGAAGGATTGACAATCTCTCACTCCAATTTCTTGTGGTAGTTAGGGAGTTGAGGGTTTTTTTGACTATCTTTTATCATGTTATTTAAAAATTTATCAATCCTATGTTGGAATGTAAGAGGACTAGGATCTAGTGAAAAATGTAACGTAATTAAGGACCAAATTAGAGAATCAATGTGCGATGTGGTATGCCTTCAAGAGACAAAATGGCCGCGGCCTACCCGATTTAACATTCGCTTTGTATGCACTTCTAAATTTAAAAATGCTTGTTTCTTAAATGCTAATGGTACAAAGGGGGGACTAATGACCGCATGGTCCGATAGGCTAAAGTTGATAGAAGTGCACGAGGGCGAGTACACTCTAACATGTACATTCACTAGTGCGAATGATGAGCGCTTTCGGATATGTAACGTTTACGGTCCAACCGAGAATGAATCATTGAAATTGTCCTTTCTCGAAGAAATTGCATCCATGTGGCCCTCTAATTTACCAACCATAATCCTCGGAGACTTTAACTTAATACGTAACCATGAAGAATCAACGGGCACTAGCCACTCGAACGCTTCAATAGAAGCATTTAATAACGTTATCCATTCTAATGAATTGATAGAAATTGCACTCACTAATCGAAAGTTCACTTGGTCAAGCCGGCGGAAAATTCCCACTTTATCAAAGCTCGATAGAATATTCGTTACACCATTTCTCGTCTCGCACCAATATGACCTCACACTAACCGACCTCCCAAACACAACCTCCGATCATACTCCTCTTATGTTTAGCATTAAACAAAGAAATAGACCGCCCTATTACTTCAAGTTTGAACGCTATTGGCTCCATTACAATGAGCTAACACCCCTAGTCTCCTCCGGTTGGAACATCGCTATTGATCCTATGACAAGTGAGTTTACCACAAAATTTATAACTAAACTAACCACCATCAAGTCGAATCTAACATGGTGGGCAAAGGAAAAATTTAACACCCCGAATTACGTTTTACTAACTTGCAAGAAAGTAATTCACTCCTTAGACGTGAAAGAAGAACAACAAATCTTAAATGATATGGAATTCTTACTACGAATCAAGCTTCGCGAGAAACTAAGAGAGCTCATAAACATAAAGGAAACAAAGTGGCAACAAAGATCATCGATCAATTGGCTCAAACTTGGAGATAATAACACATCTTACTTTCATGCATTCGCATCTAACCGAAAACAACAAAACATTATCTCCAAAATTACCCTCAATGGTAGAGAGATCGTAAACGACAAAGAGATCAACAAAACATTCACCAACTTTTACAAATCATCTCTTGGCGCCCCATCATTGAATGGTCGAACGAGCAATATGGTTCCGTTTTACAACAACATCACGAATGACTTAATTGATCTTGCTATATTAGCCTCGGAATTTAGCGAGGAGGAGATTAAATTATCGCTCGAAGAGCTAAAAAAAGGAAAGAGTTGTGGACCGGACGGGTTTCCTAGTGAATTTTACCAACATTTTTGGAGCATCTTAAAATTCGACCTTATTACCATGTTGAACCTATTCTTCCATAACAACCTATCACTACAAAAACTTAACAAAGCATCCATCATTTTATTACCAAAAAAAGAAGGCGCTTCAAATCTAACGGACTATAGGCCCATTAGCATAATATTCACACCAATCAAACTTATCACAAAAATCATGGCAAAAAGACTACAACCTTACATGCCGCTACTTATTAATCGTTGCCAAGCCGCGTTCATCAAGGGACGCACAATTAACGAACTCTTCCTAACGTCAAGAGAAATGCTCAATGTGTATCACAAAACAAAAATCCCAACAATCATGCTAAAACTAGACTTCAAAAAAGCATTTGACAATGTCTCGTGGTCATTCCTTGAAAATATTCTAATGGCTCGAAAATTCCCGATGAAGTGGATTCAATGGACGAAATCCTTATTGACAACGTCGAGCTCATCGGTCCACACTAATGGTACTAGGGGTGAATATTTCATTCATAAAAGGGGTCTCCGACAAGGAGACCCATTATCACCACTTCTTTTTACACTAGTAGTTGATGCACTTCAAGTCATGTTAAAAAGAATTAACCCATTACTTACTACCCCATTACTATTTCCCCCTACCACATTACAATATGCGGATGATACACTAATGTTCATCGAAGCGGTCCCACAAAACCTTCGTATTATAATGCATACTATTTCCATTTTCTCGGAGATATCGGGCCTTGAGATAAATTGGGATAAAAGCGGATATGTTCCGATCTCAATACCCGATCACTACAACGACACACTTACCTCAATCATGTGTTGCTCGAAGATGGCATTACCAATTAAATACCTAGGGCTCCCGCTCTCTTACAAAAAACCCTCGAAACTAACTTTCCAACCGTTACTAAATAAAATAAAACAAAAAATCATGAGTTGGAAAAATAAATTCCTAACCATGGGAGGCCGTATGACGCTATTAAAATCCGTTCTAAGTGCAATCCCTAACTTTATGATGCAAACCTTCCTCTTACCAAAGGGCACCATCAAGGAAATTAACCAAACATTACGAGCATTCTTTTGGAAAGGCACGGACAAAATAGTGGGCGGTCATTGTCTCGCAAATTGGAAAAATATTTGTTTACCCAAAATACATGGAGGAATGGGGCTCCTTGACATACAACGTCAAAATCAAGCTTTAATGATTAAGTGGCTATTTAAAATAGAATTTGATCGTGAATCCCATTGGTCCACGACCGTTAGAAACATTTACAATATTGACAACATTAGTGACTTAACAAACATGTCGCTTACTACCTCCTCGTTCTTCATCCGTGACCTCCAAAAGCTAATCCCCCTTTACAACGCAATCAAAGGAGGTCTACGATCACAAAATACACCACCCCCCCTTAACAATACACTAACCGCTCTATCATATCCAACGGCCAAGGCATATGCATCCATCTCATACACGGGTGTCGAATGTCTTTGGACCAACACGCTCTTCAAAATAAAGGCGCCCATAAAGGTTCAAATTTTCGGATGGCTCCTACTCAATAATCGAATCTTAACGGCAGATAACTTATCAAAAAGAAATTGGCCCCACGATCCGACTTGTGCACTTTGCGGGGATCAAATCGAAACGGTACAACACCTATTTTTGAATTGTCCGTTCACATGTGAACTTTGGCGCATCATCGAGCCTACGGCCGACCCCACCGGCCTAACGATACGCGAATTTTGGTGGAATCAAAGGCGGTCGAAAACAAAGACAAAATCCGCAAAATGGGACATAACATGGTGCGCAACAATTTGGACCATTTGGAGGGAACGAAACAACCGAATCTTTCAACGAAAAGGAAGAATGCATGCCCTTCTAGCCGATGCGATTCGGAGTCTACTAAATCAATGGAACACGAGTTGTTAGGATACCGATTAATCGGCCCATCTTTAACATGGGTATAAAATTTAGTTACTAAATTTATTTACGAAATCTTGTACATAATGGAATTGTAACTTCACTTTTATTTTATTTTAAATGAAAAATGATTGGACCGAGCACGTATCGTGCTTGCCATTCCTTCAAAAAAATTATTAATTTCAAATTTTTTTTTTACTCCACGTCATAATCTGATTCCACTTCACCAATTTCACTTGCCAAAAGGCCCAAACAAAACATACTAAGTGGATAAAAATAATTGTAGGGTTACTCAAAATATGGGCTAGTTGGCCTTCCTTAAAAATATCATGGCCCAATGTACATAATCGAATAATTAGACTAGCTAGATCTTCCCCCATTTCAGCACATTTTTTATTAACGAAACTTAACAACTTCAAAATACTAATTTTTGCTTTCTTATTCATTTTACCTGCCACGTATAAACAATGACAAGTACACTCAACAAAACCCAATCAAGGGAGAAAAAAAAAGAAACATTCTATATTTCACCGAACTTATCCATTTCTCAATCTCACACGAGACAAGACAACAAATATTTTTGTACGTACCCATGTGTCTTCCAAGTCCTACTACCCCTCTCGTATATCGACACTTGTCATGTCAAGACCCCCACAGAAAACACAGGGATGATGTGGAAAAAGTTAAGCCCCTCCTAGTGAGAAGAGAATCTATTGATCCAAGTATATTTGTGGATTTGATGAAGATTGTATTTTTGCTATTTACACACGTTTGCAGATAATTGGTGTGATGAGATGTGGTGCACGAGTGTACTTGTAAGGACCCCTTGACAGGAACATTCACATGTCATTAAATAGGTATATTTGTGTTAATTAAAAAAATAATTAATCCCAAACTTTACAGATCGAGAATGTGTGGATGAATTTGGAGAGCATAGTAAATGGCTCTAATATGAAGTGGAAGGACACTCACTATCTTGGAATTTTGTTCTTCGCCACCTCAGCAACTCAACATGTCCCCGTTAACCTTTTTATTGACGAGACAAATAATGTGTTTTGTTGTGTGAGGTATGAGATTTGAGAACCGAATTTATCCAGATCAAATCATGAACCCAACGTATACCTGATTTTCAATTTTATTTTTATACATTTGTTATACATTTTTACATGTTCGAGATATCCTTATGTTTTATAATTACAAGAGATTTGATACTTAACATTTTTTTTTATTGATTTTGCATTGAGATTTGTGCATTTAATGATGAGCACAAATTTTCATTATCATCATGAAAAAAAAAACAAATCTCAATGCAAATTTAATTGTGAAAAAATATTAAGTATCAAATGATTCAAATATTTTGTATTTAATTAAGTAAGTTATACCTTCCTTATATTTTAATATATATGATATAAGTTTATGTTTTGTACCTTTTAAGTATATCATATTTTTTTAGATATTATGATATAAGTTTGTTTTATATATTTTTAGATACATCATATATTATTTAAATGTGATGTATAATACATGTTATAAATTTTTATATGTATGATATATCTTTTATGTTTTTTATTTTCTGAACGCGTCATATATATACATTTTAGACATATGATATTTTTTAAAAAAATAATACATGTTATGTGTTTTTATATATATTATGATATACTTTTTTAGATGTATTATATATACTACATGAATAATTTTTTGCAGAATTTTTTTATAAGATCGGTTTTGACCACGGTAACAACGACAAAGAAGAAGTAAAGGTCACGGCAACAACGGCGAAGAGCCCGTGTCGGCTATGTCAATACCGGAGCTCCACACCTACTCTTGAGGCTACATCCATGGTGATCTATCGAGATGCACCGCCATCCAAGAAACATAGTCGATGACGGCGGTGTACAAGGGCAGTATAGTGGTGGCGGCCCACGAGTACGCAAAATCAAGAGGAAGAAGACAACGAATGTCATGTTTGGCGGCAAATTCTAGCAAATGTTTTCTTTTTAGTCTTAAGGTTGTTAATTGTGTCATGTGTAAGTTGCAGCGAGCTCAATTTTCTTTTCTTTTTTTCTAAGCAATATATTTTTTGTAATTCATTTACTGAATATATCATTCAATTATAAGTTCCAATTCAGAAAAAGATAAAAAAATATAGAAAGGTATTTTTTCCAAACCTCCTTAGTTTAATCTCCCTTCATATTTTTGGATTCTTCAATAAAAATTCTGACGTGGATTGTATTTTTTCTGTAAACTAAACATAACTCTCCATTGTTAATTTTAACATATTTGGAATATTTTAAAAACCCCTTGAACGTTTAGAACAATAACTAATACAAATTTAACACAACATACGATGTATAGTTAACATGCAATTAATATTGATATATACATAACGTTGTAACTGAAAAAAAAAAATCTTATGTCATGATATAATTACCAAAAATCTCGATCAACATTATGTGCAATTAATGTTGACTTATATAATATTTATATATTAATAATTTTTTTAATAATAATATATGGTGATATACACGATGTGCTTCAATTATCGTGCTAATAATCACATTTTATTTTAATTGAACATGATATTTGTTAATATTAATTATCCAAAACCAATCCTGGAAAGTATTCATTGTGGATATTATGTGAATAGATAAATGCGGGATGTGACTAATTTTTATTTGGAGTATTTTCAAATAACTCCCTAATTTTTTATTTTGTATTTTACAAAAATTCCTCAACTTTCTGAATAGTCCAAAAATCTCCCCCAATTAAGATTTGATTTTCATTTACCTCCTTATAAGGTTAAATTGAATGTTAAAAAAAATTTGAACCAAAATACCCTTATGTTTTTCGTATTTAATTTTATTAAACATTTTTTTGTTTTATTAATTAATTCAAAAATCTTCATAAATATTTTTTAACATATACTAATTTTAAAAATTATATATCATGTACATAATCTTTATATTTCATTTATTATATATTTTATCAAACTAACTAACATTAAATAATAAAATAATAAACAACAATATAAAAAATAATAAAATATCTTGCCAAAATAATACTATTTTAACATTTAGTTTTAATTGTCATTAGTTATTAACAAAAATAGTATTTTTTGTCAAAACTATGCATTATGATGTAGTTGTTATATGTTGTTTATTATTTGATTATATGTTAATTGTTTCACATGTACAACATCATTTTGTAAATATATAATGTTATAAATAACTAATACTATCGCAAGATCTGACATGACTTAACATAGAATAATTAAAAAAAAAATCCAACAAATGACTACTTTACTCTCATTTATAATGTTTGTTATTTTGTGCTCTTATTTATTAATATTAATTTTTCATAAGTTATGCATGAAAAATTTTATATATAGAAAATCATAATCTCTTCAATTGGTAACAATCATAATATTTTAAAAACAACTTGTATAATACCTGTGGAATCATGATATTAAAAATAATATTTTTCAAATTTTAAATTGGATATCCTTGTCTAGCATAGAAGAAGAAAATTTCAAATATGAAGATAGAATACCATTCTTTGAGCATATTTTGTTTTATTTTATTTATAATATTCATTATCATGAGAGAAAATATGAGTAACTTTATTTATTTATGTTTTATATTGTATTCATTTTTGTAGAGCAATGATATTGGGGGTTGCTTTCATAATCATTAATTACTATCCATTTTAGATATTGGGGGTTGCTTAGGTGGTAAAAATTGCGGGGTGCAACACATTAGTGCGGAATGATAATATTGTTTATGTACAAAATAATAAATAGCAATCATTATAAATGAGTTAGTTCTTGTAATAAAGTCACTCTAAATTAATTAAGGGCCATGTATTAAAATCAAATATACAAATATCAGGTTCCATTGATTACAATTTACACATATTTTTTCACCCATTCTTATCATTCAATTTTACAGGATTTTTTTAAGAAATATAAAAGTGAATATTTCAAAATACTGAAATAAATCCCATGAGACATTTGTTTTCAAAATATTAGAAAATATCAAAGGATTAATTAAAATAAGCCCTAATTATATGGGAAAATCTAAAAAGGTGAATTATAAATTGGCATGTAAGTTTGTAACTCGGTTTAAAATTTTGTTTTTATTTTTATTGTTGGTCGTGAGACAAGACACAGATCTCGTATATCCCCTATTTTCTACGCAACATGGTTGCTTTGTTACCACCCTTCTCTCAACTCAATGTCAAAGTGTAAGTGTAAGGAAGAAAAATTGGGAAACCAATTTGCACAAATAAATAGAGGCCTTCAGTTAATATATTGTATCCACCAAATCGTGATGTTGTCATAATTACATCACGATTAAACGAGAGTTTTAATTTGCATCTAAAATATCTTTCAATTAATTTTGTAATTTTAATTTGATTATTTTAATTGAAAATTAATTCATTAGACCATCGATTAGTTTAATGAAAAATTAATTAATTGGATTTTTAATTGTATTTTATTTAAGTGTTAATTGAATGCTTAATTAATTGGGTGCAAATTGAGGGATCAATTGGTAAGCATGAAAAAATGATGTCACGCTTAATTGATTTGGTGGGTAAATTTGGGGAGAGCAGTATAATTTTCCAAATAAGTATGTCTACATGAATCCCCTAAATGAGCTGTCCACGTTGTACATCGAGTTTAATTACATTATTAATGCTCCAAATTACCATCTTGTCTCGCTCTTCGAAGCTCGAAATAAGTGGTGAGGAATGTCATTTAGGCAATTTCATTTGTACCCCCACAAAATTTCAAAATATTATATATATACCTAAAAATATCACATGTATCCATGTAAATTATAGAACAAATTTAAATTTAAATTTTGATTTTCGAAGAATTAAATCTCTAAAGTTTTAATTTGATCGATTAAATCTTTAAATTCTTTACCGTGATCTAGTTAAGTCTTTTCATTATTAAGTGACCACTACACTGTTAAATTTTAATATGACAAATTATTACATGATACCAAAAAATATTTTATTTACAAAAATGGTTGTAGTTTACTGGTTAAAATTCCACGTTGTGGTCGGGAGACGTGGGCTCGAATCCCAGCATCCACACAATTAATCTTTTTTTTTCCTAAAAAAATGAATCCATAATTTTTTCATTTTTAATTTAATGGTGAATTGATGTTTTCAATTCAAAAAATTAATAATCATAAATCAATATGGGAAATTAAAAAATCCCTAACTTTTCTTGATATTCAAAAAAAATCCCCAACTTCTTCGAAACTCCAAAAGAAAACCTCTCTCAAACTTTTCATTTTCATCTAACCCCTTGTCATATTATATTTTTTCTAAATGACCAAATTACCCTTCAAACAATTTTTTATTCTTAATAATATTAATAGTAAATATTAAATAATGTATTGAAATAAAAAAATAAATTTAATAATTTATAATAATAAGTGAATTATTGTTAATAATAATAGCAGTGGTAATAATTTGAATTAATAATAATATCATTTTTTGGAAATTTTCTATAAATAATAATAAAACAAATTTCTAAAAAATAAAAAAATACACATTAAATAATATAAAATAGTATTTTATTCTAAAAAATTCGATTTAAAAAAAAATTTGAAATATAATACTAATTTAGCATTTAGTTTTAATGTTCATTCATTGTTAGTAAAATTAGTTGTCGAACTGCAGAAATTGAAACTAGCAGCAATACATACTTTGGCAATAAATACTATTTTAGAAACTATTTTTTTTCTTAACAATTATTGTAAATTAAAACAAAATGCTAAAATAGTATAATTTTGGTAAGATATTTTCAGGGATATTATTTTTATATCCTTGTTTATTTTATTATTATTTAATGCTAGTTTTGTATGAGAAAATATATAATAAATGAAATATTGAAATTATGTATGAAATATAGTAAATTAGTATATGTTAAAAATATTTATGGAAAATTTTAAATTAATAAATTAATAAAAAAGAGGTCTAATAAAATTAAATATATAATATTTAGGAGTATTTTGGTCCAAATTTTTTTGAACACCATGAAATTTCAACACAATGAAATAAATGAAAAATGAAATCTTGTTTGGAGTTTTTTTTTTAAGTATCTAAAAGGTAGGGGGGTTTACAAATTCAAATTAGGGGGTTATTCAAAAAATTTCCATCATATTATATTTGTTATGCCCACATTAAAATAAAATATTTTCTTTTTTAATTAAATGATGAATCGATAATTTTTATTCAAAAAATCAATAATTATAAATCAAATATTATATTTATTATGTCAACATTAAAATATAAATTCCTTTGGATATTCTTTAGTTTTGAACTAACTCCATATTAAAATCATGTACTTTTGTTCAAGAATATCTATCATGTAAAGATGATTTATGTAATATTGCGTCTAAAGAAAAACTATATTGAAAAAATATATAAACATACTGAAATTTTACTAATATATTATAAAATTATAATTATTTTTCATTATAAAAAAAACACAGTATTGCCCCTTTCTGGTAGTTTATTATAAGAAGATAGACTTGAATAAAACATCACAATAATCTGCTCAACTATCTGAACTCAAGCAATGCATTTTATTGTTATAAAAAGACATTTTAAATTAGTAGTTTATTATTATTTTTTTAATCCTGATATTTGTCGTCAAAATCATATTCATGATTTTTTTATTACCGTGTTCTCCTTCCATAATAAATGAAAAGAAATATTTCAATAAAAAATGTAGTTTAGTCGAAATATTTCTTAATATGAAAATTAATTATTAAAAATCAAAAAAAATATCGTGCAATATGTCCTCTCCACACTAGATTTATTTCAAAATCAGATCTCCTAACATGGCTCATTAAATTAAAAATAATAATTATCGATTCAGTTCTTCTTGTGGAAAAAAAAAAATTAAATAGTTTGGCTGCTGGGATTCGCCCATGTCTCTACGGCCACAATGTGGAATTATAATCACTAAACTATAGCCACATTTTTAATTATTGATTCATGGCAACACAAAATTATTGTCTTGTTCACAATTTTATAAAGAGAAATTTTATTTTCTTGCTGCCTCAAAAAAATCAATAATGATAAACACCTAAATTTCGTACCTAAATTTCATTTAGAAACATACGTGACAAATCACAATGCAGTCACATCAAACTTTTAAATGAAAATAAAATTTTATAAATTCTAAATTTGATTGTCACGTGTATTTTTAGGTGCAAATCTAGATACAAAATTTAGGTGCATATGATTATTGCAAAAAAATATGACGACATCACTTTTTTTTCCAATTACTCTGAATTAATTCGATCGTACTTATTTAATGTGATCTTATTAGTTAATTATGTCACTAATTAAGATCATTTAATTACAGACACTTAATTAGGGTTTAGATTTGTTTTTTTGCCACTCAATTAAGATTTAGTTTAACGATGATGACGTTATCGAGATTTTTTTTAAGGAAATGGTGGAGACAAATATATGCCTTCTTTTATAAATATAAGTTAGAAATATTTTCAAAACCAACGATAAAAATATGAAAATATATTATTTGAACATCAAGATAATTCACATACTTTTCTTCATAATTTACATACTCTATTCATATCCATTTTGATTTTTGAGGACCTAAATAATTCAAACTTTGGAGATACAGAAAAAAGAGATCGTGAAATTGGAGCGTGAAATTTGAGGGAGAGCGAGAAATTTTTCGGATAAATTATATTAGGAAGACAATTAGGGCATGTTTGGAGGTTGGAATATTGAGTAGGAATTTGATTTTGTAGTGAAGCAAATTCAAGTTTCTTGTTTGGTAGGCGCTCAAAAAGTAGAGTTAATTTTGCATAACTTTTTTCATATATTGAGATGTTGTAAAATTTCAATCCATAAAATTGTAGAATACACAGATGCGGAAGAATATTAAATTACATTAAATGTATGTTAAAGTTAATATTTTTTCTTCCACGCTTAATTGTTTGTGAATAATTAATACATTCTATAATTAATGAATAATGATAATTGAAAATTCTCAATACAAAGTCAATCAATATGTAAATGACATTCATTGCTATTTAAGTTAACTCATTGATTTATTAATAAATATCTAAAATTATATTGTTCATAAAATTATATATGTTATAATATTACTACTATTATATAATTTTTATTATTATATTAATTATATTATAATAATAAAATATTAATTAAATTATAATATGTAATAATAGATAAAATATAATACTATAATAATATAAAAGTACATTTAATATTTTTATATTATTATTATATAATTGCTAATATTGTAGTAATTATATTGAAATAATGACATAATTATAATATATTATATATATTAATAGATAATATATGATATATGATATTATAATAATAATAATATATATGATATATGATATTGTAATAATTATAGAAGGAAAGCACGAGCATTGAAAGAAATCATGAATATCATTTGATGGGAAGTATACTGATTAGAGAAAGAAAAAAAACACTATGTTACACGAATACTTCAAAACTCAAGCCGTATTGTATCAGATACTCCACGTGACGTATCCGAATATTTTATTTCAAAATAATATCATATACTTCACAGATGCTTTCGGATACTTATAACGCATCAAAATTGTACATGAAACAAAAATATAAATTTGGAATCCAAATAAAAGAATAATATATAAAAGTAAATAAATAAATATAATAAACATTTACTTAATACGAAGTTATTTATGTATAACAAAAATTTAGTATACTTTACGTCAAAAATATAATATATAAAAAATAAAAAATATATATTACAATTAATGAAATAATAAAAATATTATATATAATATATGTATCTTATGTTTTCCTGAAAATTGCCGTATCGTCGTATCTGTATCATGTTGGATATGATAACCGTAACCGTGCAACATAGAAAAAACACAATCATGATAGAAAAATATCACATGTTTTGATATTTGATTTTTTTTTCCACGTCATATGTCGTGTTATCAGGTTATTTAACAACCACGTAATTGATTTAACGTGCAATTTAGTAATTATATATGAAAAAAATTTGAACTAGATAAAAATTTAAATAAATCAAAATAATTTTTTAGAAGATACATGATCCGAACAAAAAAGCCGAGGGGCTACGTTTTCACCTTTTTATCTATTTTTAATACGACAAATATCATGTTTGTCGTATTAAAAGTTTAATAATAATAATTATTGTCCTTTTTCACTTTTCTCTCTCTTTTTTAATACGATACATATTATGTTTGTCGTATTACAAAAATCAACAATAATAATAATAATATTTTTCTTTCGTAAAGAAAAAGAAAATAAAGATCCAAAAATTTTCTAGCAAGTAATCTGGTTTCCCTCAAACTCACACGAGTCCGGCACCAACACAAAACACACTACAAACGGCAGAGTTCATCATGCCCCTTTACTCCCCTCTCGACGCTCTCTATCATCGACATATTATATTCTCTCATGCAAACAAACATAATTTCAATGTTCCAGAAATCGCTCGGCGCTCGCTGGTCGGCAGACGACCATTAAGCGCCAAGGATGATTAATCGGGATTAATCGGGAATCTCGGCGGACCTCGGCGGATTTTTATTTTTTTATATTTAATATTTAAATTAATTAAACAAAATTACAAATCACAGTTTTTTTAATAAGTTTTAAATAATTTAAGTAACAAAATACACTACGTCACTAAACTAACATAAACTCAAATAATATATATATATATATATATATATATATATATATATATATATATATATATATATATATATATATATATATATATAATATTAAAAATATGAAAAAATTTAGTCCAAATATATATTTTTGAATAGTATCCGACAAACGATCGTTTTCATTATTGATGTCTAATTATTTTGATGTCAATGGAAATTCATTGCCAATCCATAACAAAAACGATCATTATTTTGAATAGTATCCCACAACCTCTCATAATATTTGATTTTTTGTGCTTCACATTCAACCAACTAGACTATGGACCCGTTGGCAATTAAAAAAAATTAAAAAAAAAAAATATACATCTAAAAATCGGCTCGGCGGTGGCTTGGCGGTCTTGGCGGCCGCTTGGCGGAAATCCGCCAAGCACAAAACGCCAAGGGTTTATCTCGACGGCGGACCCTCGACTACCGATTAATCGGTGATTAATCGGCCGCCAAGGCCGATTTCCAGAACACTGCATAATTTATGTTGCACGGATACATATACGAGGTATCGTATCCGACACGATACGGATACGACGATACGATAATTTTCATTAGAACATAGGATACGATACGTCTATTATACATAATATTTTATTATTTTAGTGATTGTAATTTATATATTTAATATTTTTATACATTATATATATATGACATAAAATATATTAAAAATTTGTTTTTACATAAATATTTTTTATTAAATAAGTGTTAAGTATTCGGAAACACCCAAAAAATATTCGTTATTATTTTAAATTAAAATATTTGAATATGTCACGTCTTGATTTTTAAAGTACAAGACCAAACATACAAACTTGGTACACATAACAAAGTATATTTATACACACACATGTTCTCATTCCCTTGCTCACGTGTATGGTTACGCCTCTCACCGTAACCCTTGCCCCACCCTTCTTCAATCCTCTCAAATATCCATCTTTACGCACACAAGGTGTATGATTAAATGTCTACACCATTACTATATCTTTAACAGTCTGTGTAACGACATACAAATTTATGGGTCGATAAAGAGTAGGGAAAAGAGTATACAATCTGTGTGCCTCTTCAAATCACCAGCTTTACCTCTCCAGTTCTTGATTTTCTTCCTCTCCCTCTACCCTGCCACTCTCACTCCTCAATTTTCTCCCCCTTCCAAAACCTCGCCTTCACCTCGCCTCACCTCAACTCAATCCATCGTTTTCCACTCCGAATTCCAAAACTCGACCCCGACCACTACCCCGACCACTACCCCGACCACCCTTTTTAAATACCCACAACTTCGATTATCGAATTCACCTTTCTTCCTCACTGTTCTGTTCAAGTTTGATGAGAGATGGCCACTTGTTCCAGAGGGGTTTCTATCAGGCCATTTGGTATCAAGAATCGACTCAAAATCGGTTCCAACCATGGCACATTGGAAATGCAGGACTGGAGAAAGCGGTTCGCGCGGAGTAACAACCGTGCCATGGCGGTGTCGGGATCGCCCAAGTCCCGTCCTCTTCTTTCCTTCAATTATCCTCGGTACCAACTAATCTTCTTCTCTCTTTTCAATCTTTCTTCTTTGCAATTCTTGAAGTCTAAAAGACATACATTGCTACTCCAATCTTTGAACTTGGGTTACTGTTACTGTACCTGTACCTGTACCATCTTTCACCAACAATAACCTGTAATTGGTACCGACAGTAATCTCGATTTTGTTCTGTTCATACAGTACTTCTCAGAGGCTCTCGAAAACCCAAGATTTTCACTTGCGGTGCAGTCCAAAGAACTCAGCTCCTCAATCTCGCGACACTCCCCCAAAACGAGGTCCTCAATTTCATTCCCCCAATTCATTGTTTCGATTTCGTAATTTCACAATGGCTAATTTGTAATTTTTTCAATTTAGATACTGGGATTGCGAGTGAGAAGGATTGGGGAATAAACATGCTCGATGAAGTGGTGAAGGAAGGCGGTACCAACGAGGATGGGAGTACCTGGTACAGAGAGAATGGAGAGGATTTAGGCGAAAATGGATTCAGGTGTCGCTGGACTCGCATGGGCGGTCAGAATCAAGACGGTTCTGTCGAATGGAGAGAAACAGTTAAATTTTTGTTTTATTAATTAAAATATTTAAAATAAAATATATTTACTCGTCTTTTTTTTTGACGTGTTTTTTGTTAGTGGTGGGAAAAATGTGATTGGACCGGTTATAAAGAACTCGGTATTTTCTCTTTGTATCTTTTATTGCTTATTTTTTTAATTTGATTCGTCAATTAATTTTTTATTATTAATTTGATTATTTTTTTGGTTTTTAATAGGTGCGGAAAAATCAGGGAGTAATGGCGAAGGAGATGCGTGGTGGGAAACATGGAAAGAAGTTCTGTACCAAGATGAATGGAGGTACGAATAAATTTATCAATTTTATAATTTTTAATTTGATAATTTTTTTTGGTTGATAGCAATCTTGCGAGGATCGAAAGGAGTGCAGAAAAGCAAGCCAAATCCGGTACTGAGAGTGCTGGGTGGTACGAGAAATGGTACACTCTTTTTCATTCTATCCTAAAATAAAATAAATTAATTAAATTAAATATTTTTGTTGATTTTATAAGGTGGGAAAAACACGACGCAAAAGGATGGACCGAAAAAGGAGCGCATAAATATGGGAAATTAAACGAGCAATCTTGGTGGGAAAAATGGGGCGAACATTATGATGGTCGCGGCTTCGTTCTCAAATGGTACCTTTATTATTATTTTAATTGCATAAATTGATTCGAGGGGTAATTTCGTAATTAATTAATTACAGGACGGACAAGTGGGCAGAGACGAAAGTGGGTACGAGATGGGGTGATAAATGGGAAGAGAAATTTTTCGCTGGAATCGGTTCGAGACAAGGCGAGACTTGGAGCGTTTCTCAATCTGGCGAACGCAAGTGTTTATTTATTTATTTCAAATTCACCCCTTACAAAACATAATTATATTTATTTCAAATTTTATAGGGTGGTCGAGAACTTGGGGCGAAGAGCATTTCGGCAATAAGTATGTAATATTATTAATTTATTTAATGTTTTTATATTTTTTAAATTAATTTTTTTTTGGATAATTTAGGAACGTACATAAATATGGGAAAAGCACAACGGGAGAGAATTGGGATATTTTTGTCGAGGAAGAAACTTATTACGAGTAAGTCCAATAATAGATTAAATATTTAAAAAAAATAAAAATAAATAAATAATTAATGAGTTGATAAAGGTCGGAGCCGCACTATGGATGGGGTGATGTGGTGGGAGATTCGACCCAATTATTATCCATAGAACCCCCAGAAAAGCCACCTGGCGTGTTTCCGGGTTTCGGGTCGTCGATGGCTAAGCAAACGGATGATCCGCCAGAGCCGAAGCGGCCTCCCGAAGAATGAATGATGATATATATTTTATTTTTTTTTATTTTTTTTGCAAGGATAAAGGCCCGTGGGAGATTCAACAATAAATATAATTTCGTTTTGCAAGGGTAATTTCGTTTTTGCTGAAGTAGGGCGAACCATTTTTTGTTATTGTTGGGTTGGGAATTGGGCCAATTTATTCAAGAACTATTTTTTGTATAAAAACGAAATTACCCTAATTTTGATTCATCGTTTGTTATTTTTGTTGTTTTTTTGGTATAGTTTTTATTTCCTTTGATTTTCTTGGCAAGTTTGTCATTAGAAGCCCAATGGGTCATAGCTCAACCCTCAAATTAACCCAAATCGTATTATGTGCCACTAATCATGCTTCCAATTGTATTAAGAAATATTATTTACCCCCTTATTCAACTTACCAAGATATTCTTTGCAGAGTAGCTTCTGAGCTTCTAGTCCGAGGTTCATTATATTTAACCCTAATTATTTTCATTAAACTCATAAATTAACATTATAAATTTCCAACTTGGTTCTTGGTTATGCTTCCAAGCTGGCAAATCTTCCAGGGACTTAGACTTTGTAATCCACCAATGCCTCATTTTCTCCATTTTTTCTATACACTGAACTTTCTTTGTTAGCCACCATGAATATAGCCAAACACATCATTATTGGCTCGGTCCATCACGAACCCATTCTGCCGTATAGAACGGACCACAACCTGGTCCCATCCCGCTATTAATCAGTCAATCCAAGTCCTCATTTTGCTTACTTCTCCTCTCCTCCTCCTCTCTTCCATAAAAGACCACCACACAAAGTCACAAACTCAATATCAATCCGACAAAACCATGAATTCTTCTTCGTACACCGCCACGATTCTCCTACTCCTTTGCGGCTTCGGGGTAGCCTCTGAGGTGGCCGAATTTAAGTGTAGCGCGACGAAACCTGCCACATGTCAGAGTTTGATTAGCTACGTGTCGACTAACGAGAGCACCTATGCCAACATCACTTCCCTTTTTCAAGTTTCCTTCTCGTCCATTCTCGGTGCGAATAACCTCCTCGCTGATAAAACCCCGATAAACAAAAGTGTAAAAGCGGGTTCTATTGTAAGGATCCCGATTCCATGCAAGTGTTCTCAAGGAATCGGTCGATCTGATAAAATTCCCGTGTACACCGTCAAAGCTGGCGATGGGCTCGATGCCATTGCGAGATACACGTTCGACCAGTTCGTGAACTATACAGAGATTGCGAGTGCGAATAATATCTCGAATCCGAATCTTATTGAGCTGGGTCAGAAGTTGTGGATACCTTTGCCGTGTAATTGTGATGACGTGGAAGGCGATGAGGTTGTACACTTGGCGTACCAGGTGGCGTCTGGTGATACGGTGACTGGTATAGCGACCGAGTTCGGTACTACCGAATCAACTCTGCTCAAATTGAACGGGATTGCCGATCCGAAGTCGCTTAACGCTGACCAAATCCTTGATGTGCCTCTCAAAGGTATGGAATTTGAATACTTTTGAATTTTTATTTTTATTTTGTTATTGTTTTCATTGGTGTTATCCACATAGATTAAGTGTGAATTATTTTAGTTAGATTGAAGATATGTAGGGATACTTTGTCCTATTTTATTAGAACCAATCATGAAAAGAGAGAGTGATGTTGGTGCGAGAGCTATATTTAAATTGTCAAGGACAATATAATCGAACTGAAAATAAATAATACATTGTACATGTTATATTGATTTCAATTAAATAAATTATTTGATTTCCACTATATAATTTAAATAAAATCCAATGAAACAAATTTGATTTTGAAATGTATTTAATGATGAATTATGTCATAAATATTTCTAGCAGTCACTACTTTTAAATATTACGATGAATATGATAGAAATTTTTATTTTTCATGAAATTAAATAAACAATATTTTTGGTCGTTAAAAATTATATTTGTATGGTTGAAATGTTAAATATTTTTGAAAAGATAAACTTGATTATAATTTTGAAAACTAAATCTCCTAATTCCAAACAAAAAAAATATAATATAAATTTCGTGTTCTTAAATATACATATATATTAGTTACTAGTCATGACTCATACATCACATCGTTATATTATTCTGTAGTGGAATTTAGATGATAATATTCCATATGAAACCGCAACTCAGATAGAGACTTGGTGACTTTGAAGTTTGAACGTGGATTTGGCTTTTTTTTATTATGAATTTGATTTCATCCTCGATTTCCCCTCTGATTGTGGCCTAGAAAAGTCCTTCATAAGAATAGAAAAATAAGAAGTCTCGAGTCAAACAATGACATTCAAAGTTCAAACTCACATTTTATTCTTTTTGCCTAACAAAAATTAGGAAACAAAAGGGAATTTTACTGGAAAATTTTGAGTCGTATACACCTTTAAAAAATTATTAACAAAAAAACCCAAGTTTCAAACATAATTGCAAATGTAGAGTCCGGATCTTTTAGTTTGCAATAACATCAAGGGAAATTTACATATTTACCCCTTGTTAAATCTAAAATTACATATTTACCCTTCTTAAAATGAAAATATCATATTTACCCTTTGTTAAATCTAAAATATCATATTTCCCCAAAAATTAAAAACCATCAAATTCCTCCGTTAAATTTAACGGTCAATCTTTAAAATTACTATCTTACCATTTACATAATTACCCTTCTAAAAACCTAAAATATCATATTTATCCTTTTAAAAATAAAAATATCATATTTACCCTTTTCAAAACAAAGATATCATATTTACCCTTTCGAAACAAAATATCATATTTACCGTCCAATTTAAAACAAAAAATAATATAATTTAGTTTCTCTGTTTTCTAAATCCTATTATATTTTTTATAATTTGATTTCCCAATTATAATTTAAATAATATTACAGTAATGATATTTTTATTTTGAAAAGGGTGAATATGATAATTTTATTTTTAAAAGAGTAAATATGATATTGAGGTTTTTAGAAAGGCAAATATGTAAAGGATAAAATATTTAAAGGTTGGCCGTTAGTTTTAACGGAGAAATTGGACGGTTTTTAATTTTTGGATAAATATGATATTTTAGATTTAACAAAGGGTTAATACGATATTTTAATTTTAAGAAGGGTAAATATGTAATTTTAAATTTAACTAGGGGTAAATATGTAAATCCCCCTAACATCAAACATGCCTCGCTCTCTCTCCGTTTCTCACACTCTGCCTCTCTTAAATTCTCAAATATTTAAAGATATGTATTGTGCCCCCATATTTCATATATAATCATATTTCATATATAATGATTGACATAATTAAATTTATTAATATATAATTAGCAAATAAATAAATTAATAATGAATGTAAATTGGTTTACATATTGTTCATCCTATCTTAATTAATATATGTATCGTATTAGATACGATATTTTTATTTGAATCATTGCAACATAGTATGTATATGATAATTTTTTTTAACAAAGTAAAATAACATAATTGTACCGTCAAATTAACAAGTAATTATATATATTTTGTACAAGTAAATTATAACAAATCATATTTGTTTATCAAATAATAATTTGTTCACATTATAACTTTTTTGAAAATAATATATAATAATTATTGTTTTAAATAATATTTGTTTTTCAAGATTTATTCAAATGAAATACTACAAATTAAATCAAGATTATAATTTAAAAATACCCATGATTCAAAAATTAACATATAGTAATTGTTAAAGAAATATATAATATTATTGTCGAGAAATATATATTAATTTTTATCATTATTTTTCCCAACATATTTGTACAAAATAATTTTGAAAAAAATTTGCAATTGTTGTTTAAAAACAAATCTCATTTCCTACCATTTATGGAAAAAGAACACAATACAAATTAAACCATGGGAACGAAATTATTTTGTATTGTGTTTTTTGTTCCCACCATATATAACCATTTTGAATAAATCTAGGAAATAAATATTATTTAAAACAATAATTACTATATATTATTTTCAAACAATGTGAACAAATTAATATCTAATAAAAAATATTTTTTTATTATTTTTTTTTAGAAAAATATAATATTACTTGTTAGTCTGGTAGTACAATTAGGTTATTTTACTTGGTCAAAAAATATTATCGAGTACATAGTATGCTGCAAGGTTTCAAATGCAAATATCGCATCTAATATGATATGAACGTGTCCGTACGAAAATATCGAATATTTGCAACATATCATATTAATTAAGATATGATGAATAATAGCATGTAGAACAATTTATATTTATCAATTAATATAAATTATTTGTTAATTATATATCACATATTAATAAAATTTAATTATGACAATTATTATATAAAGGATGTTTCGGTCAAATATGGGGGCACCTGCACATCTCTAATATTTGAGAGAGGGAGTGTGTGAGAAATTGAGAGATAGTGGGAGTCCCAATTTTTTTGTTATTACGTTAGAAACTTAAATTTTTTTAAAGTGTATACTACTCAAAAATTTACAATTTTATTTACAAAATTTGTGAACTATTCTGAATATTTTAAAAAATATAGTGTTCGAATACCGGTACCATATCATCGATCATGAAATTAGCTTAGCCAGCTCTGACAATTGGTATTTTTTTCGCAGCATGCCAATCATCTATTAGCACCAGTTCACCCGATTATGGATTACGCTTATCAAATGCAACCTATGCAGTTACTGCCGGTGGTTGCGTCCGTTGCAGCTGCAGTTCACCAGATTATAAGTACGCCCCTCTCTCGATTTATCAAAATCTTGCAATTATTTATTTACGAACATAAAATCAACTCTCAATTTGTCAAATTGATGGTTCTTTTTCCTTAACATCATTTAACTTTGTTTTTTTTTAAATAAAGGCGCCTCAATATAAAATTCCTTCTCCACCCGCTAATTTTAGATCGGTACTTTAATTTGCAGACTAGATTGTAAGATAGACCATTCAAGAAGTATCGGACTTGCTTGTAATGCAGCGACTTGCTTCGTTGGAACCAACTCAAGTATCGGACTCGGCGGAACATTAACAATTGGTTGCAATTCCACCACGTGTGAATACGCTGGCTACACGAACACTTCGCTTAGTTCCTTCAACATTCTTACAAATTTCACGGCGGACCCGGATCACTCGCACTGCGTCAGTAAGTACTCCATAAACATTTTATGTTTGATTTATTAATATTAACTATGTTGATGAGTTTCATAATAGATAAAACAGGTGGCTCGTCTTGGGGTACAACGCGGACTTCGTCTGATTGGATGAATTTTGCGATCTTCTTGCATATGATATTGATATGGGTATGCTTTATGTGATCGGATACGCCGAAATTTTTAATATTAGTTCGAATTATTTGTGTTGTATTATTCGCATGATTATTTTTTTACAAGAGTGTATGTTGGTTTTTGTTAGTTAATAAAGCATAGATTTTTGTTTTGAGGTTTTGGTGGTTAGTAAACACTTGATGAATTAAACTGTTTGTTTAATACCAGCAAGCACCTTCAATCCAAATAAATTTAAATAGATTGAATTTAAACATGGTAATTTGATTTGATTTTATTAATAACGAACATTTTTTTCTGTACATAGTTGATAATAAATATTAATTACCTTAATTATAAAATTAATAAATAAAGTTATATAAAAAATTCTCAGTTCGTTTATAAAAATAAATGAAGATTATTCAAACTACATAATATCAAAGTTTTCTATATAACAAAGAATCATCACTAAATTAAAATACATACTACCTATCAAAGAGTTTTTGGAGAAAAAAAAATACATATTTATGATCCGTAAGAGTACCACTACAAATATTTAACCAAAAGAATTAGTATCCATATTTATCTCCCTACCACAAAAATACTATGTTGCACGGATACGGGTACGGGTATCGTATCCGATACGATACGGATACGGCGATACGGCAATTTTTGAAAAATCACGGATACGGATACGGCTATATAGTTATTATTTTAATATATTTATATTATATATAATAAATAAATAAATAATAAATTAAATAATATTTTTAAATTAAATATCATAACAATAAAAAAAAATCAACATAACAATACAAGTATCATAAAATTATCTTAAATTATTTTAGAAGTATCCTAAAACTAGTTTTAGAAGTATCCTAGAAGTATCCTAGAAGTATCATATACAAATTATTTAAAAATATTATGGGCCAAAACATATATTGGGCCGAAGTATCCTAAATGGAGTATCCCAGCCGTATCCTAAACGTATCCCAGCCGTATCCTGCCGTATCCCCGCCGTATCCGAAAAAAAATAATATTAAAAAATTCGGATACTCCACGTGGCGTATCCGATACGTATCGCAGCCGTATCGCACCCGTATCCGTATCGGATACCCGTATCCTCAGGATACTTCGGCATTTTTGGAGTATCCGCGTAACATTGCTGAAAAATATGATTACTACTATTACTATATATTCTAGCAAAAATGCATCGCAAAATTAAATGGGTTTATATGTGAAGTGGGGAAAGAAATCAAAATAAAAGGGTCTTTTAAGAAGAGAAGATAAAAAATATTGATTTTTCAAATTATGGAGGAAAAGATCATCTGTGACTGTGAGTATAAATAAATCCAATCTAAAATATTTATTAAAGATTTTTTTGTATAAATCGTGAATAACAAACAAATTAAAAAAAACTTTTTTCATATTTCTCATTACTTAGATATTACACCAAATATCGAGAGCCCGATTTTTATTGCAAGGTTTGAATTTATTAAAGATTTTTATCGCACAGATTGATTTTTTTTAAAAAAATGGAAAAATGACACAGTTCAAGAAATTTGTTTAATACCACTTGTAAAATTATACAAAACTAATTACATAAAAGTTCAAAAAAATCAAACCTCAGAACAAACCACACAATCAACAAATGACATCAAACCTAAGCGCAGCCTAGCTATAACTATCAAAATTATCCAAATTATGATTGTACATAAATATAAGCATCAACAGATCAAATGTAAAATAAACGGAGGGAAGAAAAACACATACCTGAACCGAAACAATAAAAATTATTTACGAGGTATCGTCGAAGATCTCTCAAAATCGATTATAGCAAAACGTTCTTTACGAGGGATCCATCATATATTAACGACTCCATTTATTGGAAATGGTCCCATTCTCAAAAAACGTTTAGATTGGGACCATTTCCAATAAATGGAAACATGGACAAACACCAAAACCGGGTGTGACGGTACCAGAAAACGAGATGTCCTCTAAAATTACGTGCATTTGATTGGTTATGTTTCCTAAATTACGAGGAACCCACCCGGTGCAAATCTGGACAAACACCAAAACCGAAATACACAAATGAATCCATCTTAAATATTGGGATGCTCTATTTTCTGCGATCATTTGGAACACATGGAAGGAACGCAACGCTCAAATTTTCAACTCCCAGAAAATGACGCCAACGAGTTTCCAAAAAATTCATAAACGCAAGGCCCGGAACATGGAAACACCACGATTCTTGTTTAAATTCTCATATATGTAATGTTGGCATGTATTTAATGTTGCGTAACGTCCGGAACACGGAAGCATCATCGGTAATGTTGCCATGTATCAAATATTTGTGAATTCTTGTATTTTTCAACTTTACTGGAGGTATTCTTGCTCCGTTTCAGATATTATTCATAATTGAAATAAAAAAAAAATTAATTTTAATGCAAATATAATATTTTTTATTTTGGAATGAAAATAATATTTTCTTGTATTTTTATTAGATATACATGAATTATGTTTTATGACAATAAAGAGAATTGTTTTTTTTTTTTTTTAAAAAGTGTAATTGGCAGGTTTCGGGCTCGGGCATACCTTCACAACGAAAATAAAAAAAATCTTAATTTTAATGCAAACATAATATTTCTCATTTTGGAATGAAAATAGTATTTTTCTTGTTTTTATGAGATACGCATGAGTTATGTTTCATGAAAATAAAGAAAATTGTTTTTGTAAAAAAATAAAAAAAAAATTGTGATTGGGCGGTTTCGAACTCGAGTGCTCGGTATCAAGTACACCAATCGTTACCAACTACGCCACATGATCTATGAACCTCAATTGATTGTTTTATATTAACAGTGGTCAACGCCAGACGCAACAGCCAATCCTAAGCGTTATGTGAATTAATTTATCTGAAGCCTATTTTGAAAAGAAACTCTGTATTCAATTAATTTATTTAAATGAAAATTAATATATTTAGTTATGTGATTGTGTAGTTTATCTTTGGAGACTTTATATTTTTTTTCAATACAACCAATATTCAAATCTCGGCTCGGCTTTAGATTTTTTTAACGAATGGAGGATACGACGGCAATTAAAAACAATTATGTGACCTTATTTAAATTCCCAATTCTTTTTAGTTTTTACTGATTTTTTATATCACTCCAGCAAATCAATGAATTCTAAATCAATTGGTTGGGTGGGATCCAGTGGGGTCGAGTCCTATTGGCAATGAATTTTGGGAAATTATATTATCTCTCAAATGTCCACCAAAATTTTTCCACAATAATAATTCATAATTAATTCATGAATTAGTATTTTGGATTAACGATTAATTAATAATTATTTATTTTTAATTACTTCGAATTAATCATCAATTGATATGTACCTTAATTATATATTAAAATTTTAATAATCATGAATTAATCATTAATTCAAAATACTAATTCATGGATTAATCATGAATTATTGTTGTGGGAGAATTTTGGTGGAGGCACAGTAAATGGCCTCGTGACTTTTTTCATCACTCCATCAAATTTGGCTTAACTAGAACCATATATTTTAGAGGCCATTTATCCTGCCCCCAAAACCCACCACGGGTGTGCCGATATGGGGGGATTGATTCGTATCTCCAATTCGTGTACCCAAAATTTTATTAACCGATAATTAACTTTGAATTAATCGTTAATTCAAATTTCAATTAACCATCAATTAATTTTTGGGGTGCAAATTGGGAATGGAAATTCTCCTCAAACCCATATCGGCAAGGCCAAAGTGGGTTTGAGGGGTCAAGTAAAATTACCCTATATTTTAAGGCCCCAGTCAACCGTTTTAATCCGATCCATTATTTATGGAGAGTTTAATTATTTCTTCCAATGCTCATTCATATTTACATTTTACACCCCCACAGAAAAAATGGCAGAAAACAACCCCTCTTCGCCTTCTCCATCCATGCCCTCAACTCCAACCCTAAAACGCTATTATTATCACACCTTCAATCTCATCATTATAATCCTTGTCCCAGCTATTCTCTCGTTATTCCTGTATCAACCGAAAATCTTCGACTTTGATCCCGCACCGCTTCCCCATGACTACTCGTACGGGCCTTCTGTATCTATACCGGAGAAACACGATTGGATCCTCGAAAAGACGGAACGTATAGGAGAGGGGATTTTGCACGGGCCCGAAGATCTCGCGTACGAATCGGATACTCGGTACTTGTATACTGGTTGCCGCGATGGGTGGATCAAGAGAGTTAATTTGGATAGTGATCCAGAGTTTGAGGTGGAAAACTGGGTTCGAACCGGTGAACATGGACGGCCTGCTGGTCTCGTCTTTGGATTAAACGGCGAGCTCGTTGTCGCCGATGCTTATGAGGTTAGCCTGATTCTTTTCGAGATTTAAATTTTTTAAGAATTATGAGAAAATAATATCTAATGCATAAAATTTAGTTAAACTAATTCTAATAAGTTAAATGTTAAAACTTAATGTTATTAAATAAACAGGAGAGAGTAAAATGTTGTTTTCTTAAAAATGCGTTTTTTTATTATCATTTCTTAATCAAGGCAAGAGATATTTTTTCCATTTCTCAAAATATATTATAAATTATAAATACTGGGTCAAAGTAAATAACATATAATTAATACTAGAAAAATGACCACTTTTTTGGAACTATTCACAAAATATTATTTAATGTTGACATTGTTGGCTGGCAAGCAGTTAATTGATGACGCGAGCAAAAATATTATTTTTCAATGAGTCGGCATTGTTGGGTGGCAAAAAAGTTTAGAATCTTTCAGAAAATATATCCACTTTTTTGGAACTATTCACAAAATCATGCATACTTAATACAAAAAAAAAAAAAAAAAATTCCTGAATTCTTTTAAGAAGACGTATTTTTCTAAAACATATTTTTTTTGCAGAAAAAATATTTTTTCAAAAAAATTGTTCACAATTTTTGTACCAAAACACCATTACTATATGAAAAAGTATTTCCTGAAAAAAATTCTGAAAAAATTGAATTTGGTTCCTTGATAAAAGTTTCTGGCCTTCTCTTTTCTAGAAAAATAAATTTCTTGAAACAAATTGTGAATTTTTTTTTTTTGAAGTGAAATATAATCCATGAAACATAGATATTATTGGTTTCATTTTTTTATTTGTGATACTAATGAGACTTGAATCCTTGATTTTTGGTATCTCGTGTTCAACAATTTACTACTAAACCAAGAAACCATCGGTAACAAATTCTGAACTTTGATTATAAAACTTCTTAAAGGACTACAGTGACGGATATATTAAGGGTCTAGGGAGGCAGCTGTCCCCCCCCTAGATTTTTGAGCGGTAGTCAGTGTTCTGGAAATCGGCCTTGGCGGCCGATTAATCACCGATTAATCGGTAGTCGAGGGTCCGCCGTCGAGATAAACCCTTGGCGTTTTGTGCTTGGCGGATTTCCGCCAAGCGGCCGCCAAGGGTCCGCCAAGACCGCCAAGGGTCCGCCGAGCCGATTTTTAGATGTGTACATTTTTTTTTTTTTTTTTTTTTTTTTTTTAAATTTTTTTTTTTGAATTGCCAACGGGTCCATAGTCTAGTTGGTTGAATGTGAAGCACAAAAAATCATATATTATGAGAGGTTGTGGGATACTATTCAAAATAATGATCGTTTTTGTTATGGATTGCCAATGGATTTTCATTGACATCAAAAAAATTAGACATCAATAATGAAAACGATCATTTGTCGGATACTATTCAAAAAATATATATTTGGACTAAATTTTTTCATATTTTTCATATTTTTAATATATATATATATATATATATATATATATATATATATATATATATATATATATATATATATATATATATATATATATATATTATTATTATTATTATTTGAGTTTATGTTAGTTTAGTGACGTAGTGTATTTTGTTACTTAAATTATTTAAAACTTATTAAAAAAACTGTGATTTGTAATTTTGTTTAATTAATTTAAATATTAAATATAAAAAAATAAAAATCCGCCGAGGTCCGCCGAGATTCCCGATTAATCATCCTTGGCGCTTGATGGTCGTCTGCCGACCAGCGAGCGCCGAGCGATTTCTGGAACATTGGCGGTAGTATATATATGTGATTATGCCAGTGTATTTTACGATAGAACTGAAAATTTATGTACTACCGTCATCCCAAAAAATTTCGAAATTTTCTCACAGTACTCCTCCTAAATTACCCCCCCCCCCCTCCCCCCCCCCCCCCACCTCCATTGATTTGGGGCAAAATCCGTCACTGCGACTACTTGAATGAAATTAAAATTCACGAGACAACTTGGCATTTTGAAAGAGTTTACAAGTGGACAAGTTGATAGTATTGATACCAATTGTCAGAATTGATGCTTATTGGTGAGCATTTAATTATTGAGTAAAACAATCAATATCAATATTTTACTATTAAAACCAACTCTACAAGAAAATAATTTTAACATATTTTTACTTGGCTTCCTAGTTGGCCGTTATTTCTGCGTTTAGAGCAATTATTTATATTTATACTACAGAAATTTTCAGATTACCCTTTTAAGTACGAAATGTATTTTAGTCAGTGTTTTAAATTGCGGTGGGCAATTTAGAATCTCAATTTCGCAATAATATATAGCGAGATATAGCGTTTTCGAAAAATTGCGGGCATTACGACGCAATTGCGGGCAAAATTGCGCTTAAATTGCGCTAATTGCGGGTAAAATTGCGTGATAATATTCAAATCGTTATAATTTTCATATCCTTCCACCAAATTACATGAAATTTATATCGAAATCGCTCGTCTCGACGAGAGGAACTCAATGAAAGACTTGAATTTGTGAAATTTTGTCTTTTATCCTGAATTAAATACAAAACACACGTTAAATTAATTTCGTCGAGAATTATTTAATATAAACATTATAACATAATTTTTGTGATTATTTAATACTTAGTTTCCGTGTTTTATTATCAAAATATTTGATAAAATATGCTCATAACATATAACTTCTAAAATGTGTCATTTTCATCTATAAATGTATGAATTTCACAATTTTCATTGTATTTCATTGATGTTTCGATTTAAAATTTGAGCTATAGTGCTTTGATATTTTTGGATGTCGACAAAAAATTCTTCAACAAAATACAAATCCAAAGATCCCGTATAATTGCCATTTTAATGGAAATTTTATGATAAACTTTTATTTATACTGAAAATGTTTCTGGACAATCAATTTTTTTATTCTTTTTAGAAGAAAATATTGTGAAAAATATATTTAAACAAATTATTATTATTACATAATTTAATATCGCAACGACTGTCCGCAATAAGGTTATTGCGCCGCAAACGCAATCCGCTGCAAAAAAGACCCGACCGCAATGGACCGCAATATCGTAATTTAAAACATTGATTTTAGTAGATACTCATTTTCTTATATCTTTCATAATTTAAGGCATCAAAATTTGAAACTAATACTAATGCAATTAAATTTTTTTATCCTCTCTCTCAGATTCGACCCACTCTTTCAGATATAGTATATTTTTACTAAAAAATATATTTTTTCCATCACCTCTCTACAATTTTTTTATTATTGTGATTCGAATATTCCTCACGAAATTATATTTTTGTTTAAAATACTCAACAAATACCAATTGTGAATCTTCCTCGCGAGTCATATTCCATCATGTCTCTACTAAATTTAATTTATTATTTCATTCTAATAAGTTATATTCACGACCCAAACTTTTATTATTGGATATTAAAAATGCAAAAAGAATTATTTAAGGATTATACAAATTTGTTTCATCTTTTTTAATCTCAAACTAATTTAGATGAATTTAATAGATTATTAAAAAATGTTATTTTGTGTGATTGAATATTTGTGTCGGTTCTATAAGTATTATATTGTTGGTTTAAAGTATTATTGTTACTTTAAAATTGTTATTTTTATTTTGTTATTGAATTCAATTTGAGTATATTTTTTTTTAGCGTGTTATGTGACTATTTTGAAATTTAATTCTCAATTTAACAAGATTATTGCACTTCCTTTGAGAGAGAGAGAGAGAGAGAGAGAGAGAGAGAGAGAGAGAGAGAGAGATTATTTTCATCATTGTTAGTTTCTAATTTTAACAGTTGAACTCAAGAATGTTTTAGGAAATATATTATTGGATGATCATTTTTGAAATGCATTTAATAATTAAGAAAAAGGTATTTTTGAAATTTTTGTAAAATTATACGTAGTCGTTCTAGACGCAAAAATATCACCTATTGAAATAACGCTACTCAACAAACAATATCAATAGTTTACTATTATAACCAACTCCACATGAAATTATTTTTATTGGGAGACCAATTTTTAATCTTTAACTATAAGTAAGCCATTATTATATAACTGGTAATTGAAAATGACACCCATATATGATAGTACCCAAATCCATTTCAACTTATTTATGTTATTTTATACTATTTGAAGTTTCAATCCTTACAGTTTTGTCAATATATTCATAACACATAAATAATCACATGTTAAATAATTACATGTTGTGAAAAATTATGTGTTCAAATATCATTGACATTAATAAATGGAGGACAATCGAAACTTCACCATTTATTCTCGAAGCTTCTCCATTTATTCTCAAAAAAAAGTTTCAACTCTTACACCCACCCTCGTAACAAAACACATTGTTATAGAAATCGCTAATTGTTTATAGATCGGTGAGATATCGAGTAGGGAGCGTGTTGATATATTTATCAAATTAAATTTTTGGTAATAATGATTTTTGTAATGCTAAATATATATTATACTAAAACAATATTTATATTATTTATTTATATAAAAATGATATAATTTTCATCCCAAATTGGACCTCCATTATCATATTCGGCGACCCGGCTTAGTTCTCTCCTACCATCTATTATGGTGCATGAGGAGAAGCGGAACTGCCTGGGTTCGAGGATCAGTGCATGACATGGAGAATGTGAGATTAACCTACATAATTAATATATTATTTAGATATTAAATAAGATCATTCAAAAATGATGCTAACTTATATGCAATTTTGAAAGTGTACAAGTAGTTTATATTAAAAATATAATAATGTATTGATAACAAAACTGATAGTATTTTTAATAAAAGAAAAAAATGCTTACTTGCATCATATACAATTTGGTTTAAGAATATATATATATATATATTTTTTTTTTTTAATAAAACATTGAATTGATAATTTTAATTATTTGTCTTGTATTAACCGACAAATAAAAATTTAATTAGTTCTCTAAAGTTAACTTCATATCATTTTACCTCTAAAAACGAGAAATGATTTCCATAAGAAACGTATATAATTTTGTTAAACATCCGAATATATTTAATACATGGACAAATAATATCCTTAAAATTAAGGCTGTACTGAAAGTCCAGCTATTTTTTTATTTTTTTTGGTTTTGCTTGGGTTCAATAAAATTCGAATGCAAGAAACTTTATCAAAATAGGATGATCACATGACTAAACGTGCAAATTATGTTCTTTCAATTTCAAAGCGGAAACAACTACAAATTGATTTGCACAATGTTATAAACTAATGAGGATTCGTGATACAGAGGAACTATCAATGTTTAAATTTGAGCTACCTTGGGTTAAGAATAGTAATAATTAATATATTTTCTAACTTGACATAAATCGAAAGTAAAACTATTATTTCGAGTTTAAATTTCATATTCCAAATAATATTATTTTAACCCAAAATGATGAAAAGAGCAACAGAGAGCACCTTCCACTTTACCTTTTAATGCAATTTTTTTTTGGAAATACAAACTCATTTTAATTCAATACAAATCAAGATAAGCAATTGTCTTTTAAAAATGATATACTCACAAACATAATCCACAAATTAATTAAAAATGAAACATAATTGGTCTGGACCCTACCTAATTTATAATTAAAAATACTTATCGAAATTAAATTTATGGATTATGTTTGTGAGCATATCATTTTTTATTGTCTTCCTAACTAGGCCGGTTCATTTCATCGGATTGAGTTGACAATTGGCTAAGACCGTCAATAAATGTAAGACCTCCAAAAATTACTCAAAATATAAAAAACCTCCTAGCACAAAAAAATAATATATAGGTATATTGTCGAATGATCCAAAATATAAAAAACCTACTAGCACAATTTAATTTTGTTATTATTGACTAAATTATTCTGAATATTCAATATAAAAAAAACACTTAAAAATCATAAGTTAACCATATTAATATGTTATACTTGTAAAATTATTGCAAATTAAAATAATTAACTTCATAACATAATACAATTGATTTATGGGCTTTGACTTGATTAAGGATTTATAAATTGAGATTCAGATTTATTTAAAAGTTAACTAAACTTTACAATTTGTTTAGGGTCTATATTTATTTAACAATTATGGTGTAGTTATCAATAATAATGGTCAAAATCCTCCCAAAATGACAGGGCCGGTCTTGTTGGTAAGCCGGTCTTGTTGGTAATTTAATAATAATAATAATAATAATAATAATAATAATGGTGTATGGTCCTTTCTATAATAAAAACAAGAGATCATATATTATGTCTCCAGATTTCACCATCATATGATGTATATCATGACGCTTAATTAACATGATAATTAATATATCAAAAAATAATTATAGATTTTAGATTTCATTTTATTATAGCATTTTGATAGGTTAATCTCTCATAAGGATACCTATGCTTTAATAATTTATGATATATTTTATATTTAGTTATATTATATATTTTAATATTATTTTATTATTTTATTTTATAGTATTTTAACAATATTTTAATTACTATATTCAATTCAAGTTATAAATTGTGTGTGTGTGTGTGTGTGTGTGTGTGTTTAGGAAAATATTTGGACTGGACTTTTTAAAGAATAATATATATTATATTGAACTATTTTGTGTGCAAATTTTATACATCGTTTGGTATTTGTGTAATAAAAGATTTTGTTCTTAGAATATTTTAATTGTTGTTCACTATCTTTTATGAGTAATACTTCCATAATAATTTACTATTTTGTTGCGATCAAGATTTTATAAAATAAAAATTGTACATATCATTTTTCTTCAAAACAAATATTTTGTAATGAATAAATAATTAACTATCGTGTATTTTTATTGACTAATATTTTTTATATGATTTAAGTAATTTAACACAACGTTTTAATGTTCATTATTTTTTATTACTAACAACACTATTAATAATTTCTTGTGATTCGATCACATTATTTTTTAGTAATTCATTACTATCATAGTTTCATGACATATGATTATTAGCTTCCTGCATGATTCATTACTATCAACGTTATAACATTTTTTTTAATTTGTTTTTATACACAAAAATCTTAATAATATTTATCCTTTCAGGGTCTGCTAAAGATAAACCCAGATAGAACAATAGAGCTACTCGCGATCGAGGCTGAGGGTATAAAGTTCGGATTAACTAATGGTGTAGACGTTGCGAAAGACGGCACGATATATTTCACAGATGCATCATACAAATATAATATGGAAAATAATATGTTAGATGCGTTAGAAGCCCGGCCTCATGGAAGGCTCATGAGCTTCGACCCGTCCACCAAACAAACAATTGTACTCGTACGAGACCTTTATTTTGCCAATGGCGTCTCGATCGCACCAGACCAAAACTCTCTCATCTATTGCGAGACCCTTATGTAAGTTCGGTCCCCATTTAGTTATATATCTATTCTTTGATCTTTTAGTAAATTTCATCTCCATGTATAAATTAGGAGGAGATGTAAAAGATATCACATTCATGGCGAGAAGAAGGGCACGGCTGAAAATTTTATCGAAAATTTACCTGGACTTCCTGACAACATTCGATACGATGGGCAAGATCACTATTGGATCGGCTTATCAATGGTACAAAATCTTTTTTATTTACTTGGAGTGGTATAAAAAAATAAATAAAAGCAAAAGACACCGAGCCGAAAGATTTTTTCTTTGCTGAGGATTTATTTTGGCGAATGCAGGGAAGGACATTTTCGTTGGATATAATGATGAAGTATCCAATTATTCGCAAAATTATATATGTCGCCGAACAATTCGTGACCGTTCCGAAATTTCTGAGAGACTCTGGAGTGGTGAGTGTCGCACTAGATGGGCGTCCAATTGCTCTTTATTCGGACCCGAAACTAACTTTCACCACAGGTGGACTCAAAATCGGAAACTACCTGTATTATGGATCTGTTATCAAGTCTTATATTAGCAGAATTGACCTCACAAAATTTTCGGCTACTCGCGACGAATGAGTTTTTCATGCGTAATATTGTACTTCCATTTCACTGCTGTATATTTAGATGTATAATAGTGTGACAAAAATATGTACTCTTTAATTGTTTTGGTCTTTGTTGTAAGATATTATACTGTTTTGAAAGATTATGGTAAAGTACATTATGCAAATTAAAATAAAATTTCTGAGCCTATTACATGAATGCAAAATTACTATTGCCCCCAAAATGAGTATCCATCCATGCATCTCTCTTCGCATGTTACACATTCTAATTTGGGTGAAAATATTTAACTTATTATGGGCATAATATTTAACTTGCCCAACACTAACAATGAAATGAATATAGTACACTATATAAATAAATTTTAGGACATTTTAACCTTTGCAAAGAATATTCCAGCAAAAAGACCTGGCAAAACAGAAATAACACAACATGAAATAAGATATAAGATGCAAAATAGATAAATAAATAAACATATAAATATATCTTGCATTCGAACTCGGTGGTCACCGCCAGATGCAACAGCCAATACCAACTGCGTCATAATCGTTATGTGAATTAATTTATTTAAAGCCTACTTTGAAAAGAAACTCCGTATTCAATTAATTTATTTAAATGAAAATTAATATATTTAGTTATGTGATTGTGTAGTTTATCTGCAGAGATTTTATAACCAATATTCAAATCTCGGCTCGGCTTTATATTTTTTTTAACGAATGGAGGATACGACGGCAATTAAGAACAATTATGTGACCTTATTTAAATTTCCAATTCTTTTTATTGATTTTTTATCACTTCATCAAATCAATGAATTCTAAATCAAGAGAAAAAAGTAGAGGTGGGACCGAGTGCTGTTGGCAATGAATTTTTTCATCACTCATCAAATCTGGCCTAACTAGAACCATATATTTTAAGGCCCCAGTCAACCGTTTTAATCCGATCCATTATTTGTGGAGAGTTTAATTATTTCTTCCAAGGCTCCTTCATATCTATCCCCACAGAAAAATGGCAGAAAACAACCCCTCTTCGCCCTCTCCATTCATGCCCTCAACTCCAACCCTAAAACGCTATTATTATCACACCTTCAATCTCATCATTATAATCCTTGTCCCAGCTATTCTCTCGTTATTCCTATATCAACCGAAAATCTTCGACTTCGATCCTGCACCGCTTCCCCATGACTACTCGTACGGGCCTTCCATATCTATACCGGAGAAACACGATCGGATCCTCGAAAAGACGGAACGTATAGGAGAGGGGATTTTGCACGGGCCCGAAGACCTCGCGTACGAATCGGAGACTCGGTACTTGTATACTGGTTGCGGCGATGGGTGGATCAAGAGAGTTAATTTGGATAGTGATCCAGAGTTTAAGGTGGAAAACTGGGTTCGAACCGGCGAACATGGACGGCCTCTCGGTCTCGTCTTCGGATTAAACGGCGAGCTCGTTGTCGCCGATGCTTATGAGGTTAGCCTGATTTTTTTTCAAGATTTAAATTTTTTAAGAATTATGAGAAAATAATATCGAATGCATTAAATTTAGTTAAACTAATTCTAATAAGTTAATGTCAAAACTGAAAACATTAAATAATAGGAGAGAGAAAATTTTGTTTTCTTAAGAACGCATTTTTTTTTATCATTTCTTAATCAAGGCAGGAGATATTTTTTCCATTTCTCAAAATATATTATAAATACTGGGTCAAAGTAAATAAAATATAATTAATACTAGTAAAATGTCAACTTTAGCCTCCCCTGAAGTTTTATATAAACTCTTAATTTTATATGTATTCCTTTCCAAACTTTTATTTTTGTACAATATGTCCTCAGCATCCAAATAAATGCGGACCAAGCAGTTAATTGATGACGTCAATTTTTTCGATGAGTTGGCATTGTTGGGTTGCAAAAAAATTTAGAATCTTTCAGAAAATATATCCATTTTTTGGAACTATTCACACATACATACATAATACCAAAAAAAAAAGATTTTTACTGAATTCTTTTAAGAGAACTTATTTTTCTAAAACATATTTTTTTTCAGAAAATATATTTTTTCAAAACATTTGGTCACAAACAAATTTTGTATCAAAACACCATTATTATATGAAAAAGTATTTCCTGAAAGAAAATTCTGAAAAAATTGAATTTGGTTCCTTAATAAAAGTTTCTGGCCTTCTTTTTTGTGGATTTTTTTTTTTTTTTGAAACAAATTTTGAATTTTTTTTTAAAGTAAAACATAATCTCTGTAACGTGAATATTATTGATTTTATTTTTTTGTTTGTGATATAAATGAGGTTTGAACTCTTGATATTTGATATATTGTATTAAACAATTTATCACTAGACGTAACAAATTCTCAACTTTGATTATAAATCTTCTTAAAAGACTACTTGCCTGAAATTAAAATGCACGAGACCAGTTGGACATTTTGGTAAAGTTTACATGACAAAAGTTGACAAGTTGATAGTATTAATACCAATTGTCAGGATTGATGCTTATTGGTGAACATTTAATTATTGAGTAAAACTATCAATATCAATATTTTACTATTAAAACCTACTCTCCAAGAAAATAATTTTAACATTTTTTACTTGGCTACCTAGTTGGCCGTTATTTCTGCGTTTAGAACGATTATCTATATTTTATCTATACTAGGAAAATAGCCCGCGCTTCGCTGCGGGATATATTATTTGATAAGAAATAATATAATAAGCAAAAGTAATAATTTTATATATTATTTGATATATTATTTCGCTGCGAAATATATTATTTGATAAGAAAATAGAAATATTTCTCGCGCTTCACTGGGATTTTTCAAAATTTGTTATGATTATAAAATAATAATTTTATCTAAAACGTTATAAGTGCAAAACAAAAATAATCATCATAAATGTTAATTTAAAAAAAAAAATCTGATATTAAATAGTCTCACAAGTATTATGCAATAAATACAAATTTTTTTCCTCCTCAAAACATATCATATGTTCCAAAAGAAAAATTCAAATATTTTATTTAGAATACAAGGCATACGTAAAAAAAAAAAAAAAAAAAAAAAAAACCAGTAAAATATGAACAGTACCTAATTAAACAGTAACGTGAACAGTACCGATTGTGAACAGTACCGGTTGTAAACAGTAAATGACAGTAAACAGTACCCTGCAGTGAACAGTAACAGGCAGTGAACAGTACTGGTGACGTGGCCTCACCATATTCTTAGTATCCAACTTTTAATGGGAGAGGGAGATTTGTACTATAGGAATTTTCAGATTACCTTTTAAGTGCAAAATGTATTTTAGTAGATAATCATTTTCTTATATCTTTCATAATTTAACGCATCAAAATTTGAAACTAATACTAATGCAATTAATTTTTTATCCTCTCTCTTTCAGATCTAGTATATTTTTACTAAAAAATATATTTTTTTCATCACCTCTCTACTATTTTTTTTTGTATTGTGATTAGAATATTCCTCACGAAATTATATTTTTGTTTAAATACTCAACAAATACCAATTGAATCTTCCTCGCGAGTCACATTCCGACTTGTCTCTACTAGATTTAATTAATTTATTTCATTCTACTAAGTTATATTCATGACCCAAACTTGTATTATTGGATATTAAAAATGCAAATATAATTATTTAAAGATTATACAATTTTTTTTTTATGAAAATAGAGTGGGCTCACAACTCCCATTTCTATTGCTTAATTAATTTTCAATATTCAATTACAGCCTCTGTTAGGGTGTGAAAAACCCTTCAAGTTATAATAAAAATATATAAACCTCCAAATACTTAGATAATTAATAGGTAGAATGAAGAAGGAATCCTGGATTTGATTTTCCTGACTCCAAAAAGTTCCTGGAAAAGCAATCCGGCCTCCTAGAATTTAGAAATCTTGGATTCCCAAAAAAGATTATACAAATTTGTTTCACTTTTTTTAATCTCGCACTAATTTAGATGAATTTAATTGATTATTAAAAAATGCTATTTTGTGTGATTGAATATTTGTGTCGGTTCTATAAGTATTATACTGTTGGTTTAAAGTATTGTTATTACTTTAAAGTTGTTATTTTCATTTTATTATTGAATTTAATTCGAGTATATTTTCTTTTAGCGTGTTATGTGACTATTTTGAAATTTAATTCTCAATTTAACAAGATTATTGCACTTCTTTTGAGAGAGAGAGAGAGAGAGAGAGAGAGAGAGAGAGAGATTTTAATTATTTTCATCATGGTCAGTTTCTAATTTTGACAGTTTACTCGAGAATGTGTTAGAAAATATATTATTGGATGATTATTTTTGAAATGCATTTCATAATTAAGGAGTATTTTGGAGATTATTGTAAAAATATAGGTAGTCGCTCTAGACGCAAAAAAATATTAGTTCTAAAAGCAACGTTACTCAACAGCCAATATGTTGCTATTATAGCCGACTCCACATGAAAATAATTTTATCGGGAGACCAATTTTTTAATCTTAATTATATGTAAGACATAATTACATAACTGCTAGCCAACGGGTTCGTGGCCCAGTGGTTGGGTACGAGGCACGAAAAATCATATGTTGTGAGAGATTGTGGGTTCGAGTCCCATTGTCACCAATGAATGGAGGATCACCGAGTCTTGTTCATTTACTCTTTTTTTTTTCAATTATATAACTGATAATTGAAAATGACACCTATATGATAGTGCACAGATCCATTTCAACTTAATTATGTTATATTACACTATTTCAACTTAAATTATAGAAATCAATAACTGGTAATTATGTTATATAACTGGTAATATAACTTAACTTAATTATGTTATATAACTGGTAATTATGTTACGTTACACTATTTCAAGTTTCAACCCTTATACCCTCGTCACAGTACACATTGTTATAGAAATCACTAACTGTTTATAGACCGGTGATATATCGAGTATCGAGCGAATTGATTGATTCATCAAATTAAATTTGTGATATTGATATAACGTTTTTTTAATGTTAAATACATATTGTTCTTAAATAATATTTTATATCATTTATTTATATAAAAATGAAATGATTTTCATCCCAATTACCCGACTTCGAAGAACACTCGTTCTTATACATGCTAAATGTGAGGAAAGGACATCTTTTTTCTTCTTATTCTTATACATGCTAAATGAGAGATGTTAACCTACATAAAAATAATACAATGAACTTTAAATTTGGTAAGAAAATAACTACAAAATAATTAATATATTATTTAGATATTAAATAAGATCATTCAAAATTGATGTTAATTTGTATGCAATTTTGGAAGTGTATAATTAGTTTATATTAAAATATAATAATGTAATGATAATTCAGTTTTTTTGTTGTTGTTGTTGTTGTTGTTGTTGCTGCGCTGCTGCTGCTGCTGCTTGGGTTCAAGAAAATTGATTAAAAAAAGTGGATGGTCACGTGACTAAACGTGCAAATTATACTCTTCCAAATCGGAAACAACTACAAATTGATGATTTGAACAATGTTATAAACTAATGAGGATTCGTGATAGAGAGGAACTATCAATGTTTAAATTTGACCTACCTTGGGTTAAGAATAGGAATATATTTTCTAACATAATTTGACATAAATCGAAAGGAAAACTATCATTTCGAGCTTAAATTTCATGTTCCAACTAATATTATTTTATTATTGTATTTTATAGCATTTTTAACAAATTGTTAATTACTATATTCAATTCAAGTCATAACTCGTGTGTGTATATGTGTAGAAAAAATAATTGGACCGGACTTTTTAAAAAATAATATATATTATATTGAACTATTTTGCGTGCTAATTTTATACATCGTTTGCTAGTTGTGTAGTAATTAATAAAAGATTATGTTCTTAGAATATTTTAATTTTTGTTCACTCTCTTTTTTAAGTAATACTTCCATAATAATTTACTATTTTGTTGCGATCAAGATTTTATAAAACAAAATTGTACATATCATTTTTCTTCAAAACAAATATTTTTTAATGTATAAACAATTAACTATCGTGTATTTTTATTGACTAATATTTTTCATATGATTTAAGTAATTTAACACAACGTTTTAATGTTTATTATTTATTTATTATTAAAAAAATAAGTAAATGGAGAAGACTCGGTGGTCTCCATTCATTGGTGTCAATGAGACTTGAATCCATAATTTTTTACAACATAGAATTTTTATGTCTCATACTCAACCACTGGACCACGAACCATTGGCATATGATTTCTTGTGATTTGATCATTTTTTTTAATAATTGATTACTATATAGTGTCTTGACATATGATTTTTTTTAATAATTGATCACAGGGTCTCCTAAAGATAAACCCAGATAGAACAATAGAGCTACTCGCGAACGAGGCTGAGGGTATAAAGTTTGGATTAACTGATGGTGTAGACGTTGCGAAAGACGGCACGATATATTTCACAGATGCATCATACAAATATAATTTCGAAAATCATATGTTAGATACGTTCGAAGCCCGGCCTCATGGAAGGCTCATGAGCTTCGACCCGTCCACCAAACAAACAACTGTACTCGTCCGAGACCTCTATTTTGCCAATGGCGTCTCGGTCGCACCAGACCAAAACTCTCTCATCTATTGCGAGACCCCTATGTAAGTTCGATCCCCATTTAGTTATATATCTATTCTTTGATCTTTTTGTCAATTTCATCTAGGGATGTCAATGGTGTGGATATTGCCCGAACCGACCCGAACCGTATCCGAAGAAATATCCGGATTCGAAAAAAATATCCGGATCCGAGTGGATCCGGATATGGATCTGGTTGCTAATTTTAGGATCCGGAACCGGATTCGATATTAGGTTTTGGTGCGGGGACCGGATCCGTTGTCCAAATCCGGGTATTTTTAGGATCCGGATACTCGAAACCAGATTCGAGTATCCGGAACCGAATCCAGATACGCATATTATATATTATTTTTATATATTATATTTGATATTAGTCGAAAAATCATATACAAATTAATGATTTGTGAGTGATTTAAACTCACAATCGTAAAATTACGTTTAAATATAATCATATTTATCGTTTATATCACAAATTATATATATTTATAGCTAAAAAATAAGTTATGTTATGATAACATAGTATCCGTTTTAATATCCGAAAAAGAACCGTATCCGTATCCGTATCCGACAATATCCGAACCGTATCCGTATCCGTATCCGACAATATCCGAACCGTATCCGTATCCGTTTATTATCCGAACCGTATCCGGATCCGGGTAATTCCGTATCCGGATCCGTATCCGAAAAAAAATATGGATATGGATCTGGTATGACCACTATCCGAACCATTGACACCCCTAATTTCATCTCCATGTATAAATTAGGAGGAGATGTAAAAGATATCACATTCATGGCGAGAAGAAGGGTATGGTTGAAAATTTTATAGATAATTTACCTGGACTTCCTGACAACATTCGTTACGATGGAAAAGATCACTATTGGATCGGATTACCAACGGTATGGAATCTTTTTTTTTTTTTTTTTGATTTAAACGGTTCGGAATCTTTATAATTTATTTGGAGGGGTATATAAAAATAAATAAAAGAAACGGACACCAAGCCGAAAGATTTTTGCTTTGCTGAGGATTTATTTTGGCAAATGCAGGGAAGGACATTTTCGTTGGATATAATAATGAAGTATCCAATTATTCGCAAAATTATATATGTCGCCGAACAGTTCGTGACGGTTCCGAAATTTGTGAGAGACTCTGGAGTGGTGAGCGTCGCACTAGATGGGCGTCCAATTGCTCTTTATTCGGACCCGAAACTAACTTTCACCACAGGTGGACTCAAAATCGGAAACTACCTGTATTATGGATCTATTGTCAATTCTTATATTAGTAGAATTGACCTCACAAAATTTTCGGCTACTCGCGACGAATGAGTTTATCATGCGTAATATTGTACTTCCATTTCACTGCTGTATGTTTAGATGTATAATAGTGTGACAAAAATATGTACTCTTTAATTGTTTTGGTCTTTGTTGTAAGATATTACACTGTTTTGAAAGATTATGGTAAAGTACATTATGCAAAATTAAAATAAAATTTCTGAGCCTATTACATGAATTCAAAATTACTATTGCCCCCAAAATGAGTATGCATCTCTCTCCACATGTTACACATTTTAATTTGGGTGAAAATATTTAACTTATTATGGGCATAATATTTAACTTGCTCAACACTAACAATGAAATGAATATGGTACACTATATAAATAATTTTTTAGGACATTTTAGCCTTTGCAAAGAAGATTCCAGCAAAAAGACCTGGCAAAATAGAAATAACAAAACATGAAATAAGATATAAATTAGATAAATAAATAAATATATATCGCGTTCGTTCTTACCGAAAAGTATACTGAACAAATTTGGTATACTAATGGGTACTTTGAACACCAAGATGCCCGCAAGAGAAATAGGTATCTTATTAAGAGAACCAACGAGACTACAATAAAACAAAAGTAAAAAATTAGATTTTTAATCACATTGAAAAATTCACGATTTAAATATAAAAATAAATTGTTTACCTATAAGTAGTTGGGCCAGTTAGATGCAAAAACCAGACAGAAGTAAAACTGATCGCAAGACCAAGCAAACCACTCAATGTTGCGACGAACCAAAACATCGGTATTTTCAGCACCTCTCTATGAATAAATAAATAATAATATAATATAATTATACTAGTAATAGGAGTTATAAAACAAAGTGATTAAATTAGCTTACGAATTATAAACGTAATCAAATTCTCCAAAGACGAAAACTAAGATTATCGCAAAAGGTATCGAGAGCGAGTTATTAAGTAACACCATCGAAAATTCGTTCAACGAGCCAGATTTTGTACACTGCTTTGCCGTATCCATTACTCTTCTCAACGTGAGCTACGTGAATATATGAAAAGCACGATTAAAATTCTAAAATTTTTGTTCGTAAAAATTAAAGGATATTATTAAAGATGTGTACCGAGTATGCTGCGGTTAGAAAACAATTACCAATTTGCCATCCGTAACCTACTGCATTAAATGATAGGTCCGTGACTCCTCCGCATATAGCCGATACGACCTACAAATTTACCAAATTACCCCCAATTATATGAATATTGAGTTTGAGACAAGTTGAGTATGTATGTATGTACCATTAGAAAAAGGGAAGCCCAAACTTTCTTGTTTTGGACTTTTCTGAAGATATATATTTCTCCTATTGCGGTTAAAATGTTCGTCATGTTTTTCAGTATTGTCACCATCGCGATGTTCATGTAATTCAAACTGAAATATATAATAAAACAATGTTATTTTGGGTGTCTTAATTGAGGCCAAATTGGATTTAATTGAGAGATAATTATAAAATTGAATCTTATTAATGTACCTATACATGCTTGTGACGAGCATTCCCAAGAAAATAAGATTAACTGGTATCCAAACTCTGACGAGCTTCCAAGTAATTTTCTCAGTTGAAATAACGCCGCAAAAACTAAGTGCCACGATGATTACAACACAAACAAGATTCTGCATAGAATAAAAATATTAAAACTTATGTTCTTTTTTAGTTTTTGATTGTAAATTGGACAGTAAAAAAATACCTGATAAAGTAAAAGAGAAACGCCAGCAGTGAAATTATAAACCGAAAGAACGATTTTATTGAGCAAAATCATGCTACAAGAAGAAATGCAATAAGCTAAACCAGAAACTAAGGCTCCAGGTTTTTTTTCGATTCTTTTTTGCAACTTTTCCTCCTCTTCCAATAATCTATCAATTTTTTCACTACTCATTTTACATCGAAATCAGTTTTAATTGTTTAGTAGTTTAAGAAACTCACGAGATAGGAGTTGAATTCTTCGCGCCATTTTCAGAATCAATAACTATTGAAGAATTTCCTTGCTTTGCAAATCGATGAATAGTTGTATGAACTGGTGTATCAACCTCATTTATATAATTCGACTCAGGGTCTTCCACATCAAAATTTGGTAATTGATCTGATCTGAAGTCAATAGACATCGAATTGAACCTACAAAAAGGAAAAACCAAGAAAAAGAGATGAGACCAATGTCGTAAATAGACTTAAATTTCAGCAATTAGAATAAATTATCACCTTTGGATTGTCAATCAAGTTCTCGGTGATTGTCAATGTCGCAATACCAAAAATGGGAGGAGGAGAAGGAAGTAGTAGTAAAGGAGTGGGAAGAGAAGAAGCCATGACAAAGGGGCGAGCTTCTTTGCAAATACGCAAAGGGGAGTGGAATGAAGAAGAGTGAGAGTGGGAGAAGCCGAGAGAAAAAGGCGGGGATTCTGGAGGGGAGACCTTGGATCGAGGTAGAGAATCATGGCCCGTGTAAAATTATGGATCAAAATTTTAATTTAATGGGCCAAACTTTTATCTCATATCATTTGATTCAATTTTATTTTATCTAAGTTGGATTTATTTTATAAGATTGTATTTATAGAAGTCCGAAGTATAATAAATTATTTTAATCCGAAATATTTTTGAGAAAAAAATCAATCAATTTACAATATTCGATTGAGTTTTATTTAATTATATACATATTTATATAATTTACAGAAGTAAGAATTTGTAGTCGAATTTGTAGTCATTCTAATTACGAGATTTGAAATTTTAGATGCAAATACGTAATAGATTTATCCATTGGAGATATGGACCTTGACTCACCTCATATATTTTTGTTTATTTGTTTTCGTCCAAGTTAAAATTACGTAAGAAAAATATTCGGTAAAAACGGTGTGTTTCGTGACTTTCGTCGAGATATGGATCTTTTTTTCTTTTTTTTTTCTTTTCATTTAACACATGTTATATTCATAATTTACATTAAAAAATATAATGAGGTGACATTCCGAGTTTGGTACATGACAATTTTACTCTTTTTTTTCTTTCTCAAATTCCATTATGTTGTTCCCTTTATCCAATATCATTAAATCTGTTGAATTTAAACAAATCATATTTATAGCTAATAACCTACGATTTATACATAGTTTCTATCGCCTAAATTCTCGACCTCTGTTTTCCTCAATGGATCTTTCACTTTCCCCAAAGATCATCATGTTTTCGCTTCATTTTCTCTCAATTCCTATCAAATTTAATCAGAGAAGTCCAAACAAAATCAAAAGCATGATGTCGTTGATCATGTTATCGTCTTCTCCATTTAGGTATGATCGAATTTCCGCGCTTCTATACTTATTTAATACGAGATATTAGATGTGCATGCCATAATAATGATGAGTTTTATTATTATTATTCAATAATGTTTATGTTACTGTGAATTCTATAATTTTTGCCGCATTCTCTTGTGACATTTTTGGACATTATTTAAATTAAATCCTAATTAAACTTTTCATTATATTGATCCACAATTCAATTAGTTTCATGAAAAACTAAGATGCATACCATATACGAAGGACATGTACACCTTTCTTTTCCTAGACCACTCATTGCGAGTTAACAAATTATTTTTGTAAACACTCATAATAACGATGCCATATTATGTATCTTAAATAAAAGAGAAAAATATTAAGCAATAATAATAATAATAGTAATAATAATAACAACAACAACAATAATAATAATAATAAAATTAAAAAAAATAACTAAAACAAAGGCTGACTACTGATCATGTTACAATTCTTTCTAGAAAATTGAATAAATTTGCACTTTCCGATATTTATGTTTGCGAATGAATAAAATTGATATCTTAACTATGTTCTTATAATAATAATTATATAATCAATATGACATGCATAAAACGATCTTACTTACAATAAATGAAAATAGTACAACGATAAATCCCAATAAATATGGTTACAATAATATATTTGATTTAACTAAAACATACCATGAAGAACGTCAGTACATTAAAGAGATTCAATGTTTTTTTAAAAAAAAAATATTACGTAGATTTGAGTTAGACCCACAAACTCTGAATGCTAATTATAAATCTAAATTAAGAGTATAGAATCATGAAAAAAAATAAAGCAGTAACTAAACGATTTGAATAAACAAAAAAAAAACAATACCTTTCTTCTTAAGATATGGATTTCCTTTCCATCACTCTGGAAGTGGATATCAAAATTTGATTACAAAATAGTTTATTGACAAATTTCTTGAACAATCTTTGCCTTTAAATAGCCAATTAATGTCAAAAAACTGAACTCGGACACACAAGTTTTGGTCAAATGGTTCAATGTATCTTTTATGTATCATTACAAATTAACTCTTGTTTGATCTTATGTGATATATTTTTTTTTATAATAATTGTGTTACGTAACTTTAGTTATATATTCAGTGGTAATATACGGATTGTCCATACTGGTAGGACACTAGAAAATCTTAAATGACAATAGATAAAGATGATACTATTTTGGAAGAGGCATGTATCATATGTTCCCTAGATTCTCCTACAATAGTAATTCATGATTAATTGATCATTATTTATTTTTAAATATTTAAAATTAATCATTAATTAGTATTGACCTTAATTTTATACTAACTTAATTAGTGTGGAGAAATTGTAGGAAAAATAAGGGAAAAAAATATAATTGTCCATTTTGGAAAGTGATGTATTTTTTTTTGGATAATTATACCACGCCCCTCAAATTTTCTCCAACATCCTATATATCATCAATTAATAATTAATTAATATGATAATTAACAAAAATATACTTTGTTAACGATTAATTGATATTGTTTAAGAATTATTAACTCATATGTACTTTAATTATATATTTTTGTTAATTAATTATTAATTGATGATATAGAGGATGATTGGGGCATTTGAGGGTACCAATATATGACCTTTTTTTTTTTGTAAAGGTATAAAATATAAATGATAAGAACTTCTAGAAATTGAAAATATTTGGAATTTCGCTAATTAGATTTTGGGGTTTAAACAAATTAAATTATTGGGCTAATGGGCTGTTAAAAAACTGCACCAAATCGATGGACCCAAAAAATTCTTGGATTTAGCCCTAGAAATACTGCACGTTGTTGTTGAATAAGTCAATTTCAATTCTTCAAAAAATACCGACTTCCTTATTGTTGAATACTGTATGTTGTTGGTGATTAATATTTTTAACTGAACGAATTAACGAATCAATTAATTATTTAATTGGATTGACATGTCAATTAACATATACTAACACGAACTTGTTAAAATGAATGACGTTTCACATGTGAATTAACTTTTAGTTCGATAATCAATCCAACTAACTACGTGTTCATTATCAATGATATTAAAGGTACGATTGAGAGACATAATACATTTTCTCTTTAATTTTTGACTCAGATTTTTGTTTTTTATTTAAAAGTTAAAATGAGGGTAATATGATCTTACAGTGTTTAATTCCTTTTGCTAAGTCCAATTGCTAATGCTAATAATGTATCATAATTGTTTAATTAAATTAATTTCTCACATTTACAATGAAGATAAAGAAGATAGGTCACTCATATCTCTCCGGAACATTGACAAGAACAGAGAACAAATTCTTTGGGATTAGAAAGTATGGGCATGTGATCTCCATCGTCGATTTCGTGGATCTCCGTCCCGCGGCTCATCTCTGACATCCAAATTTGGAGGTCTCTCGACCACGACCTATCTTCCTTGCATATCACATATACCCGGTTCACAGAGCCGTGATGTTGTACCCTAAGAAAGTCGTCCCTCGTTATTTTTTCGTCGTCATTAACCTAATAGCTAGCATTATGTCGTATAAACAAAACCCATAAAATTGATAAGGTGTTGCTATTTGAATTTCCTTTCATGTTATACCCTTCAATATCTCAAAATGGGAAATATCATAGTTATCCCTACAAACCATAGTTAACGTTAAGTATGTTTTTTTCTCGATTCAATTACCTCATGCTCTCATGCTGGCACAAACAATAGAGTTTACAAAAGAGTTTTAATCATTTGAATTACAAGCTAGGTATTTACAAAATAGTTATCTCAACTACAACCACTATGATGTATAGTCGTATAGACTCATCAGTCATCATGTTGAATAACCACCACTCAATAATCCTTAATTTTTTTAATGGCTCTCTTGCCCAACCACAAGAGAGAATTAAGGATAATGATAGACTAATCTAGATTGGGCCTAAATATAAAAAGCCCAAACATTAATTATTCTATATCCTCCTCAATGGGGATGATGTATGAAATACTATCAATTTAAGGGAAAGTTACGAAAAAAGTGGTTTGTAAATGATCTCGTGAGTCCCATAATTGATTCTCTCAGAGAATTAATCCCATTATTGTAAATGAAACCCCCTTAATCGTTTCTCTCACTACGATTACGATGACACCCCCCTTAATCTGTTGGGTTTTCCTCATAATGAACTTCAGTGTGCCTTATTTTGCAATAATAGAGAAATGAGAGGCTTATTTTCATCTTATAGAAGTGATGTTCACCTCTTTCTTCATCACGGACTTCAATAGGCACTGAATGAGTATATTTGCAGTGGGCCTTTTTTCATTCTCGCGTATTGTGTGATATTCCTGGGATTTGATGTAAATTGGGTATGGTTCAAGTATTGAAATTAAACCTCCAAACGCAAGCAAGATGTATGACGAAATTCCTGAGAGAATAAAATTAGCCAATTACACTCTTATTTTCCCCAACTTTATCCTTTCACGCTCTACGATCCACAGGATGATAGCACTAAGATCCACAGGATAATATATTTTCCCCAAATATATGCGGAACGAATAACGTCCCTATTATTTATCCAAGCTTGATAATTACACGATTACGGACATAAATTCATGCAGCAAACCATATCTCTTTCATACACGAAACGAAACGTGTTAAGTTCTTCAACTTCATGCTCTATTGTCGAAACCGATTGCGGTCGACTTGCCTATTGTCGAAAATGAGCATTTTTAAATAGTTACAAATATCAATACAATTTTTTGCCAAGGAATTTGTATGAATCTCTGTTATGTCGTATTCATGCTTCAAAAAGTATCCATTTTGTAACAATTGTAGAGATAATGTTAGTTTCAAATCAAAACTGCAACATAGCGTGTATTTACATCAAAATTTAGTCCACAATTTAAAAGAATATTCAAATAAACCAGACTTTCAAGCTTGACAATGATTGTTCTTTGTTTTTTCATTTAAAAGTCCGTTTGGCTTGACAATTTCTTTGCTTTCCTTCTTTGCGAAAATGAGTCACATCATTATTTAGTGAAGTATCAAGAGATTTAGTTAGTTGAGATTATTGAAGAATGTTTGGTGCATGAGATTAACAAACAAGCCATAATTCAATTGAGAGTTCAGCATTACCAGATATTCAAAATGGCCTCCAATGCTTGTTCCGAAAATTCTTATAAAAACAATCAAAATCGTACAGGTTCATATTTTCTTCCTTATATTTTAATAAACAAAAATCCCTATTAATATTTATTAATTTTCCTTTATTTGGGTGTTTGTCATCTCGGTTCTGTTATAGTATTAAGTATGACCCTATGCCGTTCTGAATATGATGATATTTAGTCTACTTACCATTCTCTCTGAAAATATTGACTCGAAGTCTACTGTCATTAATTTCCAATTTTACTCGAGTTAGCGGTCTATTATATCCTTTTCTACCTTCGCCTTATTTTCTTCTCCTCCACAATTGCATGATAAGGCTTCAGAAACAACTTGCAGTATGTTCCTCGGGCAATTATTATCGAGAAAAGATCTTCCAATATCTTAACGATTCAAGTTGAAATTTCTCTCTTTGGAATTATTTTGAGTCCTGTTTTATTTTTGTAATAAGTTTTAATTTATCAATTGCTAATAATTTATAAAGATAAAAAATAAGTTTTTTAATTGATTCAAACAAATAAATCATTGGAAAATAAAATACAGTGATTGTTCGTCGTAGTATATTCTCTAAGCCACAAAAAACATGAAAATATTGACCTGAAGTCCGTTATCATTTAGTATCCCCTCTCCGTGTTCTCTCTCATACAAACACAGAGATGCAGATGACCCAGTTTAGTATCCCATCCAGCCATGCCTTCCTTTTCCCTTCTCTCTCTTCTCCTTCTCCATCTCCATCTCCATCTCGTCTTTATTCCTTGCGGAAGCTTACCCAGTTGCCTCTCTCCATTTCCATGTGGAAACAATACGCTCCAATATCCATTTAGTCTTTACACTGCCCAAACTCAAACCCAAAATTCATTCTGTGGCTACCCTGGTCTTCTGGTATCTTGTGAAGACAACAATACTGCAATTCTCCATCTCCAATCTGGTAATTACACCATTTTCTCAATCCATTACCGTGATGGTAATTACACCATTTTATCACTCGATAATAGTGATTTGACTATAAATCTGGCCGACTCTGATATTATGGATTCCAATAATTCTTGCCCGAGAGTCAATCATAATGTATCATTTGCTTCTTATGATTGGTTCTACAATCACTCATTTTCTAGCAATTTGATCTTCTTCTATGATTGCCTCTCCTCTTTCCCCCGAAATTATACTCAACTAACTTGTTTGAACAATAATTCTTATGTAATTATGACAACGGAATTTGAGGAACCATATAAATTTTACTACTTGAGCGCGATGTGTCGAGAGATGGTGGTGGCACCGGTTCTATATGATAGTGATTTCAATGATTTGAGTAATGGATTTGATTTGCTGTTAAAGAAAGGGTTTCAATTGGAATGGGAGACGGGCAATATTGGGGAAGATTGTTATCATTGCGAGAAAAGGGGGGGGCATTGTGGATACAATCTTACGAATGATTCTATCTTTGTCGAAACTTGTCTGTGTGAAGGGGGCATGTGTCCTGCAGGTATTGGCGTACTTTACATTTGGCGTTGATATTTTTTTGTCATGTTTCATTTGATCAAGTGAAGATTCATATATTTTTGTATGTTTTTCTCTTGAGCAATAATCATACAAGCTCGTAGACATAATATATATTTTTGTTTTTCAGTTTTTCTTTTGATTGTCAAACTGCATCAGCCTTTTGTTTTAGTCTTGTCGATTTAGGCTGATCCGGTCTGATTCTGGTCGTGTCTCTAATACAAAAATTAGTGATAAAGATTTTCTATTTGTCTAATTGCAGAAAGAAGGAAGTTACGCCTCAAGAGAGTCATAATGGGTATAAAATTTAACCATCTGAATTTTGTTGTCCCTTTTGTTTACAATCTATAAAGATCCCTATATCTCACCACTGAATTTATTTGTACAATATTTATAGGTGTTTCTATTGGAACTTTTGGTTTGCTTGCATTATTCACATTCTCTGCCCTTCTCTTTTGGAAAAACATCCGAAATCTCTGTTTTACCGAAACCGACGAAAGAAATAAAACCCTAAACATTGAAGCAACTCTAGAAATTTGTGTAAAGTTTGCCCCCAAAAGATACAATTTCAATGAAATAAGACGGATGACCAAATCCTTTAGTGAGAAATTAGGACAAGGTGGTTATGGTAAAGTATTTAAAGGAAAACTCTCTGACGGAACTTTAGTTGCCGTAAAGGTATTTAAAGATCGTAAAAGTAATGGTGAGGAGTTTACTAATGAGGTGGCTTCCATTGGAAGAACTTCACATGTTAACATTGTGAGACTATTAGGATTTTCAATAAAAGGATCAAAAAGAGCGCTTATTTATGAATTTATGCCAAATGGATCCCTCGACAAATACCTTAGTGCGAGTCGAATTTCAACGACTTATGTTGATTGCACAAGGCTATATGAGATTGCAATTGGTATAGCTCGGGGTTTAGAATATTTGCATCGAGGATGTAACACTCGTATCATCCACTTCGATATAAAACCACACAATATCCTGCTTGATCAGGATTACTGCCCAAAAATATCTGATTTTGGGCTTGCCATGTTTTGTCGCCCTAAAGAGAGTATCATATCGGTGAGTTGTATGAGAGGGACAATTGGATACATAGCACCAGAAGTATTTTCACGCAATTTTGGAACAATATCTAGTAAATCTGATGTTTATAGTTATGGAATGATGGTTCTTGAAATGATTAGAAGAGAACAAAGAAAAGCATCTGAAATAATAGAAAATTCTTCTAGCGATGATTATTTTCCCGATAATATTTACAAATGTATGGAGGAAAATACTTTTTCTTCTGTCTATGAATTATCAGATGTAAATGTAGAAATTGCTAAGAAAATGGCGATAGTGGGTTTATGGTGCATCCAGTTGTCACCTGACGCACGACCTACAATGAGTCGAGTTCTCGATATGTTGGAAGGAAGTGTTGAAGACTTAAGTGTACCTCAAAAATTGCGTGTTCCTTTGCCACCAGAACTAGTAGCAGATAGTTTTTCAACTGAATTGTTCTTGTAATGATAATATCTATTTATATATTGTAATGATAATATCTATTTACGTAATATGCTTTTTATATATGCAGATATTTTCATGGATTAAAAGAAATCCATGAGATGATTTATGGTTTGGTTATCAATACAATTGACTGATTGAGTTAAAAATCATGTGCTATTTGTTGGGTTTAAGGAGTTAATTATGTTTTGGTTCTATAACAACTAGCGTGGTACCCGCGTTTGCACGGGTGCGCCGTAAAAAATCCCTACTTTATGATTTTTTATGTTTTGGATGAATATTTCTTCGTTGAATCGTAACATGTTTTTTATTTCGTATTTATAATCGTATTAGTATTACGTAATTGTATTATTATTGCGAGCTCGTTTTGTATATTTATAATTGTTGCACTAAAAAAAGAGCATTATTCGTCCACAAACTAAAATCATACATAATTAGACACCTTAAGCTATAATATATATATTAATTGATACTACATGAACATCAACCATCGTCGTCAAACGCACGTACATTCCAGTAACCTGCAATAAAACAACGAAATTAATTTACCATGTAGCGAAAGAGAATCCAAGTGGTGATGAGAGAATCATCGCTTCTTCTAGGGTTTTTCTTGATGACGCCCTTATCGGGCGGATTGAACTGTAGATTTCAATTTGATCGGCTCGATTAATGGCAGGTATCTCCTGATCACATTCCGCACGTTGTACATCGAGATTAATATGAACACATACATGAGTAAATAATCATAATCATAATAAATTAATAACTATTTATTTTTCTAAGAAAGATTAAATAAAACACTACTACAAAAAGTCTCATTAGCTTCGAAAATCCTAGCGACTAAGTATATTTAGTCTCTGTATGTTGGTTATTAAGAGCACATTTTGCTTTGTCCCAAAACAGTTATATTTTTTGGGACAAAGATTTTGTTTTGGCACAACAGTTGTCACAAAAGAAGATTAAGATTTTAAGTCCGTATATTTTGTGACAAACAATAGTCTCAAAATAGGTTACTTATAAAATGAAAAATAATTGGGACGAAAGTTGGCCGGTGATTGTTGTAAATTACATGGAATGTCTTTGCGTGATATATATAAGGTCATACATTAATTTTATACTATTATAATTAATTTAGACAAGTCTTAATTCAATTCAACAAAAAATAGTTTAGGGACCGGCGTAGTCCGTCTCTAAAATAAGCTTTTGGTCGCCATTGGTTTGGAGACAATATGTAGTCGTCAATATTTTGTCCTAACATCGTGAACCCAATAAATTAATTTAATACTAATCATAATTAATTTGACAAATATTAATTTTTGGGTAGAAATTAATATATCATTTTAGTCTTCATTGGAACTAATATGTGATGAGAATGTTGGAACGAATTTTCCCTCTAATTATAGTAACATTACATTATATTATATTATTCTTTAATATTTTATATAATATAATATAATATTATATGATATTATATAATATGATATGATATTTTATTATATCATATCATATTAAATGAAAGTATATTATATTACATTATATTATATTATACTTATATATAAAGTTTGAACTAAAATATATGATATTATATGTATCAAATCAAAACCTAAATAAGGATGACATTAAAATTAGTTTTATAGAAGTGATCATGATATTGAAAATTATTAAAAATCATCAAATATTTCAATACTAAATATTTACAAATTTCAACAAGTTCCTTACTACCAAATATTTACAAATAAGTCCCTAATTACACAAAAAAATTACAAATGAATCCCTTACTACCCAATATTTCAACAAGCCCCTTACTGCCAAATATTTACAAATAAGTCTCTTATTACCAAATATTTACAAATAAGTCCCATAAGGGTATAATTAGACACTAATATCATTCTAGAAACTATATAAAATAATATATTTAGAGACCAAAGTTTGTCGCATAAAAAAAAAATTTGAGACAAAAACTAGTCACGAAAAGAATATAGTCGGGGACAAAACTGAGTCAAATATAGTATATATTTAGATACTAAAATTTGTCTCATATATGGAGTATTCATAGACAAAATCTAGTCATAGAACAATCATAGTTGGGGACGGAAGTTAGTCACATTAAGCACATTTTCTATGGCAATTATTTGTCACAGAAAATCCATTTTTAGGGACTACATAAGAAAATGAGGAAAAAAATCGGAAATTAGTCTTGTCGCAAGAAATACGGTTATCAAGGACCAAAATCAAAAAAACTTTTGTCACCCTGATTTTCTGCGTCGGGCCTGTTATGACAAAGTCATAACGACTAAATATAGTCCCTAAAGATCTACAGCGACTCCAGACGGGGTTTTAGGGACTAAACATGTTTGTCCCTAATTGCATTTTTTGTAGTAGTGAAAGAACTGACCAAGAACCAAGGCTGTGGGACCCGGCATCTTCGGATAAAAAGCCGAAGAAAAGAGAAAAAGATAAGACATAGATAAGATACGTAGATATACAATAATCTATGTTTTCAAGAAATAATTGCTTTCTTGATAAACGTTCTAAAAACTTGGGATCCTCCTATGCCTACAACACATTTCAAAAAAAGAATTAAAAATAAAGAAATAAATAGTAAAAAATATATTTTGGTCTATTAAATAGGATGATAAAAAAAAGAAGAAAAAAATCTCACTTTTGCCTCCCCAAACTCTTCAAAAAAGTACAAGTTGTCCCACAAACTTTAATTTGCTTATTTTTATCCCCTGAACTCTTGATTTTGCTTACTTTTGCCCCTTCTCAGTTAACTACCTAGTCATCAGTTAAGTGATGATGTGGCACTGTCTCAAACCCATTATTTTAACCCCAAACCCAAACCCAAACCCAAACCCATTAATTTAACCCATTCATTTAAACCCTCTCTCAACCCGATCTCTCTCTCTCTCTCTCTCTCTCTCTCTCTCTCTCTCTCTCTCTCTCTCTCTCTCTGCACGCCATTGTGTTAGGATCGTCGCCGCAAACACACACACAAGAACAACACACGGACGCAAAGATTTTTACGTGGAAACCCCAAAGGGAAAAAACCACGGCCGCCGGCACTCAAACTATTTTACTATACTGGAGAAAGAGAGAATACAATTGTTTGTGATTTGATGGAATGAATAAAACTCTAGCCTAGCCCTCTATTTATAGCTAAACTCCTACCCAATACAAGGAAATAATACAAGGAAATAATCATTGCCTTAATTGCCATTCAATCATGGCAATAACAACATATGGAGAACTTTCCTATCTCTTCAAGGTTTCTTTTTTCCAATTTCCTAATCCTCGGATTTCCAAAAGTCTCCATACCATAACAATGCAAACTATACAATCGAAAAATCGCAAGATACGTGGAGAATTTATTTAGAGAAGCAATACAGTAATTGGCGATGTGGAAGCGGGATTTTTCGGCCCAATGTTCCAGATTACTATTATTATTATTATTATTAATAATAATAATAATAATAATAATAATAATAATAATAATAATAATAATTAATAATTAATAATTAATAATTAATAATAATTATTATTATTATAATGTAACTTGAGATTATAAATAAACTAGGAAATTACAGACGCTTCGCGGCGGGTTTGTTTCATTTATTTTATCATAATTTATTCATAATTATGAATTATCATTCGTTATCAAACAATTAATAAATATTGTGTTGAGTGTTTGAATTTACATATAACTTTGCTTAATTAAGTTTGATGATGACAAAATTCATTATACCATTCTGGAATATGATATAATGCGAAAAAAATATTTAGTAGTCTAATAAAACATACAAAAAAAATTAAATGATAGTATAAAGTGATAAAAAAAAATGAACCGACATACATAAAAAATAAAATGCTACTATAAGATCATGAAATAACATCTAAATAGAATTGTATTTTATTAATACGCGAGTTTTATTATGGAGGTTGATGACATCATATTTGAATCTTCGTTGAAATTGATTTTTTTTATTTAGTAATATGTATTAGAAAATCATAAATGTAAATTTGAAATCATATTTTTTATGATTTTTTTTACCTCAAGTTGGTAGTATTGTTTGGGTTTGCATCCTAAAGTATATTGTTTTTTTTTTTTTTTCTTTTCTTATTCCATCGGATAAGTCTTTCTCCGTCATCTTGCAAAATAAGTGAGAATCATGAGTTTTAAAATTTGTATTCATATCAAAAGTTCAGGGCATACTTTTGGATTTAAGTATAACCTTTGGAGAATTTTTTGTAGATGTATGAAGGAATATTTTGATATAGAACATTTTTAGATGAGCGGAGAATTATCCTATAATTGGTTACTTTTCTAGAATAAATGAAAGATAGAATAATAAATGTAAGAGAAATAATTATAGTTCTTAAAGAAAATGAAAAGACAAACTACATCATGCAAACTATATCATAAATAATTTAATGTTTCGTATTAAAGAAACATATACATGTATTTATTATTTTGAAGTAAAAGAGGTTATACTTAAGAAATATTATATATCAAGATTAAGATTTATTAAGCAAAAAATGTATATAGCTTGTGTATGTCAAAAAAAAAAATAAAAAAAAAATTCATAGTGTTTTGTCATGTGAACATGTTATATTTGTTATAAACAAATTATGTAGATAATAAATTTTCTTAGATAGTTGTATAGTTTTCTAGTTTGCAATTGTTTTTGAAATATCTTATATTATAATAGATATAATTTTAAATAAATATTATAATATCATTATTAGGTGTTTTCCTAAAAATATCAATAGTATAGTAATTCATTCATGTATGATAATAAGTTATGAGCATATATTATTCACATGCATATAATAGTATCTAATTTTAAGTTTGATGATAAAAAAAGTATTATATGTAAGTTTAAGTATTGAAATTGTTGGTTCAAATTTCCTAGGGTTTGATTATCTCAAAATAATATCGATACCACTAATCTATTTGCGGAAGTGACATTTATAGAGATAGAAGACGTAACCCACAAAAGGATCAAAAGAAAAATCAAGACGTCGGAAGTCAAGACGGTGAAGAAACGATGGCACGAAAACGCATGATCAAGCGAAGACATCAAGACATCGAAGATTCCGCAAGTTGGGGTATCACATAAATCACCAAAACAACTTATAGGTATCCCTAAACTTGTTTATGTATTATTAAGCTCAAGATTAGTCAAAGAAATATATTCGAAATCCATTAAAATGATGAAATAATAAAACAGATTTTCAGAAGCATGTCGGTTATAACGGACCTCATGTCAGTTATAACGGACATACATAAATATGGTTAAAAAGAACATGTCCGTTATAACGGACTACATGTCCGTTGTAACGGATATCCTGTCAGTTATAACGGAATTCAAGTCAGTTATAACGGACTTACAGTAATCGTGTTAATAAGAGCATGTCCGTTATAACGGACCTCATGTCAGTTATAACGGAGCATGTCAGTTATAACGGACCTACACTCAGTTATAACGGACTTACAGTAACCGTGTTAATAAGAGCATGTTCGTTATAACGGACCTCATGTCAGTTATAACGGAGTATGTCAGTTATAACGGACCTACACTCGGTTATAACGGACTTGAGAACTCACTTCAGAATAACCAATCATCCATTGTAACGGAATCACCAATCCGTTGTAACGGACATATACTAACCGTTGTAACGGAAGTCTCTCAGTTATAACGGAACCACATAATAAATCTAAAGTGCAGTAATAGAAATAGGTCGGTTATAACGGACCTAAACTCAGTTGTAACGGAGTAGGTCAGTTATAACGGACCTAAACTCGGTTATAACGGACCCACATAATAAATCTGAAGTGCAGTCACAGAAATAGGTCGGTTATAACGGACCTAAACTCAGTTGTAACGGAGTAGGTCAGTTATAACGGACCTAAACTCGGTTATAACGGACTATAGAATTTTCGAATATATTGCCTGTAACGGCTAGTTTGACTTTAAGTCCGTTATAACGGAGCTCATGTCAGTTATAACGGACTATGCAGAAAAAACATATTAAGGGAATGGTCTATGTGTTCTATAAATAGAACTCTTCCCTCATTCTCTCTCATCATCTCAACTAATATATTTTCCCAATCAAAAGAGAGAATCCTAGCTTTAAATCTTGAGCTTAATCATCTAAACATTCTTAAAGATTATTAGATCCAATTTCAACTCCACTACTAAAAGATTCCCAACTTGCGTGACCGATCACGACTAGTTCGTCAGTAGTAAATTGTAATAGGCTAGTTACTAATTGTAAAACAATGATGATGTGACTTCATGAGAATGCATATAAATGAATGCAAAATAAGGGGATGGGTAAATTAGAAATTTGAAACTATGTTTTGGCTTTTTTTTTAACTCAAAACTTAACAATATGATTAAAGATGGGTACCGAGTATGCTGCAACTAGAAAACAATTACCAATTTGCCATCCGTAACCTACTGCATTAAATGACAGGTCTGTGACTCCTCCGCATATTGACGATACGAGTTTGAGACAAGTTTTTGAATCATTACGTTTAATCTTTTGAATTACAAGGTAGGTATTTACAAAAAAATTTATACTTGTCCCCTCTAATATTCCCTCAATGTATTGATGTGTTGACAATATATAATAAAGTCATTCAATTTTAAATTAGATGACAAACTGTATTTATTAGGTGGTAAACCGCATTGATTAGATGGTAAACCAAATTATTAAAAAATAATTTGCTTTATTTAATATTTTTATTATATTTAATTTAACACGTGATAAGTTATTTTTATTTGAACAAATTTTTATTATTTTACTTTCAATATTTTTTAAAAAAAATATTTTCATTTTTATTTTCAATTTTTTGCGAAATTGTTATTTTCATTTTCATTATTGTATTTTTGTTTATTTTTTACGATGATTTTATTCATGTAGCCGTTTAACACATTTGAAATGATATATTAATTTAGTCTAATAATTTTTTTCCAAATTTATATATTTAAATTTCATTAAGTATAGATGGTGGTAAACAAAGTTGCTAAAAGTATTAAATAAATTAATGATGTATGAAACGGTGAACGTTTTTTTACCTTATTTTCTTATATATGATGAAAAAAATTAAATAGTAATGGCTTATCAACATCATTAATACAACGTCAACACATCAATCAATCTAGAAAATTTTAAGGAGGACATACATCATCATTTTACATCATCATTTTTTACAAAATAGTCATCTCAACAACCACCACTATGAAGAATGATGCAGACTCATTAGGTTGAATAACCACCAGTCGTTAATCCTTAATTCTTTGATGGCTCTCTTGCCCAACCACAAGAGAGAATTAAGGATAACAATAAACTAATCTTGATTGGGCCTAAATATAAAAAGTCCAAACATTAATGGGAGAATTTCATGTATGTCCTTTCAAAAACTCTAAATATCATATTTGTCCTTATAAAAACGTAAATATCAAATTTATCCTTGTTAAAAACAAAGTGTATCAAATATGTCCAAACGTTAATTTTTCTGTTAAACATAACTATTGAAGAGTGAAATTATTATTTTGCCCTCCTCCTCTCTCTCTCTCTCTCACACACACACACACACATCTTTTGCTAGCTCTCTCCTTTCTGTCGTGTTAGGGGATCCCTCCTCTCTTTAAACCAACCCCTACAAATTTCCTTTACATAATTCTTGAAGCAAGATAAAAATTCTACAAATTTCTTTCAGTCTTTTTTTGAAGGTAAAATCTCTTTCATAATTGTTTCTTCTTTTTCTTGCACTACCTAAATACTAGCTCATTCTTAGTCTAAACAACACCCTTCATTACCACTAAAGATTCTCACTCCCAAAATATCGTCATGGGTGAACGAGTACTTCGAATTTTTCACAATCTGGTGTGGGGTCCACCGTCGTTCCACCAGCAACTCTGTCGTGTTTTCAAAGTTGCAGATCATGATTCAAGGAAAGAACTCGATGACAAGCAACTCATACCCATGTTTGCTGAGGATGAATTGGGATTATGCAATGGAGAAAGTCTTTCATTTAATTTTGTAGAATTCATCCTTAATTCATTGTACACTTCTCAATTTCACCCATTTTCAAATCCTGTAGAGAATCTACTGTAAGCTGTATGAATTTTAGAATTTATTTTGGGAAGAAAAAAATAGTACAAGAGGATGAAGGGGCGACAGAGCACCTAATATATACTATAGGCGGAGGGAAGACGAGTATGATGCTTGTTAACTGGAAGACTCCTCCGATAGGAAGCAAAAAAATGGGTAAATCAAAGATTTTTGTTGAACTATTGAAACAGAGGAGGGGCATACAGGGCCGGCCCAGTATGTTGGCCCAAGAGGCTAATGTCAAAGGCCACCATTTTCTAAAAGGCCATATTTTTTCATAAGTAATAAGAAGCCCAAGATAAATTTTCAACCCAAAAGTTTTTTCACTCAGAGCAAGCAAACGAAGGAAAAAGCAAAAGAAGGAAAGAGGACCCCCGTGCGTGAGTCAGGATCCAAGCCATCGCGACTGGCGTGCGGGCGAGACTCCAGTTCTTCAGACGCTTGCTACTGCGCGACGGTGCAAGGCGCTATTGGCTGCTGTGACGGCGGATTTCTGACGTTCTGAAGACGGCGCGGTTTCTGACGGTGAAGGCGACGCGGATTTCTGGCAGGTTTATTCTCGGATTTGGTCGGGTTTCTGCCGATTTATTCTCGGATTTGTGCGTCTTTCTTCTCGGATTTGGTGTATTTGACTGGTGGTGCGTAATTTGACCATAATTTGTCCCGAATTGTGTATCTTAGTCTCTAGTTTCTCTCGAGTTATAGTTATTTGGCTCCAATTTAGCTCCAATTTATCTTCAATTTACTAATTGGGCGCAATTAGACTTTAGTTCGACCCAAATTTGACCTGATTTCGATTATAATTTTTGAATTTTTTGGTTAGTGATTAATTTTTGAATTTGACTCTTATTTGATTCATATAGTTTAGTATTCTAATTATGCTATTTGTGTAAATTGTATTGTAATTGTAGTAATCATGCCGCTTAAAGGACACATGAGGCGATGCAAGACAACCAATGCGATGTGGCGACCTAAAGGACGACATGGCAGTGGCACTGCTTAATTCCTGCCATAAGAAGATGCTAGGAGATGAGATGTAAAGGATGATGTGACAGGATGTAGGGTTACGCACACGATTATCATTGTGTGCAGCGGAAATTAGTTCACGTGCGTAACCTAATTCTACCGGGATCACGCCCTAAAACCAATGAAAAAGGAAGAGTTGTGGAGATAATTACCTCGTACAAGTTAGTACGTGTCGATTACTTCTCCAAATCCGTGAACCTTCTCCAAGGAATGCTCGTGCAATCCCTCTACTCGTGTCCACCTTGATTTCGACCGATCGGAAATCTCCAACGCCGTTCTAGTCGACGTCACGATTGAATCTCTCAAGATCTTTGCTCCAATCTCCCTCTCAATCTCACTAGATCTAATCTAGAGTTTCTGTGGAAGAAAGAGGAAAAACGACGACGGCTAAACCTAATTTCTGAAAAAGGCTTAACCTAAAACGAAATCAGAATTTCATATATATAGAACTTAAGTCCGTTCTGAACGCACTTTAAGTGCGTTCGAACGCACACTGTTCTGACTTCAGATAGGAAAGTCCGTTCGAACGCACTCCAAGTTCGTTCCGAACGGACATACTTCTGACAGCAGATTTGTCTATTTATATAAATTCTTCCAAGTTAATTCTTAAGCCATATTTTCTTTCAAACTCCCTCTTGGATTAAGACTTAATCAACTTGGTCATATGTCCAACATATGTCGTGAGATCTAATCACACGTGATTCCATTTTGTTTGTCCAACAAACTTATTGGTGAGCATTATCTTGAGAATCCGATATATTACGAAATCTTGGTGTGACCTTGTAGGTTCGTCTAAGACTGGCAGTGGATATGGCAGCATTCCACAAGGTATTGAGAGCACTAGACTGCCGTTAATACCTACCCAGAATTAGCACGAAAAAGGTGGAGAACACCTTTATGAAGATGCAGTACATCTTCATGCCTAACTCAGATAAGTGTTACTAGTCCTCTTGTTCGCGATATCTTCTGATCAAAAGAGTCACGGTGAAGCCTAAGACTTCAAGTCATCCTCTATTCTTTTTGATCAGATATACTCTTTCCCGATAAGAATTAGATTGATAATTACAATGCGAACTCCATGAGTTCCATCGAGCTTGGCCAAGCATTTCATCAATCTCAATTCAATCGAGGGGCCCGAGAGATATCTCCCTCTATCCTTTTTCAAGGTTTAGAAAGGAACAATTCCTATCTTGCAATCTCACATCCTTTGCCTATGCTAAAAACAATACCCAATAGTAATCTCTGCTACACAGTTACGCGTAGGGTTAATTATATCAAAGCATTATCTTTTCACATACTAGGTATCCGTGAGATCACTCAAGTATGAAGAACTAAAACGCACTATCTGGATATGAGTTCGTCTCCAATGACTCTTACCATGTCACAAACTCATATAGTGGTCAGTCCAATATACGACGCCGCGTATATCCACATTCTAGAATCGACGCTACCGTCCCAGATCAGTAAAACCTGATCATCTCATCTACGAATATGCCAGTGTATGTAAAAGTCTCCATTCAGTGAATGGACTACCTGGTTCAAACCTATGAACAACTTTATACACCAGGGACGTTTTAGAATTATATTCATTCCGTTTAGTGGTTTTACTATCATTCAATTGACGAATCAATATGCCAGACTATGGCCATGCAACATATTATTCTCAACTGACTCGATGCACTAAACTAGAATAAAATTCAAAGTCTATCCGATTATTATAATCGAATAACCTCTCACACACTTTCTTGTTATTTAAAATTTTTGAAATATGAAGGTTTAGGTCATATGATGAATAATAATATAAATATCTGTCTCATAAACAAATACAATCCAAATAACACGCCTAGGGCATAATAAATGTTCTCCCACTTGCACTAGGCAGATCGAATCCCCTTATGCAATAAGAAACATAAATAAAACACCCAATCTAACACTGCGATAGATATCCCAATCCTATCGCCCTAGCATGCTGCTCATGCTTGGCACGTGATAGTGGCTTCGTAAATGGATCGGCCACGTTATCATCAGTAGGTATCTTCATTATTTTCACGTCACCTCTCTTCGTAATCTCACGAATCAAGTGGTAACGCCGGAGTACATGCTTGGACCTGTGATGCGCTCGCGGTTCCTTTGATTGTGCTATTGCTCCGTTATTGTCACAATACACATCCATGGGACCCGAGATGCTTGGCATAACTCCAAGTTCCATCACGAACTGTCGTAGCCAGACAGCCTCCTTTGCGGCTTCCGAAGCCGCGATGTATTCCGCTTCAGTTGTAGAATCAGCCACCGTCTTCTGTTTGGAGCTTTTCCAAACAACAGCTCCGCCATTAAGCGTGAAGACATAACCACTTTGAGATTGGAAATAGTCCGGGCAAGTTTGGAAACTAGCATCTGTATATCCTTGGATAATCAGATCTCTTTCCGAACCACCATATACAAGAAACATATCTTTAGTATTCCTGAGATACTTAAGAATGCTCTTGACTGCGGACCAGTGAACTTCCCCGGGATCAGACTGATAGCGGGAAGTCACACTCAACGCATATGCGACATCTGGTCTAGTACATATCATGGCATACATGATCGATCCTATAGCAGAAGCGTATGGGATCCGACTCATTCGCTCACGTTCAGCGTCTGTTGAAGGACACTGATCCTTTGTGAGAGAAATGCCATGTGACATTGGCAGAAATCCTTTCTTGGATTGTTCCATGTGAAACCTAGTTATCACTTTGTCAATATATGTACTTTGACTTAGTCCGAGAAGTCTCCTCGATCTATCTCTATAGATCTTCACGCCTAAAATATAGGCGGCTTCTCCTAAGTCCTTCATTGCCAATTGACTACTCAAATATGCCTTAACCTGGTTAAGCATTGGGATGTCATTTCCAATGAGTAAGATGTCGTCCACGTACAAGATGAGGAATACGACCGAACTCCCACTGAATTTCTTGTATACACAAGGTTCCTCGATATTTTGAATGAAACCATACTTTGCGATGACCTCATCGAATCGTATGTTCCACGCACGAGATGCTTGTTTTAATCCATAAATGGATCTCACAAGCTTATACACTTTATTCGTATTCTTTGGATCGACAAAACCCTCGGGTTGTGTCATATACACATCCTCGGTAAGGTTCCCGTTAAGGAAAGCGGTTTTGACATCCATCTGCCATATCTCATAATCATGATATGCAGCTATCGCTAGCAGAATGCGAATACTTTTAAACATGGCTACTGGAGAAAACGTTTCATCATAGTCTATACCATGAATTTGCTTGAAACCTTTCGCCACCAGTCTTGCTTTAAAAGTGTGTACATTACCATCCATGTCGGTTTTCTTCTTGAAAACCCATTTGCACCCAACGGTCTTAGCACCATTAGGTAGATCAATAAGATTCCAAACCTTATTATCATACATGGACTGGATCTCGGTTTTCATGGCGTCATGCCATTTCGAGGAATCCAGGCTAGACATAGCACCTTTGTAGGAGGTTGGCTCGTTATCTAGAGTCAACTCATCATCGTCATTACTAATGAGAAATCCATATCTCTCAGGTTCTTGACGATTCCTACTAGATCTACGTATAGCTTGTGTACTAGATTCTGGTTCACCATCCAATGGTAACTCAGAATCTTGTTCCAGATCAACTTGTTCAATTTGTGGTTCTCGAATTTCTTCGAGATCAATTTTACTCCCACTGGCTTGACGATCTAGGAATTCCTTCTCTAAGAAGTGTCCTCGTCGAGCCACGAAAACCTTGTTTTCGCTAGGCAAGTAAAAGTAGTATCCTTTTGTTTCTTGAGGATACCCCACAAATAAACACTTGTCTGATCTTGGCTCGAGTTTTTCCGTCAATAACCTTTTGACGTATGCCTCGCAACCCCAAATCTTTAGATAAGACAATGATGGAACCTTGCCATGCCATATCTCATGTGGTGTCTTGTCAACTGATTTGGTCGGAACTCTATTAAGTATATGAGCGGCCGTTTGAAGCGCGAAACCCCAAAATGACTTTGGCAAATCCGTTCGACTCATCATCGAGCGAACCATGTCTAACAAGGTCCTATTCCTCCTCTCGGACACTCCATTCCATTGGGGTGTACCAGGTGGAGTCCATTGTGATACTATACCACAATCTCGAAGATAGTCCTCAAACTCATAGCTCAAGTATTCGCCACCTCGATCCGATCGAATGGCTTTTACTTTCTTGCCCAGTTGAAGTTCTACTTCATGTTGAAACTCTTTGAATTTCTCAAAAGTTTCACTTTTGTGACGCATTAAGTATAGATATCCATATCTACTATAATCGTCAGTAAAAGTCACGAAGTAGCGATACCCATTTCTAGCCTCGACACTCATTGGTCCACATACATCGGAATGTATGAGAGCCAATACATCTTTCGATCTTTCTCCCTTTTTGGAGAAAGGTGTCTTTGTCATCTTACCCATCAAACAAGATTCGCAATTTTCTATTGACTCCAAGTCAAAAGAATCTAGCACTCCATCCTTTTGGAGTCTAGCAATGCGTTTCTTGTTTATGTGTCCGAGACGACAATGCCATGAGTATGTTTCATTAGTTTGAGTTGTATTTATGTTATAAATTGACTGATTATTGTTGTTATTATCTAAATCCAAGACATATAGACCATTTTCAACAAGAACATTACTAAAGAAAATGCCATTCTTGCGAATAAAACAATCATTAGTACCAATAACTAATTCATATCCATCCGCAATAAGTCTAGAAACAGAAATAATACTCCTACTCAAAGTAGGTACATAACAACAATTATCCAAAACTAAAATAAGTCCATTTGGCAAAGTTAAATCATACGTCCCTTCGGCTAATGCTGCTACTCGAGCTCCATTCCCGACGCGTAAATCAACTTCGCCACGAATCAACGATCTTCTACTTCTTAGGCCCTGCATATTATTACAAATATGAGTCCCACATCCAGTGTCCAACACCCATGATGATGAAGTAAAGAAATAAGATTCGATAACAAAAATACCTGATGCCGGTGTGTCCAAGGAAGCGGTCTTTTGCTTGCTCTCCCTCAGGAAGATCTCGCAATCACGCTTCTAATGCCCCTCCTTGAGGCAGTGGAAACACTTCTTGTCATCCTTGGCTTTCTTGCCCACAGGCTTAGGCGCAACCTTGTTACCCTTTGCCTTCCTCTTCTTGTTTTTGTTCCCATTGATTGGACTCTTCCCTTCAACCACCAATACTTCCGAAGTCCTAGACTTCATGTACCGTGGTTTCATGTCAGCTTCGAATGTTCTGAGCATTCCGATAAGCTGGGGAATGGTCCTTTTCATGTCTGACATGTGGAAATGCGAAATGAACGAATCGAAACTCGGTGGCAGCGACAACATGATCAAATCAGTTTGTAACTCCACCTCGAATTTTATGCCAAGCCTCTCAAGATGATCGAAATATCCTTTCATCTTGAGAAGGTGCGAACTAACAGGCGTACCATCTTGCATCTTGCATTGCGTCGCATTGCCAAGAGCTTGGTACTTCTCCACCCTTGCTTGAACCTGAAACATCTCCCTGAGCTGTTTCATAATCTCGTATGCATCCTGTTTCTCAAACTGGATTTGATATTCAGGAGTCATAGTAGCCAACATGAGGCATGTTACATCATTCGAATCGTCCATCATGGTCGTATATTCGAATGTCTCATCCTCAGTTGCTTTATCCCCTGGCACAGGAGGGATAGGCGTCTCCAAGACATGTGCCTTTCCTTCCTGTTTCAGAACGAATCCCAGATTCCTCTGCCAGTCGAGAAAATTCTTTCCGTTCATTCGTTCCCTTTCCAAAATGGAACGCAAACTGAAGCGGTTATTTCTTGGTAAAGCCATGAATTCTACAATTTTTGAAAAATAATGTAATTAATAACGTGGTCTTTCATATATTAAAATTCATTTTTAAATAACTTGAAATACCCATTATTTTATCATTTCAAATAGCCCCCACTATTGAAACGGAGATTTGATACCTTAAATCTCATAATGGACAAGATCCCTATTTAACGTATTTCTAAGGTGACTATGGCCAACCACTTAAAAATACATCACGTCGGGTAGGACGGTGTCCAATCATCTCCAAGACGATTCTTGCTTTATTCGTGAGGTCCGGTATTGAGTCCAACTCAAAACCAGAGTGTGTGTACCTCACTCCTTGCCCCAAACCCTAGCCTAGCTAGTGAATTGGTCAAGTCCAAACCACAAATGGAATATCATTCAATCAGCGAATTGACATGCCAGACTATGGCCATGCAACACGTCAATTCCTAATCAATGCATGCCTTCCTTGCTACGCACGTGTAAATCTGTGCCAGACTATGGCCATGCAACACAGATAAACAAACACTAGTCTAGAAGGTTCCATTTAGGGAGACATAAGATTTGATAATTACGTGGGAGGATTTTACTTTTTATTAAAATCATTTATTTTATTCATTCACAATAACAAATAAAATTATGGTATAGCATATAGGCCTTTTAGTTTTATGAGCAATCATAAAACCCTAAAATTCCCAACCCTAAAATCCAAGATGATTCCTTGCTTCATGTGAAGATCCAATCTTCGTGTCGTGTCGTCTTCGTGTCGTCTTGCCTTGAAGGTCCTTCTTCAAAACTAAACCTATTTTATTTTATTACAACTTTGGAAGACTCACCGGTCCCCACATAATTAAATAAAATACAATTTGGAAAGCTCACCGGCCCCCACACAACACACATTACAAGCAACACAAACAATCATCCCCGTTTTAGGCTATATGCTATACCGTATCGAATTTATAAATTGGAAATTTTAAAATTATTGGGCATTTTTGACAGAAAAAAAATTGGTTGTCCAGAAAATTGTTCGAACGATCGCAACTCCAAGTTCGATCGAGAAACGTCAGAAAATTATTGGGCATTTTTTTTTTTTTTTTTTTTTTGAACCAGAAATAGGTCCGTTCGAACGCAACTCCAAGTTCGTTCGAACAGATCAGTCCGTTCGAACCGAACACTAGGTTCGTTCGACCAGACCAGTTCGTTCGAACGCAACTCCAAGTTCGTTCGAACGAACCCTATTCTGCCAGCTTTTCTAATTTCTGAAATTCAGCCCTAAAATTCTAAAATTTCCTAAATTCGAATTAAATCATCGATTTTCGATGGTTTTAACGAGCGATTGCTCTGATACCACTGTAGGGTTACGCACACGATTATCATTGTGTGCAGCGGAAATTAGTTCACGTGCGTAACCTAATTCTACCGGGATCACGCCCTAAAACCAACGAAAAAGGAAGAGTTGTGGAGATAATTACCTCGTACAAGTTAGTACGTGTCGATTACTTCTCCAAATCCGTGAACCTTCTCCAAGGAATGCTCGTGCAATCCCTCTACTCGTGTCCACCTTGATTTCGACCGATCGGAAATCGCCAACGCCGTTCTAGTCGACGTCATGATTGAATCTCTCAAGATCTTTGCTCCAATCTCCCTCTCAATCTCACTAGATCTAATCTAGAGTTTCTGTGGAAGAAAGAGGAAAAACGACGACGGCTAAACCTAATTTCTGAAAAAGGCTTAACCTAAAACGAAATCAGAATTTCATATATATAGAACTTAAGTCCGTTCTGAACGCACTTTAAGTGCGTTCGAACGCACACTGTTCTGACTTCAGATAGGAAAGTCCGTTCGAACGCACTCCAAGTTCGTTCCGAACGGACATACTTCTGACAGCAGATTTATCTATTTATATAAATTCTTCCAAGTTAATTCTTAAGCCATATTTTCTTTCACAGGATGGCCCTGCTGCTCCTCGATTCTTGCTAGGAGATAAGACGCGCGACAAGCTGGCCGCTCGACTCCTGCTCGATTTTTGCTGCACAAGAACTGGCCGATCCTGCTACTCGGCACAATTTAGAGTTTATAGCATAATTGCGACAAAATAACGGGTATTTTCGCATATTGCATTTCAATTCAATGTTTGTTTTGCTAGAAATAATTGTATTTAATTTAAAACTAAAATAATTTTGTAATTTCGAGATATCTTCGTAATGTTTGTCAAAGGCCTCCGAAAATGCCGGGCCGGCCCTGGGGGCATAGATCTGGAGAGGATATGTACATTACAAGGGTAGTTTGGTCATATAATTTTAAATTTCATGATTTAATTAAATTTAGAAATAAAAGTTTTGTTTAATTTGACGGTTGTTTAATTATTTGGATAATTTTGATATTTTATCAAGATGAGAGGGATAAAAATGATATATTATCATTTTTGAAAGGATAAATTTGATATTTATAATTTTAGAGGGACAAATATGATATTTTGAGTTTTTGTAGGGACACACCTGAAATTGCCCCAACATTAATTACTCTATATCCCCTCAAAGTGGATGACCTATGAAATCTATCAATTTGCGGAAAAGTTACGAAAAAGTTGGGCCGCAAACGTTTCGTAAAGTGGTTTGTAGATGATCTCGTGAGTCCCATAATTGATAATCCCATTATTTTCATGGCTCGTAAATTGGCCCATTGAGTGAATTAGGGAAGAGAGGTTTGGGCATGAGCTTGGTGCATGGGAGATAAATACGCTAGGTGCATGGTGAGCCTGGTTCACTGACCAAGCATAAATCGGGTTCACAAAAAAATGTGATTAAAAGAATTCTAAAATAAATCGGGTTCACTTAAACGGATATTATATTCCGTTGATATTATTTACTAGAAAATATCCAATGAAATAAAAATATATATAAGTATCATTACAAATGTTAAATTTATCCTCGATATCATTTCTATGTCAGTCGTTTGATATAATAAATATTTATTTTTTGAGATATTAACATACTACTGATAAAACAACAATAAAAAATACAAATAGTATAAAATAAATCAGGAAGATAATAAAATATGATGAATCATATATGAATTATATTAATAATTTACTATCCGAATTTGTTATCTGTATCTACAAGCAAATACGTTTATCGTATTCGTAATTGTATCCGAAATTCTTTATCCGTATCCGTCTTTTATATTAATAATTTATTCAAATATGAATATTTTAATTTTTATGAACACGATTAGACTGGTAGTATAATATCCAACATAAAATCAATATCCTGCTGTGAGAGCATGTAGTGTATAATTATTTTTTACACCTGATTGTCACCTGCAAAAACCCTTAGGCCATATTCGGACACCAAGTTTTCATCTTGGTTTTGTCTAGGATTTTAAGCTTCCTGCGTTTTCTCAAAAGTGGTGTTCGGATGACAAAAATAATTCTTAGGATGCAAGTACGGAAGGCGGATTTATGGAAGTGGTTTGTTTTGGTGGCTTTGAAAAAATCTACTCAGAATAAATTTTTGCCTAGGAAAGGAGTGATAAAAAATAAAATAATCAACACCTCTCTCTCTCCCTCAAGACTTAAGTCCATTTCTTTTTATTCTTCATTTTTCCTTTCCATCTCTCGAGAAGCTCCAAAATAGAGGAGCTGCGTAAGATGAAAAGAAGTACTCCTGAAGTGTTTTTCGACGCCACTTTTTGTGGAGTTCCAAACAAGACCAAGAAAGGTATGTTTTTTTCGTGTCTCTCTCTCTCTCTCTCACACACACACACACACACACACTCAGAAACTAGGGTTTTTCCCACCTCTAATCATGTTTTCTTTAGTTTTTAAATTATTTAATGGTGATTTTGTCTTCAATTTTAGATCTAATTTGAGTTGAATTAAGCTTTTCAATTCATGAATTGTTCAATTTTGGGTTTAATTTGTGTACTAATTGGGTACTACATTGCATACTAAATTGGTACTATATTGCATGTGTATTATTATTGAATGGGTACTGTTACTGGCAATTTCATTTTCATTTTTGATTATTTGATTAGTGCCCAACAATTTCATTGTTTTTTTAATGTTACTGCAATTGGAAGGACATATTGGGTACTGTTATTTTGAATTATACATTGCATAACAATATCATTCAGAAGGATATCATTTTTATAAAGTCAATTTTGTTTTTATTTAGGAAAAGAAAAAGATATCGTTAGAGCCGAATGGACCGAAATTCAAAGGGCGTATTTGGTATCTTTGTTAGTCGAATTTGGAGGAAAAGAGTTGCGGACCGATAATGGATGAAACAATAGAGCTTGGAATGAAATTTTTAGGAAATGGACCGAAAAGTTTCCAAATGCCAATTATACAAAAACTCAATAGAGCTTGGAATGTAATTATCACATGGATCTATTTTGAAAATAGTTAGGTTTACACATGTAATTTGGTCATATAATTATAACATGTATTTGAAACTAGTTAGGTTTAAACATGTATTTTGGTCATATAATTATCACATGTATTTTGGTCGAGGATTTTATAGATATGTTATCATTATTTAGTGCTTGATTATCTTTCATAGATTTTAATTTTGCTTTGAAATGTATCATTTAAAACTTAAAAGTGTATGGAAGTTCTTGTGCTTAATTAAATCGATAGATATTAATACATATAAGATCTTAATGCATGGACTTCAAGTTAATTAAATCGATACATATTAACAATAATTATAATAATAATAAATTAATACATAATTGAAAATATATTTAAAAATTATTAAAATAATAATCATAGAGTTTAATACAAATTTATATACTTTTAAAATATTTTATTCACTTTCTACATCTAATCCTATGATTTTCATCTAACACATTTTAAACATCCTACATTCGTAGCTTTTCTATATTCCTGCTATCGTAGTATCCTGATATCATATATTGGTTTCCTGCAACTAACTTCCTGCAACTATATAAAACTGTGTTTGCAAACACGCCCTTAATCGTTTCCCTCGTAATGGACTTTAGTGGGCCTTATTTGGCAATATTTGAATCAATACACTACCGAAGTGAATAATACAAGGAAATTTTCATTGTATCTTGCGTATTGTGCGATATCCCTCGCATTTGATGTAAATTGGGTATGGTTGAAGTATTGAAATTAAACCGCCAATACGCAAGCAATATGTATGACGGAATTCCTGAGAGAATAAAATTAGCCAATTACACTCTTATTTTCCCCAACATTATCCTTTCACACTAGGAATGTCAATGGATCGGGTAGAAACCCGAACCCGCGGGTACCCGACCCGAACGGGGCGGGTAATATCCGAAAAAAATACCCGCTGGTCAGGTAATACCCGAAAAATACCCGCTCCGGGTTCGGGTTCGGGTACGGGAGAAATTTTTTACCCGCGGGTATACTCGTTATCCGAATCCGAACCCGAAAAATCCCCGAAAAATACCCGAAAATATCCCATAATATGAAAATTTTGTATGTTTTATGGATTAATTATTTGAAATATTTTGATTTTTAATGTATTTGTACAAGTTGTTTGTTTTATGTATTTAAAATTGTGGATAATTTTACGTATTTGTATAATAATTTTTTATTTTTCAATTTTTTATTAATGATTTTCGGGTAACGTGTTCGGGTTCGGGTATACCCGTTATCTGCGGGTTTAGGTTCGGATATGATTTTTTATCCGCGGATATTTTTGGTTCGGGTTCGGATAATATCCGAAAATTCGGGTTCGGATATGGAGAAGGCTTACCCGAACCCGACCGGCCCCGTTGACATTCCTATTTCACACTCCACAATCCACAGGAAGATAGCACTATGATCCTAAATTCCTCTAATATATATTGTGGGAATCCATTTATTTCAAATATATGCGCAACGAATAACGCCCCTATTATTTATCCAAGCTTGATAATTACACGATTACAGACATAAATTCATGCAGCAAACCATATCTCTTTCAGACACGAAATGCGGGTATAACGTGAGCGTCGACTCGTCATTTGTTCGCATGTGATTCTGTGCGGTACGCATTAAGGTAGTTTCTTCCTTTTGTTAAATTATAAAGTAGCATTTTATATTAATTAATTTAAGTACGCATGTGTGTGAAAAGGACATGTTCATGAATGTTCTGGACACATGTGAAATGTTATGTTTACATTAGTGAAGAGTCATATTCATGAATCATAGACACTACTGAAGAGGCATGTTCACACTAGTGAAGAGTCATGTAGCCTATAAATAGGGATGTAGTTTGTGTCATTTGAACACCAGAAAATAATTTGTAATCTCTCTTTCTTCTATAATATAATTCAAGTTCCATTGAATCGTTTCTTCTTCTATATTTCGGTTGTGATCCTTGGCTAGTGCAACCCCTTGTTGTACTATTGTTAACTTCGATTATCGTTACTTGGTACCAGAGCTACGAGAGTGGTAGACGATATTTTTCAAGATCTCTCGGTGAAGAAGACGGTTGTGCATCGATGAAGTTCGGTGGTCGTGTTAGCGGACTTGGTGTGGAGGCTTTTAATTTTTAAAATTATAAAATTTGGAAGACATGTATGGAGTCTTATCTTAAAGGTGAAGATTTATGGGAGATGGTTGACGGATCGAAAATTGCACCGATTCCGGCTATTGGCAATAATGGCGTGATAACCAATGGAGCGGAGGTGATAGAGTGGGCAACTGCTAACGCAAAGGCAGAGTTCGTGTTGAAGAGATCTATTTCTCACGACTTATTCGAGCATATCATGAGTTGCAACTCGGCGGCGAATATTTGGAAGACTCTTGATGAGTTACTAAATAAGAAGAATACGGCACGACTTCAATTCTTGGAGAATGAGTTGCTAGTGTTATGCAAGGACAATTTTCGATTTCTTAATACTTCTTGAAGGTGAAAATTTTATGTTCGGAGATTTCTCTTTTGGAACCCGAAGAAGCTATTTCGGAGGCGCGAATGAAACACTATATTATTCAAGGTCTTCGAAAGGAGTATGTTCCATTTGTTACGTCGATACAAGGTTGGGCGCAACAACCATCCTTGATGGAGTTCGAAAATTTGCTGGCCTCTCAGGAATCTTTGGCTCAGCAAATGTCGGGTGTTTCGATATCAGAAGGAGAAGGGCAAGTTTTGGTGTCTTCTAAGACGAAGAATTATGTGAAGAATGAAGACGATCAAAATACTACGAAAAAGGGGGAGTTTTCTCCTAATAGTAGTGATTCTCGACATTTTTTCAAGTGTTATCGATGTGGCAAGGCTGGGCAAATCAAGAAGAATTGTCGAGTGAAGTTGAAAGGAGGAAACGCCGCACACAAAGAGGATATTCCCAAAGAAGAAAATTGGGATAAATGTTTTATGGCGGGGAGAACTATGGTATCTTCTATTAATTATGAGAATGATTGGATTGTCGATTCTGGTTGTAGCCATCATCTTACTGGTGACGATTCTAAATTTTCCTCTCTTCACGATTATAAGGGCAATCAAGCCATTGTGACGGCCGACAATACCGTTCATCATGTGAAGAAGGAGGGCATGGTTGTAGTTTCTAGTCAAGATAAGGAATTGATTATTCTTGATAGTGTTTATCATGTACCCGACATGAAGAAGAATCTTCTTTCGGCGACGAATACGGTTGATGCAGGCCATTATGTTCTCTTTGGTCCAAAAGATGTGAAGTTCTTTCGAAATCTTGAGGAGGTGAAGGCCGACGTTACGCATGTTGGTAAAAGAGTAAATGATTTGTACGTTTTATCGGCTTCTTCTTCGTACGTCGATAAGATGAGTTCCAATGATGGTGCGTTGATTTGGCATGCAAGACTTGGTCATGTGAATATGGACAAGTTAAAAGCAATGACTTCAAAGAATCTCGTAAACGGTCTTCTGCAACTTTCTTTCCCGAATGGAGTCAAATTGTGCGAGAGTTGCCAGTATGGGAAATCACATCGACGACCTTTTGATAAGTCTCTTTCAAGGTGTAATAGTCCGTTGGAACTTGTTCATAGTGATCTGATGGGCCCGACTCAAACACTGTCTTATTCGGGTGCTCGACACATGCTGGTCTTTGTTGATGATTTCACGAGATACACTTAAGTTTATTTTGTGAAGGATAGATCGGAGGTATTTTCGAAATTTCAAGAATTCAGAACAACAGTTGAAGGTGTTCTTGGGAAGAAGATAAATAAGTTTCGTACCGACAATGGAGGCGAGTTTACTTCAAAGGAGTTTTTTTCGTTTTACGAGAAACATGGCATTAAAAGAGAGTTGACTTGTGCTTATACACCTCAACAAAATGGAGAGGCGGAGCGCAAAAATCGACATCTTGTGGAAGTTTGTAAGAGTTGGATTTACGCGAAAAATTTACCGAAGGCTTTATGGGCAGAAGGTATGGCGTGCGCCACTCATGTGATTAACCTGCAGTCCAAATAATATGAAGTCTCCTTATGAATTAATGTTTGGGGAGAAGCCGAGCGTGAAGCATTTGAAGGTGTTTGGTTCTCCATGCTTTGTCCACGTCCCCGATGAAAAGAGAACCAAGTTAGATGCGAAAGCTCGAAATTGTGTGTTCATCGGTTATGATGAAAGGAAGAAAGGCTGGAAGTGCATGGATCCAACGACTCATAAATTAATTGTTTCTCGAGGTGTCGTGTTTGATGAGGTGTCATCATTATTCTCCCCGAATGGTGAAGGTGACTTGTTAGCAATAGAGCCGAATGTGCAAATATCATCTATAGCTTCGAGTCAGAAATCTCCATCTTCGTCTTCTACTTCAACTATCACAAATGAGTCCGAGCATGGTGATAGGGGGAGTAATGAAGTGAAACCCCAAGAAGAAGAAAATGTGCAACCTCCAAGAAAGTCAACAAGATCACAGATTATTCGACCAGCTCGATATAGAGACGAGAATTTCATCACGACATATTCTTGTTTTTTTCTGGATCGATGGATGGTGAACCGTCATGTTTTGATGAAGCGAAAGGTATCAAGTAGTGAGAAGGTGCTATGGATGAGGAGATGCAAGCTCTTCAGAAGAATGAAACTTGGGATCTTGTGCCGAAGCCCAAGAGTGTAGACCCGGTTACTTGCAAATGGGTTTATAAGTTGAAACGCAAGGCGGATGAAAGTGTTGAGCGTTACAAGGCGAGGCTTGTGGCGAGAGGATTTTCTCAAAAGTATGGCGAAGACTATGAAGAGACTTTCATCCCCGTAGCGAAGATGACGTTCGTGCAAGTCATAATTTCAATGGCCGCTTCTTTTGGTTGGAAGCTTTGACAATTGGACGTCGAGAATGTTTTCTTGTATGGCGAGCTTGACAAAGAGATCTATATGGAGCAACCTCTTGGATATGTCTCTGACATATATCCGGAGTTGAAGAAGACGCTCTATGGTTTGAAGCAAGCACCGCGAGTTTGGTATGACAATATTGTTGAATATTTGCAATTTTGTGGCTACTCTTCTTCAGATTATGATCACAGTTTATTTGTTAAAAAGAAATCGGGTTTGCATGTTATTGTTCTTCTATATGTGGATGATATGATTATCACCGGGAATGACGAAGACGAAGTTGCTAAACTTCGATCGTTGCTCTCGATTCAATTTGAGATGAAGGTTCTTGGAGAACTTAATCACTTTCTTGGATTGGAAGTGAAAAGCAGGAAAGGCGGAATTTTCGTTTCTCAAAAAGGATACGCCGAAAAACTTGTTGAAAGATTTGGCATGAAAGACGGGAAGCGTTGTTCTACTTCACTTGATGCAAATTTGAAGTTGAGACGTAATGGTGTGAAGGCTCTTCCGGATTCTCGAAAATTCCGTGCACTTATTGAAAGTCTTATTTATCTCAAGATTACAAGACCGGATATTGCTTTTTCGGTTGGCCTTGTGAGTCGGTTTATGGAAGCTCCAACAAAATCGCATCTTTATGTAGTGAAAAGAATTCTCAAGTACGTGAATTCAACTCTCGATTTGGGGCTATTGTACAATAAGAGTTCCGACTTTGATTTGCATGGATATGCTGATGCTGATATGGATGGTGATTTGGATGATCGGAGGTCTACATCCGGTTATGTCTTCTTTTGCGGTTCTGCGTGTGTTTCATGGTGTAGCAAGAAGCAAGATTCGGTTTCGCTTTCAACTACTGAAGCAGAGTACAAGACATCGTCGCTTGCCGCACAAGAATGTGTTTGGTTAAGGTGTTTGGTCGAGGATATCAATGAAGCTATTTCTTATCCGACGAATATTCAAGGCGATAACCAAAGTGCTATAAAGTTGGTAACTAATCCAGTTTGCTATACAAGGACCAAACATATCAAGATTGAGCATCACTTCATTCGAGAAAAAGTACTTGATGGAACCATTGAAGTTATGGAGGTGAGAAGCAAAGACAACGTGGCGGATATCTTCACGAAGTCTCTCTCCAAGGGACCGTTTGAGCTGTTGCGAGTCAAGTTGGGACTCGTGTCCAAAAATACACTTTAAGGGGGAGTGTTAAATTATAAAATAGTATTTTATATTAATTAATTTTAGTATGCATGTGTGTGAAAATGTCATATTCATGAATGTTATGGACATATGTGAAAAGTTATGTTCACATTAATGAAAAATCATATTCATGAATCATAGACACTAGTGAAGAGGCATGTTCACACTAGTGAAGAGTCATGTAGCCTATAAATGGAGATGTAGTTTGTGTCATTTGAACACCAAAAAATAATTTGTAATCTCTCTTTCTTCTATAATAGAATTCAAGTTTCGTTGAATCGTTTCTTCTTTTATATTTCGGTTGTGATCCTTGGCTAGTGCAACGCGTTGTTGTACTATTGTTAACTTCGATTATCGTTATTAATTGCTAGTAACTTAAGTTAAGCCTTAATTTCGGTTTTTTACTATCCTCACCTGTTTATGGTAGAAACAAATGAAAAGTTAGTAGAACATCGAGACACCATGATGGATTATTGCTCCATTGATATTAAAACCAGTAAGATTGGTTGTTATGTATCAAATGTGAAAACAAAAATTCTCGGCTTTTCGGTCGTGTTTAAGATGACCCTCTTTCTTTATGTATTTTTCTTTCTCCGATTGGTCATACTGCAAGAGTAAATATACTAAATCTCAAGGGAGCTTTAACTATAAGCCTATAATAGATAAATTGTACTTCGGAAAAGCATAATTCTTCTAAAATCTTTACGTATTTTGCTAAGTTTTTTTTGGCTTATCAGTCGAAACCGATTGCGGTCGACTTGCCTATTGTCGAAAAATGAGCATTTTTAAATAGTTAGAAATATCAATACAATTTTTTCCAAAGAATTTGTATGAATCTCTGTTATATCGTATTCGTGCCTCAAAAAAATTCAGTTTTGTAACAATTGTAGAGATAATGTTATTTTCAAATCAAAATTACAACATAGCGTGTATTTGCATCAAAATTTAGTCCACAATTTCTTGAAGCAGTAAAGATGACAATCTCGAAGAATATTCAAATACACCAGAATTTCAAGCTTGACAATGATTGTTCTTTGTTTTTTCATTTAAAAGTCCGTTGACTTGACAATTCTTGGTTATGATTATTTGTCAGCCACATTAATTGTTTTCCTTCTTTGCGAAAATGAGTCACATCACTATTTAGTGAAGTATCAAGAGATTTAGTTAGTGAGATTATTAAAGAAAGTTTGGTGCATGAGATTAACAACCCATAATTCAATTGAGAGTTCAGCATTACAAGCTATCCAAATGACCTCCAATGTACGTTCCATCCGAAAATTCTTATAGAAACAATCAAAATCGTACAAGTTCATATTTTCTTCCTTATATTTTAATGAACAAAAATCCCTATTTATATTTATTAATTTTCCTTTATTTGGCTGTTTGTCATCTCGGTTCTGTTGTAGTATTGAGTATAACCCTATGCCGTTCCGAATATGATGATATGTAGTCTATTTACCATTCTCTCTGAAAATATTGACTCGAAGTTTACTGTCATTAACTTCCAATTTTACTCGAGTTAGCGGTCTATTATATCCTTTTCTACTTTTGCCTTATTTTCTTCTCCTCCACAATTGCATGATAAGGCATCAGAAACAATGTTCTCTCTTTGGAATTATTCTATTTACATTTATATCATTTTCTACTTTTGCCTTATTTTCTTCTCCTCCACAATTGCATGAAAGGCTTCAGAAACAATGTTCTCTCTTTGGAATTATCCTATTTACATTTATATCATTTTCTACTTTTGCCTTATTTTCTTCTCCTCCACAATTGCATGATTAGGCTTCAGAAACAATGTTCTCTCTTTGGAATTATCCTATTTACATTTATATCATTTTCTACTTTTTGCCTTATTTTTTTCTCCTCCACAATTGCATGATAAGGCTTCAGAAACAATGTTCTCTCATTTTCTACTTTTGCCTTATTTTTTTCTCCTCCACAATTTTTATCCTATTTACATTTATATCATTTTCTACTTTTGCCTTAATTTATCAATTGCTAATAATTCATAAAGATAAAAAAATAAGTTTTTTAATTTATTCAAACAAATAAATCATCTGGAAAATAAAATTCAGTGATTGCTGGTAGTATATTCTCTAAGCCACAAAAAACAAGAAAATATTGATCTGAAGTCCATTATCATTTAGTATCCCCTCTCCGTGTTCTCTCTCGCTCTCTCTCATACAAACACAGAGATGCAGATGACCATCCATCCAGCCATGCCTTCCTTTTCCCTTCTCTCTCTTCTTCTTCTCCTTCTCCATCTCGTCTTTATTCCTTGCAGAAGCTTACCCAGTTGCCTCTCTCCGTTTCCATGTGGAAACATTACACTCCAATACCCTTTTATGCTATACACTGCCCAAACCCAAACTCAAACTACATTCTGTGGCTACCCTGGTCTTCTGGTAACTTGTGAAGACAACAATACTGCAATTCTCCATCTCCAATCTGATAATTACACCATTTTCTCAATCGATTACGGTGATATCGGTACGATAATTCTGGCCGACTCTGATATTCTGAACTCGAATAATTCTTGCCCGAGAGTCAATCATAATGTATCATTTGCTGAATTAAACTATGCACCACGCTAATTAACCACGCATTTACACCCGCATGTATTAATTAGGCAAGCAATAAATGCATTCAATTTCCTAATTAACTATTGCGGGGTATATTGGGGGGTAATTGAGCGTGGTGTGTAATATTGTTGATCATTTGCTTCTTATGATTGGTTCTACAATGACACAACTCTTACCAATTTGATCTTCTTCTATGATTGCCTCCCCTCTTTCCCCCGAAATTATACTCGACTAACTTGTTTGAACAATAATTCTTATGTAATTATGGCAACGTATCAGGACCCATCTGAATTCTACTATTTGAGCGCGATGTGTCAAGAGATGGTGGTGGCACCGGTTCTATATGATAGTGATTTGAATGATTTGAGTAATGGATTTGATTTGCTGTTAAAGGAAGGGTTTGAATTGGAATGGGGTACATGGAAATACGGGGAAGATTGTTATCATTGCGAGAAAAGCGGGGGGCATTGTGGATACAATCTTACGAATGATTCTATCTTTGTCGAAACTTGTCTGTGTGAAGGGGGCATGTGTCCTACAGGTATTGGAGTACTTTACATTTGGCGTTAATATTTTTTTGTCATGTTTCATTTGATCTTAGTGATGATCAATATATTTTTATATGTTTTTCTCTTGAGCAATAATCATACAAGCTCGTAGACATAAAATATTTTTTTGTTTTTCAGTTTTTCTTTTCATTGTCAAACTGCATCAGCCTTTTGTTTTAGTCTTGTCGATTTAGGCTGATCCGGTCTGATTCTGGTCGTGTCTCTAATACCAAAATTAGTGATAAAGATTTTCTATTTGTCTAATTGCAGGAATTATTGAAGGAAAAAAGAAGTTACGTCCCCAAAGAGCCCTAATAGGTATGAAATTAACCGTATAACTTTTTTTGTCCCTTTCGTTTACAATATATTAGGCTCCGTGTATTTCATCGAGTGATGATCTACATTTTTTTGAAATTTACAAAAATTGTTGATGTGTTGACATCGGATTAAATATTAGTGATAAAGCAAAATCGTTTAATTTTTTATCATCATATAGAAAAATATATAGAAAAACAAATCAATTGTTTCCAAACGTCATAAATTTATTTAATTCTTTTAACAAGTTTGTTTACCACCATCTATAATTAATCAAATTTAAATCTATAAATTTGGAAAAGAAGTTATCGTACTGAATTAATATATCAATTAACATTTGTTAAACGGATACATCTGAATAAACCTATCATAAAAAATAAACAAAAATATAATAATGAAAACAAAAATAATAATTTCACAGAAATAAGCAAAATAAAAATGAAAATATTTTGCTTTTAAAAAAGATTGAAAATAAAATAATAAAAATTTGTTCAAATAAATATGACTTATCATGGATTAAATTAAATATAATAAAAATATTAAATAAATCAAATTATTTTTTAATAATTTGGTTTACTATAATCAATGTGGTTTATTACCTAATTAATACGGTTTGTCACATATTATGATTTATTATCTAAAATAATTTTATGTTTAATACATTGCGAACACATCAATATATTATGGGAATATTAGAGGGGACAAGTATAATTTTTCTATCTCACCACTAGAAGTTTATTTGTACAATAGGTGCTTCTATTGGAGTTTTTGGTTTTCTTGCATTATTCGCTTTCTCCTCCCTTCTCTTTTGGAAAAACCTCCGAAATCACTGGTTTACCGAAACCGACGAAAGAAATAAAACCCTAAACATTGAAACTACTCTAGAAAATTGTGTAACGTTTGCCCCAAAAAGATACAATTTCAATGAAATAAGACGGATGACCAAATCCTTTACTGAGAAATTAGGACAAGGCGGTTACGGTCAAGTATTTAAAGGAAAACTCTCCGACGGAACTTTCGTTGCCGTAAAGGTATTTAAAGATCGTAAAAGTAATGGGGAGGAGTTTACTAATGAGGTGGCTTCCATTGGAAGAACTTCACATGTTAACATTGTGAAACTATTAGGATTTTCGATGAAAGGGTCAAAAAGAGCGCTTATTTACGAATTTATGCCGAATGGATCGCTCGACAAATACCTTTGCGCGAGTCGAACTTCAACGACTCATGTTGATTGCACAAGGTTATATGAGATTGCAATTGGTATAGCTCGGGGTTTAGAATATTTGCATCGAGGATGTAACACTCGTATCATCCACTTCGATATAAAACCACACAATATCCTGCTTGATCAGGATTACTGCCCGAAAATATCTGATTTTGGGCTCGCCAAGTTTTGTCGCCCTAAAGAGAGTATCATATCGGTGAGTTGTATGAGAGGGACAATTGGATACATAGCACCCGAAGTATTTTCACGTAATTTTGGAACAATATCTAGTAAATCTGATGTATATAGTTATGGAATGATGGTTCTAGAAATGATCAGAGGAGAACAAAGAAAAACATCTGAAATAACAAAAAATTCTTCGAGCGATGATTACTTTCCCGATAATATTTACAAATGTATGGAGGAAAATACTTTTTCTTCTGTATATGAATTATCAGATGAAAATGTAGAAATTGCTAGGAAAATGGCGATAGTGGGTTTGTGGTGCATCCAGTTGTTACCAGACGCACGACCTACAATGAGTCGAGTTCTCGATATGTTGGAAGGAAGCATTGAAGACTTAAGTGTACCTCCAATGGGTGTTCCTTTGCCTCCGGAACAAGTAGTCGATAGTTTTTCAACTGACTTGTCCGTGTAATGATAATATCTATTTGTGTAATTGTATATTTATATATGCAGATATTTTCCATGAGTTGATTTATGACTTGGTTATGAATACAATTGACTGATCGAGTTAAAAATCGTGTGTTATTTGTCGGGTTTAAGGAGTTAATTAACATACATTCATAATGACTTGCTGAATTATAATGTAACTTGAGATTATGAATAAATTTGAAATTTGAAGTTTGAAGTTATGTTTTTTTTTTTTGAACTAAAAAAATCGATATAAATTTATGAATTTTCTTCTTATGAAATGAAGACTTTTCTTTTGTTTCGTAACTGCTCGAGTCACATATAGAATTTGGAAAATAAAGAAAAAAATAAAACATAAGAAAACGAAAGTATTATGTAGTTGAAGATGTTAACGCACGATTTCTTTTTATGGAATGGAGACTTCTCTTTTGTTTCATAACCTCTTGAGTCGCATCCAATGTTTGAAAAAAAAACATAACAAACATGAGCGAATAATAAAAGAAACTTTTATTCTTCTTCTGAAGATGATGATGATGATGATGACGATATATATATAACTTAACAAATAAAATTACCAAAAGACGATGATATTTCAAGAAAGGTATTTAGAAGTTGAGAGTCATTTTCGAGAAAAATTGAAATATGATTATTTTGCTCCTAGTGTTTAATTCATATCTTTGAAAATTGTATTATAATTTGTTCCCAAAACAAGAAATTTTTATTTTTTGCTCCATTAACTTGTATATTGTATGTTAAATACATAATTCTTTTCCAAAGTTATATATTTGTCCATGACTAGGGATGTCAATGGGCCGGGTAGAAATCCGAACCCGCGGGTACCCGACCCGAACGGGGCGGGTAATACCCGAAAAAAATACCCGCTCCGGGTTCGGGTACGGGGGAAATTTATTACCCGCGGGTATACCCGTTACCCGAACCCGAACCCGAAAAATACCCGAAAAATACCCGAAAATTATCCGAAAATATCCCATAATAAGAAAATTTTGAATGTTTTATGGATTAATTATTTGTAATATTTGGATTTTTGACGTATTTGTACAAGTTGTTTGTTTTATGTATTTAAAATTATTGATAATTTTACGTATTTGTATAATAATTTTTAATTTTTTAATTTTTTTAGATTATTTATTAATAATTTTCAGGTAACGGGTTCGGGTTCGGGTATACCCGTTACCCACGGGTTCGGGTTCGGGTATGGATTTTTACCCGCGGGTATTTTGGGTTTGGGTTCGGGTAATACCCGAAATTTCGGGTTCGGGTATGAGGGAGGCTTACCCGAACCCGACCCGCCCCGTTGACATCCCTATCCATGACTTAAATTATATATATGACTTGTTTTTTGGCCCCAAGGTCTCTGAGTTTGGGGCGAGAGATCTTTGTGTATATACTAGATAGATATTTGGTTGGGCAAAATAGCCTCATAATCGCCTATGAGTGAAAATTTAATCCACTGAAGCCTGGAGCCAACTAGTATGCAAAAAAGGTTGAATGGTCAGTGAGTGTGAGTGATTTCTTCGATACGGTGGAATCGATACGGTGGAATGGGCATACATGGCACAAAGTGAAAACTAACACATACAAATTTTCATTATTTTTAATTTTTTTTGTACAAGTGCAGAAAATAAAGTCTTTAACACTTTAAAAATATTATCATATTTTTCTAAAAAAATGTCAAAATTAATGTCTTAAACGAACAAAAAAATTTAATTTTCATGTTTTCTTCAAAACAATTCCGTAATTGAAGAGTAACATATGAAAATTTCTATTTTTTTACAAAAAATTATCAAACAGACAAAAAGTGAAATCTTAACGCATTCAAATTTATACTTCTTAAATTTTTTTAATATATTCCTCAAAAAATGCCGTAATTGAAGACTAACGCATTACAATTTATGTTTCTTCAAAAAATTTGCAAAAAAACCAAAAGTGAACTATATCACCTTGAAACAAATTATTTATCTTATTTTTTCTTAAAATTCAAAATTTGATGTATAAAATGAGAAAAATACCGACCTCATGTTTTCCACTAAAGAGAACACCGTAATTTAAGACTAACACATTCAAATTTCTATTTTTTTCCAAAAACTTAACAAATATGCCAAAAAGTGAGGTCTAACTCCTTTATAAAAATCAATTATCATATTTTTGTAAAAGCTGCGAAAATTGATGTCTAAAACGAACAAAATGAAGGGGATTATCCTCGACCCCGGGCCCGCGCAGCGGAATGAAGGCCCGGTCTGATTCTCCGATTCCCGAGATCACGCCACGACTTCGAGGGTACGATGCAATTAGAAGGATAGATCTATACCAGTGCCAAATTGATGGCACACGAAGGGTTGATCGCCGCCTTCTATTTCCTTTAGTGTCACGTTGGTGACTAGCCCGTACGTCCCATACCGCACGTCTCCCACCGTTTCGACACGCCTCGGGTTGTCTTCGTGCGTTCCATGCCCGCATGCTTCCACAGCCCGTTACTCGATTACTTCTCCGATTTGATCACAACGAAGAGCCACATGTATCGCTCCTCTACCCGTATCCACCGTGAGTCGTAGCACCTCGGTCGCGGATGCACCTGCCTAGACGATGCACCGGCGAACTTGCATGATTGCGTTTCGATTCTTTAAACGGAGAAAACTCTTTTCTCCTCTTTTCTCTTTATCTCTCAATCTCTTCGCACTCTTTTATCAAGTGATTAGAGTCTCTTAATTTCTGGATTAATTCTGAATTAACTCCATTAATTTCCTGGTTGAACTTATCTTATTCTTCAACTCAGACTCATGAGAGAGAGAGAAACATCATATTTATACTCTATAGGATAAGGATGGGCCAAAAGGTATGTATATCTTCTATACACATTTTCAAACAGAAAACTGCATACACCCTTTCAGTAATCTGTCAGAACGAAAATATTAAGTCGTTCCAACCGACTTTTAACATTTACGAAAGTTGTAGATAATCTTATTATCTTTCCAACCCAATTTGGCCCAGTCCAATTGGAGTTCGGACCCGAAAGTTACGGCCGTTTTACTGACTGTATGTCAAACTGTCGCACCCTTTCGGTATTCCATTAGAACGACACTGATACTTCGCTCAACTGAAATATATTACAACATGAAAGTTCTAGATAATCTCATTATCTGACTAACCCAATTTGAACCATTCAAATCGGAGTTTCCTACTGAAAGTTATACCAGTTTTACTAATCTGTTTCGTATGCCCACGAACGCGTACGTTCGTTTGTCCTACGTACCATTTTAGCGTTGATCCAAAACTGTATTTCCTTCAGTCTCCCACTCAGTTTCAGATCTACCTAAAAGGTACTCATGTATATCACATATACACTGTATTAGAGAATCAAGCCCGCGTATCATATACGCTAAAGCCATGCACATCCGATGTGCAAAAACTTGCAATCAAGCCCGACATAGTACGACTCGTTGTGTGACCGTGTAGGTTCGTTTAACGATGGCAGTAGGCCATTTCCATGGCACTACAAGCCCATGAGCGGGATCTAGTCACTCCATCATGGCTACCCATGTTAAAACAAAAAATGATTGTGATCATTGTGCCTATCTCGAATAGCGGTTACTGGTTCTCTTGTTTGCGATATCCGTTAATCAAAAGGCATGGTGGTAGTCATCCTTATGTCTTGATTAACTATACTTATTTCTCGATTCCGAATTGAGTTAACAAATTACAATCGATATTAACTTTTAATATCATTGACTCTGGCCAGAGATTTCGTTAATCAATTCATCGAGCGGCTTAAGAGATATCTCTTCCTTTCGGAATAAACAATTCCTATCTTGGAGACTCACATTGAATTCCGTGTTTCGGACAATACCCAATGATGACCGTTTTGACCCCCTGTTACGGTAGGCGTAAGGTCATATCAAAGCATTGTGTTACGCACGTAACGCAATCAATGGTCCCCTCAAGTGTGAAGAACCTAAAACCCCATCCGTCGCAAGTCCATCTATAATGACTAAACCATGTCATGGTCTCGCGGCTTTGGTCATATCCAATACATGTAACCTAACATATATCTACGTTCCCGATTCGACAAGCACCTTGTCCCATGATTAGCAAAACATAATCATCTCCTCGGCAAACGTACTAGTGTACACGTCCAGATTATTATCTGATAATAGAAATGCTTCTCTCTTAAGCAAACTGATCCGCGACTAGGGATGTTTAGAAATGACACTTTAAGTGTGACGGTTTTGCTGCACATAATCATCAATTATGCCGGCGTCCACACAAGCTCAAATCAGGGTTCATGTAACAATCATATTACACAACCCGCACACAGTTTTCATATAAGGTAAATGCATATTAATTTAAGTAAACAAAAATTTTTAAAAAGGGATGCATTCATATGGACTAAGTATTTGGGTGATACAACGTTTACCTATAGGTATCTCCATACCCATAACCTGCGAGGACTATCGTATTAGATAACTACACTCTACTCTCTTCTTCCTCCTCTAGGTATCTCCATACCCATAGTCATCGCATGACAGTCACGCGCGACTAGAGAGAGCGGTTTTGTAAACGGGTCCGCACGTTCCCGCTAGTGTTAATCATCATCAGGATTGGAACATTTCCAATACCTACGATCACATCTTTTCACTAAATTTCATGGATCAAATGAAATTTTTTGAGTATTGGCTAGAAGTGGTTGTGACCTCGGCATTTTTGGCTTGTACTATTGCGTCTCACGCAATAAACAACCATAAATCCGATAACTCGTGACTACTAGAGTTTGGTCATGTATCCTTGATCCATACCACTTCCTTTTGCGATTAATAACCGCAATATACTCGCCTCCGTAAAAAGAATCATAAACTATTGGTCTTGTGGAACCTTTCCACATAATCGTGTTTTCATTTAAGCAAAATATGTACACACTTTGTAATCGAAAGTCGTGCTACATATTTGGACGTGCTTAATCTTTGGAAACTGTTGTTGTTATAACTCTTTTTAACCAACACGTCCTCCACACCATTATAGATAAAAAATCCTGAATTCTTTCGCAAAGTATTCAAGGAGAAACCTCACCGCTATCAATACAAATCTCGATGGGTTTAAATATACATAACCATTATGTATATATTTGTATAACCATTATACATTCACAAGAGTTAGTCTCATGTAATCGAATTACAGTCAAACTCATGTGATTCCCATGGATTTTATTGACGGTGAATTAGACGCTTTATTTGTACGACAGATAGCCACATACATATCATGACAGATATAATAGATCCAAACATCAAAATGTAAGGCATCATATTATTACTTTTCACGTTGTTTGATGTCTCACATCGAGCCATTGAAAATTTATGTCATTCGACATTTCTATTTAACTCCGCCAAGGAGTAATATGTTGAAAACCATTTTCAACAATATGTCGATATATGTGCTATAACATAGAACGAGAAACTTCTTAGATCTATCCTATAGATCTTCACGCTTATTTCATAAGCGGTCTCGCCTAAATCATTTGTCGTTACAAGAAATATAACGCGCCTCCCACTAACCTTCATGTGTACACAAATTTTTTATTTGTTCCGACAATGTTATAACTGTTTATAACTTCGTCAAAATGAATATTCCAATTCCGAGAAGCATTCTTTAATCCATCATATGGATCATTAAAGCGTGCATATCCTATTCCCGATTCTTATGAATCGACAAAACCGTAAGGTTGTGTCAAGTACACATCCTTTAATAAAATTTATGTTAAGAAATTCGGTTTCGACATCCATCTTGCCACATCATATAGTCATAATATGCAATTATGGCAAGTAGAATTTTGAGAATGTGAAAGCATGGCAACATGCGAAAACGTTTCTTCATAGTCCGACTTTGAATTGCATGAAACTCTTCGCAAAAAGCCTCGCTTTACATATATGCGTATTCCTATTCATGTAGGTTCTTCATCTTGAAAAACCCACTCACATTTCACGGGTCTAACCCAGAAAGTAATGAAATCAAGTTCTGAACTTGATAATTTACATGGATCGAATCTCAGATTTCATGACACCATGTCATGTGGAATCAACTTTTCATAGCATCCTTGTAGGATATCGAATCATCATATGATTTCGATCTATCATCATTAGCCACGATAAATCCGTATTTACCGGCTTATGATATAGCCTACTTGATCTACGAAAAATTCCTTTGTGTGTTCGACTTGCGTTCATCAACTCTTGATGAAGCCATGTCAACTTTCATCGGTACAATGTTCATTTTCAAATCTCGAACTCTTTCGAGATTTATTCTACTCCCACTAGCCCGCATAGAGATAAATGGCACCAAGTTCCAAACTTGTGCGCATCTAGTCCTCCTCCAAGAAGGCATCTCTTCGAGCCACGAAAATCTCATTTTCGTCGGGACGTTAGAACTAATACCCTTTAGTTTCCTTAAGGATAAACGAACAATTTCCAGATTTGGGATTGAGTTTAACCGAAACAAATTTCGAAATATACCCACATCCTCAAATCTGTACAAATGACAACTTCAGAACCATTCCGATCCATATCTCATATGGCGTCTTTTGTACCGATTAGAAGGTTTATGGTCCATATCTGATATGCAACCATTCGTTAGTGCCGCTGTCTCAAGGGCGTATCCCCAAAACATTTTTGGGAGATCCTATTGGCTTATCATTTATTGAACCATGTCCAACATGCGTTCATTTCCTCTTTTCGGACACATCTCAATGTTCCAAATGAAGACAATCGTGAAACGATTCCACAATCATAAATGATCATCAATATTCATAACTCAAATATCGCCTCTTCGATCCTATCGAAAGGTTTAGCTCAAATACTCGCCTTCTCGATCCTATCGAAAAGCTTTGATTTTCTTGCTTAGTTGATTTCGTATTTCGTTTTTGAAACTCTTTGAACCTTTCAAAAGTCTCCATTTCGGTACGCATTAAATAAATATTTTCATATCTACTTTAACCGTCCATAAACGTAACAAAATACCGATAGCCTCCTCTTGCCTCGGAACTTATCGGAACATTACATCTAAATGTAATTTCCAATAATTCGTTGGATCTTTCTCCAACCTTTGGAGAATGATACCCTTTGTCGTCTTGCCTAATAAATAAGTATCGCATTAATCAATCGAATCTAATTCGAATGATTCTAGCAATCCATCATATGGAATCTAGATACGCGTATCTCGTTTATATGGCCAAGACGGCAATGCCAAAAGAAGCAATCAACCTCTTGGTTTAATCCTCCTCGGATTTCACCATTCTTTGAGTCATTAGTTTGGACAACTCTTTGTCCGAACTTTCTGTTTGGAAAATATTTTCCCAAAATACCCTTAGACCTATATTTCTTTCGATCCCGCCTTTGAATTACAAGGACATCCACGCATCTGAATGCATTGGATTCCTCGGATGCTCCAAGCATCTCCTATTCAAATTTACATCGCATCTCATGCAACTCCGGGATCGACTTATCTATCGAATGCATATGATATTCGGTCACGACGATCAAATCTCGTACCATCAACAAACGAGTGTTAATCCAAGACCCATAAGGCGTCTCAAAATTAACCTACTCTTTGAGCCGCATTGAATCATTCAACGCGCTCTAGCTCTTGAAACTATTTCATGAGCGTTGTGTTTTACTTTCATATATACCCGAATTCTCAAAACAATTTTGAGAATATGCGTCTATACATGCCACCACAAGGCACGTAATATCGTTCGATTCCTTCTTAAAGTTTATCGAACCCGGCTTTCTCTAAAGCCAATGCCTCGAGCCCCGAATCTACCATTTCCGTGTCCAACACGTTCCTTTAAGTCTAAGAACTATTCTTTGACTATCAAGGTTAATAACGGTAATTCCGGCCCAAAAGCTATCTATCATATCGATCTCATCGATATATTTGGTGTTGCTTGAAAACATAATTCTAAACGGATGATGAAGATTAACTTCTAACCGTGCGTACTTAATCTATATGCTTATATGATGAATATATGATAGTGTTATTTTATCGAATCGATAACCCTCATACCGAAACGGGACTCCAAGTCCATAACACTCAAGACCCATATATCACGATCCTCCCACAAGTTGCTTTGGCAGACGAATGGGATCTCGCTATTTAGGTAGGATTATATCCAATCGCATCCAATGCGACTCTTGAACCTTTATAGGATTTCGGTGATGGATCGTATCCAATACAATCCCAGTTCCGTGTGTGCATCCTATCTATGCCCCGAACTTCCAATCAAGTCGGCTTTGGCCTCAACCCTTACTGGCTTGAACGGTTAAGTCACAACCATACTCATCGTATCGTTCAAATAAGCTACTAATAAGTCGGCTTTGGCCTTAACCCTTATCAGTCCCTATTTAACGCTTGCCACCCCGTCGATGACTACAATAACCCATGTCGGATTTGGCCTTAACCCATGTGAGACGTAGTACCGATCATAGTGGTTGTGAATATGGAAGGCATTTCCATGACTTAAATATTATGAGGGATCATGCCATTGCATGTTTCTAAATTCGTGACATAATCATATTATATCACTATCACAAGATTTTCAATATGCATATGATTTTATTTGGGAGTCTAATTATTCTAAATAATTATCTAATTATATGCTAGTATGATTGATGCCGATCAAATCGATATAAAGAACTCAAAATTCCAAGTTTTGTAGCCAAAGTTATCACGAAAACAAAATCAGCAATCAGAAACCAGTCCGTTGTAACGCAACATAGTCCGTTACAACGGACCTCCAGTATACTTGGGACTCCGTTACAACGGAAGTCCAGTCCGTTACAACGCTATTTATTCCGGAGATTGGCCAAAATTGCCAGAAACATGTCCGTTATAACGCAACCTTGGTCCGTTACAACGCTATTTTCTGCAAACCATTGTCAAATTTCCAGAGACCAGTCCGTTATAACGCAACATAATGTCCGTTACAACGGACTGACTGCGTAGAGCTCCGTTACAACGGACCCAGTCCGTTACAACGGACTCCAGTAGACACCCTTGGCATCCCCGCATCCTCGTATCTGATACAAGCTCCGTTACAACGGACTCCAAGTCCGTTACAACGGAATATGCGTTTATTCACAGTCCTCCTCACACCCCCGCATCATATACAGGGTCCGTTACAACGGACTCCAAGTCCGTTATAACGGAATATGTGTTTTTCGCAGAAATTCCCAATTTCCTGTATCCAATACAGTGTCCGTTACAACGGACTAACCAGTCCGTTATAACGGACTATACGATTTTGCGCTGTTCGGCCTGTTTTCGCTCGTTTCCAAAACGATCAATCATGAAACCTTTTCACGATCATTCCTAGATACTCTCAATCAACTATTGATCGATCTCTAGCGAATTTCACTTGTGATTTTAATGGAATTTGACATTCTAAATATGTAACATCATGCAAACGGGTACGAACTTTGATAACCCGTGCGTATATCTAATATACGACTATGATTCGACCCTCGAATCGATGGCGATCGCTCTGATACCACGGAAGGGGATTATCCTCGACCCCGGGCCCGCGCAGCGGAATGAAGGCCCGGTCCGATTCCCCGATTCCCGAGATCACGCCACGACTTCGAGGGTACGATGCAATTAGAAGGATAGATCTATACCAGTGCCAAATTGATGGCACACGAAGGGTTGATCGCCGCCTTCTATTTCCTTTAGTGTCACGTTGGTGACTAGCCCGTACGTCCCATACCGCACGTCTCCCACCGTTTCGACACGCCTCGGATTGTCTTCGTGCGTTCCATGCCCGCATGCTTCCACAGCCCGTTACTCGATTACTTCTCCGATTTGATCACAACGAAGAGCCACATGTATCGCTCCTCTACCCGTATCCACCGTGAGTCGTAGCACCTCGGTCGCGGATGCACCTGCCTAGACGATGCACCGGCGAACTTGCATGATTGCGTTTCGATTCTTTAGACGGAGAAAACTCTTTTCTCCTCTTTTCTCTTTATCTCTCAATCTCTTCGCAATCTTTCATCAAGTGATTAGAGTCTCTTAATTTCTGGATTAATTCTGAATTAACTCCATTAATTTCCTGGTTGAACTTATCTTGTTCTTCAACTCAGACTCATGAGAGAGAGAGAGAAACATTCTATTTATACTCTATAGGATAAGGATGGGCCAAAAGGTATGTATATCTTCTATACACCTTTTCAAACAGAAAACTGCATACACCCTTTCAGTAATCTGTCAGAACGAAAATATTAAATCGTTCCAACCGACTTTTAACATTTACGAAAGTTGTAGATAATCTTATTATCTTTCCAACCCAATTTGGTCCAGCCCAATTGGAGTTCGGACCCGAAAGTTACGGCCGTTTTACTGACTGTATGTCAAACTGTCGCACCCTTTCGGTAGTCCATTAGAACGACACTGATACTTCGCTCAACTGAAATATATTACTACATGAAAGTTCTAGATAATCTCATTATCTGACTAACCCAATTTGAACCATTCAAATCGGAGTTTCCTACTGAAAGTTATACCAGTTTTACTAATCTGTTTCGTATGCCCACGAACGCGTACGTTCGTTTGTCCTACGTACCATTTTAGCGTTGATCCAAAACTGTATTTCCTTCACAAAAAACTTTATTTTCATGTTTTCCTCAACAACAAAAAAAACTCCGTAATTTAAGATTAACCCATGCAAATTTTTATTATTTTTCAAAACTTTCGCAAAACTATAATAAATAAAATTTAACACCTTCAAAAAATCAATTGTCATATTTTTCACAAAATGCCAACTTATGTCTAAAATGAACAAAATAATTAATTTTCATGTTTTTATAAAAAAAAACTCCATATTTTAATAACACATGCAAATTTCTAGTTTTTCCATAAATTTTGCAAAAATGCACAAAATGAAGTCTAACACCTTTTACAAATTCAATTATCACATTAAGCTTACAAAAATTCCAAAATTGATGTCTAACACAAAAAAACTTAATTTTCATGTATTTCTCAAAAAACTCTATAAGTTTAAATGAATGCATTCAAATTTCTATTTTTTCGAAAAAATTTAAAAAATGTAAAAAGTGAAGTATAACAACTTCATAAAATATAATTATCTTATTTGTCTAAAAAAATTCAAAATTGACGTATAAAATGAGAAAAATACTAAATTTTCATGTTTCATAAAAAAATCTCTATAATTGAAGATTAACACATGCAAATTTATGTTTTTCGAAAATTTCGCCAAATGAAAAAATGAAGTCTAACTAACACCTTAAAAAAATCAAGTATCATATTTTTTCTAGAAAATGACAAAATTGATGTCTAAAACGACCAAAATACTTAATTTTCATCTTTTTATCGAAAGACTCTGTAATTGAAGACTAAAAAATGCCAATTTCAATTTTTTTCTATAAATGCAAAAAAGTGAATTCTAACACCTACAAAAATATCAATTATCATATTTACAAATAAAATGTCAAAACGAGCAATAAACTTAATTTTCTTGTTTTCGAAAAAAAAACACGGTAATTGTAGTCTAATAAAAGCAAATCACTATTTTTTTCAAAACATTAGCAAAAATATAAAATGTGAAGTCTTAACACATTAAAAAAATTTAAATATCGTATGCTTCTAAAAAATCCAACAATTGATGTCTAAAACTAACAAAAAAAAAACTGGGTAATTGAAGACTAACACATTCATTTTTCTATTTTTTTAAATGTTAAAATACAAAAAGGGCAGACTAACACATTCAAGATATTTAACTATCATTTTTATCTAAAAATGAAAAAGTTAATGTCTAAAGCAAACAAAATAATTAATTTTCATGGTTTCTTAAAAAAAACCTCTATAATTAAAGACTAACAAATGAAATTTTCTATTTTTTTAAAAAATTCACAATGCAGAAAACGAATTCTACCGCCTTAAAAAAACATTATAACATTTTCAAAAAAAAAAAATGCCAAAATAGATGTCAAAAACGAAACAAAAACTAAACTTCATGTTTTCCTCAAAAAAATCCGTAATTGAAGATTAATACATGCAAATTTCTATTTTTTTTCAAATAATTGGCCAAATGAGAACCAAATGAAGTCTAACCACCTTCAAATCAATTATCATTTTTTTGGAAAAATGCCACAATTGATTTTCCAAAAACAAGTGAAATATTTCATTTTTCATGTTTTTCTCAAAATAAACTGTGTAGTTGAAGTCCAACACATGCAAATTTTATTTTTCCAAAAACTAATTCAGAAAATGCAATAATTGAATTCTAACACCTTCAAAAAAATCAATTATAATATTTTTCTTAAACTATCAAAATTGATGTCTAAAATGAAAAAAAAAAACTTAATTTTTGTGCTTTCATAAAAAAAAACTCCGTAAGAAAGACTAACCATGCAAATTTCTATTTTTCCAACTTCACAAAAATACAAAAATTGAAGTCTAACACCTTTTTAAAACAAATAATCTTATTTATCTTAAAAAAAACTCCAAAATTGATGTCTAAGATGAACAAAATATTTAATTTTAATGTTATCCTAAAAACATTGTAATTACTAACACATACAAATTTTTATTTTTTCAAATATTTTGCAAAAATACAAAAATTGAAGTCTAACTTCTTAAAAAAAATCAATTATCATATTTTTCTACAACAAGCCAAAATTGATGTTTAAAACAAATAGAATATCAATTTTCATGTTTTCCTGAAAAAGAACTCCGTAATTGAAGACTGACACATGAAATTTTCTATTTTTTTAAAAAAAATCATTTGCAAAAATACAAAAAGTGAAGTCTAACACCTTTAAAAAATCAATTATCAAATTTTTTCTAAAAAATAGCACAATTGATGTCTATAAAAATAATACTTAATTTTCATGTTTTCATCGATAACAACTCCGTAATTGAAGACAAACACATGCAAAAAAAAAAAAATTCCAAACTTTCGCAAAAAATACAAAAAATTAAGTCTAACACATGTGAATTTATGTCTTGAACGAAATAAGTACTTATTTTTTCGATTTTCCTAAAAAAAAAAGAAACTCCGTAATTGAAGACAAACGCATGTGAATTTATTTATTTTTTCAAAAAAAATGGAAAAATGCAGAAACTGAAGTCTAACATCTTAAAAAAAATAATTATCATATTTTTTCTAAAAAACTACCAAAATTGATGTTTAAAACAAAAACAAAAAACTTAATTTTCATGTTTTCCTCAAAATAACTCTGTAAATGAAGAGTAACATATGAAAATTTCTATTTTTTTTAAAAGAATTAGCAAACAGACAAAAAGTGAAGTCTTAACGCATTCTAATTTATATATTAAAAAATATATATAATATTTTCCTCAAAAAATATCGTAATTGATGACTAACGCATTAAAATTTATATGTACTAATTTTTTTTTGTAAAAATGCCAAACGTGAAGTCTTCACCTTGAAACAAATTAATTATCCTATTTTCTCTTAAAATGCGAATTTTGATGCATAAAATGAGAAAAATACCGACTATTCATATTTTCCACTAAAAAGAATACTCCTAATTGAAGACTAACACATGCAAATTTTTATTTTTTCAAAAACTTTGCAAAGATGCCAAAAATGAGGTCTAACACTTTTAAAAAAAATAATTATCACAGTTTTGTAAAAACTACGAAAATTGATGTCTAAAATGAACAAAAAACTTAGTTTTCATATTTTCCTAAAAAGAAAAAACTCCGTAAATTAAGATTAACTCATGCAAATTTTTATTTGTTTCAAAACTTTCCCAAAACTACAAGAAATAAAATCTAACATCTTCAAAAAAATTAATTATCATATTTTTCACAAAATGTCAATTTGTCTAAAACGAATAAAATACATAATTTTTATGTTTTCTTAAAAAAAAACTCCGTACATGAATACTAACACATGCAAATTTATAGTTTTCCATACATTACATTTTGCAAAAATGCACAAAACGAAGTCTTAACACTTTTTAAAAAATTCAGTTATATCATTTATCATAAAAATTGTCAAAATTAATGTCTAACACGAATAAAAGACGTAATTTTAATGTATTTCTAAAAAAACTGTCAAATTTCTATCACAATCACAATTTTTTAATTAAATTAATTTCTCTCATTTACAATTTACAATGAAGACCAAAATAGCCATTTCACCCAAATCTCTCCGCAACATTGACAAGAACAGAGAACAATTCTTTGGGCTTAGAAAGCATGGGCATATGATCTGCACCGTGGATCTCATGGATCTCCGTCCCGGGACTCATTTCCGCCATCCAAATTTGGATTTCTCTCGACCACGACCTATCCTCCTCGCATACCACATATACCCGGTTGACAGAGCCGTGGTTTTGTACCGTAAGAAAATCGTCCCTCGTTATTCCTTCGTCGTTAAACGGTCTGCCAGGTCTCATTAACATAGTAGCTAGCATTATATCCTAAAAACAGAATCCATAAAAATTGATTTTGTATTAATATTCAAATGAAAATATCATAATGATCCCTACAAACCATATTAAATGCCAAGTATGTTTTTTCTTAATTGAATTACCTCAGGCGGGCACAAATGATAGTATCTAGACTGTAAATGCTTCGGGCCAAAAGCGAAGGAGCGCAAAGCCCCATCACTGAACTCTGCTTTCGAATCCATCATATCCTTCGGACCTTCCTCCTTCATAAACTAATACATAAATAAAATATAGAACCGAATTAAATAATTATTCAAGTCAACAAAGACAGTAGAAATTAACAAAATCCAAGAATCTCTTACCCGCTTCGTACTATTAGACAAGGTATTAGTACTACTCGGCATAGATGCCGTTACAAAAACCGCCGTAGAGATCTTCTCGGGGAACCTCTCCATGGCCAACGAGACGGGAAGCCCGCCATAACTATGCCCTACAAGCACCACTCTCTCTTCTGCCGGCACTTCATCCATCACCTGTAAAATATCAAAATTTCACGAGTTCAAATTTCGTTGACAACAATGACATATACGGTACCCCCTCATTTTCCCAATACCATCTCTATATGATTAATTAATGATTAATTATTGAAGTAATTAACAAAAGTACATCCGATTAACAGTTAATTAATATATAATTAAAATACATATACATTAATAATTCTTAATTAATATTAGTTAACTGTTAATCGGATGTACTTTGTTAATGACCATGTTAATTAATCATTAATTAATGGTTAATTGATGATATAGAAGATGTGGTGGGGAAATGAGGGGATATGGTATAATTATCAAAGAGGGAAAAAATATACCTTGATTAGAGGCTCACAATATTCCTCAAAAGTGGTTACTTCTTCGAGTTTCTTTGGGTTCAGGCCGCATGCCGCTAGATCGGGCGCAGTTACATGATGACCAGCACTGGTTAGAAGTGTGGCGAGCTTGTACCAAGACCAGCCTCCTTGGCACATTCCGTGTACCAAAACGAAATGACCAGGCGATGCAGAGGTTTCCTTCTGTACCGAATTGGCCGGTACGTTAGTACATTTCAGTTTGGTTGTCCATCTTGAAAGTGGTAATGTTAATGGCTTGTTGCTAACGTTTGAAAGGGGAGGAGAATGGAGAAAGGCCATTTACTTGTCTCTGTGCTTTTTGTCCAGTATTGATCTGATTTTTTGGCCACAAAATGTGAGGTGGTGCTTGAAAGAAGATTTATGCTAGAGATTATTATTATTTATTATTATTATTGATCGAAACTCTTTTAACTTGTCTGTATATTAAAAAAAGTTTCTTTATTTAGATTTTATTTTTATTTTAACCGTGTAAATTGAATTGAATATTTATTATAGATATAAGGAGGTTAAGTATGAAATGTATCTGTTCAAATATTTTTATTTCGCCAAAATGACCATTTTATTATCATTTTTTATTTTGTTAAATTGCATACGATTTTGAATAATTTTCCAAAGTGTGTTGTTCTTTATTTTTATGGCCAAAACTCAACAAGCATTTCTCAACAAGCAGTCCCTTATCGTTTAACGATTTTTTTTTTTATGTCAATCGTACATGGACTCAAAATCTCTCGCAACATAGTAATTTTGTATGTCAAATACTCAATCAACTGAACTATGAGGTCATTGACATTACAAATTGTGTTGCGGACACGTAATGTTTCGACATTTAGTTTAACGGATGATATAACGCCGCCCCACTATTGTAGCGGACCTCGATCATAATAATGATTTTGACAATATTACATGACTTACATAAATAATCCGATGATATGTACATAATGTGAAAAAAGAATCTAATTTCAAGAAGACGATATTTCGATACCATACTTGTTTTTTCTAATCATGCTATATGATATATTTATTTAAATCTTATTCATGATTTTTTCTATTTGTGTTTCCTTTCGATAATGAATTAAACTAACAAGGAAAACAAGATTGTTTATTAAAATATTTTTGTTAAGATTTTTCTTTCACATCATATGCCGTATTATCGGATTGTTTGTTTGACAGTCACGTAATTGATTTAACCGTCAAGTCATCCGTTATCGGATGAAAATAAATTTTAAATTAAATGAAAAGTTAAGGATATTCAGTTAATCGAAATAAAATTTGAGGAACGAAGTAATTCAAGTAAAAAATTGAAGCAACAATATCATATTTGTCTCAAATAAATATGCAAATAAAATGGAGATATGTACACTTAAAATAAAAAAATTAAGATATTTACATTGGTGGAGATCGAAGCTCGACCCAATTGGTCTTTCTTCCATTTGCTAAAAATAACCCCTCCTCTCACTCCACATCTAATCTTCTTGATTTCGATTGATCTCCTCCCAAATTCTCAATATATTTCCTTCTTTTCAAGAAATTCACAACCATGGCGTCAATCAAACTCTGAATCCGTCGAGAAGGTAAACAATCCATTGCCAAACTTGTATTCTTGATTGTTATTTTGGAATTATGCAATTAGTTCTATTAAGGACATAGGTCAAAGTAAATCTGATGCTTCCGAATTTACAGAGATATATAATATCATAACATAATTGGGCTGTAGATTTAGGATTTATGTTTAAATTTCTCTTTATTTTTTATTTAATCGAGAACAGAACTCAAACCAATTTGCATGTTTGCATAATAAACATTATGTTTCGATCCCTCGTCACAAGAAAACAAGAAACAATGTTATATTTATAAAATTTTAATATTTCATTCAATATATCTTTATCACAAAAAACTAACATTAAATAATAAAAATTAAATTTAAATAACAATATAAAAAGTAAGCACCATGAAAATATTTTGAAAGAAAAATATTTTTAGCAGCTAGTTTTAGTGTCCCATTACTTTTGAAATATCTTTTAAATTTTTTGAAGATCTCTTTATTTTCTATATTGACTGATGTGATAATTATATGTTAACTTATTAGTAGGTAATATGTAAATAAATGTTAATTGTGTCATTATGTGTATAATGTGTAAATTGAATGTAATTTATTATTTTAAATTTTATGTTCGAACGTATAATCAATATAAGAACTAATACATTGTTAACATAATAGTAGGTTAATTTATTATTAACAATATGTTTGTTATTTGTTATTTATTATACGAATTATATGTTCAAAGAATGTATTAAACTTACGCCTTATTATGTTAATTAAAAAAAAAATTAACTACCATGGAGATTTTTAAAAATAATAAAAATATTGAGAGAGGTTTTGTAAAATTAAATTTGAAGAATAGTTAATTTTGACCAGTATGGAGGGTAGTGAAAATTAAATCCAACTTATATTAGAGGATTTGATTTGAAGTATCCAAAAATTAAGGTTTATTGTTATAGCACGCCGGATTCAACGCATTCCAAAACGTCAAATGCAACAAGGAGGAATCACGTGGTAAAACGTTGGTTTAACAAAAAGCGCGGGTAGATAATTGGACGAGCGGCCAATTTTTCCGACAACATCCAATATATATACCTTCCGCCTTCAGATTTAATTACATGTGTTTATACCTTTAAACTTGACATTTATATTTTTCACTTCATATTTATACTATTTTACAATGAAAGAGATATAAATAATAACAACATTTTATACATAGAATAAAACAAATTATAAATATATTTTTTGTACACTTCACATTTATATTTATACATTTTTACAATAGAAAATTATATAAAAAACAATTGATCTTTTTCATAGTATAGATAAAATTACAAACTTTAGTAAAAATATATTTCTTTTTATATATTTTGCCGTTGTATGTTATATATTTTTAAACTACAAAAGATATAAAATAACAACAAATCTTTTTCATAAATATAACAAAAATAATAGCAAAAATATATTTTTGTAAAACTTAAAAAGTTACAAATTATAGCAAAAACTCTTTAATCCCAAAATATAGAAAAAGTATTAATTAATAATAATAATAATAATAATATATAAATATACAACACATCTGTAATTCATAATATATAAAAGTATAGTAAAAAGGTATAAATAACAACAGATTTTTAATCCCAAATATAGAAAAATGTATAAATTAGACTAAAAAATATAAAAAAAAATGTATAGTAAGAATATATAAATAATAGTAAAAGGGGAATAGTAAAAATGTATTAATAACAACATATCTTTGATCCATAGATTAGAAAAAAGAACAAAACAAAAATAGATTAAATAATAATAATAACGATATAAATAACATCATATATTTTATCTATATAGTGTAGAAAAAAAGTATAAAATAATATAAAAAATGTACAAAAGAGAATAGGCCTAGCGTGAGGCAAAAAAGCAACTCCGGAGTGTAATTCTCCGGACAGCAATCCAGAGTGCAATTTCCAAGCGGGACACGTGCGGCTATCTTTCTCTCATCATTCTTCATTCACGAAGAGAAAAGCAAAGCGACTCGCAATGGTGAGAAAAATGGCAGAGCGGCGGAGAAAAAGCGAACTTGCTTGCAACGAAACCTCACGAAGCGAAAAATGGCGACGCTGACGAAATCCTAAGAGATGCGGTTGAAGAAAAACTCATGGCAGCTTTTTATGCTCTAGCCGTGAAGGAAAAGAGGCCTGATATCGGGTTTGTTCGCCGTTTCGTCTGACAGAGTTGTCGTCTGCCGAAATCTAGATAAGTATATGTGATTTAATTCATCTTTTTCCTTTAAAAGTTCAATTTTCGTTTCACCGGTGTGTTTTCGATATCAATTTTGATAGAGATGAACTTTCGAAGAGTATGTCTTTTGTCTTTGTTTGATTATTTTCTTCTATGATGTTCGGGTGTGTGTATTTGTTTAATAAATCCTGGTAATTTTTGCCATTTTTTTCAACAGCATTAGTTAACACTAAGTAATGATTTTAATTTAATTAAACCAACTGGTTTTAAAAATTAGTTGGTACCGAGTTTTTAAAATCAGTTTTGGATTAATTTTGAAAAATTTTGAAAAATCGAATTTTTTTTCGATGTAGGGTCAGATGCAGAAATGCTCCTTATATTTTCTCCTGTTTTAAATATTCAAGAATTGAAATGTATGCGACCCACTACTCTAGTGATTATTTACGTGATTTCATTGAATAAAAAAACATGTTAATTAGCCTAGACTTTACTTGACACGTTCTAGTTGACTCATTAATAGTACTTTAGAACAATTTCTTCAATTCCAAGTTAACATCTATAATCCAGGTGCTTAATAGAAGAAATCCCTGTAACGATAACAGTGTTTTAGTAGTTACCACTGGCAAATTAACTTCTCCATTGCATGTGTTTGCGAGAAGTAAATCTATTTTACAAGCAACGGTACTAACACGAAGCTAACTTACAGGATCTCATCTTAATTTCAAAAATTAAATAGAGTTATATTTTCAAGTAATGGACTGCTCTTAAATACTTGTTAATTTGACTCTGTTCGGTCTAAAACTCATGTAACAAACAATGTCATTTCGGTTTCGCAAGAATGAATGCTCGTACCGAATAATAAAGTTACATGTATTGGGTTGTCTCGTTAGCTTTCTCGTCTGCCATGGTACCATTGGTCTCAGTCGATTCGTCAAGAAAGAATCACGGCGTGTTATTCCTGTCGCTAACAAGAATGACGTTGAGCGAATCCTACATGAGATCCGCTCAGACGAGGATAATAATTCTGAACCATCTTATGCCACTAACCATACCCTCGGCCTCGGGCCTAAGATATCAAGTTGGGACAAAGAACGGCTAGACTGGCTGAGCTTAAACCCCGGCTTTGTTTCGCAAAGTCGTAAAATCCTTCTAGTTACCGGATCCACGCCGTATCCCTGCGACAACCCTATCGGCGACCACTACATGGTGAAAGCAACTAAAAATAAGATCGACTATTGCCGGCTCCATAACATAGAGATGGTGTACAACATGGCACAACTGGACGCTGAGTTTACGGGTTACTGGACAAAACTGCCTCTAATTCGACACTTGATGATTGCCCATCCAGAATTCGAGTGGATATGGTGGATGGACAGTGATGCCTTCTTCACCGACATGGAATTCGATATACCGATGGCTCGTTACAGCAACCACAGTTTAGTTATACACGGGTACGAGGATCTCCTCTTCAAGGAGAAGTCGTGGATCGCAATCAACACGGGAAGTTTCCTCCTGCGTAACTGCCAATGGTCCCTTGACTTGCTCGACGAGTGGGCGCAGATGGGCCCAAAAGGCTCCGTTCGCGATGAAGCTGGGAAATTCCTCACCACAAACCTAAAAGGACGTCCGGCTTTCGAGGCTGACGATCAATCCGCGCTAGTCTACATTCTTATTTCGCAAAGAAAGAAATGGATGGACAATGTTTTCATTGAGAATAGTTATTGTCTACATGGATTTTGGGAAGGTTTGGTTGATCGATACGAAGATATGATGGAGCGGAGTCACCCGGGTTTCGGAGATGACAGGTGGCCTTTCGTCACGCACTTTGTAGGGTGTAAGCCGTGTGGTAGCTATGCGGGTTATTCCGTCGATAAGTGTTTTAAAAGCATGGAAAGGGCTTTCAATTTTGCAGATAATCAAGTGCTCAAACTCTATGGGTTTGCTCATGATTCATTAAGCAGCTCTAGGGTTTGGAGGATGATGAACGAGACCTCATCATTAACCAATTGATTTTAAAAGTGTTTTTATTTTTCATTTTACCAAATAAAAAATTAGAAGATGTTTGAAAAATAGAGGCTATAACTGTTCTGTTATATAGGAAAAATAAAAGCCAAATAATACATGAGTTTCTAGTATGAATTTATGTGAGTATTTTTCGTGGATCTTTCTTTCTTTTCTTTCATTTTCTTTTTCTTTTTTGAGATCAAGCATTTCAAAATTTTAATACATGTACTAGGTCGAAGATTATTTGAGGATGGGTGTAAATTATACTTTTTCAAATTTCAAATTATATTCATCCATCTAATATTTGTTTTCTAAGTATTCTTTTGATAAATAAAAAAAGTGCCAAATCAATAGTACAATAAATATTTTCATGTCCTTGAGATCATCGTTTAATTAAATATTTTCACACAGTGGCTTCATTCATTAACCGAATTCACACATCCTTATGGAATTCATTAACCGAATTCCATATTTCCATGCAGATTAGGCCATGATTATGTATTTCTCCATACAAAAATCACCATTGATTGAGCTGATTTCATTTGAAGGCAAGTCACGCTTCAGATTATCGCTACTTCTCCATTATTTTGCAGCAATGGCTAATCCAGATCAAAACAATATATTTACAACTTACTTGTGCCCTTCACAGAGAGGCTCATTTTCATAACCTTGGCCTTCTCCCTCAACACAAACTTTTGAATCTTCCCCGTAGAAGTCTTCGGCAACTCCTCAAAAACCACCTTGCGAGGCGCCATATAGTGCGGCAGTCTATCCCTACAATACTCGATTATTTCCTTCTCACTTGCACGAGCACCGTCTTTCAAATTAATAAACGCACAAGGCGTCTCGCCCCAAAATTCATCTGGTTGCCCTACAACCGCCACCTCGAGAACCGCCGGGTGACCATAAATAACTGTTTCCACCTCAATCGTACTTATATTCTCCCCTCCCGATATGATTATATCCTTCGATCTATCTTTTAATTGTACGTAACCATTTTGGTGTTTCACTCCTAAATCACCGGATCGTAACCACCCATCTCTCATCGCCTCTTTGGTCGCATCAAGATCCTTGTAATAACCACTCATTATCGTGTTTCCCCTAAACATGACCTCGCCCATGGTACGGCCATCAGCCGGTACGCTTTCCATGGTGATGGGATCCTTGATATCTATCTCCTCCAAACAAATATTGTTCAAACCTTGAAGAACTTTTAACTTTGCACATTGTTCATGTGGCAACGAGTCCCATTCTGGTTTCCATACGCAAGTGGTAGCGGGACCGAAGGTCTCGGTTAGACCATAAAGATGGTTTACGCTAAACCCTAATTCTTCCATTTCTGATAAGACACGAGGAGGGGGCGGAGCACCTCCAGTAAGAAAGACCACTTTACCGGGAAGTAATTTCCGTTCTGTAATTGGTGCATTGATTACTATGTTTAATACCGTGGGTGCACCGGCTAAATGGGTCACCTTATGAAGAGCAATATTGTCAAAAATTGCCTTGGCCGTGACATTTCTCATGAAAACGTTAATTCCGCCTTGAGCCGCAATGCCCCAAGTGAGACACCAACCGTTGCCATGAAACATAGGCACCGTCCAAAGAAACACCGGCATGGTTATAATATCATGTGCTAGGAGGGTAGAAATGGAATTTAAATATGCACCGCGATGGCTATAGATCACGCCTTTCGGTCTGGACGTGGTGCCCGATGTATAATTTAACGAAATTGGGTCGGTTTCATCCAAAGGCCATCGAATTTCAAACCCATCTGGAGCCCTTGATAAAACTGCCTCGTAATTCATGACGTTCGAATTCGTAGATATTGAATCGGAGATTGTGATGAGAAGAGGGGTTTTGCTTTCTGGTTTTGATTTGGAGAGATGTTTCAAGGCGGTTTGGGCAGTTTCGACGAAATAGGACTCGACGAAGAGTATTTTTGCTTCGGAGTGGTTTAGTAGGGTAGAAAGCATGGTTGCATCATGACGCGTGTTGAGTGTGCAAAGAACCGCACCGGCCATTGGGACACTGAAATGTAGTTCGTATATAACCGGTACATTAGCCGAGAGAACTGCCACCTAATTTTGTTGTTGTGAAAAAAAATCAGATGAAACATGAAACTACTAATTTCAATCTGTTTTTGTACATGATAGTCCACAAATTTTGGAGGGTTGTCATATGTGTGATATTTCTATATAATTAAGTGGGTTAATTAGGAAAAAGGAGTTTTTGGTTGAAATGGCAAAGTATAATTTCCACAATATAGGTATCTAGAGATTGATGTGATGCTTTGTTACATTGAAGATTCATATTAAATTGCTCAATTTTAAATGAGGCAGTGTTGATTTTTTGTATACCCTGATTTTATAAAATCAAATTAAATAAGTTCAATCACTTGAGGATTAAACTATTGAGAATTATTCGAAACAGTAAAAATTAGGAAAAATAGAAGCAACGTACGATATCACCACGAGAAATACCAAGACAGGAAAGAGCAGAGGCCATTTTTACACACCGATTACGAGTCTTGCGCCACGTGTAGCTCTTTGCGCCGTAGATCATTGACGTGCGGTCTGCGTATACCGAGGCGGCTCGCTCAAGAAAGGTGAGTGGAGATAGAGGTATGTAGTTGGCCTCGCAACGCACGGATCCCTCCATATCGGGGTTTCTCCTTTTTCTTCGAAGCCCTTCCGTGAGAGGGAAAATATTGGTTTTGACCTTCGATACAACAAGAATTAAAATACAAAAAAACTACTATTATCACCACTCTTCTTTTTCTGTGTTTTATATCCATTTGAAAGAGAAAGAGGCATGTTTTCATTTGGGGGTATGTGATAGGATCCTTGATTTTTGGATCTTCCTTGTAAAATATTTGACATGCTAAGTGCGAGCTTGATCTTCCTTATAAAATATTTTATTTACACAATAAATTGTGAATACGCAGCAAAAAAAGTAATACAACAAACATAAACAAGTCCAAGTAGGCACCATTTAATGAGCTAGTTTATTATGGATCTATCGAATAATTAATATCTACAATGTAGTATGCGTATTGATTGTGCTGGGCAGTAGAATAAACTTCTCTAATGAAATAAGAGAGACTTTGTTATCTAATTTCAGTATCAATTAGAATACTTATATGTAAACTAATAATATAGAAATGTCATTGTATTGAACTATCTTATATTATATTAAAAAAACATCAATAATTAAACCTCAAATTAACAATGTTAATTGCACAATCACATGTTTTTGCAAAATAAATGGGACATCTGTTCAAACCTAAGAAAATACAAGACACCGCACAATAATTGCGCGGATTTTTTTCCTAGTGTGCTGGTTATTTTGTTGCGAAGATAAAGCAACTTATTTTTGCGCTTTTTTGTTATTTTTCCGATGTTGTCGTACATGAATTGTGTGAAACATGAAGTGTGATGATAGTTCAGGACCGAAAATGCATAAGCATGTTGGCAGGTTGCTACCAGTGCCGGTATTAGGTATTGTCGCCATGTGATTTCCCAGTACCGATAAGACTGGATTTGTGTAGGCATTGGCAATGGTGCGATCATCTATACCAAAAAGAAGTCAAATAAGATATTAAAAATAAGTTTCGAATATGTAAAATAAATACGAAAGCATATCTTTCAATTAGTCGAAGGTACAAATTGATAACTTGAAGAGAGATGCATTTTCGCAGCTCCAAATTGACTAAACATATTTCTCATACCGGCACCCCCAAAATTAACTAAGCAGGAGGACTAACACTTGTTCAACCAAATCCAGGACCGAAATTACCGCTACGTGATGGTCTATAATTGAACCCTTATCGACTGCCGACAGACAGGCCAGCAAACGAAACTTGAAGCGGGCCCGCATCAGGTCTACCATTCATCCCTTGTTGCGCTGCGCACATGAGTGGTATAAACCCCTGATTATTAAAAAAAAATTATTATATGGGCTAAATGATAATACTAATAATTGTAGGAAATTTGACCATTTCAACAATTGCAAAGGTGTGGCGCTCGACAATTATAATAGCGTCGATTATAATGTCTGTCAAATATATTATCTCTTTAAAAAAAAAAGTAGAAGAAAGAAGAACAAATGCAAATAAAAAAGGAAAAAGTCTGTTTTTGGTCCCTAACAATTACCAAAATGTTCAACTTGCTCCCCGACTTTTTTTTTTGTTCAACTTGCCCCCTAAACTTGTTATTTTTGATTTTTTTGGTCCCTCCGTCAAATACCGTCTCCTCCCCAGGTTAAAATACCGTTAAACTTGTTATTTTATCTTATTTTTGTACCCGACCCATTAAATTCTGCCCGATCCAACAACATTTAACCCCGACCCATTATTTGGCATCTCTCGTTCTCTCCTCTCTCTCTCTCTCTCCCCTCACAACAGAACTCAACAACGCTCCCCTCTCTCTCGCGAAATACCTCCCGCCCCACTGGCTCGCTGGCTCGCTGGCCTCTCCCCTTTCTCTCTCGCCAACAAAAATTTGACTCGCTGGCCTCGCTCACACCACTCCTCTTTCCGCTCACATCAGGTCAATTTGTTGAATCGTTTTCTCCATTTGTTCAATCGTTTTTAGGGTTTTGTTGAATAGTTTTTTCTGTCTACGAGCATTTTTTTGTTGAATTAGGGTTTGCGCCAATTTGTGTTTAGGGTTTTTTTGTTGAATCGGTTTTAGGGTTTCAATTGTGGATTCAAATCGGTTTTAGGGTTTGCGCCAATTTTCTGGCATCAGGTCAATTCTGGTTTTAGGGTTTTTTGTAGGTCAATTATGGTTTCAATTCTGGGTACTTCAATTTGGTTACGCCAATTTGTGTGTCTGTGAAATTTGGTTCAATTTTTGTTTCAATTTAGGACTTCCAATTTACACTATTTGATGGTTATAAAAAATCTGTGAATTTTTGTTTCAATTTAGGACTTCCAATTTTTGTTTCATTTGGTTCAATTTTTGTTTCAATTTTTATTAATTTGTGTGTCTGCGAATTGTCGCTGCGAAATAGGGTTATAATTGTCGCTGCGAATTGTTATTATTTGTGCGCCTTAAAAAATCTGTGAAACCATTCTGGTTTGAATTAAGCCAATTTGATGGTTATATTTGTCGATTTAGGGTTTGAATTAAGCCAATTAGGATTTTTCAGATTAAGCCAATTAGGGTTTCAATTAGGGTTTCAATTAGGGTTCCAATTTGTATGTTAATATTTCAATTAAGTTATTCTTTGTTTTTCAGATTTAAGATTATGGCAAAAGAAGGCTTCTACGTGGTTTTTGTTGGCAAAAGACCCGGTATATACGACAATTGGGCGTCATGCAACGCTGAAGTTTGTGGTTATTCGCGCGCGACGTTCAAAAAATATTCGTCGAGGAAAGAAGCCGAGGATGCTTGGATGATGTACTCAATTAGCGACAATTGGGCATCGAGGAAAGAAGCCGTCGAGGAAAAAGCCGTCGAGAAAATTGACAACAATAATAGGGTAATTTTTGGAGTAATATTTATGTTAATATTAATGTATGGATTAATGTATCGTTTATTTTGATGTATTAATATTTGGATTCATGTAAGGATTAATGTATCGTTTATTTTGATGTATGAATTAATATTTGGATTAATATTATGGATTAATGTATGGATTAATGACAATTATATTTGGATTTTTAATTAGTAATTTTGATTAGTAATTTATGGCAATTTTGATGTCACGAGAGCAATTTTCACAGAGAGCAATTTTGATGTCAAAATTTTCACGAGAGCCATTTCACAGAGAGTAATTTTAATGACAAATTTTCACGAGAGCCATTTCACAGAGCAATTTTAATGACAAAATTTTTCAAGAGAGCCATTTCACAGAGCCATTTCACAGAGCCAATATAAGGGGCAATTTGGAATTTCCGATACATAAAAACATAAAATAAATTCGATACGACAAAACATAAATAAATTCGATACGACAAAACATAAACAAATTCGGTACATCAAAACATAAAATAAATTCGATACGACAAAATATAAATAAATTCGATACATCAAAACATAAACAAATTCGGTACATCTAAAACATATCGTTTGACGGTTTCCGATTAGATGATTGCGGCGTTTGGCTTGACGATTGCCCGGAAGCACTTGTCGAGGTGTTCGACGCCTACAAAGAATAAGGAAACAAATTATAGACAATTTTTATACGTAAATTATGAAACATTTAATTTACCTTCGGGCAAGTCTTTTTATTGTGCCCGTGTTTACCACATGATGAACACGTTATTACTTGACCGCCCCGCGCCATTTTAGTTTTGCTCCCCGATTTTGGCACTACACCGGATTCCCTACGAGCATGTTTTTTAGGCCGGCCCGGCATCTTTCTTTTGTGAGGAGGTTTGAGAGGTTCGCGGCCCATTTTGGGCCAATCTTGCATACCCAATACGGGTGACATAACGTACGAATATGCTATCCGGTGCATCTCCTTGCTATAACAATCGGAAACATAATTAATCGGATCGTGACCTTTATTGAAAATTGCACTAATGGCATGCGCACACGGAATGCCCGAGATATTCCAAACCTTACAAGAACACTTTTGCTCATTCAAATCGACCACGTACGCACTTTCCTTATAATTTCCTTTCACGTCCAATTTTTTTTGAAGTACCTCGTAACCATCTAAACCGTTCCAAATTAATTCACAATCCTTGCTTCGATTTATGCTTGACTCCAATTTTGCGCAAATAGCCGGACAAATAATTTTATCGTAACCATTCCTTTCACTCTCTTTCTCCGAGATTCTTCTCATAATTTTGCGTCTAACACCTTCTAACATGGTTATGATTGGTAGGTGTCTAAATTCTAAAATCCAACTATTAAATGTTTCGGTCATATTATTGTCCACGCTATCGGATTTGGACCAATCGTTGAAAAATGCACGGCACCAATGTTTCGGGTCGGTTCGGATTAGATCATTTGCCGCTTCCTCGGATTCCTCTCGAATGTACTCCATCATCTCATTGTATTGCGATACGGAAAACGACCAAGAACACAACCAAAAGAATTTTTTCAAATTCCCCCCCTTATGTTTTTTGGCCCAATTGGCGTAAATGTGCCGTGCGCACATCCGGTGGTCGGCATCGGGTAATGAATTTTTTATTGTCACTTGTAAACCCTAGAAAAATTATAAAAAAAATCATTCCATAAAATATTTATAAAATGCATTTTTTATTTGGTAAAATAATTATAAAATAAAATAATTGATTTACCTTTTGTTGGTCGCTAATTAATACCCATTGATGCCCCCTCGCCATATTCAAGTCCATTGCCAACAAGTTTAAAAACCAATCCCAAGTTTCCGTATTTTCGACTTCTACAACCGCCCATGCAATAGGATACATTTGATCGTTCGCATCTCGACCGATTGCCGTAAGAATTTGGTATCTTACGGGCCCTTTTGAGAAACATCCATCCAATCCTACTACTTTTCTACATCCGTTTAAAAATCCTTTCTTGCACGCCCCAAAACAAATGTACATTCTTTGAAAATGTATCGGATCATCGGGTTGTGCACGCCAAGTTCCTATCTTTATGGTGTTATCTTTATCCGACTCGATTAACGCTTGCGCATAATCCCAAATTTTCTCGTATTCTTCGTAGTAGGTTCCCAAAATTTTTTTCATGACTTTCAATTTAGCCCTACGACATTGACTCACCGTTACATTCACTCTCATCTCTCCCCGAATTATCGTTTGCATATTTCTTGATTTCCAACTCGGATGCGTTTTGATTCGTTCTTCGTACTTTTGAGCAAGAAATGTTGAAGTTACCATTGGGCACTTGAACGTAGGCGCGCACGAGTGTTCGGGATTAAATGTTCTCACGAAGAATTCATTGGTTTTAGGATCGAGTGAACCGTAAATCACCCAAGGACAATTGGGAAATTTGCATTGAGCTCTCACTTTGCTTTTGTCGTTCTTTACGAATTTAATTTCTTTCACATTCTCTACGGCATAATTCCTAATAGCCGTGCGAAAATCCGAAACACACGGAAAACTCATCCCAAGTCGGAATTCGGGTAAAACATTGGAATCGGTTTCGAACGGTATTAAAAGCAAAGGTTCTTCATTATCGCTACTATCGTTTCCACTCGAAAAAGAAAAATCGCTTTCATCATCATCGTTGTCTAGGGTAATCAACGGAACATAATCGTTGCGTTCAATTTGAATAATGCTCCAATCTACATGCTCGGTTTCTACAATTGAATCAATTTTTACAATAAATTAATTCACAAATTAATAAAATTAAAACTAAAATTCAATTTCTTAGATGATTTAATCAATTCAACTAACCCGGTGTAGAAGAAGTGCCACAATTTGGATCCGACATTTTTTAGGGTTTTGGTAGGAGAGAGGAGGCCACAATTGAACTAAAAAAGGGAAGAGGCCAGTGAGCGAGAGAACCGTGAGAGAGAACTGGGCGTTCCAATTTTTCTTGGCGAGAGAAAGGGGGGTGTTGTGTCGTGAGGGTAGAGAGGACCGTGAGAGTGCCAGTGAGTTGTTGTCTTCGTGAGTGTAGAGAGAAAGAGGAGAAGCCACTGGCGTTTCAAAAAAATGGATCCAAAAAAGCTTGCTGTGAGAGAGAGGTCAAAAACATTTAATTGTTTTGGATTGGGTTAAGTGTTTTGGATCGGGTACAAATAAGTTGGGTCGGGTTAAGTGTTTTGGATCGGGCAGAAAATAATGGGTCGGGTAGCCTAAATAGAATAAAATAACAAGTTTAACAGTATTTTAACCTGGGGAGGAGACGGTATTTGACGGAGGGACCAAAAAAATCAAAAATAACAAGTTTAGGGGGCAAGTTGAACAAAAAAAAAAGTCGGGGAGCAAGTTGAACATTTTGGTAATTGTTAGGGACCAAAAACAGACTTTTTCCAATAAAAAAAGAACATGAATTGATAAAAACAACGCATAATTTACAAAACTCGACAACGTCATTTCTGAATATTTTGAAACTTGCAAGCAGAGAAAAACCACGTGATCGTGTTAGACATGGCAGCCCAAAGTTGTCATGATTTGACAACATTCCACTGGGTAATAATTGCGATTTGAGAAGAAGCAACCATGAAAAACTACTTAAATCAGAAATCTTTTGAGTTGGACAATTTGTAGTCTATTTTTTTTTTAGTATCGTGGAAAAAGGACTGAGAAAGTGCAAAAATTGAACAAAATCAGGAAATAATAGAATGGAAATTAAAGAAATTGTATTACCCAACCAAAAACGTTCAACAAATCAAGTACAAACAATTGTCACGAGAAAAACCGAGTAGCAATCTTTGATTTTTAATGTGTCATTACTGTAATTCATGCGCAAAGAATATCAAAAATCAGGTAATAGAAGATGCAAAGGACGAATTAGGTCAAAGCAAACAAAGTCACAACTTGAAAGTAAAGAAAGTCAGTACCAGCAACAAAAGAATAGCCGGCGTTGTGTGTACGTTCGCCGACCGGCGCAGTCATATTTTCTCTGAGACGCGAAGTTAGGGTCTGACGGCTCCGGCATAAGCGGCCGCTATGCCCTGTAGAGAAGATAGGAAGGTTGCGTTGTAGAGAGAGAGGAATGTGAGGGTATAACAGAAAACCGGAAACTCGAATCCCGATTTACAGGAAAATCGAAATCTCTAATTAACGGAGAAGATTAACGGAAAACCAAAAACCGGAATTCCGATTTAACGAAAACTGAAAACCGAAATCTCGAATTAACGGAAAAAACGAAAACCGGAATCCCGAATTTACGGGAAACCGTAAAATCAGAAAACAAAATCCCGACATAACAGAAAACCGTAAAACAGGATCCCGAGTTAACGGAAAACTGGAAATCAGAATTCATATTTAACGGTAAACCGGAAACCGAAATATCGAATTAACAGAAAACCGCAAATCCAAATTCCGATTTAACGGAAAACAGGAAGCCAAAATCCGATTTCGCTGAAACCCGAAAACCGTAATCCCGATTTAACACAAAAAAAGAAAAAGGAATCCCTGATTAACTTAAAACTGGAAACCTGAATTCCGAATTAACAAAAAACTGATAATCGAAATCCATAATTAACGAGAAAACGGAATCCTGTATCCCGATTTTTAGGAAAACCTGAAACAGGAATGCCCAATTAACGAAACACCGAAAATGTAAATCCGAATTAACGGAAAACCAGAAATCGAAATCAAGAATTAACAGGAAAAATAATCCCGAATTAATGGAAGACTGGAAAACAGAATCCCGACTTAACGGAAAACCGGAAAATGGAAGTCCCAATTAAAGGAAAACAGAAAACCCGAATATCCAATTAACGGAAAATGAATCCCGAATGACCGGAAAACCAGAAGCAGAATTAACGGAAAACCGGAAAACCTTATCACGGATTAACGGAAAACCGGAATCCCGAATTAACAGAAAACCGAAAACATGAATCTCGATTTCACGAAAAGCCGGAAAAGTGAATACCGAATTAACGGATAAGCAGAAATTCGAATACCGAGTTAACGGAAACCGAATAACGGAATCCCGAATAAACGGAAAACAGAAAACCTGAATCGATTTACGGAAAATCGGAAACCAGAATTTCGATTTAACGGAAAACCGGCAACTAAAATAACCAATTAACGGAAAAACCGGAAAGCACAATTACGAATTAACTGAAACGGAAACCACAATCCCGAATTAATGGGAAAACCGTAAACCAGAATCCCGAATTAACAGGAAACCGGAATATCTGAATCCGGAATTATTGGAAACCGAGAAAATGAATTTCTAATTAACGGATAAACCGGTAACAAGAATTTCGGATTATCTGGAAACCGAGAAAACAAATTCCAGATTAATTGAATCCCTTGAACCTTCCCTCTTCGTTGAATTGTTTTGTTCTTCGATAACTTGTGATACAGAGGGAGAACTCCGTTGTGCTGAGAGAATGGTTTGATCGAGTCGACTCCGACCACACCGCCAACGTCACCGCTCCTCAGCTCCAGGTCTCCGATCTACCTCAGTGCTTCTTTTTTCTCTTTCTTATTCTCCTTAATTTGTTTCCTTCACTGTTTGAATTACATGATTGTTGGATTTTCCATTGCAGATGGTGTACAGAGAGATTTGGCTGTTGGAACAAATGATAAGGTTCTATCTTTTCACTGATTTTTTTTTTTCTTTTTCTCCATCGTTTCTTCCTTTGTAGGATGTCTGACTGTGATAGTAATGGAACAATGAGCTTTGAAGGTACCCATTATCTCAATTGTCATATACTTGTTCATTGTGATGTAATTTTGATTATATCGTTGTTAGCTTTAAATTGGCCTCCGAAATTAAAATTTCAGCTCAATTTCCATCACTGGAAATGTATTTGTTTATGAACAGAGCCTAATTTTATCTTTCTATCTTTTTCTTTTTAGAATTTCTCGCTTTGAACATGTTCCTTCTCAAGGTTTGTTTCAAGTTTATTAATCTAGTTTATATGAAGCTCATATGTTTATTAATTGGCTTTTTTCATTATTTATATTTTAATTTTGCAGGTTCAAAATGTATTCTCCACTCTGGAAAGGTTCTAATTATTTCGTAAATCTCCCTCTAATTAGTAATTATAAATTTAAAGGTTGCTAATATGATGATAATTTATGAATTTCGGGGTCGAGGATTTCTATCAGATTTTTTATGTTTTCAGATCTTTAGAGGGGTATATTTAATATTTTCAGAATTTGCGAGAGCGTTTTGAATTTTCCAGATTATAGAGGGGTATTTTTTATAATTTTAGATTTTTGGAGCGGTATTTTTTATATGGTCTCATGTTACATAGGTATTTTTCAAATTTTCAGATTATAGAAGGGTATATTTGATATTTTCACAGTTTGCAAGGATATTAAATTAATAAGGTACCTTCAATGTACATAAGCAGATCTAAGCGAAATATTCGACAAACAGTATTATGTTTCATTACTTGATCATAAAGAGAGAAGCCAAAATAATAACGATGATTAATTTGCACTGATATTCGTGTAGTAAAATGAGGAAAAAATTTCTTAAGAGAGAATAAGTATTAAATTGTGGTCATTTGTTCGTACCATATAGTATTTGTTTGCACTTTGCATCTTATTGGAAAGCTCTTGTCAATAAATAAATAAAATTAATAAGCTCAAGAAAGAACAATGCATGTATGACATAAGAAAAATTATATGATTGAAAGAAACCAATGCATTGGCTCAAAACATGTCTGGAAAGAGAATACAAATGAAATTGTTTTTATTAAAATAAAATATATATTTTGGGTATGAATATATGATATTTTCAAATTTCTAAAAGGCAAATACAATGTTTCGGGTTTTAAAGGGTAAATATTATATTTCAGATTTGTACAAAGATATGTAGATATGTATGATATTTCAAGATTTGAAAAAGTACATATGATAAACTTTTTATTTTATTTTAGAAGGTAAATATGATGTCGATTTCGGAATGCAAAAACGACAAGGCATAAAAAACATTGCAAATAAGAAAATATCAAATTCCCATTCAAATAAAAATATGAGTGGCGTGGCACATATTTGTTCCATTAATTATTTCAAATTTTTAAATACAAATTAAAACATAGACGCGCTGAACCGCACTAGTCCTGCTAGTTTTATATTAAATGCTTTGTTCAACAATTGCTTATTATGTATTTAATTGACTTCGATTATTTATTTATTTTGTAGAAATTTGTTCAATTCTGTCGACACGAACAAACAAGGAAGAGTCACCCTAAATTTTAAACAGTTCATATACTGCAGCAAGTTTATGCTTTTCTTTTGTATCTTAATTTAGTTTTAATTTTATACACAACTCAAAATCGATGAGAAAACAATCCTTTATTTATTTTCTTTTATTTATTTGCAGCTGCTAATTGCACGATATAACAAGCGCCTTTGGTTCAAGTGTTTTACTATTTATTTATGCCATTTTCTTTATAATGCCATGTATCTATTTAATTTAATCATTGCATGTTTTGTCCCAAATTATTCATATTGTAAATAATAAATATGTTTATTCCCAATAACAAAAAACATCTCATAAAAATAAATGTTCTCCCCTCTCTAGTTACTAACATCTCAAACCGCATATTAAACGCGGAAAACCGACAAGACGAATCCAGAATTAACGGAAAATTGGAAATCCGAATCTCGAATTAACGGAAAACCGGAAATCCTAATCCTGAAGAAAGCGAAATAGAAACCAGATTTAACGGAAAACCGGATATTCAGAAACCCGATTTAACGGAACAGAAATCGGAATCCCTAATTAACGAAAAACCGGTAATACGAATCTCGAATTAACAGAAAACCGGAAATCCGAATATCGAATTAAAAGAAAACCGAAAATCCAAATCCCGAAGAACGGAAAACCGAAACCCGAATTAACTAAAAACCAGATATTCAGAAACCTGATTTAACGTAAACCGGAATCCCTAATTAACGGAAAACCGGAAATCCGAATTTCTAGTTAACGGAAAACCGGAAATCCCAATACATAAGAACGGAAAACCGAAACCCGATTTAACGGAAAACCGGATGTCCAAAACGCGACTTAACGGTAAACCGGAAATCAGGATCCCGAACTAACGGAAAACCGGAATCTCCAAACTCGATTGAACGGAAAACCGGAATTTCGAACCCCGGTTTAACGGAAAAACGGATATCGGAACCCCCATTTAACGGAAACCGGAAATACGTTACGAATCCCGAATTAGCGGAAAACAGGAAACTTGATTCCAAAATTGACTGAAAAACCGGCAACAAGAATACCGGATTAACTTAAAACCGGACTCTCGTAAACCCAGTAGCCCAAATTCCGAATTAACTGAAAATCCAAAAAAGAATTCCGGATTAACGGAATCGCTAGAACCTTCTTCTTCGTTGAATTATTGTTCATTATTTTGTTCTTCCGTTGGAGAACTCCGTTATGCTGAGAGAGTGGTTTGATCGAGTGGACTCCGATCACACCGGCAACGTCACAGCTAGCTCAGCTCCAGTTCTCCGATCCGCTTTTCTCTTTCTTATTCTCCTTCATGTGTTTCCTTCGCTGTTTGAATTTCATGATTGTTGGGTTGTCCATTGTAGATGGTGTACGCTTTGGCTGTTGGAAACCTCAATTTCTCCCTTTCTGTTGTTGAACAAATGATAAGTTTCTATCTTTTCACTGATTTTTTTATTTTCTTTTTCTCCATCGTTTCTTCCAGTTTGATTTTGTTTGTCTATAAGATTTACTTACTTAACAAAGAAATTGTGCACATAATTCAAATGTGTACCTCGTGGCCAGTGATTTCGCAAACTGGGAAAACTGCAAAATACACTTCCAAACAAATGCTCGATCCGCATTTCTATAAGAATGTTGTTCACATAATGAAAAACTAATTATAAACAAAACAAATAAAAATACCTTATTGAGAATTTATTACCAATAAGCATGTATTTCAAAGGGAACGGGTTAGGGTGACCCATTTCGGCTCTCACGGATTCCCATGTTGAGCTGCCATCTCCTCTCATAAAATGTATACTATTCGATGCAAACTGTTGACGATAAACAAACAAAAGAAAACCATTAAATTTTAAATTTAACTTCAACAAAGTAAACATCAATTGATACCACTAACAAAGAAACCACTAAATTTGTTACCAATAATTTTCTTAATTAACACCAATTGAACAAATGATAAATAAATTACCGTTGTTTATCCACTGATTCAGCACCTATATCTTACAAAAGCTACATGAAAGTGAAACCACTAAATTTGTTAACAAAAAAAGTCAAAAAGAGTTGACAAATACTAACACAAATTTCATAAAAGGGGTATTGCTGATATGAATATACTTTTGCAGGATTAAGCATAATATTTCAATATATTTAGTACCATATATCGGTTAATGATATTTGTAAGTTTCAGGGGTATGCACGATATTTTGACATTTCGTAGAGTTGTTCCTGAAAATATGTATATATTTGAATAATACCTTAGGAGACAACATTCTCGACAGCAAAATCCTCAACCACCTGTACAAACTAAAATAAAACTATTTTTTTATTATAATGGAATTATGACTTCATTTACTATAAAATACGGAACTACGAATAATTTCGTTTCTATAGAACTACAAAAAATAATTGAAAAAAAAAAAAATTCAGATTGTATCTCAATTACAAAGTTTGGACACGAAATCAATGCAATTTGTGAGAAAGACTGAAAAATTTATACCCTCGTGGAAAGTTCATACCTGATCAAAATGTAAGGTCCTGATTAGAAGACGTGGAACTCTTGAGGAAACAGAAAAAGTGAGTAAGATTATCAATAAGTATATATATCTATTTCGATATCACATAAATATGAAAGATTGTCATATAATTGTATTAGAGTACTTATATCATATATGTAAACTAATAATATAGAAATAATAACTCCAAATGCCAACATTTTAATAAAAAGAAGGAAAAAAACGAAAAGAATGCAAAGAATAATAACTGTACAATTTTTTTTTTAAAAAAATACCTTCGAAATTACCCATATGTCCTTGTGGAGCAGGGACTAAATTACGCAACCAAATCCAGGACCAAAATTACCGCCAAGTGATGGTCTATAATTGAACCCTTCTCGACTGCGCACAGACCGGCAAACGAAACTTGAAGCGGGCCCGCATCAGGTCTACCATTCATCCCTTGTTGCTGCGCACATGAGTGGTATAAATCCCTGATTATTGAATAAAAAAATTAGTATATGAACTAAATGATAATAATAATAATAATAATAATAATTGTAAGAAATTTTACCATTTCAACAATTGCAAAGGTGTGGCGCTCGCCAATTATAATAGTGTCGATTATAATGTCTGTCAAATATATTATCTCTTTAAAAAAAGTAGAAGAAAGAAGCAAAAATGCAAATTAAAAAAGAACATGAATTAATAAAAACAACGCATAATTTACAAAACTCGACAACGTCATTTCTGAATATTTTGAAACTTGCAATACGAGAAAAATCTGGTCATCGTGTTAGACACGTCAGCACAAAGTTGTCATGATTTGACAACATTCCACTGGATAATAATTGCGATTTGAGAAGCAGCAGCTATGAAGAAAACTACTTAAATCAGAAATCATTGAGTTGGACAATTTGTATAGTCTATTTTTTGTTGAGAGTATCGTGAAAAGTTAGAAAAAGGACCGAGAAAGTGCAAAAATTGAACAAAATCAGGAAATAATTGAACGGAAATTAAAGAAATTGTATCACCCAATCAAATACGATCAATAAATCAAGCACAGACAATTGTCATTAGGAAAAGCCGAGTACCAATCTTTGATTTTTGAAGAAGCAAAGGACGAATTAGGTAAAAGCAAACAAAGTAACAACTTGAACGTAAAGAAAGGCAGTACCAGCAAGAAAAGAATAGTAGCCGTTGTGTGTAAGTTCGCCGGCCGGCACAGTCATCTTCCTCTGACACGCTATCCCTGTAGTGAAGAGAGGAAGGTCGCCGTCACCCTGTAGCGAAGAGAGGAAACTGGAATTACTGGAATCCCGAATTATCGGTAACGGAAAACCCGAATTAACGGAAACAGGATACCCAAATCCAGAATTAACAGACAACCAAAAATAGGAATCCCGCAATCGTAAACGGGAACCCGAATTAACGGAAAAGCGGAGACCTGAACTTCGATTAAACGGAAAACCCGAAAACAAAATAGGAAATTATGTAAAACCGGGATTCCGAATTAACGGAAAACCACCAACCGGATTCGGATTTAACGATAACCGGAAACTGAAATTTTGAATTAACGGAAAACCGAATTCATATTTACCGGAAACCAGAAATGCAATTAACTTAAAATCGGAAAACGAAATCCGAACAAGGAGGTAAAACCGGAAAGCCAAATCCCGAATTAACGAAATCTTGGTATATGTTGAATGAAATTGGTCCACACAGTCTCCCGGAATTGATGGATCCGGTCCATCGTGAACCATATTTAATTGATGACGTGGCTGAAACACAAAATCCGGATTAACGGAAACCGGAAACCCGATTCAACTGAAATTCGTAAAACGGAATGCCGACTTAACGGAAAACCAGACCCCGAACAACGATTTAACGGAAAACCGAAAATACGGAACCCGCTGTAACGGAAAACCGAAAAACTAAATTCCTAATTAACGGAAAACCGGTAATACGAATCTCAAATTAACGGACAACTGGGAATACGAATACCGAATTAAATGAAAAACGGAAATTTGAATCTCCAATTAACTGAAACCCAGAAATACGAATCTCGAATTAATGGAAATTCGGAAAACCAAATCCCGAAGAACCGGAAACCGAAAACCTGATTAACGGAAAACCAGAAACCTGAATCCCTAATTAACGGAAAACCAGAAATTTGAATCTCCAATTAACGGAAAACAGGAAAACCGGTAATACGAAGGACGGGAAACCGAAAACCCGATTTAACGAAAAACTGGATCTCCCGAAACCGATTTAACAGAAAACTGGTAATACGAATCTTGAATTAAAGAAAAACCGAAATTGCGAATACCAAATTAACTGAAAACCGGAAATCCGAATTTCAATTTGACGAAAAACCAAAATTTCTAATCCCGCAGAAAGGAAAACCAAAAACCCGATTTAACGGTAACCCGGAAATCCGGATCCCGAACAAACAGGAAACCGGAATGTGGAAACTCGATTTAACCAAAAATCAGAATTTGGAAGCCCGGAAATCTGAATCTTTAATTAAAAGAAAACTGGTAATACAAATCTCTAATTAACGGAAACCGGAAATACCAATCCCGAAGAACTGAAAACTCGAAATACGAATCTCGAATTAACTAAAACACCGTGAATCGTAATCCTGAAAAACCAAAAACCTGATTTAACCTAAACCGGAATTTCTGATCCCGAACTAATGGAAAACCGGAATGTCGAAACTCGATTTGACGGAAATCTAGAATTTGGAACCCCGGTTTAACGGAAAACTGGATATTCGGAACCACGATTTAACGGAAAACGAGAAATCAGAATCTCGAATTAACGGAAATCGGGAAATACCAATCCGAATTAACGAAAAACGGAAAATCCGAATCCCGAATTAATTGAAAAGAGGAAACTAGGTTCCAAAATTAACGGACAAACCGGCAACAAGAATACGGGATTAACTTAAAACCGGAATCTCGTAAAACCAGTAGCCCAAATTTTGAATTAACTAAAAATCCAAAAAGGAATTCCGGATTAACGGAATCCCTAGAATCTTTACTGTTAATTATTTTGTTCTTCGATAACTTGTGACACAGATGGAGAACTCCGTTGTGCTGAGAGAGTGGTTTGATCGAGTCGACTCCGACTACACCGGCAACGTCACCGCTCCTCAGCTCCAGGTCCCCGATCTACCTCAGTGCTTGTTTTTGTTTTTCTTATTCTCCTTAATTTGTTTCCTTCACTGTTTTTGATTGCTCATTGAATTTCATGATTGTTGGGTTTTCCATTGGAGACGGTGTACATAAGAGTTTTTGCTGTTGAAAATCTCAATTTCTCTCTTTCTGTACAGACAGCTTTGGCTGTTGTAATACTCGCTGAAATTACCATTTTTCTTAACACAATTTGGTTTTGTATTCGGCAAGAATAATGAGGAAAGCATCTGAGGATCTAATGATCAAAATCATCGAATTTCTGATAATCTTTCTTCAGTCATAGATTATAATAAAATCGACTAAATCATATATTTTGTTAATTAAATATTTGATTATGCAGGGCAAAGTGGTAAGCTAGGATGCCGGTGGGTAACGGACAAAAATGGGGAAATTTTCACCAGTCTCATGTCGTGCCGAAAGCCGTTCTTCGATAGAAGAATTCTCGAAATTTCAATCTCAAAACCAAAATACCATTCTTTCCTAACGGGTCAGAAATTCATCAAATTGGAAGAACCCGCTCCGTTAGTAGACCTTACTCTTGGTTCCAGAGAACCTTCTTTAGTCCGTGAGAGTTTTCAAATTCCCGTTACTATCGTTACCAAGGTAATTTGATAAAAGTGTGGGGAATTGAAAATAAATTTAGTGGATATGCGAAATGGCGGTTTGTTAATGAGTCCTAGAAAAACATAAAACAAACGAAATCGATACGCATCACTCGAGGGGTTAACATTTCTGGTCTCCCCAATGACGATGCATGGGAAATTGATTCAAATTTCTGATCTAAGGTACTTTCTTTATTTTATTTTTATTTATTCTCTAATTAATGAACAATTGATGTTCGAATTTATGGCCTTCTTTGGCTGAAATTTGATTATTAGAAACTCAATTCAAGCAAGACTGGTACCCCTGCAAACCTCAAAATATCATTTATACCCTAAAAATTTACAAATACCACGTATACCCTTACGGACATAAGAAATGCCATGTCCTCTTCAAACATAAGAAATATCATGTATATGCCTCTACGTGAATAAGAAATATCAAGTAAGCCTCATACCCCTAAAAACATAAGAAATATCAAATATGCCTTGACTGTACAAGCACCAACAACTCAGACTATAAGGTTCTGTTGTGTTTCTTGGAAGCTACATATGAAAAATATTATCATTTGATTATTAAATGTGATTATTAGATACTAATTATGGAGTTACTAGGCTCATGGAAGGCGAAAACACTGGCACTATTGACATTAAAAATCCAGGTAAGATGTATTCCTTATTTCTTTCCTAAATATTCATGTATTATTTATTCTGTTATTTTATGTGATAATTTCGCTAAAATAATGAATTAATATGATTTTGTGTGTAATTGATATTTTCATGTTTATAAGGGTGTTATTGAAATTTTCGGATTTTGGAGAGGTATTTATTATATTAGCAGATTTTTTATATTTTTAGATCTTCAGAGGGGTGGGTATATTTAATATTTTCAGAATTTGCGAGAGCGTTTTGAATTTTCCAGATTATAGAGGGGTATTTTTTATAATTTCAGATTTTTTGGAGGGGTATTTTTTATATGGTCTTATGTTACATGGGTATTTTTCAAATTTTCAGATTATTACAGAAGGGTATATTTGATATTTTCACAATTTGCAAGAATACTTTATAAATTTTCAGATTTTAAGGGCTATCCTTGATATGGGGAGAGTACTCTCTACCTATGCTTCCAAATTATTGAAACTGCTTTAACTGTCTCCTCGATTTCGATATATAAGAAATAAAGAAAACACTAATATTAAATTAATAAGGTACAATGTAATAAGCAGATCTAAAGCGAAATATTCTTTCGACAAAGAGTATTATTTTTCATTACTCGATCATAAAGAGAGAAGCCAAAATAATAACGATGATTAATTTGCACTGATATCCGTGTAGTAAAATGAGGAAAAAATTTCTTAAGAGAGAAAAAGTATTAAATTGTGGTCATTTGTTCGTACCAAATAGTATTTGTTTGCACTTTGCATCTTATTGGAAAGCTCTTTTCAATAAATAAATAAAATTAATAAGCTCGAGAAAGAACAATGCATGTATGACATAAGAAAAATTAAATGATTGAAAGTAACCAATGCATTGGTTCAAAACATGTTTGGAAAGAGAATACAAATGAAATTGTTTTTATTAATATAAAATATATATTTTGGGTATGAATATATGATATTTTCAAATTTCTAAAAAGCAAATACAATGTTTCGGGTTTTAAAGGGTAAATATTATATTTCAGATTTGTACAAAGATATGTATGATATTTCAAGATTTGAAAAAGTACATATGATAAACTTTTTTTTAGTTTAGAAGGTAAATATGATGTCGATTTCAGAATGCAAAAACGATAAGGCATAAAAAACATTGCAAATAAGTAAATATCAAATTTCCATTCAAATATAAATATGAGTGACGTGACATATATTCGTTCCGTTAATTATTTCAAAATTTTAAAATACAAATTAGAACATAGACGCACGAAATTTTCCGTGTGAGTCCTGCTAGTTTTATATTAAATTATTTATTCAACAATTGCTTAATATGTATTTAGCTGACTTTGATTTATATTTATTTTGTAGAAATTTGTTCCATTCTTTTGACACGAATAAACAAGAAAGAGTCAGGCTAGATTTTAACCCGTTCATATACTCCCACTGAGTTTATGCTTTTCTTTTGCATCTTATTTTAGTTTTATTGCGATACAAAACTCCAATTCTATGAGAGCATAATCTTTTTATTTTATTTTATTTATTTGCAGCTGCTAATTGCAGGATATAACATTTGCCTTTGGTTCAAGTGATTTATTTATTTATGCGATTTTTTTAAGGTGCCATGTATCTATTCAATTTAATCATTGCTTGTTTTGTCCCAAATTTAAATTTAAATTTTAATTAGTATAATTTTACTGTTTTATCTGTTTCCATGTTTTGCCACGTCACCCATGGATTCTTGGCCGTTCGATAAGGAGTAATAAATATCGGACGGTCACAAATTAAATACACTCGGCTTACAGAGACTGTGGTATGGTATTATCTCATGGTCCATGTGGACCGAGTCCATCCAGACTTCTCTACATCTCCCATACTTGCCCCCTTCCCCCTTCTCTCTCTGCTCATTACGTGACCGATAGAAAAGAGTGAGAGAAAAAAAAAAACCGATCGCCAACCAACCCTACCAGCTTAAACGGGACGAAGGGGCAGACGAGACACGGGGACGAAATCGGGACATGCAATCGGAACGAAGGGCGACACATGGCGACGAAACAGGGGCGCTACAGACGATGGCCAAACCCTAGCAACGATACCCGCCGCTTTTCTCTCGGTTGCTTGAATCGGGAAGCCCTAAGCTCCGCACTAGCCAGAGATGTTGGGCCGAGTTTGGAATACTAACGAGTTCACGAATCTTCTTCATGGTTTGGGCATGCTTCGAAGTGATTTTACTGCTTCCAAGAGTGGATTTAGGCATCCTGCGACCTGCTAGAAATCCGCTGAGTAGTGCCTCTAGAAAGCCGCAATTGATGCCTTGGAGAATGATATCAATCGAGGTACTACATCTTTCAACTGAGATTGTTCAATAATTGTGTATATTAAACATAAATTGAGTCAATATATGTTAAATTGAGGTATGTTTCCGAAGGTGCTATTTTCACATTAACTAAAACTCTTTTGATACATACTAATAGCAAGATTATTTTAGTTTATAACAAAAAAGACTTTGATTTTAGGTCAAAAACAAACCTGGAGTCGTTTGGCGAAGGCGATGCAACGCTGAAAGTCGCCCCTGGCACCCACGACCATCATTGCGATATTCAATTTCGGTACGATTTGATACTGCTAATCACAAATTGTTTTTATTCTGATTTTGCTTGCCATTATTACTTTCTCCTCAAATTTATCAAGTGGCTTTTGTTGAGACCATTTCAATTGAAGGCTGACAAGCATGTTAAATATTGCAAGTTCCTCACATGATGGATATGTGTCGGCAAGGTTTACGCGGTGAAGTCGCTGTCGTCGTTTCTGGCATTGCCAATCAGAGATGCAAGAAAGGCGGGCCCACGCTGCCAAGTCAGCTTCAGAGAACAAGCGTAAGGACGAGAATGCGCAGAGCCACGCCACCATCTCCTGAGCTGATGATCTACGCGTATGGCGGAACTTGATCGTCCTCAAGTGTTCATGTCGAGAAGATTTCGTAAATTTCAAAGAACGGTATGATGGTAATATTAACTTCTTTGCAGGATATTTTTTTATATTTTTCATGTTTTTGAAGAGTGAAAAAGATATTTTGGAATTTTGGAAGGGTAATATGATATTTATTTATGAAATGATAAATATGATATTTGCTTCATGGACATTGGTAAACAATTATTGGACATAATCTTCTAGCTAATTATATTTATTTGTTTTCTTGCTAATTATATTTGGAGAGGTTATATTTTTTGAAATTGTAGCCATAGAATGTTGTTTATTTCGCATATCCTTACCTTATAATAAACAAGATGAAAGCTTTGTCATGAAAAAAATGCTAACAAAATGTAGCTTAACAAAAAAAAAAAGATTATGAAAAAAATAACCTCTACGAAATATTGAATAAAAAATGGAACCAAACTTAACTAAAAATGTATTTTCTTTGTTAAAAAATTAACTGCGTCTTGCGAACATCAGGCGTATATCCTTTTTGCAATGTAATAAACTAATGTTTTCTCTTTAGTGTTGTTTTTTTTATATTTCTCATATTGTTGTCTTTGATATATGTGTTTTCTGTCTGGCATAATTCTGCAAATGAATGCAATATTTTCTATCCAATTATGAACATAGACAACCAAAATCTTTAACATCACCCAATAAATAACATAATGAAAAAAATATATGTTCTTGACCATTATACGTACCTGAAACAAGCTAAACACATCCGAAGCTCAAATTTTTATATCATATCAATGATACAAAAAAAAAAAAAAAAAAAAAAAAAAAAAATTTATTTCAAAAAAAAAATGATACAAAAAAAGAAAATTAAACATTCATAAATAAAAGATCTTACAAAAGCTACTACGTCATACGTATTTTCTGAAAAGATGCGTATATATAAACGCAAGTATTAAAAAAAAAATCTTTAAAAAAGAAGAAGAAGAGAAAACCGAGCGCAATTTGCGCGTGAGTGGTGCTAGTTAATATAATGCAACCCATTTTGCCCTTCTCTCACTGAGCCACGTCGCCGGTCGATTTTGGGCCGTTCGATTTGTTGTGTTTGGGCGGACTGAATCTAGATCGTCCATTAACTGTACGGACCCGTTTTTCCTGCAGCATAATACATTAAATGTTAATCAATCAGTATGGACCATGATGGACCCTGTCTATTTAATTTGTTCTACTCAAATCCATATACCCCTCATTCTTTCTTCTCTCTTCACGTTCTTTATTCATCTTCTTTCTGCCTCAACCGGGAAACCCTAACCCTAACCTTAGATGAACTAAACCGAGCGGAAAAAGGGCGCGGCGGATCGAGAATGACACCTGAGCTTACGAACCTCACCGTGAAACCCTAAACCTAACCCTATGACGAACGAACGAAATAGTGTGCAAAAATACCGCGTCGGATCGAGAGGGACGCCGGAGCTTGCGAAAAGCTTTCTAATCCGAATCCGCCTGAGACGGTAAAACGAAGCCGACCTCTTCAGATGATGCTACGGTAAGATTGTTTTCCTTATTTTTTGGGTCGGTTTTGGTCGGTTTTTTTGGTCGAAATTGGTTGAATTTGTTGTCAAACTTCTCAAATTGATTTCCTGTTTGGTTTGTTTACATATATTGGGTCGAATTTTGCTCCAATTTCCTGCAAGCATCCTGATTTTAGTTTTTTTTTGGCAAATACTTGTGCTTCTTAGGGTTAATCAGGATTAAACTTCCATTGCACTCATGAAAACTGAAGGATTAAAGCTGATTATGCAATCAATAAAAATACAAATTTCTATATTATCTCATCGAACTTGATTATTCAAATTACAGGCTTAATCCTCGCGTGGAATCTAATCCGCCAACTGAATAATTATTCTAATGCTACTGGAGCAGCCTCACCACATTGTTCCACGTCGCCCATCAATCCTGGACCGTTCGATCGAGATCTGACGGTCCATATTTGAATCGACCCGGTTTACATAGATCATAAGATGCTACTATGATACAGTCCATGTGAACCGAGTCTAGCCATATTTCTTACCCACGCTCATACCTTACCCCCATCCTCTATCTCCTCTCATTTGTGCGACTCAAAAAAAAAAAAAAAAACTGCCGGCAAAAACCTGACGAAACCCTAGCGGGACGAACGACTGCAAAGTCCATCGCCGTGACAACCTCCTCGCCTATCTCTCTCTGTACAACGTACAATCGTCGTTTCTCTCTTCTGCTCGAGCCGTCAAACCCTAAATCGCCTCTTTAGATAAATCATTGGGTAAGATCCTTGGATTCTCGATTTTTTTCGCTCATTTTGTTATTTTTCATTGCTTCCGAGCGATTCGATTAATTTTTTAAAGTTCGTTAAATTGTTCGCTGCTTTTATGCGTTATTTTTGCTTTGTAGGCTCCGATCAGAGGAGAGCCAAGAGATGTTGTTCACGAAAATATCTTCTGAGGAAGAGAGAGGAATAACTTCTTTTCGGTGTGGTCATTGGTATTTCTATAAACTGAAAAAGACGGAATTTGATGCAGGTACTTTTTGTTTTCGAAATTTCCTATTTTTGTGGTTTACTTCTATCAATTTTTGTCCAAAATAGGGTAATTGCTTCTCAAATTATTGATTCTAATTCCAAGGTATTGGTTCCCTGCAATTGCAAGAGCGGTAGTCGGCAGCAAAAGCTATGGTCCCCGCAATGTGTGCTTAGTTTAAATGTGATTCTTTTGTTAGCCACGTACTCTACTGGTATATACTGGTACCGCTTCGATACAGTTCTTTTTATCAGTTTATTCTTTGATTTAGGTCACGCACTTGGGAGTTCGGTGCTGGATTTGGGTCTCATAGTCTGATATGATACCGTACTGATACGCCAATGGTGGTTATTTAAATTTTGAAAATGATATTCTTTTTTATGAATTTATTCTTGGATTTAGGTTCAATATGCTTGGAATTCAATGCTGGATTTGGATCGCATCGCATACGCTTACTGGTACGTATTGGTACCGCTTAGTATAAAGCATTTGGTTATTTAAATTGCGAAAACGATATTTTTTGATGACTTCATTCTTTGATTTAGATAAGTGAATTAATTAATTATGAGATATTTATATGACATAATTTGAATTTTGTGTTTTTCTATTTTTCATTATTTTGCTACTTATTCTTGGGATGGGCATCAATACTGGAGAATGCCGAACATGGTAATATTTACTATTTTACCCTTTAATTCATGACGTCCATGTTTTTATGTTCATTTACAAATTTGCACCTGAAAATTTATGAAATTTATTTTTTGATATATGTAATGTTTTCTTATTTTTTTATTTTTATTTCTAAATTTGTAGCATGTTTATTAATGGAGGATTCCAAGACTTGATGTCTGTTATTTGACTAATCGTGTTAAAAAAAATATCAGTGTTTTAAATAGCGGCGCTTCAGCGGCGCTATAACGGATTTTAGGAGGTAAACGTTGCATCGCTTCGGAATTTAGCACTATAACGTTTTGTCCCGCTGCAACACTATAGCGGACTGCTATAGCATGAAGCGTTCAAATATAGCGGCCGTAGCGACGCTACAGCATGATTATTTATTATTATTATTATTATAAATCATAATAATGTTATATCTAATAATAACAATAGTAATAATAAAAATATAATAAAATAATGATAGTAATAATAATAGTAATAGTACAAATAATAATAATAATAATAATAATATTATTATTATTATTATTATTATTGATATTATTATTGATATTGTTATTAAATAATAATAACAATAATAATAATCATTATTATCATTACACAATAATAATAATTGTTATTAAATAATAGTAATAATAAATAATAATAATGATAATTAATATTATGTGTATTAAATAATAATAACAATAACAATAATAATAATAATTAATATTATTATTATTATACAATAATATTTATTGTTATTAAATAATAATAATTATTATTATTATAGGAAGAATAAGATCGACAACAACTATTATTATTAGCATTATTATAATTACAACAACATAACAATAAAATAATAATAATATATTTTCCTTAGAGATGAATTTTTAATTTATGTTAGTTTGTGAGGTTGATATAAATAAGCATTTGATATAATTTTGTTTATAATATTGGGCCGCTAAATTATATTTATATGCATATTTAGTATTATAAAAATAATAATTTTGATAAAACTCCGCTGCGATGGTGAAGCGGCGCTATATCGCCCGCTAACGCTAACTGCTAAATTAAACGTCAAAAACGCTGCGTGTCGCTACACGTTATTTAAAACATTGGAAAATATGATTAGGCTTTGTATTAATATGATGCAAATATTTGGCCACTACCTAAAATGTTCCTATTTAATCCCTAAACATCAACAAAAGAAAATCAAGCACAAAACACAAATATATGACAATACCGTCAACTAAATCGAACCCGCGCGATGCGCGGGAGTAGAGCTAGTTATTAATATTGTAAATAGTTATTCAAAATACCAAAAACAGATCTCACGAAAATAAATGTTCTCAACTCTAGTTACTAAAATCTCGAATTTAACCGCAAATCAAAAGCCTACAAATAGTTTATTATTACAAAACACAAGATAAAATTTTCATTCACATCCCAAGTTGAGTGAGGAGCTTGCGCCACCTAGACGTCTCTTCATCAAAAATATAAGTTTCGAAACCAATACACCACTCCCACCAATCTACACACAACATTATTATTTTTACTAAAAATATATACTAAAATTCATCAAAATAAATTAATTCAATTACAGATCTGAGTTGTTGAATCGATTTATAAAGCGATTTTTGCAGCACGACAATATTAATCGCGTAATAATCCACTATCACTTTGCCACCGCTCAAACAAAACACCAGTAGGCCCCTATTTACAAATAAGGGTATTTATGATATATCCTGTTTTATTGGGGCAATATTTGATATTTTGAGAATTTAAACTATACCTGTAAGCCATATAAGGAGGTTCGAGTGAGAACTCTCTCAGCAACCTCTTCTGCAGAAATTCCCCTCATATTTGCCGTAACCTACAAAAATTAAAAAAATTAAAAAATATTAAATCGAGCAACTTGCACAGAAAAGGACGAAATTAAGAAAAGGACGAAATTTAGTTACGAACAATGATTTGGCCAGTTGCTTCAAGATGAGCTTCGAGTCTTTCGAGCATTTCGTGCGTAATCTCCAAAACGCCCTCGCATCTATTAAGCGCTCTTCTACTAGCCACTAGTACGCCTATAAAATTGTATTATTAGTACAAAATGCGGAATAATATCAAGAATACCCTTGTAAGAATTTGGTAGTGACTGACTAACTTGGCTTTGTATAACGGTACCGCCATCGATTTCTTTCAAGTTATTTTCTCGCAATGTCGTACCGCTACAGACGAGATCCACTATCGCATCGGCTATCCCCATCTAAATTATCACATTTAATTATTATTTAATAAAAAAATGATATTATTTAATAAATATTTAGTGATAGTTACGTGTTTTAAACCCTTTTCATTCAATAATTTCGGGGCTAACCATAAAAGATGAAAATTTAATATTTAGGGTTTAGGGTTTTAGAGAGAAAAAATGAAAAAAGATGTAAAACATAATACATAGGTAAATCCAGTGACGATTCGTAAAGGTCTTTCTGTGGTCCATTTAGTCATGCGAGCTAATTCGTCGATTGAATTTATATTTTCAAATATATGCTCCTTTGGAATCTAGTAATAGAAATAAGAGACTTGTTATATGATTTTTTAATGATATTAGTACGATAAAAAAATAAGGGATAATTATGTACCACAAGAGATAAACGGCATGATCCGTATTCGAGTTCATCATGAATGATTATTAAATCCTCATGTCCCTAATACAAATAAATTACATATTAGAACCAAAATACAAAACAGTTGAAAATTTAAACTTGCATATTAATTTGGATGAATACCGTTCCATGTTCACTGACAATACCAAAACCAACGATACGGAGATCTAAATCTCCTGATCGTAACTTGCGCACAATATCGTTTGGTCTTTGTAACCACACCTCCAAATTGGGGAGCTTCAAAAGAGCAATCAAATTCAACAAATTGATCAAAACGTCACCAATTTAACGAAATTATGACCAAATAAAAAATTCAAATCATCACCTGTGGAATATCAGCTGTGTATTGCCTCGAGAAATACCGAGACAGGAAAGAGCAGAGGCCATTTTTACGCACCGATTGCGAGTCTCGCGCCACGCGTAGCTCTTTGCACCATAGTCATAGATCATGGCCATGCGGTCTGCGTATACCGAGGAAAATAAGATAATCAAAAAATGTTTTGAATATTTAAAAATAAATACGAAAAGCATGTCTTTCAATTTGTCCAAGGAACGAATCGATAACTTGAAGAGAGATGCATTTTCACAGCTCCAAATTGACCAAACATACTGCTCTTTCGGTACTATTCGTTTTTCCTTTAGCAAAAGCAAACAAACAGAACAAAATCCCATGAAAACTCTGCACCGCAAAAAAGATATCCATTTAGAAATTACCGCCACGTGAGGAGGGAGGACTAACACTTTTGCAACCTAATCCAGGACCGAAATTACCGCTACGTGATGGGCTATCATTCGTCCCTTGTTGCGCTGCGCACACGAGTGGTATAAATCCCTGATTATTGAATAAAAATTAGTACAAATTAAAAAAGAATATGAATTTTATTAAAAAAAAAAAAATAATATGAATTAATAGAAACAAAAGAAAATTAATACATTGAAGCTTCCGTATGTAGTCCACGCAGAACAGTTTGTCCATCGGGATTGAATGTGATGACGCAGAGTCAAGTCGTCTGAAAAAATAATAAGACAAATTTTAGGGACTTGTAAGAAAAAACGCATAATTTACAAAACTCGACAACGTCATTTCTGAAGATTTCGAAACATACTAGCCAAGAAAAACCATGTCAGCACAAAGTGACAAAGTTGTCATGATTTGGCAAAATTCAACTACATAATTGCGATTGAGAAGAAGCAACTATGAAGAAAACTACTTAAAACAGAAATTTTTGAGTTGGACAATTTGTATAGTCTAATTTTTGCTGAGAGTATCGTGAAAAGTGCCAAAATTGGACAAAAGCAAGAAAGAATGGACATGGAAATTAAAGAAATCGTAACACCCAACCAAATATGGTCCATAAAATCAAGTACAAACAGGTGCAGGAAAGGACGAATAGGTAAATGCATACATAGTTCAATAACTTGAACGTAAAGAAAGTTACCAGTATGAAAGTAATAGTTCGTCGGCTGGCGCAGCCACTCTTTCTCGGAGACGCAAAGATAGGGTCTGACGGCTCCGGCATAAGCTGCCGCTATGCTCTGTAGAGAAGAGAGGAAGGTTGCAGAGATGAATGTGAGGGATTTTTTTTTTTTGCAAATATATGTTGAATGAAATTGGTCCTCACAGTCCCCAGGAATTGATGGATCCGGTCCACCCTGAACCAGATTTAATTTATGACATGGCGTAAACACAATATCCGAGTTAACGGAAACCAGAAAACGGAAATCCCGATTTAACGGAAAAAGAAAATCCCGTCTTAACGGGAAACCAGACCCGAACGATTTAACGGAAAACCGGCAAGACGAATCCAGAATTAACGGAAAATTGGAAATCCGAATCTCGAATTAACGGAAAACCGGAAATCCTAATCCTGAAGAAAGCGAAATCGAAACAACATTTAACGGAAAACCGGACATTCAGAAACCCGATTTAACGGAACAGAAATCGGAATCCCTAATTAACAAAAAACCGGTAATACGAATCTCGAATTAACAGGAAACCGGAAATCCGAATATCGAATTAAAAGAAAACCGAAAATCCAAATCCCGAAGAACGGAAAACCGAAACCCGAATTAACTAAAAACCAGATATTCAGAAACCTGATTTAACGGTAAACCAGAATCCCTAATTAACGGAAAACCGGAAATCCGAATTTCTAGTTAACGGAAAACCGGAAATCCCAATACATAAGAAGGGAAAACCGAAACAAGATTTAACGGAAAACCGGATGTCCAAAACGCGACTTAACGGTAAACCGGAAATCAGGATCCCGAACTAACGGAAAACCGGAATCTCCAAACTCGATTTAACGGAAAACCGGAATTTCGAACCCCGGTTTAACGGAAAAACGGAGATCGGAACCCCCATTTAACGGAAACCGGAAATACGTTACGAATCCCGAATTAGCGGAAAACAGGAAACTTGATTCCAAAATTGACTGAAAAACCGCCAACAAGAATACCGGATTAACTTAAAACCGGACTCTAGTAAAACCAGTAGCCCAAATTCCGAATTAACTGAAAATCCAAAAAAGAATTCCGGATTAACGGAATCCCTAGAACCTTCTTCTTCGTTGAATTATTTGTTCATTATTTTGTTCTTCGATAACTTGCGATACATATGGAGAACTCCGTTATGCTGAGAGAGTGGTTTGATCGAGTGGACTCCGATCACACCGGCAACGTCACAGCTAGCTCAGCTCCAGTTCTCCGATCTACTTCACTGCTTCGCTTTTCTCTTTCTTATTCTCCTTCATGTGTTTCCTTCACTGTTTGAATTTCATGATTGTTGGGTTGTCCACTGTTGATGGTGTACAGAGAGCATTGGCTGTTGGAAACCTCAATTTCTCCCTTTCTGTTGTTGACAAATGATAAGTTTCTATCTTTTCACTGATTTTTTTATTTTCTTTTTCTCCATCGTTTCTTCCAGTTTGATTTTGTTTGTCTATAAGATTTATTTGTTGGAATTTCTTCCTTCGTAGGATGTATGACTTTGATAGTAATGGTACAATGAGCTTTGAAGGTACCCATTATCTCAGTCGTCATATACTTGTTCAATGTGATGTAATTTTGATTATATCCTAGTGAGCTTTCAATTGGCCTCGAAAATTAAAATTTCAGCTCAATTTCCATTACTGGAAATGTATTTGTTCATGTTCAGAGCCTAATTGCATCTTTCTATCTTTTCCTTTTTAGAATTTCTTGCTCTGAGTCTGAACAAGTTCCTTTGTCTCAAGTTTATTAATCTAGTTTATATGAAGCTCATTTGTTTATTAATTGGCTTTTTTCATTAACTATATTTTGATTTTGCAGGTTCAAAATGTATTCTCCACTCTGGAAAGGTTCTAATTATTTTGTAAATCCCTCTCTAATTAGTAATTATAAATTTGAAGGCTGCTAATATGATGATAATTTATGAATTTAGGGTTTGAGGATTTCTTCCTCCTGATGATGTTTTTCAGGTATTAATTCTCTTGTTTTTAGAATCTTCAATTCCATTTAAATTTCTTAATTGTCCATTATGACTATATATTTTATTTTATTTTTTATTATAATTGTTGAATAGGCACTAGTAAAACTCGGTTACTCCCTTGATTCGCCTCTTTTATACTCTTTGTGAGGTACATTATACTTTCATTAATGATTTAAATGAAAATAATAAACAATTGCTTCTACAGTTATAACAAATGAATAAAAAATATAATTTAATTTGGGCCCGCAGATTAACGGGACAGTGGATTAAAAAACGTCCAGATTTGGTAAGCAAGCACCATTATTTTGCTGAGTTTGTGTACTTTTTCGAGTTTTTTATACTTTTCTGTAAAAACGGTCCAGATCTGGTAAGAGAATAAGCTGCGATTTCCCCATGTTGTGCAATATTCTAATTTCCAGGGACTCCTTGAATTTTTGTAGCTAATTACTAGTTTATTGCCGGCTTTTCATCTATTTTTGAAGTTTGTTAATTTGTTAGATTGATAATGCGAAAGAATTATTTATGTTAATTAGTGCTAATTTATATTTTTTTCAGGGACATAATTGCAAATGGAAGGGCTGCAATGCAAATATGAAAGGTTTGTATTTGTAATTTGCTGATATTGTATTGAGGGGCTTAATTGTTAATTTGCTGACTTTTGGTTTTTGTACATTTTCAGGAAACTTCATGACAAATTAAGGAATTCCAGTATTTTTTTTGTAATAAAAATACCATGGATTTGCAATTTCAATGAATATTTAGGTTTCTTTTTGCAATTCTAATTTTTTTTTATTTTTTATTTTTTGGATTATTTCATATTTTCATGATTTTGTGTGTTTTCAGGTTATTTTGCATCAATTATCTATATTCAAAATTTTGTCTTGCAATTCAAATAAATTGTGTGATTAAAAATGAATTATTAATTATGATTATTTTCATTGTTAATTGAGGTTAAAGTTACTTTATGAATTCAATGAATTTATCAAAAGTAATGTCAGTTTAGTTGTTATTTTTGTATCCTTATGAAATAATTAATTGTTGTTTGGTAATTACTAGTTAATTGACTTAATTGTTTTTAGCTTCTAATACTAAATAAATAGCAATTGTTTTTAGTTGGTAATTACTTTGTTAATCTGCTATTAGCAAGGCTGGTAATAAACAAGGATGATATTGAATACCCATTACTTTCTTAATCTATTATTAAATACTAAATAAATAGTATTAATAAACAGTTATAAAAAGTAATCTATTCTTATATCAAATGGACCAAACTCAATTAACAACTTATTATATATTTCACAGATGATGCAATCGAGAAAACGATATTACAATATTACGTGACGTACATAATAATCCGATTATATGGCACATGATGTTAAAAAAGAACTAATTTCAAGAAAACAATATTTTCGTACAATAATTGTTTTTTCTAAACATGATATATGATACATCCCTTGAAATCATATTCATGATTTATTTTTTTTTGAATTGGAAGGAAGGTGTCGATCCAAAGGAATTCCATTTAAGAAATAATGTTATTTACAAAGAGATTACAATGTTCGCTATCCTACTTCCAATTTTTTTTCCCTCGGAGTGCTCTCGGTTTCCCCCGGAGTGCTCCGTTGCTTGTGTCGCCACCGATTCGGGTGTGTTGGCCTTATTACGGAATATTCTCGCGTTCCTTTCCCTCCATATCGCCCACGTAGTTGCCATCCACCTTGTATCCCATGCGTGCTTTTGTGTACGTGTTAGAGGGGCTCTACTTTCATTCCATGTGTCGATTACCCTTCCCGTGGCCGGTGGTTTTATTCCATCCTCATTTAGCCGTGCACCTATCGTCCATACCGCTTTTGTGTAGGTGCATTGCACTAATAGGTGTTCCGTGGTTTCGGAATGTCTTTTCCAAAGTTGGCATATGGGCGTGTTCGGACATCCTTTCCTCTCGAGAACATCGGCCGTATTTATTCTTCCATGTAAGGTTAGCCAAATGAATAAGCGGACTTTTGTCGGTGCTCGTGTCCTCCATGTTTGTTTTTGCCAATTGCTTTGTATCCCCGGATCTATTAGTCTCATGTACGCGGATTTGGTGGTGAAATTTTTTGAATTAGTTAGATTCCACTCTACCGGGCTTCCTTGTGTTTCTCTCGTGGTGAAACTAATGTAATTTGGTAGTATTTCTTTTAATTTGTTCATAAACGCGGAAAGTTGATATCTTGGGATATTATTTATCTCGGATGCCTTTTCAATCCCATGAATTCGCGCCACGTATTTTGCCCACACGTTGTCTTGTCCCATGTCGATTTTCCATAGTAATTTTTTTTGCAACGTTTGGTTGAATGTACGGAGGCATGGTATTGCCAATCCCCCATATTTTTTGGGAAGGCATACCGTTTGCCAATTAATTAGGCTTTTGTCCGGATTTAACTTATCCGATCCGGACCATAGAAAGGCTCTAATTAATTTATCAATCCCATGTATCACCCACTTTGGTAGTTTCATTACTTGTATTATATATACCGGTAATGCACTTAAAGTTGCCTTGATTAGAGTGAGTCTACCTCCTAGAGTTAGGAGTTTTCCTTTCCAAGACGAAATTCTTGTTTGCACTTTCTTAAGCAATGATATGAACGATGCTCTTTTCGGCTTGGTTCTTGATAGGGGTAGCCCAAGGTACATTATTGAAAATTCTTTCTTTGGACACTTTAGAATTCTTGCTATATTCGTGTCATGTTCGGGCGGGATCCGAATTGTTGAGAAAGTACTATTGTCCCAATTGATCTCTAGGCCGGTTATCATATTCATGATTTTGTCTCTGTTTGTGTTTCTCTTCCATAAGTTTTTGATTCATTATGTAAGGGGGAAACATGGCAGTTTTAAAATTAAATTTGTTTTTCACATCATATATCATATCATCGGATTGTTTGTTTGACAGCCAAGTAATTAATTTAACTGTCAAGTCATCAGTTAATTGATAGAAGAAAAAAATTAAATTAGATGAAAAATAAAAAGATATTAAACGAATTGAAATAGAATTTGAAGGACTAAGTAATCCAAACAAAAAGTCCAGGGACCAATATCAGATTTTTTTCAAATAAATATACATGTAAAAATTGAGATATGTACACTTAAAATAGAAAAATTAAGATATCTGCATTCGTAGAGAGTAAATGCCACGTCAATGGTAGGCACCAATTTACACTCGACCCAATGGGTCTTCTTCGAAAACGAAGAAGAATGGGGGTGGTATTTTCTTCTTTTCAAGAAATTCTCGATATATTTTCTTCTTTTCAAGAAATTCATGATCATGGCGTCTATCATTCTCTGAATCAGTCGAGAAGGTAAACAATCCATTGTTAAACTTGTATTTTCGATTGTTATTTTGGAATTAATTCTATTAAGGGCATAGATCAAAGTAAATTTGCTGTTTTTGAATTTAGAAAGATATTTAATATCATAACAGAACTGGATTGTAGATTTAGGATTTTATGTTTAGATTTCTCTTTATTTTTTATTTTATTCAAAACAAAACTCAAACTAAATATCATGTTTGCATAATAAACAGTATGTTTTGATCCCTCGTCACAAGAAATTAAGAAACAATGTTTCATTTTGATTTACTTGCTTATAAGTGTTAAAACTTAACATTAGAATATTTAAATCTTTAAGGTATTTGGGTCCATTTTTTTTAAATCTTCTTTTTTTTCATGAAAAAACCGGCCAAAATAGTTTTATATCTTTCATATTTAATTTTATTAAATAGAAATGTAATATATGTTATATTTATAATATTTCATTTAATAGATCTTTTATCACGGAAAACTAACATTAAATAACTATGCAAATTAAGCACCACGAAAATATTTTGAAAGGAAATTTTTTTTTAGCATCTAGTTTGAATGTCCATTTACTTTTGAAATATCTATTAAATATTTTGAAGATTTTTTCATTTTCTGTATTGATTAATATGATAATTATATGTTGACTTATTAGTAGTTAATATGTAAATAAATATTAATTATGTTAAATTTACACTTATTATGTTAAATACTTTGTTAAATTTTATCTTCAAACAATGTGTTAAATTTACACTTATTATGTTAATTAAAATCATTTTTTGAAACTATCATGGAGATTTTTAAAAATAATTAAAATATTGAGAAGGGTTTGTAAAATTAAATTTGAAACACAAACGGTATTTTGGTCCAAATATATTAAGCACTGTATAATGTTAATTTTGGCCCGTTCAGAGGGTAATGAAAATTAAACCCAACTTAGGATTTGTTTTGAAACATTAAAAAATTAAGGGTTTCCTTTAAATATTCAGAAAAGTAAGCCTTTTTTCTAAGTATCCCCACTTAAAAATACTTATAGATTCAGGAAATATATAGTTCTATCAAATATATATAATTGTCAATTTTTCGAAACAAATATCACACACCAAAATATTATAATTAAAAATATCTTTGAAAAGATATATGACATATTTAAAAATATATAAGACATATCTAAAAAATATCTTACACATCTAAAAATATATATTATACATATATCAAAAATTATCGCGCACTGACAAAAGTAGATTTCAAAATAAATTTATGCAAATATATTTTTATCGCAAAAAAAAAGATTATTGTTAAAACTATATATAATAAAAGAACACAAAAGAAAAATAAATGCGGATGACATGTCTTTTTCTCTTTAACAAAAAAATAAATTAGTATTTGAGCAATACCAAATATCAACACATAATTCATCATGCTAATTGAACGATTTTGACTGTAAATAAGTTAGTATGTTCACACATGAGATGAACGACTGGAATTATAAAGAGTGGTGATGCATGTCCCCTAAAAATTTCTTAAAATTTTCTAGAATGATTGATGTGTTGGCGTCTGTATTAATGATGGTGATAAATCATAACTATTTAATTTTTTCCATCCTATATAAAAAATGAAGGTAAAAAAAAATCCACATTTTCACACATCGTTAATTAATTTAATATTTTAAATAAGTTTGTTTAACATTATTTATAATATAAATTAATCAAATTTAAATCTATAAATTTGGAAAAGAAGTTACTGCACCAAATTAATACACCTTTTAACATGCGTTAAACGGATACACGTGAATTAAAATATAATAAAAAAGAAATAAAATATAACATTGCAAATAAAAATAATAAATTCGCAAAAGTTAGCAAAATAAAAATGAAAATACTTTGCTTTTAAAACAGATTGAAAATAAAATAATAAAAATTTGTTAAAATAAATATGACTTGTCATGTATAAATTCAAATATAATAAATTTTTTAATAAACCAAATTATTTTTTAATAATTTGGTTTACCACATAATAAATGTGATTTATCACCTAATTAATTCGATTTTGCCACATAATTAATAAGATTTGTCATATATTATGATTTATTATCTAAAATAATTTTATTGTTTACCATATATTAATTTGAATTTATAATTAAATTCAGTCAATTAAATGCCTGCCAACTCATCAACTATTGTGAGGAAAGGTAAATGGCACAAATATAATTTTTCAATTAGTATTTTTCACACATAACAAATGAAATCATATTATTAATAGTTCTAATCGGCTTGATTGGGCCGAACGGAGCTGCTTCCACGTCGTCCCAAATCCCAAATGAGATTCTCTCTCGCTTTTCTCTTTTCTCTTGCTGAAGAACTCAGAAGAACACCGAAGCCAGAGGGAAAAGGGAAAAGGCGAACCCTAGACGATCGTGCGGCTCGCGCCAGAGGGAAAAGGCTTCTCCGCCAGTATCTACTAATACCGGCGGAATCCCAGCGACGCGACGAAGCACGGCAAGCCGACGGAGATGGCGAGACCCAAAACGACGCCTCAAACCCTAGCCGTGAGTGAGAACGAAGGAGATGGCGAGACCCAAACCCTAGCTTCGAGCGAGAGCCGACGGAGATGGAAAGCTAACTTGAGCTCTGCAGGTTCATTTTGGCGATTTACAGCAGGTAATTGATGTTTTTTATTTTTTTGGGTGTCAATTTCTCCGATTGGGGTTTCAATTCTCGAATTTCATGTGGTTTTTAACTTTTTCCAGTTTTTTTGATGTTAATTTCTGCGATTAGGGTCTCCATTTGCTGCAACTAAACAAGAACGAGCACTCAATCAAGCATAATAGCCCCTCCCCTCTCTCTCCTCATTTTTCCTGTGCGCTGTTGTAGTGTAAGAAATATCGAGAAGAAACACACTGGTAAGAAGCTTGATTTCTGTTGATGGGGAATTTACGCAATTACCCCTCTGAAAAATTAAAATGTCATATTTACCATTAAAAATTAAAAATATTGTATTTACTCAATAACGAAGACCTAGATATTCATGGCTATGCAGAGAAGTAGTTCAATCGGAAAAAAGCCGAGGACAGAATGAAAGTGACGGAAGTGGCCATGCGACGATTTCAGCCACGGTGAGTCGTTTTTGTGAGATTTTTTCTCAGAGATTTGAATTATTTTAATATTTCAACGTTTTTGTGTTATTTATCAGAGATTTCAGCCATGCTTGAGTTGTTTTCCGTGATTTTTTAGCGATTTCTCATTGTTTTTAATCTGATATTTTAGCGATTTTGTTTAGATTTACAAACTTCAAATTTATTTGTCCCTCAAATTGCAGAATAGGCGATGAATTCGTGAGTTTCAACTAATTTCAGTGTTAATATCGACTAATTCCCGCATTCCTTTTGATTTTCATCAATTGAAAGGTTTTTTATCTTCATCTCGAAAAGTTTGTTTGCACTTTTTTACATTAAAACCCCTCGATTTTTAATTGCAGCAATTCATTGGAGGAGTTTGTTTTTGATCATGGTTGGGCCGATGCGTATTACAATTTCGGTATCGCAACCCATTTCATTTATATAGGTTCATGTCGATATCGCAACCCATGTCCATGTATACGATGATCGGCTCAGAGAGAAGGTAGACATTTTGCAGACTAGGTCATTGTTTAAAAAATATTCAAAAAATATAGGGTTCCTTTGAAAATGCTTATTGAAAGTTCAACAGGTCGTTACTGGTTACGCGAATCAAATTATGTAAACAGAAGGAGATACCATATTGCAATGGAAAAGACACCCAATGCACAAAATGAAAAGGTACTTTCTCAATATGGCCCTCATAATTTATATAATTATTTATCATATATCTCATTCATGTAAGGATAATTTTTTGTTTTAATTGAGAAAGCATATCAGAAACCTGATATAATTTAGAACCCATTCAATTTTATTTCTAAGCTTTAACATTTTTGGAATATGTTGGTTGTTTCCTGAATTTAAGAGGATATGTTCTTATTTTTTCCAATTTTTACAATCTAGAGGGGCATTTTTGATATTTTTATATTTAAAAAGTTCTTTTTCAAATTTCTTCGTTTGTTCTAATTGAGAAATCATTCTGGGCTTTTTCTGAAAGCTTTAATTTTCAAATATTTGGAGTGTTCATTTATACAAATTAAGAAATTATTCGAGATCATTTTGGCAGATTATAATTTACAATTATTCGGGGTGAATTTTGGTATATTTGGTCGAAGTGACCAAGAAAATATTTTTTTGGTTGCGAAGGATATATCCTCCCCTCAATTCGAGATCTTTTATGCTAATTCAATCTTTTTGGTTATTTATTAGGATTTAGCAAAGGAAATATTTGATCTTTTCGCAGCCAAGAAAATGACCAAAGTGTTTTGCGCTTCTATCTCTCGCAAGTCGATCTTCTGTTGCCTAAGCAGAACGCGGATCGAGTTTGGAGCTTTATCATCCTGGTACAATGTGTAGCATTACTATAAAATATATTTTTCTTATATTAAATTCAAGGGTATTTTGGGAATTTTACGAAAATAAGGGGTATTTCAAAAATATTGAGAAATTCAGGGGTATTTGTTATATTTTCTCATTTTCAGGTATTTTGAAATTTTACGAGATTTAGGGGTATTGGTGATATTCTCTTTTATGGGTTTTTTTGAAAAAAAATATGGTTTATATGATTATTTTTGTTCATTTCGGGGATATATGTCATATTTTTCTCATTTGAGGGGTGTTTTAGATATTTTTTACATTTTCAGGGACATACCAGGTATGCGATGTGGCAAAAAAATATCGGGACGAGATTTTTCGTTGGTGGGGGATCTGGTACGGGGTCAGCTGAGCTTAACGGGATGGCAAGGGGAGGTCAACATATCCAGTCTTGCAGATCTGCCCATGTGAAGTCTATCGAGTCATTCGCTGAACTTGCTTCTGTCCAGGCCTCCTTTCTCACTCTAGACGAGGCAATCAAAACTACCAATCTCAGGTACGGAAATCAGAACTATATACTATAGGGGGGTATGTGATAATTTTCGCATTTATACGGGTACATGTGATATCTTGATGTTTTTGTAACTTCATTTACGTGGTAATTTAGATTTTGTAACTTCACTTTTATAGGGGTATATAAATATATCTACATTTTGCAATTTTTACTGTAGGGCTTTGAACTGGAGAACGTCGCGAAACCGAGACTTGAGAACACGATAACGTACATCGAGGGCGAAGTGGACGGACTGAAGAGGGAGGACTTCTTCAGATTGAAGAAGATTCAGGGGTACAAGAAAAGGAAAATGGAGCGCCAGATGGAGAATGAGAGAAGTTGTACGTTCTCGAGTTCATTCAACCTACACGATCATTCTTTGTTTATTATTCGAGCAAGAGAGTCTTAAAGGGAGAATGAGAGAAGACGAAGCGCGAAGATATTTCCAGCAATTAATTCACGAGAAGATTATTGTCATAGTAGAGGCATTTATCACAGGGACCTAAAGGTAAATATTTTTATCTTTTGATATTTTCGTGTAATTTACATTTTTCTAAAATAGAAATTTATTCTGAATATTTTTTCAATTTTCCAGCTGGAAAATCTGCTTCTAGAAGCAGGTAGAAACTTGAGAGTTGCAGATTTTGGATTAAGTGCTCTATCACGCGATTCACAAGAATTCAACGTAATAATTATTCTATTTTATCGTACTCCATTCGATTATTTTTAATAATTAAATATATATTTCTATCATGAGTGTAGATCATTCACTGATCGATATATATAAGTCGCGCGAGTACAAAATTGAATTATTATATCCAATACAACAAAAGAATTTAATTTCAAATATGAAAATTTAATTTAATTTATTTTAATTCAATTATTTGATTTAATTTAATTATTTACGGAACTCCTAATTGCATGCCTCTCGAGGTGAATATTTAAAAACAAATCATGAACCATGCATTTTATTTTATATTACTCAAGTTTTTTTTAATATTAATTAGGTATACTTTTTATTATTAATCAATTTTTTTTATATATAAATTAGGTACTTGATGATGGTGCAATGGCAGATATATGGTCTTATGGATTTTATTAAACACATTTTCCAAGTGTGTATGTCATTGTTGGTTGTGTTGTTCTTCATATGGATTTTATTAAACACATTTTCCAAGTGTGTATGTCATTGTTGGTTGTGTTGTTCTTCAAAAGAATGTGATTCTTAGTTGGATCAAATTGTACATTAATGGAAAAAAAATTAATTGAAACATGTACAAATATGATATTGTAACACAATAATACAACAATATACATTTGTAAGCTCGGAAGAAATCAATAATGCAACAATACACATAACTCGCGAGCAACACCTATCTTCGATGAAAACCACACTAGCGACGCAACAAGTATACAATTTCGACAACCAAAAAAATATGAAAGATAAAATTAAAAACAATGGGAAAGAAACTAAATCAACCCCGCGCAATTGCACGGGTAAACGCTAGTTGTACCTAAACGAGTATCCCACTCATTTATTATTTCGCATCGATGCACAACTAAAAGTGTACAAGATACTCGATGGAAAACAAAAATACAAATGATGAATTTAGCTTAACTTGGTTTGGATATTGGAGGACAACCATTCATAATCTTACCAATTGGTATTTCCGGCAAGAAATCATTGTGGAGGCCACCAATGTTTGTTAAAGACTCAAATGGACATGCTAAAATTAGTTCAATTGAAGAACAATAATTTAGGCGGAACTGTACTCAAGGACGGAACCAGCCATGAAAATTATGGGGGACCGGGAGAAAGATTTTTTTTTTCATCATAATATTACTAAATGATAAGTAAAACCAAAAAATATATATTCGTCTACAACAATAAACCATATAAAATAAAATTTAATTTAAACGTAGCGATAATCGTCTTTTTTGCATTAAAGCAAACATTTATGTGACAAAATACACATTTTTCAACAAATACAAAATGTCAAACCTTGTATCAAACTAGCATTTTTTCCATGCAATTATGCGAGAGTCTTCGAGTTTGTCATGATTTAATTTTTCTTAATGTGTAATCGGATTCAACGTAATTTTTGTCTAATTGTTCACACATCTGTATTTTGGTATATTTTTAGTTTCCTAACTTTTTTGGATATTGTAAAAATAATCCCTATCTTTTTGTAAATTTCAAAAAAATACCTCTAACAAACTTTTATTTCCAACTATTCCTTATGGGTGATATTAAAAAAAAATTGACCAAAACATCCTTCATTTTTCATATGTAATGATTAATTATTTTTTATTTCTTATTAATTTAAGAAAATTCATAAATATTTCTTAATACGTAGTGATTAAAAAAAATCAAATTATTACATATTGTGTTTATATAATTCTAATATTTCATTTATTATTCATGAAAAACTAACATCAGATAATAATAAAATAAACAATAATAAATAAACACATTAAAAATATATTTATAAAAGAATAAATATTTAAACATCAAGTTTTTTATTTTCGTTCTCCTTTTATTTTTTAATAGTTTCTTGATTTTTTATTTTTTTTAAATATTTGCAAGGTGTTCTTTTCATATAGTTGTTCATATTTTTATTTTGTGTAAGTTTTTTACAAAAAAATATAAAAGTCAAATACATATAATTTACGAAATATTAAAGTTATATAAATATAACATATAATGAATATTGTTTTTTATTTTTTATATGCTGCAAAAAAATTAGGATTTTTTTTTTTTCAATTATTACATATGTAAATTTTAGGGTTTTTTACAATATCCAAAAATTTAAGGTGTTTTTTGAAAAAAATTATTATTTAACTGAGACAAAAAATATAATTGAACTTGGTCCATGATGGATCAAGATTCATGTAACTTTTAAATTACTTGATTTATAGACCATGTTCAAATGAAAAAAAACAAGTATTTTGGACCTTTTGATCAAGATCAAATGGTTCATATTAAAGTGATGATTTGTCTTTCTATAAATGCAAGGATTTTCTTGAAATTATATATATTAATAATTTTATATTTACAAATTAACCTATTACGAACATATAAAATCACAATGATCCTACTACAATCTTGTAAAATAAAAATGATTATACTTTAACCTAACAATAATCTTTGCACCTCACATCCGCGATATGATTTTTTTTACGTTACCTACTATTGATTGAATTTTAGACCAATAAACAGTCATTGCATGAATTCTAATGACTTAGAAAGTGGCAAAATTGAACAAATCAGGAAAGATTGGTATGGAAATTAAAGAAATTGTATCACCCAACCAAATACGTTCCCTAAAATCAAGTACAAACAATTGTCAAAAGAAAAGCAGAAGTATAATCTTTGATTTTAATGGGTCATTACTGTAATTTATGCGCAAAGATTATCAAAAATCAGGTAATAGAAGATGCAAACGACGAATTAGGTAAAAGCAAACAAAGTTCATAAGTTGAACGTAAAGAAAGTCAGTACTAGCAAGAAAAGAATAGTCGGCGTTGTGTGTAAGTTCCCTGGCCGGCACAGTCATCTTTCTTTGAGACGCGATGTACGGGACTGACTGCTCCGGCATAAGCGGCCGCCATGCCCTGTAGAGGAGAGGAAGGTCGCACTATATAGAAGACAAAAAATCTGAGGATATAGGATAACGGAAAACCGGAAACTTGAATCCCGATTTAACCGAATAAACGGAAAACCGGAAACTTCAATCCCGAATTAACGAAAAACCCGAAACCTGAATTCCAATTAACGGAAAACCGGAATACGAAATCTCGAACTAACGGAAAACCGGAAACAAGACTCCCGAATTAGGGTAAAACGGAAAACTGAATCCTGATTTAACGGAAAACCTGAAAAGGAATGCTGAATTAATGGAAAACCGGTAACCTGAATTCCGATTTAACGGTAAATCGGAAACCGAAATCTCGAATTGACGGAAAATCTGAAACTGGAGACCCGAATTAATGGAAAACCAGGAACAGGAATGTCGATTTAACGTAAAATCGGAAAATGATATTCCTAATTAACAGAAAAACGAAACAGAAATCCCATATCCTGAATTAACGGAAAACCGGAATCCCATATCTTGAATTAACGGAAAACCGTTAATAAGAACTACGATTTGAGGGAAAACCGGAATCCCGAATTAACGGTAAACCAGAAACGGAATCCCAAATTAGCTGAAAATCGAAACCTTGAATTCCGATTTATCGACAAATCGGAAATTATAATCCCCGATTAACGGAATACCGTAAATTGAAATCACGAATCAACGAAAAACCGGAATCCTGTATTACTGAAAACCGGAAAAAGAAATCCAAAATTATAGGAAATAGAGAAATCGAAATTCCGAAATTACAAAAAATCGGAAATATTAAGCCCGAATTAACGAAAAACTGGAATCGCTATAATCCAAAAGCTGAATCCCGAATTAAACGAAAACCGGAAACTGAAATCCCAAATTAACAGAAAACCGAAAACCCTAATCCCATATCCCGAATTAACTGAAAACCTGAAATCTTCAATCCAAATTAACTGAACAGGAATCCCGATTTAACGAAATATCGAAAATACGAATTCCGAATTAATGAAAAACCGGAATCCCGAAACCAGAGTTAACGGAAAACCCGTATCCCCGACTATGATTTAACGGAAAACCGGAATCCCAAACCCCGATTTGACGGAAAACGGATATCTGGAACCACGATTTAACGGAAAACAGGAAATCTGAATCTCGAATTAAAGGAAAACCGAAAACTTGATTCCGAATTAACCGAAAACCGGCAACAAGAATGCCGTATTAACTTGAAACCGGAATCTCGTAAAACCAGTAGACTGAATTCCGAATTAACTGAAAACCAAAAACGGAATTCCAGATTAACAGAATGGGAATCCCTTGAACCCTTCGTTGATTGATTCTTAATCATTTCATTTTGTTCTTCGGACTTCGATAGATAACTTGCGATACTAATGGAGAACTCCGTTTGATCGAGTCGACTCCGACCACACCAGCAACGTCACCGCTCCTCAGCTCCAGGTCTCCGATCTACCTCAGTGCTTCGTTTTTCTCTTTCTTATTCTCCTTAGTTTGTTTCCTTCACTGTTTTTGAGTCTTCATTGAATTTCATGATTGTTGGGTTGTCCATTGTAGATGGTGTACAGAGAGCTTTGGCTGTTGGAAACCTCAATTTCTCCCTTTCTGTTGTTGAACAAATGATAAGTTTCTATCTTTTCACTGATTTTTTTATTTTCTTTTTCTCCATCGTTTCTTCCAGTTTGATTTTGTTTGTCTATAAGATTTATTTGTTGGAATTTCTTCCTTTGTAGGATGTATGACTTTGATAGTAATGGTACAATGAGCTTTGAAGGTACCCATTATCTCAGTGGTCATATACTTGTTCAATGTGATGTAATTTTGATTATATCCTAGTGAGCTTTCAATTGGCCTCGAAAATTAAAATTTCAGCTCAATTTCCATTACTGGAAATGGGTCACCTTATGAAGAGCAATATTGTCAAAAATATCCTTGGCCGTGACATTTCTCATTCAAAAAAAAGAAAACGTTAATCCCGCCTTGAGCCGCAACGCCCCAAGTGAGACACCAACCATTGCAATGAAACATAGGCACGGTCCAAAGAAACACCGGCATGGTTATAATATCATGTGCTAGCAGGGTAGAAATGGAATTTAAATATGCACCGCGATGGCTATATATAACGCCTTTCGGTCTGGACGTGGTGCCCGATGTATAATTTAACGAAATTGGGTCGGTTTCATCCCAAGGCCATCGAATTTCAAACCCATCTGGGGCCCTTGATAAAACTGCCTCGTAATTCATGACGTTCGAATTCGTAGATTCTGAATCGGAGATTGTGATGAGAAGAGGGGTTTTGCTTTCTGGTTTTGATTTAGAGAGAAGTTTCAGTGCTGTTTGGGCAGTTTCGATGAAATAGGACTCGACGAAGAGTACTTTGGCTTCGGAGTGGTTTAGTAGGGTAGAAAGCATCTGTTTTTGTACATGATAGTCCACAAATTTTGGAGGGATGTCAATATTTCTATATTTGTAGAGGTATTTCCTCAATATAAGGTATCTACAGATTTATGTGATGTTTAGTGACATTGAAGATTCATATTAAATTGCTCAAATTTAAATGAGGCAGTGTTGATTTTTTGTATACCCTAATTTTATAAAATCAAATTAAATAAGTTCAATCAGTTGAGATATTAAACTATTGAGAAGTATTCAAAACGATAAAAATTAAGAAAAATAGAAGCAACGTACGATATCACCACGAGAAATACCGAGACATGAAAGAGAAGAGGCCATTTTTACGCACCGATTACGAGTCTCGCACCACGTGTAGCTCTTTGCGCCGTAGATCATGGCCGTGCGGTCTGTGTATACCGAGGCGGCTCGCTCGAGAAAGGCGAGTGGAGATAGAGGTATGTAGTTTGCCTCGCAACGCACGGATCCCTCCATATCTGGGTTTCTCCTTTTTCTTCGAATCTCTTTCGTGAGAAGAAAAAAATTGTTTCTGAGTTTCGAGAGAGCAAGAATTGATGTACAGAGAGCTACGGTTATGACCACTCTTTTTCTTCTTTGTTTTATATCCATTTGAAAGCGTAAGTGATAGGATCCTTGATTTTTGGATCTTCCTTATAAAATATTTGACATAACACAACAAACATAAACAAGTCCAAGTTATCATCATTTAATAATTTGAGCTAGTTGATTATGGATCTATCGAATAATTAACATCTACAATGAAATTTTAGATCAAATCAAGCAATTTTAGTGAATGTAGTATGCGAATCGATTGCGCTGGGGAGTAGTAGACTGAGCTTCTCAATGTAGTATTACTCTTTGACTTGCAGAAATCGCGCGCAAATTGCGAACGTATTCATATATTGTAATTTTGACCGTACAATTTTAACCATATTTATGTATTAAACTTGTGTCTATTATTAGCATCTGCATTTTCGATTGCAAATTTTAGTACAAACACACTTGGAGAGGACTTGATGCCTTTGCTTATTTTACAAATAATTGTTCTGGATGGTATTTCTTGTTCATTTGTGCGAGCGTTTTTTAATTTAATACATCAAACTGTATTATATCTTTTGTAATTGGATTGATGTGAATATATCCCATATAGGCGATAAATATGTACTTAAAGGACAATGAAAACATTCATAATCCGCGCAATGACATAGGTAGCAAGTAAAGAATCTTAAGCATTACATAACATAAAATTTAAAATACACATCAAGCAAACTTGTTTTACCATTTTTACTTGATTCTAAATAATCCGATCAAATATTAATTTATTAATAAATACATATCAGTATCAATTTACAATTGTACCACTAACAAAATTCGAATTAAAAAAATAAACTTTACCCTTTAACGCATCGATCTCGAACCAAAGCCTATGAAATTTCCACGGGGGTTAAACACCAATATTACTATTTTTGTCATATAAATGAAAATTCTCCTTTCTCTCTTCAAAATTTTTACAAAACATAACCCTCAAAATAAATAAAAATTTTAGTTGATTAATTCTAAAAAAAATCAGAAAACCACCTAAAATAGTTTCAAAACGCCATAAAAAAAATACCTTAAAATTGAAAAAAATTCTGAAAATTCAAAATAAAAAAAAAAAACAATAAAATGCTCAAATTGAAAAATGACCCTTGATTTTTTTTACTTACTTAACAAAGAAATTGTGCACATAATTCAAATGTGTACCTCGTGGCCAGTGATTTCGCAAACTGGGAAAACTGCAAAATACACTTCCAAACAAATGCTCGATCCGCATTTCTATAAGAATGTTGTTCACATAATGAAAAAGTAATTATAAACAAAACAAATAAAAATGAACTTGGTCCATGATGGATCAAGATTCATGTAACTTTTAAATTACTTGATTTATAGACCATGTTCAAATGAAAAAAAACAAGTATTTTGGACCTTTTGATCAAGATCAAATGGTTCATACTAAAGTGATGATTTGTCTTTCTATAAATGCAAGGATTTTCTTGAAATTATATATATTAATAATTTTATATTTACAAATTAACCTATTACGAACATATAAAATCACAATGATCCTACTACAATCTTGTAAAATAAAAATGATTATACTTTAACCTAACAATAATCTTTGCACCTCACATCCGCGATATGATTTTTTTTACGTTACCTACTATTGATTGAATTTTAGACCAATAAACAGTAATTGCATGAATTCTAACTTACATTAAAGAACATAATACATAAAGTCCCAAAATCAAACTCAATTTTGGCTTCAATGTTTTACAATAATTTTAGTGCCCCCGTAAAACATTGTATACAGTGATGAGTGATTGTATGTAAACATTGTATACAGTAATTGGTGATTGTATACTCTTGTACAAAAAAAATTGACATTATATCCTTGTTATTTTCACTTAGAATTTAATAATTGAAATTAGGGATGAAACGAGCCATGAACTTACATTGTAATTGGGCCGACCTATGCATATAGGCACAACAATCTCGAAATTACATACACCTAGAATATCTAAAAAAGAATTATAATTTATAGAAGGGGCCAAATAAAAAATTGTACCACAGTACAATAACAAATTCCAGAATTCGGGGGAGGGGCGCTCCCCCCCCCCGGCTGTACTTCGAATCGCATTGAGTGTTTGTCACTTCAGATTATCGGTACTTCTCCATTATTTTGCAGCAATGGCTATTCCAGATCAAAACACTATATTCAACAACGAAAAATGTTGTACCTCCCCCACTGCACATCCCCCACGAGTCTTGATGACGTGGCTATGAATTAACACCCTAAAAATTAACACAAAATACATGAGTTAACATCAAATTTTACGTGTTATTTATATTATGTTATGATTTAACATCAAATTAAGATGTTAACATCAAATTAAGATGTTAAATCATGTACTTGTGTGTTAATTTTTAACGGTGCCACGTCATCAAGAGTGGTGGGGGATAGTTGTAGGGGATGTACATCAGCACTCACAACCTTGGTCTTCTCTCTCAACACAAACTTTTGAATCTCCTCAAAAACCACCTTGCGAGGCACCATATAGTGCGGCAGTCTATCCCTACAATACTCGATTATTTCCTTCTCACTCGCACGAGCACCGTCCTTCAAATTAATAAACGCACAAGGTGTCTCGCCCCAAAATTCATCTGGTTGCCCAACAACCGCCACCTCGAGAACCGCCGGGTGCCCATAAATAATTGTTTCCACCTCAATCGTACTTATATTCTCCCCTCCCGATATGATTATATCCTTCGATCTATCTTTTAATTGTATGTAACCATTTTGGTGTTTCACTCCTAAATCACTGGATCGTAATTCGTAACCACCCATCTTTCATTGCCTCCCGATATGATTATACAGAAAGCTACCCTTATCACCACTCTTTTTCTTCTTCGTTTTATACTCATTTGAAAGCGAAAGTGGCATGTTTTCTTTGGGGGGGTATGTGATAGGATCCTTGATTTTTAGATCTTATAAAATATTTGACATGCTAAGTGCGCAAAAAGTAAACACAAAACACATAAACAAGTCCAAGTTGTCACCATTTAATAACTTAAGCTAGTTGATTATGGATCCATTGAATAATTAACATCTACAATGGAATTTTAATCAAATCAAGCAATTTTACTGAATAAGTGTTAACGGTTTGTTACAAAAAAAATTCAGCATCCATAGAGCATGGGTTTTGCCTAGATAATTACAGACCCAAGCATTTGAGGGAAATTATTACAAAAGATTGCAACAGATTAACAAAATGCAAAAAACATGTTGACCATAAAAAAAGGGAAAACATACTTTGATGTTCATTTCTTGAAGATTCGTCAGGTTCTATAACAGTTTGTTTGCGTTTGAGCATCTCCATCCTTTTTTTTCTATTTGTTGCAAAATTTTCTATAACTTATTTGAAGTAGTCAGATGAAAACTTGCCCTCGTTGCACGCTCAATTTGTCGAAGGTACGAATTGACAACTTGAAGAGAGATGCATTTTCGCAGCTCCAAATTGACTAAACATATTTCTCTTACCGGCACTATTTGTTTTTCCTTTGGCAAACAAATAGAACAAAATCCCAGGAAAGCTCTGCACCACAAAAAAGATATCCATTTAGAAAAAATATACCTTGGAAATTACCCGTATGTCCTTGCGGAGCAGGAGTGACTAACACGTCTGCAACCAAATCCAGGACCGAAATTACCGCCACGTGATGGCCAACAGACCGGCCAGCAAACGAAACTTGAAGCGGGCCCACATCAGGTCCACCATTCATCCCTTGTTGCGCACATGAGTAGAAGAAAAAAGCAAAAATGCAAATTAAAAAAGAATATGAATTAATAAAAACAAAAGAAAATTAATACATTGAAGCTTCCCTATGTGATGACACGAAGAACTCAAGTCATTCGAAAAAATAATAAGACAAATTTTAGGGACTTGTAAGCATAAACACATAATTTCGAATATTTGAAACTTGCAAGCCGAGCAAGACCATGTCATCGTGTTGACTGGTCAGCAAAAAGTTGTCATGATTTGGCAACATTGCAATTGAGAAGAAGCAACTACGACGAAAACTACTTAAATCAGAAATCTTTAAGTTGGACAATTTGTATAGTCTGTTTTTTGCTTAAGAGTATCATGAAAAGTTAGAAAATGACTTAGAAAGTGGCAAAATTGAACAAATCAGGAAAGATTGGTATGGAAATTAAAGAAATTGTATCACCCAACCAAATACGTTCCCTAAAATCAAGTACAAACAATTGTCAAAAGAAAAGCAGAAGTATAATCTTTGATTTTAATGGGTCATTACTGTAATTTATGCGCAAAGATTATCAAAAATCAGGTAATAGAAGATGCAAACGACGAATTAGGTAAAAGCAAACAAAGTTCATAAGTTGAACGTAAAGAAAGTCAGTACCAGCAAGAAAAGAATAGTCGGCGTTGTGTGTAAGTTCCCTGGCTGGCACAGTCATCTTTCTTTGAGACGCGATGTACGGGACTGACTGCTCCGGCATAAGCGGCCGCCATGCCCTGTAGAGGAGAGGAAGGTCGCACTATAGAGAAGACAAAAAATCTGAGGATATAGGATAACGGAAAACCGGAAACTTGAATCCCGATTTAACCGAATAAACGGAAAACCGGAAACTTCAATCCCGAATTAACGAAAAACCCAAAACCTGAATTCCCATTAACGGAACACCGGAATACGAAATCTCGAACTAACGGAAAACCGGAAACGAGACTCCCGAATTAGGGGAAAACGGAAAACTGAATCCTGATTTAACGGAAAACCAGAAAAGAATGCCGAATTAACGGAAAACCAGTAACCTGAATTCCGATTTAACGGTTAATCGGAAACCGAAATCTCGAATTGACGGAAAATCTGAAACTGGAGACCCGAATTAATGGAAAACCGGGAACAGGAATGTCGATTTAACGTAAAACCGGAAAATGAAATTCCTAATTAACAGAAAAACGAAACAGAAATCCCATATCCCGAATTAACGGAAAACCGGAATCCCATATCTTGAATTATTCTAATTTCCAGGGACTCCTTGAATTTTTGTAGCTAATTACTAGTTTATTGCCGGCTATTCATCTATTTTTGAAGTTTGTTAATTTGTTAGATTGATAATGCGAAAGAATTATTTATGTTAATTAGTGCTAATATATATTTTTTTCAGGGACATAATTGCAAATGGAAGGGCTGCAATGCAAATATGAAAGATTTGTGTTTGTAATTTGCTGATATTGTATTGAGGGGCTTAATTGTTAATTTGCTGATTTTTGGTATTTGTACATTTTCAGGAAACTTCATGACAAATTAAGGAATTCCAGGTTTTTTTTGTAAAAATACCATGGATTTGCAATTTCAATGAATATTTAGGTTTCTTTTTGCAATTCTAATTTTTTTTTATTTTTTATTTTTTGGATTATTTCATATTTTTATGATTTTGTGTGTTTTCAGGTTATTTTGCATCAATTATCTATTTTCAAAATTTTGTCTGGCAATTCAAATAAATTGTGTGATTAAAAATGAATTATTAATTATGATTATTTTCATTGTTAATTGAGGTTAAAGTTACGTTATGAATTCAATGAATTTATCAAAAGTAATGTCAGTTTAGTTGTTATTTTTGTATCCTTATGAAATAATTAATTGTTGTTTGGTAATTACTAGTTAATTGACTTAATTGTTTTTAGCTTCTAATACTAAATAAATAGCAATTGTTTTTAGTTGGTAATTACTTTGTTAATCTGCTATTAGCAAGGCTGGCAATAAACAAGGATGATATTGAATACCCATTACTTTCTTAATCTATTATTAAATACTAAATAAATAGTATTAATAAACAGTTATAAAAAGTAATCTATTCTTATATCAAATGGACCAAACTCAATTAACAACTTATTATATATTTCACAGATGATGCAATCGAGAAAACGATATTACAATATTACGTGACGTACATAATAATCCGATTATATGGCACATGATGTTAAAAAAGAACTAATTTCAAGAAAACAATATTTTCGTACAATAATTGTTTTTTTCTAATCATGATATATGATATATCTCTTGAAATCATATTCATGATTTTGTCTCTGTTTGTGTTTCTTTTCCACAAATTTTTGATTCATTATGTAAGGGGAAAACACGAGCAGTTTTAAAATTAAATTTGTTTTTTTACATCATATCATATCATCGGGTTGTTTGTTTGACATCCACGTAATTAATTTAACTGTCAAGTCATCAGTTAATTGATAGAAAAAAAAATTAAATTAGATGAAAAATTAAAGATATTAAACGAATTGAAATAGAATTTGAAGGACTAAGTAATCCAACCAAAAAGTCCAGGGACCAATATCAGATTTTTTTCAAATAAATATACATGTAAAAATTGAGATAACTTAAAATAGAAAAATTAAGATATCTACATTCGTAGAGAGTAAATGCCACGTCAATGGTAGTCACCAATTCACACTCGACCCAATGGGTCTTCTTCGATTTGCTAAAATTAACCCCTCCTCTCATTTCACAACTAATCTTCTTGATTTATTTTGACCATCTCACAAATTCTCAATATAAAAAAAAAAACAAGTAAATGAAGAAGAATAGGTGATCTTTCATCTATTAATACCAATACCAATAGAACTTGAATCCACAACCTCAAATTCTCAATATATTTTCTTCTTTTCAAGAAATTCATGATCATGGCGTCTATCATTCTCTGAATCAGTCGAGAAGGTAAACAATCCATTGTTAAACTTGTATTTTCGATTGTTATTTTGGAATTATGGAATTAATTATATTAAGACATAGATCAAAGTAAATCTGCTGTTTTTGAATTTAGAAAGATATTTAATATCATAACAAAACTGGATTGTAGATTTAGGCTTTTATGTTTAAATTTCTCTTTATTTTCTATTTTATCCAAAACAAAACTCAAACTAATTATCATATTTGCATAATAAACATTATGTTTTGATCCCTCATCACAATCACAAGAAATTAAGAAACAATGTTTCATTTTGATTTACTTGCTTATAAGTGTTAAAACTTAATATTAGAATATTTAAATCTTTAAGGTATTTGGGTCCATTTTTTTTAAATCTTCTTTTTTTTTCATGAAAAAACCGACCAAAATAGTTTTATATCTTTCATATTTAATTTTATTAAATAAAAATGTAATATATGTTATATTTATAATATTTCATTTAATAGATCTTTTATCACGGAAAACTAACATTAAATAATAAAAATTAAATAACTATGCAAATTAAGCACCATGAAAATATTTTGAAAGGAAATTTTTTTTAGCATCTAGTTTGAATGTCCATTTACTTTTGAAATATCTTTTAAATATTTTGAAGATTTTTTCATTTTCTGTATTGCTTAATACGATATTTATATGTTAACTTATTAGTAGTTAATATGTAAATAAATATTAATTATGTTAAATACTTTGTTAAATTTTATGTTCAAATAATGTGTTAAATTTACACTTATTATGTTAATTAAAATCATTTTTTGAAACTATCATGGAGATTTTTAAAAATAATAAAAATATTGAGAAGGGTTTGTAAATTAAATTCGAAACACAAACGGTATTTTGGTCCAAATATATTAAGCACTGTCTAATGTTAATTTTGGCCCGTTCAGAGGGTAATGAAAACTAAACCCAACTTAGGATTTGTTTTGAAACATTAAAAAATTAAGGGTTTCCTTTAAATATTCAGAAAAGTTAGCCTTTTTTCTAAGTATCCCCACTTAAAAATACTTATAGATTCAGGAAAGATATAGTTCTATCAAATATATATAATTGTCAACATTTCGAAAAAAACATCACATACCAAAATATTATAATTAAAAATATCTGTCAAAACATATATGACACATTTAAAAATATATAAGACATATCTAAAAAAATATCTTACACATCTAAAAATATATATTATACATATATCAAAAATTATCGCGCACTGACAAAAGTAGATTTCAAAGTAAATTTATGCAAATATATTTTTATCGCAAGAAAAAATATTATTGTTAAAACTATATATAATAAAAGAACACAAAAGAAAAATAAATGCGGATGACGTATATTTTTCCCTTTAACAAAAAATAAATTAGTATTTGGGCAATACCAAATATCAACACAGAATTCATCATGCTAATTGAACGATTTTGACCGTAAATAAGTTAGTATGTTCACACATGAGATGAATGACTGGAATTATAAAGAGTGGTGATGCATGTCCCCTAAAAATTTCTTAAAATTTTCTAGATTGATTGATGTGTTGGCGTCTGCATTAATGATGGTGATAAACCATAACTATTTAATTTTTTTTCCATCATATATAAAAAATGAAGGTAAAAAAAAATCCACATTTTCACACATCATTAATTAATTTAATATTTTAAATAAGTTTGTTTAACATTATTTATAATATAAATGAATCAAATTTAAATCTATAAATTTGGAAAAGAAGTTACTGGACCGAATTAATACATCTTTTAACATGCGTTAAACGGATACACGTGAATTAAAATATCATAAAAAATAAATAAAATATAACATTGCAAATAAAAATAATAAATACGCAAAAGTTAGCGAAATAAAAATGAAAATACTTTGGTTTTAAAACAGATTGAAAATAAAATAATAAAAATTTGTTAAAATAAATATGACTTGTCATGTGTAAATTCAAATATAATAATTTTTTTAATAAACCAAATTATTTTTTAATAATTTGGTTTACCACATAATAAATGTGATTTATCACCTATTTAATTCGATTTTGCCACATAATTAATAAGATTTGCCATATATTATGATTTATTATCTAAAATAATTTTATTATTTACCATATATTAATTTGAATTTAGAATAAAATTCAGTCAATTAAATGCCTGCTAACTCATCAAGTATTGTAAGGAAAGGTAAATGGCACAAATATAATTTTTCAATTAGTATCTTTCACACATAACAAATGAAATCATACGCTATGAGTCCATATTGTACCTAAACAAGTATCCCACTCATTTATTATTTCACATCGATGCACAACTAAAAGTGTAAAAGATACGCGATGGAAAACAAAAATACAAATGATGAATTTAGCTTAACTTGGTTTGGATATTGGAGGACAACCATTCATAATCTTACCAATTGGTATTTCCGGCAAGAAATCATTGTGGAGGCCACCAATGTTTGTTAAAGACTTAAATGGACATGCTAAAATCAGTTCAATTGAAGAACAATAATTTAGGCGGGGCTCTACTCGGGCGAAACCAGCCATGGAAATTATGGGAGGGGCGGGAGAAAGATTTGTCTTTTCATCATAATATTACTAAATTATAAGTAAAATCTAAAAATATATATTCCTCTACAACAATAAACCATATAAAGTAAAATTTAATTTAACCGTAGCGATAATCGTCTTTTTTGCATTAAAGCAAACATTTCTGTGACAAAATACACATTTTCAGCAAATACAAAATGTCAAACCTTATATCAAACTAGCATTTTTCCCGTGCAATTGCGCGAGAGTTTTCGAGTTTGTCACGATTTAATTTTTCTTAATGTATAATCGGATTCAACGTTTTTTTGTCTAATTGTTCACACATCTGTGTTTTGGTGTATTTTTAGTTTCCTAACATTTTTGGATATTGTAAAAATAATCCCTATCTTTTTGTAAATTTCAAAAAAATACCTCTAGCAAACTTTTATTTCCCACTATCCCTTATGGGTGATATTAAAAAAACAATTGACCAAAATATCCTTCATTTTTCATATGTAATGATTAATTATTTCTTATTTCTTATTAATTTAAGAAAATTCATAAATATTTGTTAATACGTAGTGATTCAAAAAAATGAAATTATTACATATTGTGTTTATATAATTTTAATATTTCATTTATTATTCATGAAAAACTAACATCAGATAATAATAAAATAAACAATAATAAATAAACACATTAAAAATATATTTATAAAAGAATAAATATTTAAACATCAAGTTTTTTATTTTCGTTCTCCTTTTATTTTTTAATAGTTTCTTGATTTTTTATTTTTTTTACTTTGAATCGCATTGAGTGTTTGTCACTTCAAATTATCGCTACTTCTCCATTAGTTTGCAGCAATGGCTATTCCAGATCAAAACACTATATTTACAACTTACTTGTGCCCTTCACAGAGAGACTCATTTTCATAACCTTGGTCTTCTCTCTCAACCAGTGTTGCAAAAAACGGTGTAAAACGGTAAAAAAAACGGTAAAACGGTGCCAGACCGAACTGTTTTTTACAAGAAAATTTCAAAAAACGGTCAACCATTTTTTTACTGTCTTTGACCGTTTTTATACAAAAAACGTTTTAAACGTCGTTTTTTAATCATTTTTTTCATGAATTTTTTTTTTTTTTTTTTGGAGTAATTTTTTTTTTTTTTTTTTTGCATTAAAAATCTGTAGGCATTTTTTAGTAAATTTGAAAAGAGATCAAAGGCTCTCTTCCAAATAATAGTTGTAATTAGTAGAATTTTGTGTCTAATTCGTACATGAATAAGGTGTTAACTCTGATCCAGTTTATCATGGTCAATTTTTTGTGTCTAATTCTGATTGACGCATCTTATTAGTTGATTTTTTTGTCTAATTAGGTAGCTAAGAATATTTATTCTGATATGTTTAGGTCGATGGACATTTATTCGATATGTTTTATTAGTATTTCGTATGTTTTTTTTAATTTTGGACTTTCGTGTATGTTTAAGTTGAATTATAAAACTTGAATTATTATATTTTTGTTTGTTTTATTTTTAAATTTCTATTATAATTGTTATAAAATATTGCCGATTTAAGTAACCGTTTTTTAACCTTTTTTTACCGTTTTACGACCGTTTTACAGTAAAACATTAAAACGGTGACCGACCGTACCGTACCGTTTTCCGTCTTTTGCAACATTGCTCTCAACACAAACTTTTGAATCTTCCCCGTAGAAGTCTTCGGCAACTCCTCAAAAACCACCTTGCGAGGCACCATATAGTGCGGCAGTTTATCCCTACAATACTCGATTATTTCCTTCTCACTCGCACGAGCACCGTCCTTCAAATTAATAAACGCACAAGGTGTCTCGCCCCAAAATTCATCTGGTTGCCCAACAACCGCCACCTCGAGAACCGCCGGGTGCCCATAAATAATTGTTTCCACCTCAATCGTACTTATATTCTCCCCTCCCGATATGATTATATCCTTCGATCCATCTTTTAATTGTATGTAACCATTTTGGTGTTTCACTCCTAAATCACCGGATCGTAACCACCCATCTCTCATTGCCTCCCGATATGATTATACAGAAAGCTACCCTTATCACCACTCTTTTCCTACTTCGTTTTATACTCATTTGAAAGCGAAAGTGGCATGTTTTCTTTTGTGGGGGGGGGGGGGGGGGGGGGGGGGGGGTATGTGATAGGATCTGTGTTGCACGGATACGCCGATATGGCAATACGACGACGCGTATCTGATACGACAATTTAACATATGATTTATGATACGATACAGATACGGCGATACGGCTAAATTCGGTTTTTTTGAGTATCTGCGCAACATATGATAGGATCCTTGATTTTTAGATCTTATAAAATATTTGATATGCTAAGTGCGCAAAAAGTAAACACAAAACACATAAACAAGTCCAAGTTGTCACCATTTAATAATTTAAGCTAGTTGATTATGGATCCATCGAATAATTAACATCTACAATGGAATTTTAATCAAATCAAGCAATTTTACTGAATAAGTGTTAACGGTTTGTTACAAAAAAAATTCAGCATCCATAGAGCATGGGTTTTGCCTAGATAATTACAGACCCAAGCATTTGAGGGAAATTATTACAAAAGATTGCAACAGATTAACAAAATGCAAAAAACATGTTGACCATAAAAAAAGGGAAAACATACTTTGATGTTCATTTCTTGAAGATTCGTCAGGTTCTATAACAGTTTGTTTGCGTTTGAGCATCTCCATCCTTTTTTTTCTATTTGTTGCAAAATTTTCTATAACTTATTTGAAGTAGTCAGATGAAAACTTGCCCTCGTTGCACGCTCAATTTGTCGAAGGTACGAATTGACAACTTGAAGAGAGATGCATTTTCGCAGCTCCAAATTGACTAAACATATTTCTCTTACCGGCACTATTTGTTTTTCCTTTGGCAAACAAATAGAACAAAATCCCAGGAAAGCTCTGCACCACAAAAAAGATATCCATTTAGAAAAAATATACCTTGGAAATTACCCGTATGTCCTTGCGGAGCAGGAGTGACTAACACGTCTGCAACCAAATCCAGGACCGAAATTACCGCCACGTGATGGCCAACAGACCGGCCAGCAAACGAAACTTGAAGCGGGCCCACATCAGGTCCACCATTCATCCCTTGTTGCGCACATGAGTAGAAGAAAAAAGCAAAAATGCAAATTAAAAAAGAATATGAATTAATAAAAACAAAAGAAAATTAATACATTGAAGCTTCCCTATGTGATGACACGAAGAACTCAAGTCATTCGAAAAAATAATAAGACAAATTTTAGGGACTTGTAAGCATAAACACATAATTTCGAATATTTGAAACTTGCAAGCCGAGCAAGACCATGTCATCGTGTTGACTGGTCAGCAAAAAGTTGTCATGATTTGGCAACATTGCAATTGAGAAGAAGCAACTACGACGAAAACTACTTAAATCAGAAATCTTTAAGTTGGACAATTTGTATAGTCTGTTTTTTGCTTAAGAGTATCATGAAAAGTTAGAAAATGACTTAGAAAGTGGCAAAATTGAACAAATCAGGAAAGATTGGTATGGAAATTAAAGAAATTGTATCACCCAACCAAATACGTTCCCTAAAATCAAGTACAAACAATTGTCAAAAGAAAAGCAGAAGTATAATCTTTGATTTTAATGGGTCATTACTGTAATTTATGCGCAAAGATTATCAAAAATCAGGTAATAGAAGATGCAAACGACGAATTAGGTAAAAGCAAACAAAGTTCATAAGTTGAACGTAAAGAAAGTCAGTACCAGCAAGAAAAGAATAGTCGGCGTTGTGTGTAAGTTCCCTGGCTGGCACAGTCATCTTTCTTTGAGACGCGATGTACGGGACTGACTGCTCCGGCATAAGCGGCCGCCATGCCCTGTAGAGGAGAGGAAGGTCGCACTATAGAGAAGACAAAAAATCTGAGGATATAGGATAACGGAAAACCGGAAACTTGAATCCCGATTTAACCGAATAAACGGAAAACCGGAAACTTCAATCCCGAATTAACGAAAAACCCAAAACCTGAATTCCCATTAACGGAACACCGGAATACGAAATCTCGAACTAACGGAAAACCGGAAACGAGACTCCCGAATTAGGGGAAAACGGAAAACTGAATCCTGATTTAACGGAAAACCAGAAAAGAATGCCGAATTAACGGAAAACCAGTAACCTGAATTCCGATTTAACGGTTAATCGGAAACCGAAATCTCGAATTGACGGAAAATCTGAAACTGGAGACCCGAATTAATGGAAAACCGGGAACAGGAATGTCGATTTAACGTAAAACCGGAAAATGAAATTCCTAATTAACAGAAAAACGAAACAGAAATCCCATATCCCGAATTAACGGAAAACCGGAATCCCATATCTTGAATTATTCTAATTTCCAGGGACTCCTTGAATTTTTGTAGCTAATTACTAGTTTATTGCCGGCTATTCATCTATTTTTGAAGTTTGTTAATTTGTTAGATTGATAATGCGAAAGAATTATTTATGTTAATTAGTGCTAATATATATTTTTTTCAGGGACATAATTGCAAATGGAAGGGCTGCAATGCAAATATGAAAGATTTGTGTTTGTAATTTGCTGATATTGTATTGAGGGGCTTAATTGTTAATTTGCTGATTTTTGGTATTTGTACATTTTCAGGAAACTTCATGACAAATTAAGGAATTCCAGGTTTTTTTTGTAAAAATACCATGGATTTGCAATTTCAATGAATATTTAGGTTTCTTTTTGCAATTCTAATTTTTTTTTATTTTTTATTTTTTGGATTATTTCATATTTTTATGATTTTGTGTGTTTTCAGGTTATTTTGCATCAATTATCTATTTTCAAAATTTTGTCTGGCAATTCAAATAAATTGTGTGATTAAAAATGAATTATTAATTATGATTATTTTCATTGTTAATTGAGGTTAAAGTTACGTTATGAATTCAATGAATTTATCAAAAGTAATGTCAGTTTAGTTGTTATTTTTGTATCCTTATGAAATAATTAATTGTTGTTTGGTAATTACTAGTTAATTGACTTAATTGTTTTTAGCTTCTAATACTAAATAAATAGCAATTGTTTTTAGTTGGTAATTACTTTGTTAATCTGCTATTAGCAAGGCTGGCAATAAACAAGGATGATATTGAATACCCATTACTTTCTTAATCTATTATTAAATACTAAATAAATAGTATTAATAAACAGTTATAAAAAGTAATCTATTCTTATATCAAATGGACCAAACTCAATTAACAACTTATTATATATTTCACAGATGATGCAATCGAGAAAACGATATTACAATATTACGTGACGTACATAATAATCCGATTATATGGCACATGATGTTAAAAAAGAACTAATTTCAAGAAAACAATATTTTCGTACAATAATTGTTTTTTTCTAATCATGATATATGATATATCTCTTGAAATCATATTCATGATTTTGTCTCTGTTTGTGTTTCTTTTCCACAAATTTTTGATTCATTATGTAAGGGGAAAACACGAGCAGTTTTAAAATTAAATTTGTTTTTTTACATCATATCATATCATCGGGTTGTTTGTTTGACATCCACGTAATTAATTTAACTGTCAAGTCATCAGTTAATTGATAGAAAAAAAAATTAAATTAGATGAAAAATTAAAGATATTAAACGAATTGAAATAGAATTTGAAGGACTAAGTAATCCAACCAAAAAGTCCAGGGACCAATATCAGATTTTTTTCAAATAAATATACATGTAAAAATTGAGATAACTTAAAATAGAAAAATTAAGATATCTACATTCGTAGAGAGTAAATGCCACGTCAATGGTAGTCACCAATTCACACTCGACCCAATGGGTCTTCTTCGATTTGCTAAAATTAACCCCTCCTCTCATTTCACAACTAATCTTCTTGATTTATTTTGACCATCTCACAAATTCTCAATATAAAAAAAAAAACAAGTAAATGAAGAAGAATAGGTGATCTTTCATCTATTAATACCAATACCAATAGAACTTGAATCCACAACCTCAAATTCTCAATATATTTTCTTCTTTTCAAGAAATTCATGATCATGGCGTCTATCATTCTCTGAATCAGTCGAGAAGGTAAACAATCCATTGTTAAACTTGTATTTTCGATTGTTATTTTGGAATTATGGAATTAATTATATTAAGACATAGATCAAAGTAAATCTGCTGTTTTTGAATTTAGAAAGATATTTAATATCATAACAAAACTGGATTGTAGATTTAGGCTTTTATGTTTAAATTTCTCTTTATTTTCTATTTTATCCAAAACAAAACTCAAACTAATTATCATATTTGCATAATAAACATTATGTTTTGATCCCTCATCACAATCACAAGAAATTAAGAAACAATGTTTCATTTTGATTTACTTGCTTATAAGTGTTAAAACTTAATATTAGAATATTTAAATCTTTAAGGTATTTGGGTCCATTTTTTTTAAATCTTCTTTTTTTTTCATGAAAAAACCGACCAAAATAGTTTTATATCTTTCATATTTAATTTTATTAAATAAAAATGTAATATATGTTATATTTATAATATTTCATTTAATAGATCTTTTATCACGGAAAACTAACATTAAATAATAAAAATTAAATAACTATGCAAATTAAGCACCATGAAAATATTTTGAAAGGAAATTTTTTTTAGCATCTAGTTTGAATGTCCATTTACTTTTGAAATATCTTTTAAATATTTTGAAGATTTTTTCATTTTCTGTATTGCTTAATACGATATTTATATGTTAACTTATTAGTAGTTAATATGTAAATAAATATTAATTATGTTAAATACTTTGTTAAATTTTATGTTCAAATAATGTGTTAAATTTACACTTATTATGTTAATTAAAATCATTTTTTGAAACTATCATGGAGATTTTTAAAAATAATAAAAATATTGAGAAGGGTTTGTAAATTAAATTCGAAACACAAACGGTATTTTGGTCCAAATATATTAAGCACTGTCTAATGTTAATTTTGGCCCGTTCAGAGGGTAATGAAAACTAAACCCAACTTAGGATTTGTTTTGAAACATTAAAAAATTAAGGGTTTCCTTTAAATATTCAGAAAAGTTAGCCTTTTTTCTAAGTATCCCCACTTAAAAATACTTATAGATTCAGGAAAGATATAGTTCTATCAAATATATATAATTGTCAACATTTCGAAAAAAACATCACATACCAAAATATTATAATTAAAAATATCTGTCAAAACATATATGACACATTTAAAAATATATAAGACATATCTAAAAAAATATCTTACACATCTAAAAATATATATTATACATATATCAAAAATTATCGCGCACTGACAAAAGTAGATTTCAAAGTAAATTTATGCAAATATATTTTTATCGCAAGAAAAAATATTATTGTTAAAACTATATATAATAAAAGAACACAAAAGAAAAATAAATGCGGATGACGTATATTTTTCCCTTTAACAAAAAATAAATTAGTATTTGGGCAATACCAAATATCAACACAGAATTCATCATGCTAATTGAACGATTTTGACCGTAAATAAGTTAGTATGTTCACACATGAGATGAATGACTGGAATTATAAAGAGTGGTGATGCATGTCCCCTAAAAATTTCTTAAAATTTTCTAGATTGATTGATGTGTTGGCGTCTGCATTAATGATGGTGATAAACCATAACTATTTAATTTTTTTTCCATCATATATAAAAAATGAAGGTAAAAAAAAATCCACATTTTCACACATCATTAATTAATTTAATATTTTAAATAAGTTTGTTTAACATTATTTATAATATAAATGAATCAAATTTAAATCTATAAATTTGGAAAAGAAGTTACTGGACCGAATTAATACATCTTTTAACATGCGTTAAACGGATACACGTGAATTAAAATATCATAAAAAATAAATAAAATATAACATTGCAAATAAAAATAATAAATACGCAAAAGTTAGCGAAATAAAAATGAAAATACTTTGGTTTTAAAACAGATTGAAAATAAAATAATAAAAATTTGTTAAAATAAATATGACTTGTCATGTGTAAATTCAAATATAATAATTTTTTTAATAAACCAAATTATTTTTTAATAATTTGGTTTACCACATAATAAATGTGATTTATCACCTATTTAATTCGATTTTGCCACATAATTAATAAGATTTGCCATATATTATGATTTATTATCTAAAATAATTTTATTATTTACCATATATTAATTTGAATTTAGAATAAAATTCAGTCAATTAAATGCCTGCTAACTCATCAAGTATTGTAAGGAAAGGTAAATGGCACAAATATAATTTTTCAATTAGTATCTTTCACACATAACAAATGAAATCATACGCTATGAGTCCATATTGTACCTAAACAAGTATCCCACTCATTTATTATTTCACATCGATGCACAACTAAAAGTGTAAAAGATACGCGATGGAAAACAAAAATACAAATGATGAATTTAGCTTAACTTGGTTTGGATATTGGAGGACAACCATTCATAATCTTACCAATTGGTATTTCCGGCAAGAAATCATTGTGGAGGCCACCAATGTTTGTTAAAGACTTAAATGGACATGCTAAAATCAGTTCAATTGAAGAACAATAATTTAGGCGGGGCTCTACTCGGGCGAAACCAGCCATGGAAATTATGGGAGGGGCGGGAGAAAGATTTGTCTTTTCATCATAATATTACTAAATTATAAGTAAAATCTAAAAATATATATTCCTCTACAACAATAAACCATATAAAGTAAAATTTAATTTAACCGTAGCGATAATCGTCTTTTTTGCATTAAAGCAAACATTTCTGTGACAAAATACACATTTTCAGCAAATACAAAATGTCAAACCTTATATCAAACTAGCATTTTTCCCGTGCAATTGCGCGAGAGTTTTCGAGTTTGTCACGATTTAATTTTTCTTAATGTATAATCGGATTCAACGTTTTTTTGTCTAATTGTTCACACATCTGTGTTTTGGTGTATTTTTAGTTTCCTAACATTTTTGGATATTGTAAAAATAATCCCTATCTTTTTGTAAATTTCAAAAAAATACCTCTAGCAAACTTTTATTTCCCACTATCCCTTATGGGTGATATTAAAAAAACAATTGACCAAAATATCCTTCATTTTTCATATGTAATGATTAATTATTTCTTATTTCTTATTAATTTAAGAAAATTCATAAATATTTGTTAATACGTAGTGATTCAAAAAAATGAAATTATTACATATTGTGTTTATATAATTTTAATATTTCATTTATTATTCATGAAAAACTAACATCAGATAATAATAAAATAAACAATAATAAATAAACACATTAAAAATATATTTATAAAAGAATAAATATTTAAACATCAAGTTTTTTATTTTCGTTCTCCTTTTATTTTTTAATAGTTTCTTGATTTTTTATTTTTTTTACTTTGAATCGCATTGAGTGTTTGTCACTTCAAATTATCGCTACTTCTCCATTAGTTTGCAGCAATGGCTATTCCAGATCAAAACACTATATTTACAACTTACTTGTGCCCTTCACAGAGAGACTCATTTTCATAACCTTGGTCTTCTCTCTCAACCAGTGTTGCAAAAAACGGTGTAAAACGGTAAAAAAAACGGTAAAACGGTGCCAGACCGAACTGTTTTTTACAAGAAAATTTCAAAAAACGGTCAACCATTTTTTTACTGTCTTTGACCGTTTTTATACAAAAAACGTTTTAAACGTCGTTTTTTAATCATTTTTTTCATGAATTTTTTTTTTTTTTTTTTGGAGTAATTTTTTTTTTTTTTTTTTTGCATTAAAAATCTGTAGGCATTTTTTAGTAAATTTGAAAAGAGATCAAAGGCTCTCTTCCAAATAATAGTTGTAATTAGTAGAATTTTGTGTCTAATTCGTACATGAATAAGGTGTTAACTCTGATCCAGTTTATCATGGTCAATTTTTTGTGTCTAATTCTGATTGACGCATCTTATTAGTTGATTTTTTTGTCTAATTAGGTAGCTAAGAATATTTATTCTGATATGTTTAGGTCGATGGACATTTATTCGATATGTTTTATTAGTATTTCGTATGTTTTTTTTAATTTTGGACTTTCGTGTATGTTTAAGTTGAATTATAAAACTTGAATTATTATATTTTTGTTTGTTTTATTTTTAAATTTCTATTATAATTGTTATAAAATATTGCCGATTTAAGTAACCGTTTTTTAACCTTTTTTTACCGTTTTACGACCGTTTTACAGTAAAACATTAAAACGGTGACCGACCGTACCGTACCGTTTTCCGTCTTTTGCAACATTGCTCTCAACACAAACTTTTGAATCTTCCCCGTAGAAGTCTTCGGCAACTCCTCAAAAACCACCTTGCGAGGCACCATATAGTGCGGCAGTTTATCCCTACAATACTCGATTATTTCCTTCTCACTCGCACGAGCACCGTCCTTCAAATTAATAAACGCACAAGGTGTCTCGCCCCAAAATTCATCTGGTTGCCCAACAACCGCCACCTCGAGAACCGCCGGGTGCCCATAAATAATTGTTTCCACCTCAATCGTACTTATATTCTCCCCTCCCGATATGATTATATCCTTCGATCCATCTTTTAATTGTATGTAACCATTTTGGTGTTTCACTCCTAAATCACCGGATCGTAACCACCCATCTCTCATTGCCTCCCGATATGATTATACAGAAAGCTACCCTTATCACCACTCTTTTCCTACTTCGTTTTATACTCATTTGAAAGCGAAAGTGGCATGTTTTCTTTTGTGGGGGGGGGGGGGGGGGGGGGGGGGGGGGGTATGTGATAGGATCTGTGTTGCACGGATACGCCGATATGGCAATACGACGACGCGTATCTGATACGACAATTTAACATATGATTTATGATACGATACAGATACGGCGATACGGCTAAATTCGGTTTTTTTGAGTATCTGCGCAACATATGATAGGATCCTTGATTTTTAGATCTTATAAAATATTTGATATGCTAAGTGCGCAAAAAGTAAACACAAAACACATAAACAAGTCCAAGTTGTCACCATTTAATAATTTAAGCTAGTTGATTATGGATCCATCGAATAATTAACATCTACAATGGAATTTTAATCAAATCAAGCAATTTTACTGAATAAGTGTTAACGGTTTGTTACAAAAAAAATTCAGCATCCATAGAGCATGGGTTTTGCCTAGATAATTACAGACCCAAGCATTTGAGGGAAATTATTACAAAAGATTGCAACAGATTAACAAAATGCAAAAAACATGTTGACCATAAAAAAAGGGAAAACATACTTTGATGTTCATTTCTTGAAGATTCGTCAGGTTCTATAACAGTTTGTTTGCGTTTGAGCATCTCCATCCTTTTTTTTCTATTTGTTGCAAAATTTTCTATAACTTATTTGAAGTAGTCAGATGAAAACTTGCCCTCGTTGCACGCTCAATTTGTCGAAGGTACGAATTGACAACTTGAAGAGAGATGCATTTTCGCAGCTCCAAATTGACTAAACATATTTCTCTTACCGGCACTATTTGTTTTTCCTTTGGCAAACAAATAGAACAAAATCCCAGGAAAGCTCTGCACCACAAAAAAGATATCCATTTAGAAAAAATATACCTTGGAAATTACCCGTATGTCCTTGCGGAGCAGGAGTGACTAACACGTCTGCAACCAAATCCAGGACCGAAATTACCGCCACGTGATGGTCTATAATTGAACCCTTCTCGACTGCCAACAGACCGGCCAGCAAACGAAACTTGAAGCGGGCCTGCATCAGGTCTACCATTCATCCCTTGTTGCGCTGCACACATGAGTAGAAGAAAAAAGCAAAAAATGCAAATTAAAAAAGAATATGAATTAATAAAAAAAAAGAAAATTAATACATTGAAGCTTCCCTATGTGATGACACGCAGAACTCAAGTCATTCGAAAAAATAATAAGACAAATTTTAGGGACTTGTAAGCATAAACGCATAATTTCGAATATTTGAAACTTGCAAGCCGAGCAAGACCAAAAAGTTGTCATGATTTGGCAACATTGCAATTGAGAATAAGCAACTATGAAGAAAACTACTTAAAACAGAAATCTTTGAGCTGGACAATTTGTATAGTCTATTTTTTGTTGAGAGTATCGTCAAAAGTTAGAAAAGGACTGAGAAAGTGGAAGAATTGAACAAATTCAGGAAGGAATGGAATGGAAATTAAAGAAATTGTATCACCCAACCAAATACGTTCCCTAAAATCAAGTACAAACAATTGTCAAAAGAAAAGCAGAAGTATAATCTTTGATTTTAATGGGTCATTACTGCAATTCATGCGCAAAGATTATCAAAAATCAGGTAATAGAAGATGCAAACGACGAATTAGGTAAAAGCAAACAAAGTTCATAAGTTGAACGTAAAGAAAGTCAGTACCAGCAAGAAAAGAATAGTCGGCGTTGTGTGTAAGTTCGCCGGCTGGCGCAGTCATATTTCTCTGAGACGCGAAGTTAAGGTCTGACAGCTCCGGCATAAACGGCCGCTATGCCCTGTAGAGAAGAGAGGAAGGTCGTGCTATAGAGAAGACAAAATCTGAGGATATACGATAACGGAAAACCGGAAACTTGAATCCCAATTTAACCGAATTAACGGAAAACCGAAAACTTCAATCCCGAATTAAAGGAAAACCCGAAACCTGAATTCCAATTAACAGAAATCCGGAAAACGGAATGTCAAACTAACGGAAAACCGGAAACGGTACTCCGAATTAACGGAAAAACGGAAAACTGAATACCGAATTAACGGAAAACCGAAAAATGGAATACCGAATTAACGGAAAACCATTAACCGGAATTCCGATCTAACCGTAATTCGGAAACCGAAATATCAAATTGACGGAAACCCGGAAACCTGAATTCCGATTTATCGGTAAACCGGAAACCGAAATCTCGAATTGACGGAAAACAAGAAACTGGAGTCCCGAATTAAAGGAAAACCGGACACATAAATTCCGATTTAACTCAAAGCCAGAAAATAAAATCTCGAATTAACAGAAAAAGGAAAAAAAGAAATCCCGTATCGCGAATTAACAGAAAAACGGAATCCCATATCTCGAATTAAGGGAAAACCGGAACCCCTAATTAACGGAAAACCAGAAACGGAATCCCGAATTAGCTGAAAATAGAAACCCTGAATTCCGATTAAAGGAAAACCAAAAAATGTAATCCTCGATTAACGGAAAACCGGAAAATAAAATCCCAAATCAACGAAAAACCGGAATCCTGTATTACTGAAAAATCAGAAAAAGAAATTATGAATTAGCGAAAAACAAGAAACCAAAATCCCGAAATAACGAAAGAACGGAAACCGTAATCCAGAATTAACTGAAAACAGGAATCGCTATAACCCTAAATCTGAATCCCGAATTAAAGGAAAACCGGAAACCGAAATAATAAAATTAACAGAAAACCGAAAACCCGAATCCCGTATCCCGTATCCAGAATTAAGGGAAAACCTGAAATCTTCATTCGGAATTAACTTAACAGGAATCCCGATTTAACGAACAATCGGAAATTCGAATCCCGAATTAAATAAAAACCTGAATCCCGAAACCAGAGTTAACTGGAAACCCGTATCCCCAACCATGATTTAACGGAAAACCGGAATCCCAAACCCCGATTTGACGGAAAACCGGATATCTGGAACAACGATTAACGGAAAACCGGAAATCTGAATCTCGAATTAAAGGAAAACCGGAAACTTGATTCCAAATTAACCGAAAACCGGTAACAAGAATGCCGTATTAACTTGAAACCATAATCTCGTAAAACCAGTAGACCGAATTCGGAATTAACTGAAAACCAAAAACGGAATTCCAGATTAACGGAATGGGAATCCCTTGAACCCTTCCTGTTCGATGATTGATTCTTAATCATTTCATTTTGTTCTTCGATAGATAACTTGCGATACTGATGGAGAACTCCGTTTGATCGAGTGGACTCCGACCACACCAGCAACGTCACCGCTCCTCAGCTCCAGGTCTCCGATCTACCTCAGTGCTTCGTTTTTCTCTTTCTTATTCTCCTTAATTTGTTTCCTTCACTGTTTGAATTACATGATTGTTGGATTTTCCATTGGAGATGGTGTACAGAGAGATTGGGCTGTTGGAAACTTTAATTTCTCCTTTCTGTTGTTGAACAAATGATAAGGTTCTATCTTTTCACTGATTTTTTTTTTCTTTTTCTCCATCGTTTCTTCCTTTGTAGGATGTATGACTGTGATAGTAATGGAACAATGAGCTTTGAAGGTACCCATTATCTCAATTGTCATATACTTGTTCATTGTGATGTAATTTTGATTAAATCGTTGTTAGCTTTAAATTGGCCTCGGAAATTAAAATTTCAGCTCAATTTCCATCACTGGAAATGTATTTGTTTATGTTCGGAGCCTAATTTTATCTTTCTATCTTTTTCTTTTTAGAATTTCTCGCTTTGAACAAGTTCCTTCTCAAGGTTTGTTTCAAGTTTATTAATCTAGTTTATATGAAGCTCATATGTTTATTAATTGGCTTTTTTCATTAATTATATTTTAATTTTGCAGGTTCAAAATGTATTCTCCACTCTGGAAAGGTTCTAATTATTTCGTAAACCTCCCTCTAATTAGTAATTATAAATTTAAAGGTTGCTAATATGATGATAATTTATGAATTTTGGGGTCGAGGATTTCTATCAGATTTTTTATGTTTTCAGATCTTTAGAGGGGTATATTTAATATTTTCAGAATTTGCGAGAGCGTTTTGAATTTTCCAGATTATAGAGGGGTATTTTTTATAATTTTAGATTTTTGGAGCGGTATTTTTTATATGGTCTCATGTTGCATGGGTATTTTTCAAATTTTCAGATTATAGAAGGGTATATGTGATATTTTCACAATTTGCAAGGATATTAAATTAATAAGGTACCTTCAATGTACGTAAGCAGATCTAAGCGAAATATTCGACAAACAGTATTATGTTTCATAACTTGATCATAAAGAGAGAAGCCAAAATAATAACGATGATTAATTTGCACTGATATTCGTGTAGTAAAATGAGGAAAAAATTTCTTAAGAGAGAATAAGTATTAAATTGTGATCATTTGTTCGTACCAAATAGTATTTGTTTGCACTTTGCATCTTATTGGAAAGCTCTTGTCAATAAATAAATAAAATTAATAAGCTCGAGAAAGAACAATGCATGTATGACATAAGAAAAGTTATATGATTGAAAGAAACCAATGCATTGGTTCAAAACATGTTTGGAAAGAGAATACAGATGAAATTGTTTTTATTAAAATAAAATATATATTTTGGGTATGAATATATGATATTTTCAAATTTCTAAAAAGCAAATACAATGTTTCGGGTTTTGAAAAACTCAAAAAAAAAAGTTTCGGGTTTTGAAGGGCAAATATTATATTTCAGATTTGTACTAAGATATGTATGATTTTTCAAGATTTGAAAAAGTACATATGATAAACTTTTTTTTTTATTTTAGAAGGTAAATATGATGTCGATTTCGGAATGCAAAAACGATAAGGCATAAAAACATTGCAAATAAGAAAATATCAAATTCCCATTCAAATAAAAATATGAGTGGCGTGGCACATATTTGTTCCATTAATTATTTCAAAATTTTAAATACAAATTAAAACATAGACGCGCTGAACCGCGCTAGTCCTGCTAGTTTTATATTAAATACTTTGTTCAACAATTGCTTATTATGTATTTAATTGACTTCAATTATTTATTTATTTTGCAGAAATTTGTTCAATTCTTTCGACACGAACAAACAAGGAAGTGTCACCCTGGATTTTAACCAGTTCATATACGGCAGCAAGTTTATGCTTTTCTTTTGTATCTTAATTTAGTTTTAATTTTATACACAACTCAAAATCGATGAGAAAACAATCCTTTATTTATTTTCTTTTATTTCTTTGCAGCTGCTAATTGCAGGATACAACACGCGCCTTTGGTTCAAGTGTTTTACTATTTATTTATGCCATTTTCTTTATAATGCCATGTATCTATTTAATTTAATCATTGCATGTTTTGTCCCAAATTATTCATATTGTAAATAATAAATATGTTTATTCCCAATAACAAAAAACATCTCATAAAAATAAATGTTCTCCCCTCTCTAGTTACTAACATCTCAAATATAACCGCATATTAAACGCTACAAATAGTTTATTATTACAAAAACAAGACCAAATTTTCATTCACATCCCAAGTTAAGTGAGGAGCTTGCGCCACATAGGTGTCTCTCGTTGAAAATATAAGTTTCCAAACCAACACTCAAATTATTGTTTATAAAAATATATATACAATAAAAATTCATCAAAATAAAATTAGTTTAATTTACTTACAGATCTGAGTTGCTGAAACGATTTATAAAGCGATTTCTGCGGCACGACAATATTAATAGCGTAATAATCCACAATCACTTTGCCACCACACTAACAAAACACCGGACTAACAGTAAGCCCCTATTTACCAAATAACATAAGAAGGGCAAATTTGATATTTTGAGAATTTACAATATACCAGTAAGCCATATAAGGAGGTTTGAGTGAGAACTCTCTCAGCGACCTCTTCCGCAGAATTTCCCCTCATATTTGCCGTAACCTACAAAAATAAAAAAATATTTAAAATAGAGCAACTTTCACAGAAAAGGATGAAATTTAGTTAGAAACCATGATTCAGCCAGTTGCTTCAAGATGAGCTTCGAGTCTTTCGAGCATTTCGTGTGTAATCTCCAAAACGCCTTCGCGTCTATTAAGCGCTCTTCTACTAGCCATTAGTACCACCTATAAAATTGTATTATTAGTACAAAACATGGAACAATATCAAGAATATCCTTGTAAGAATTTGGTAGTGACTAACTTACTTGGCTTTGTAGTTTGTATAATTAGTACAAAACATGGAACAATATCACACCGGCAACGTCACAGCTAGCTCAGCTCCAGTTCTCCGATCTACTTCACTGCTTCGCTTTTCTCTTTCTTATTCTCCTTCATGTGTTTCCTTCACTGTTTGAATTTCATGATTGTTGGGTTGTCCATTGTAGATGGTGTACGCTTTGGCTGTTGGAAACCTCAATTTCTCCCTTTCTGTTGTTGAACAAATGATAAGTTTCTATCTTTTCACTGATTTTTTTATTTTCTTTTTCTCCATCGTTTCTTCCAGTTTGATTTTGTTTGTCTTTAAGATTTATTTGTTGGAATTTCTTCCTTCGTAGGATGTATGACTTTGATAGTAATGGTACAATGAGCTTTGAAGGTACCCATTATCTCAGTCGTCATATACTTGTTCAATGTGATGTAATTTTGATTATATCCTAGTGAGCTTTCAATTGGCCTCGAAAATTAAAATTTCAGCTCAATTTCCATTACTGGAAATGTATTTGTTCATGTTCAGAGCCTAATTGTGAATTTCTTGCTCTGAACAAGTTCCTTTGTCTCAAGTTTATTAATCTAGTTTATATGAAGCTCATTTGTTTATTAATTGACTTTTTTCATTAACTATATTTTGATTTTGCAGGTTCAAAATGTATTCTCTACTCTGGAAAGGTTCTAATTATTTTGTAAATCCACCTCTAATTAGTAATTATAAATTTGAAGGTTGCTAATATGATGATAATTTATGAATTTAGGGTTTGAGGATTTCTTCCTCCTGATGATGTTTTTCAGGTATTAATTCTCTTGTTTTTAGAATCTTCAATTCCATTTAAATTTCTTAATTGTCCATTATGACTATATATTTTATTTTATGTTTTATTATAATCGTTGAATAGGCACTAGTAAAACTCGGTTACTCCCTTGATTCGCCTCTTTTATACTCTTTGTGAGGTACATTATACTTTCATTAATAATTTAAATGAAAATAATAAACAATTGCTTCTACAGTTATAACAAATGAATAAAAAATATAATTTAATTTGGGCCCGCAGATTAACGGGACAGTGGATTAAAAAACGTCCAGATTTGGTAAGCAAGCACCATTATTTTGCTGAGTTTGTGTACTTTTTTGAGTTTTTTATACTTTTCTGTAAAAACGGTCCAGATCTGGTAAGAGAATAAGCTGCGATTTCCCAATGTTGTGCAATATTGTAATTTCCAGGGACTCCTTGAATTTTTGTAGCTAATTACTAGTTTATTGCCGGGTTTTCATCGATTTTTGAAGTTTGTTAATTTGTTAGATTGATAATGCGAAAGAATTATTTATGTTAATTAGTGCTAATTTATATTTTTTTCAGGGACATAATTGCAAATGGAAGGGCTGCAATGCAAATATGAAAGGTTTGTGTTTGTAATTTGCTGATATTGTATTGAGGGGCTTAATTGTTAATTTGCTTATTTTTGGTTTTTGTACATTTGCAGGAAACTTCACGACAAATTAAGGAATTCCAGGTTTTTTTTGTAAAAATACCATGGATTTGCAATTTCAATGAATATTTAGGTTTCTTTTTGCAATGCTAATTTTTTTGGATTATTTCAGATTTTCATGATTTTATGTGTTTTCAGGTTATTTTGCATCAATTATCTATTTTCAAAATGTTGTCTTGCAATTCAAATTAATTGTGTGATTAAGAATGAATTATTAATTATGATTATTTTCATTGTTAATTGAGGTTAAAGTTACGTTATGAATTCAATGAATTTATCAAAAGTAATGTCAGTTTAGTTGTTATTTTTGTATCCTTATGAAATAATTAATTGTTGTTTGGTAATTACTAGTTAATTGACTTAATTGTTTTTAGCTTCTAATACTAAATAAATAGCAATTGTTTTTAGTTGGTAATTACTTTGTTAATCTGCTATTAGCAAGGCTGGCAATAAACAAGGATGATATTGAATACCCATTACTTTCTTAATCTATTATTAAATACTAAATAAATAGTATTAATAAACAGTTATAAAAAGTAATCTATTCTTATATCAAATGGACCAAACTCAATTAACAACTTATTATATATTTCACAGATGATGCAATCGAGAAAACGATATTACAATATTACGTGACGTACATAATAATCCGATTATATGGCACATGATGTTAAAAAAGAACTAATTTGAAGAAAACAATATTTTCGTACAATAATTGTTTTTTTCTAATTATGATATATGATATATCTCTTGAAATCATATTCATGATTTTGTCTCTGTTTGTGTTTCTTTTCCATAAATTTTTGATTCATTATGTAAGGGGGAAACACGAGCAGTTTTAAAATTAAATTTGTTTTTTTACATCATATATCATATCATCGGATTGTTTGTTTGACATCCACGTAATTAATTTAACTGTCAAGTCATCAGTTAATTGATAGAAAAAAAAATTTAAATTAGATGAAAAATTAAAGATATTAAATGAATTGAAATAGAATTTGAAGGACTAAGTAATCCAAACAAAAAGTCCAGGGACCAATATCAGATTTTTTTTTCAAATAAATATACATCTAAAAATTGAGATAACTTAAAATAGAAAAATTAAGATATCTACATTCGTAGAGAGTAAATGCCACGTCAATGGTAGGCACCAATTCACACTCGACCCAATGGGTCTTCTTCGATTTGCTAAAATTAACCCCTCCTCTCATTTCACAACTAATCTTCTTGATTTATTTTGACCATCTCACAAATTATCAATATAAAAAAAAAACAAGTAAATGAAGAAGAATAGGTGATCTTTCATCTATTAATACCAATACCAATAGAACTTGAATCCACAATCTCAAATTCTCAATATATTTTCTTCTTTTCAAGAAATTCATGATCATGGCGTCTATCATTCTCTGAATCAGTCGAGAAGGTAAACAATCCATTGTTAAACTTGTAGTTTCGATTGTTATTTTGGAATTATGGAATTAATTATATTAAGACATAGATCAAAGTAAATCTGCTGTTTCTGAATTTAGAAAGATAGTTAATATCATAACAAAACTGGATTGTAGATTTAGGATTTTATGTTTAAATTTCTCTTTATTTTCTATTTTATCCAAAACAAAACTCAAACTAATTATCATATTTGCATAATAAACATTATGTTTTGATCCCTCATCACAAGAAATTAAGAAACAATGTTTCATTTTGATTTACTTGCTTATAAGTGTTAAAACTTAATATTAGAATATTTAAATCTTTCAGGTATTTGGGTCCATTTTTTTTAAATCTTCTTTATTTTTCATGAAAAAACCGACCAAAATAGTTCTATATCTTTCATATTTAATTTTTTTAAATAAAAATGTAATATATGTTATATTTATAATATTTCATTTAATAGATCTTTTATCACGGAAAACTAACATTAAATAATAAAAATTAAATAACTATGCAAATTAAGCACCATGAAAATATTTTGAAAGGAAATTTTTTTTAGCATCTAGTTTGAATGTCCATTTACTTTTGAAACATCTTTTAAATATTTTGAAGATTTTTTCATTTTCTGTATTGATTAATACGATATTTATATGTTAACTTATTATGTTAATTAAAATCATTTTTTGAAACTATCATGGAGATTTTTAAAAATAATAAAAATATTGAGAAGGGTTTGTAAATTAAATTCGAAACACAAACGGTATTTTGGTCCAAATATATTAAGCACTGTCTAATGTTAATTTTGGCCCGTTCAGAGGGTAATGAAAATTAAACCCAACTTAGGATTTGTTTTGAAACATTAAAAAATTAAGGGTTTCCTTTAAATATTCAGAAAAGTTAGCCTTTTTTCTAAGTATCCCCACTTAAAAATACTCATAGATTCAGGAAAGATATAGTTCTATCAAATATATATAATTGTCAACTTTTCGAAAAAAACATCACATACCAAAATATTATAATTAAAAATATCTGTCAAAAGATATATGACACATTTAAAAATATATAAGACATATCTAAAAAAATATCTTACACATCTAAAAATATATATTATACATATATAAAAAATTATCGCGCACTGACAAAAGTAGATTTCAAAGTAAATTTATGCAAATATATTTTTATCGCAAGAAAAAATATTATTGTTAAAACTATATATAATAAAAGAACACAAAAGAAAAATAAATGCGGATGACGTATCTTTTTCTCTTTAACAAAAAATAAATCAGTATTTGAGCAATACCAAATATCAACACAGAATTCATCATGCTAATTGAACGATTTTGACTGTATATAAGTTAGTATGTTCACACATGAGATATACGACTGGAATTATAAAGTGTGGTGATGCAAGCAGCATGTCCCCTAAAAATTTCTTAATATTTTCTAGATTGATTGATGTGTTGACATCTGCATTAATGATGATGATAAACCATAACTATTTAATTTTTTCCATCTTATATAAAAAATGAAGGTAAAAAAATCCACATTTTCACACATCATTAATTAATTTAATATTTTAAATAAGTTTGTTTGACATTATTTATAATATTAATTAATCAAATTTAAATCTATAAATTTAGAAAAGAAGTTACTGGACCGAATTAATACACCTTTTAACATGCGTTAAACGGATACACGTGAATTAAAATATCATAAAAAATAAATAAAAATATAACATTGCAAATAAAAATAATAAATTCGCAAAAGTTAGCAAAATAAAAATGAAAATACTTTGCTTTTAAAACAGATTGAAAATAAAATAATAAAAAATTGTTAAAATAAATATGACTTGTCATGTGTAAATTCAAATACAATGAATTTTTTAATAAACCAAATTATTTTTTAATAATTTGGTTTACCACATAATAAAAGAGAAAAATATTAAGCAACAACAACAACAACAACAACAACAACAACAACAACAATAATAATAATAATAATAATAAAAACAACAACAACAACGGCTGACTACATATCATGTTACAATTCTTTCCAGAAAATTGAATAAATTTGCACTTTCCGATATTTATGTTTGCGAAAGAATAAAATTCATATCTCAACTATTTTCTTATAATAATAATTATATAATCAATATGACATGCATAAGACGATCATACTTACGATAAATGAAAATAGTACAACGATAAATCCAAATAAATATGGTTATAATAATATATTTGATTTAACTAAAACATACCATGTAGAACGTCAGTACATTAAAGAGATTGAATTTTTTTTAAAAATTACATAGATTGAGTAAGATCCACAAACTCTGAATGCTAATTATAAATCTAAATTAAGAGTTTAGAATGATAAAAAGAAAATTAAATCAATAACTAAATGATTTGAATAAACAAAAAGAATAAGACCATACCTTTCTTCTTTAGATATGGATTTCCTTCACCCTGGATCTCACATTTGATTACAAAAAAATTTATTGACAAATTTCTTGAACCATCTGTGCATTTAAATAGCCAATTAATGTGAAAAACCTGAACTAGTAGTACACAAAAAATTTGGTCAAATGGTTCAATGTATCTTTTATGTATATTATATTGTATAATAATCGTGTTATCCTAACTTTAGTTATATATTTAGTGATATATACGGATTGTCCATGCTGGTAGGACACTAGAAAAACTTAAAATGATAATTGATAAAGATGAAACTATTTTGGCAACGGTATAAATGACAAGGCTTTCTACAAGTTGAAAATATTTGGAGTTTCGCTAATTAGGATTTGGGCTTTAAACAAATTAAATTATTGGGCTGTTAAAAGAACTGCACAAATTCGATCAACCCAAAGTTCAATAAAATTCATGGATTTAGCCCTAGAAATACTGCATGTTATTGTTGAATAATTCAATTTCAATTCTTCAAAAAATACCGACTTCCTTATTGTTGAATACTGTAAAAAAAAAAACTAGTAAATGGAGAAGGCTCGGTGGTCCTCCATCCATTGGTGCCAATGAGACTCGAACCTACAACCTCTTACAACATATGGTTTCTTGTGTCTCACGCCCAACCACTGGGCCACGAGCCCATTGGCTTGTTGAATACTGTATGTTGATTGTTGTTGTTGATTAGTAATCTTAATTGAAAGAATTAACGAATTAATTAATTGTTTAATTGATTTGACGTGTCAATTAACATGTATTAACGTTAATATATAAAAACGAAATCACGTTTCACATGTCAATTAACTTTTAATTAGATAATCAATCCAACTATGTGTCCATCTATCAAGGAGTAAGAGTGAGAGATACAATATATTTTCCCTTTAATTTTTTACTCGATCCTTTGTTTTTATTTACAAGTTAAAGGAGGGCAATACGATCTATTCAGTGTTCAATTCATTTTTCTAAGTCCAATTCCTAATGCTAATAATATATCATAATTGTTTAATTAAATTAATTTCTCACATTTACAATGAAGATCAAAAAGACGGGTCACCCATATCTGATATCTCTCCGCAACATTGGCAAGAACAGAGAACAAATTCTTTCGGATTAGAAAATATGGGCATGTGACATCGTCGATCTCGTGGATCAGCTCATCTCCGCAATCCAAACTTTGATGTCTCTCGACCACGACCTATCTTCCTTGCATATCACATATGTCCGGTTCACAACGGTGTGGTTTTGTACCGTAAAAAAGTCGTCCCCATAATAAGGTACCATAAACGACAAGCAATCGATTGTTGGGTTCCAAAGATAAGATATTGATATTCATTTTTTCCTTTCATGTTAACCATTCAATATCTCAAAATGGGAAATATCATAGTTATTCCTACAAAGCTTAGTTAACGTCAAGTATGTTTTTTTCTCGATTCAATTACCTTATGCTGGCACAAATGATAGTACGTAGGTTGTAAATGCTTAATAAAGTTTACAAAAGAGTTTGAATCGAAAATATATTTCATATTAATCATTTGAATTACAAGCTAGGTATTTACAAAATAGTCATCTAAACTACAACCACTATGAAATATGATGTAGACTCATCACGTTGAATAACCACCACTCGTTAATCCTTAATTCTTTGATGGCTCTCTTGCCCAACTACAAGAGAGAATTAAGGATAACAATAAACTAATCTTGATTGGGCCTAAATATAGAAAGTCCAAACATTAATTACACCATACCACCCTCAAAAGGAATGATGCATGGAATACCATCAATTTACGAAAAAGTTATGAATAAGTTGGGCCACAAAAGTTTCGCAAAGTGGTTCGTAGATGATCTCGTGAGTCCCATAATTGATTGATTTAGAGAAATGATCCCCATTATTTTCATGGTTCGTAAATTGGCCCATTGAGTGAATTAGGAAAGAAAATGGGTTTGGACCGGAGTTTGGTGCATGGGAGATAAATATGTTAGGTGCATGATGAGCCTGGTTCACAATTTGAGCATCACAAAAAATTGTGATTAAAAAAAACCTAAAATATAATTACAGTAGTGGTTAAAAAAAACTTAAGAGTGGCCAAAAAATATCTGAAAAAGGATTAAAATTGTGATTGAAAGAATCCTAAAAGTGGCTAAAAGTGACGTGAAAGAGAGGATTCAAATTGTGATTAAAAGAACCCAAAAAGTGGCTAAAAAAACCTGAAAGAAGAATTAAATTGTGGTTAAAAAAATCCTAAGAGCAACTGAAAAAGACTTGAAAGAAGATTATAATTATAATTGTATTAAAAGAACCTTATGAGTGACTAAAAGAGACCTACAAGTATGGCTCAAAAACATAAAAGTGCATAGAACTTTCTACTCGTTGGAGTGAAAAATTGTTCTGATATCATAATAGAGTGTTTAGAGGCTCATAAGAAATGTTGCGATGATATCAATGCACCTATATAATTTGTAGTGTTCAACTTATTTGATCTCGTTCGTGCTTGATTATCTTATTATTATTATTATTATTATTATTATTATTATTGTACACCATGGGATTAGAGTGCAAGTGATCCCTAAATATTAATTTCTAAATTCCTATCAGTAACATAAACATCCTTAATAAATTTGTATCCGGAACTAATTTTTTCTGATATAAAAAAGAATAATAAAAACAAAAATATAATGAGAGAGTAGATTTTTTTTAATCCCGGAAAAATGTTATTTAGAGACTATCAAACTCGAGATTCCGAGACCAATATTAATTGATATAACGTATTTACAGCAACCAAACAAGTTGGTTCAAAAATCTAATTTTTGTAGTAACGATAAGCAGGGCCGGCCCGGCGTTTTCGGAGGCCTTTGACGAAATCGTTCTAAATATTGTAACTTGCGTCGAAAAAGTTAAATTGATCAGACATTCAACAAAATTAAAGTTTGATCAAAATTGAGGCTTCAAAACATGTACATTAAACAAAAATAAAAAAAATAAACATTAATAAGGATCAATTACTGACTTCAAGATATGCACAAATTGTTTCTTGACTAGTTCTGGCAATAATCGAGCAGAATCACATGGCAGTGTCGCCGTCACTGCGAGAGACGCAAATAACGTCTCCTGGTTAATTACAGTAACACTTGGTCATTGCCTAATCTTTCGAATGGTGTCGCTGTCACTGCGTTAGTCGTCGCCTAATCCTGACAGGAACCGAGCAGCAGAAATCGAGCAGCGCCACCACTGCGTCGTGTTCTCGTGCCATCGAGTCGCATTAGGTCTCATTGATTTTCACCAGCATTGAGTCACACTAGAATCGAATTAGAATCGAATATGACCCAAATTGAAGTCGAATTGCGCAGAATTAGTCAAATCAAAGAGAAATTGGAGCCGAATTGGAGAAAATGAGTACAATCGGGAAGCAATTGGAGTTGTATTTGAGATCGCACTGCTGCACCGTGCCAGAGTCGAAGAACTGACAAAAATCCAGACACCCTGCCAGAAATTGGGGACAAATCCCTGCACGATCGATGAAAAACCACAGAACCAAAGAAAATCCACTCACCGTGCGTGCCAGATTCGAAGACCGGGAAGTCTGCCGCGCCGTTTGCTGACTGCTTGGTGGGTCACTACCGCGCCGCGCCGGCTTCTTGGTGGTGGTTCCTCGTTGCGTCGCTGCTTGGTGGGTCCTGCACGCACGGGTCGACTCCAGTCCAGGTGAGTTCTCTCTTCTTTCTCTCTCTCTTTCTTTCTCTTGCAAGAGTTAGTTTGGGCCAAGAAAAAATAGTTGGACTTATACTTGTTATGTTAAAAAAAATGTGGTCTTACAAAATTGGGTGGCCTTTGACATTAGCCTCTTGGGCCAACATGGTGGGCCGGCCCTGACGATAAGCATTAAACATAAACAATTCCAAACTCTTGACTTTCTGATCCTCCATCTTTCTCATCTTTGTCACCTATTAAATTTTTTTTTTAACGATTAATTTTGATTGTGACACATTTGAAAATTAACCCACTAATTATTTTTCTCAATTAACGATTAATTCATATTTATTAATTTTTTAATATTCCTAATTAATCTTTAATTGGTAAGGACCTTAGTTACGTATTAAATTTTTAGTAACTATAAATTAATTGTTAATTAATTTTATTAAATACGAGATTCATTGAAAATGATGATGAAATCATGATTTTGTGAAAAAAACGAGAAAAGAAAGTTGAAAAATCTTTTTAATTTTTATGAACACGTTAGGCTGGTAATTAGTGTAGTGCCAAAACCCGTAAGGGTCCCGCCCGACCCGACCCGCCCGGGATTTTGACCCGCCCGACCCGCCCGTTTGGCAAACGGGTTGAAACCCGACGGGTCAACGGGTACGGGTCCAAGGGCGGGTTTCAACCAATGGTTACCACTAAACCCGTGTAAACCCGCCCGTTTGGCAAACCCGTCACTGTGCAACCCGACCCGACCCGCCCGTGCACCCGCCCGACCCGTACTGTTCACTGTTCACTATTCACTATTCACTGTCCACTGTTTAACGCTCCAAAACACTGTATAACGCTCCAATTTTTACCCCTATAAAATCCCCCAACCTCCAATTCATTAATTCACACAACCAACTATCAATCTCTCATATTCTCTACTCTCAAACTCTCATATTCTTATTTTAAAGCTCTAAATATTTTTTATATTTTATTTAAATTCGTTTATATAAAAAAAATCCAAAAAAAATAGTTATATTAGTTATTTAGTTATATTTAGTTGTTGGAGGTATCCTAAAAAAATCTCAAAAATTCGACATCGCTTGGAAAAATTTGAGGTATGAAGGTCCAATCTTATTATTTATTTTTCTTAATATAATTTTATTTTTGGATTTTTATAGATTTTTTTTATTCGGATTTTTATTTATTAGGAGAGAAATAGTTATATGCTTACATTTTGTAATTAAAAAATGTTAACTAAAATTGTTTGTATAACTTTTTTGGAATAATATTTTTTGTAGTGAAAAATGGCATCTCCATCTAACAACAACCCTCAAAACACGTTTGATTCAAACAACGAAGAATTTGGACGACGATTAAGCGATGCTATTTTCGGTGATACAAGCAATTATCCACAAAATCCCAATTATCCTACACCTACTTATCCCAATTTTCCTCCCCCTAATTATCCACAAAATCCCAATTTTCCTCCCCCTAATTATCCACAAAATCCCAATTTCCCTCCTCAAAATTATCCACATAATCCCAATTTCCTTCCTTCATATTTTCAACCATCACCACAATTTGCACAAGACCTTAATGTTTATCCTCAATCATCTCCGCATAACTATTCAAGTGGAACGGGTGGTTCTAGCACAACCGTTCATGCCACCACTTCCGAGGACGTCGAAATTCAAGTAGAAACGGAGGTCGACCCGGCGGTGCCGACGGCTTCTAAGAAAAGAAAGAAAGCAAAATACACCAAGCCATTTTGGCGTTTCTTCGAGATGACACTCGATGATGAAGGAAATTGTGTAAGCGCAAGGTGTAAGGTACGCAATTGTAAAGCCGAATATTTGTATACTAGCGCAAATGGTACCAACTCATTTAGTAGACATGCCGACAAACATATTAAGGCCAAAGAAGAACCACAAGAACATGCGGACCGTAGTCATGTACAAACCATAATTAATGTTGATGGTACAAGAACTCACCAAAGATATGATGAAAAAAAAATGTTGAGTGAGTTCGCCCGGTATATTACCAAAAAAGAACAACCAATTAGAATGGCCGGTTGTACGAGTTTTGCCCGTTTAGTGATTAGGGGTATTGGTCAACCATTGTACAAAAGGATCCACTATAGAAAAATGACCAAAGAACTTAAAAGGCAATTTGTTGAGGGTAAAAATGAATTGCAAGCCATATTAGCAACCGCACCATTCAAGGTTGCAATCACGTCCGATATTTGGACCGCCGGTAAGCATGGTCTTTCTTATTCTTGTATTACCGCACATTATATCGATGCCGCTTGGGTTTTACAAAAAAGAGTTATTAGTTTTCGTGTAGTTGATTTTCCGCACACCGCGGAAGTAATTTTTCAAGCAATTATGAGTGTTTTAAGAGAATATAATTTGAAAACCGATTTAGAAACTAAAATTTCTTCCATTTCTTTTGATAATGCTAGCAATAATATTAAAGCGGTAGAATATTTGATCCGTGCCCTAAACCCAATTATGAGCGGAGTAATGTTTCACCAAAAATGTGCTTGTCATATCCTTAACCTCACGGTAAAGTCGGGACTTAAAACACCCGGGGTTGATGGTTTGATAAAAAAATTTAAAGAGAGTCTTACTTTTATTTATTCTAATAATGTAAGAAAACAACAATTTGATGCTTTATGTCAAAGGATGAATTTGAGTAAGTTGAGTGTGCCATGGGATGTTGATACCCGTTGGAATTCAACTTATAGAATGTTAGCTCGATGTCTTAATTATCGAGATGCTATCGATGAACAATTGAGCTCCTCGCCCGAAGGATTGACTATGATGCTAACCGTGAGTGAGTGGAACCAATTAGTTCTATTGATGAATTTTCTTGAAGCTTTTTTCAAGGCGACGGTTAAGTTGTCTTGCTCGTATACACCAACCGCGCATGAGTTGCTTCACCACCTCTTATTCATCGCCAAAGTGTATGACGAAATGAAAGGTACATATTTTTTTTGAATTCGGATTTTTTTATATACTTACATATTTTTTATATACTTATATTTTTTTGAATTGCAGGAGAAACTTCCAACCCGTCTCTCGCTCCAATTGTAGAAGCTATGAAGGAGAAATTTTTAAAATATTGGGAAGAAGTACCAAAAGTGACAATTGTTGCAAATGTCCTCCATCCGACATACAAGTTACATTACACGGTAAGAATGGTAAAAAAATACAAGACTTATTTAGATTTACCGAGAGGAACCGAGGAGCCCGAAATACGAGCTTTGATTGAAGAAATGTTTACTGAATACACCAATCAAAGAAGTACCGCACAACCTACGCCCTCTACGAGATTTAGGTATATATTTTTAAAACTCATATTTTATTTACTATATATATTTTATTTACTATATATATTTTATTTCTTAATAGGTCAAATAGCCGAAGTGCATTGTTACTTGAGTTAGATGATGATGATGATGATAGTGTCATGCCAACTAACACAAATGAAGTACAAAGCTATTTTGCATTACCGAGGGCGCCGGAAGGAGTCGACGTTCTAGATTATTGGAAGAGAAATGCAAATCTTTTTCCCACTCTATCTAGTATGGCTCGTGACATATTCGCTATTCCCATGTCAACGGTGCCTTCCGAATTTTGTTTTAGTTCGGCAAATAGGATTCTTACCGATAGAAGGTACAATTTTTTTAATTCTTATTTATTTTCATAATTATTAAAATTTTCACTTATTTTTAATTATCAATAAAAGGAGCCGGTTGGGGCCAAAAGTTTTCGAGCGTCTTGTATGCCTAAAAGATTGGATTGATGCGGATGATCGAAACGAACTTATGTTAGCTCCCGCAAGTGAATATCCAAATCCAAATGTTGAAGAGACTAGTACCGCCGTCACGGATGTTGATACGGATGATGAATTTGATCCCGATGGAGAAAATCCGCATTGGTATATTGAACAAATGCGCAATATACAAATATAGGTTTGGTATTATATATGCACTCTTTAATTTTTTTTTCTAATTATTCAATATTATTATACGTCATCTAAATATTTACTAACAAAAAAAAAAGTTAGAACTCCGCCTATGTTATTTTTTAAACATGGTAAATTAGTAACATAGCCGGTCTCAAGCCCGGAATAAAGGAGGAGAGTAACTTTTTTTCAACTTTTTTTCATATTGAAATTTGTTTTCTTATTTTTTTCAATTTTTTCAATTTTTTTTACCAGATTTTACCGACGGCCCGTCGGTAAAAATAATTTAAACTGTCTCAATAAAATTATGATAAATTAGATTTTAAATTTATTTACCAATCTATTTTTTTATTCTAAAAAATATAAAAATATAAAAATGATGAACAATTAAATAATGCAAATATACGAGGAGAGTAACTTTATCATTTAATTACGATAAATATGATGAACAATTTAAAAATGATGAACAATTAAAAAATATAAAAATATAAAAATGATGAACAATTAAATAATGCAAAAAATATAAAAATTATGATAAATTAGATTTCAAAATTTTATTCCCATAATTTATCATTTAATTAAGATGATTTATCACATATTAAGATTTAATATATAATATAATTTAATAAAGGAGGAGAGTAACTTTTTTTCATATTGAAATTTGTTTTCTTATTTTTTTCAATTTTTTTTCAATTTTTTCAATTTTTTTTTAATTTTTTTTCAAATTTTTTCAAATTTTTTTTTTTTTTTTAAAAAATCACTATTCACGCCGGGACCCGCCCGCCCGTCGACCCGCCCGTCCCGCCCGGGACCCGTCTCGCCCGCCGGGTCTAAGGGCGGGTTTTCCCCATCCCTCCAAACCCACCCGTCCAAACCCGCACCCGTCACACCCGCCAAACCCGCCGACCCGCACCCGTCTAGACCCGCACCCGCCACACCCGTTTGGGCTCGGGACCCGACCCGCACCCGTGGCAACACACTACTGGTAATATAATATGTACGGTTTACAGCTTAGTGTCACCTGCAAAACCCCTTTAATTAATCGTTTCTCTCACTACGATTACCCACCCCCCCTTAATCTCATAATCTGTTGGGTTTTCCTCGTAATGGACTTGCAGTGGGCCTTATTTTGCAATAATAGAGAAATGGGGGGATTATTTTCATCTTATAGAAGTGTTGATCACCTCTTTCTTCATCGTGGACTTCAATAGGCACTGCATGAGGATATTTGCAGTGGGCCTTTTTTCATTGTATCTCGCGTATTGGTTGGAACTTGGAAGTATTGAAATTAAACCGCCAATAAGCAAGCAAGGTGTCTGACGAAATTCCTGAGAGAATAAAATTAGCCAGTTACACTCTTATTTTCCCAACTTTATCCTTTCACACCACAATCCACAGGATTATAGCACTAAGATCCTAAATTCCTCTAATCTATATTGTGGAAATCCATTTATTTCAAATATATGCAGAACGAATAACGCCCCTATTATTTATCCAAGCTTGATAGTTACATGATTACGGACATAAATTTCATGCAGCAAACCATCTCTCTTTCATACACGAAACGTGTTAAGTTCTTCCACTTCATGCTCTATTGTCGAAACCGATTGCGGTCGACTTGCCTATTGTCGAAAATGAGCATTTTTAAATAGTTACAAATATCAATACAATTTTTTTGCCAACGAATTTGTATGAATCTCTGTTATGTCGTATTCATGCCTCAAAAAAGTATCCGTTTTGTAACAATTGTAGAGATAATGTTAGTTTCAAATCAAAACTGCAACATAGCGTGTATTTACATCAAAAATTAGTCCACAATTTAAAAGAATATTCAAATACACCAGACTTTCAAGCTTGACAATGATTGTTCTTTGTTTTTTCATTTAAAAGTCCGTTGACTTGACAATTTCTTTGTTTTCTTTCTTTGCGAAAATGAGTCACATCATTATTTAGTGAAGTATCAAGAGATTTAGTTAGTGAGATTATTGAAGAATGTTTGGTGCATGAGATTAACAAACAAGCCATAATTCAATTGAGAGTTCAGCATTACAAGATATCCAAATGGCCTGCAATGCATGTTCCGAAAATTCTTATAAAAACAATCAAAATCGTACAAGTTCATATTTTCTTCCTTATATTTTAATGCACAAAAATCCTTATTTACATTTATTAATTTTCCTTTATTTTATTTGGGTGTTTGTCATCTACGGTTCTGTTATAGTATTGAGTATGACCCTATGCCGTTCTGAATATGATGATGTGTATTCTACTTACCATTCTCTCTGAAAATGTTGACTCGAAGTCTACTGTCATTAACTTCCAATTTTACTCGAGTTAGCGGTCTATTATATCCTTTTCTACCTTTGCCTTATTTTCTTCTCCTCCACACAATTGCATGATAAGGCTTCAGAAACAACTTGCATGTTCCTCGGGGAATTATTATCGAAAAAAGATCTTCCAGTATCTTAACGATTCAAGTTGAAATTTCTCTCCTTGGAATTATTTTGAGTCCTGTTTTATTTTTGTAATAAGTTTTAATTTATCAATTGCTAATAATTGATAAAGATAAAAAATAAGTTTTTTAATTGATTCAAACAAATAAATCATCTGGAAAATAAAATTCAGTGATTGTTCGTAGTATATTCTCTAAGCCACAAAAAACATGAAAATATTGACCTGAAGTCCGTTATCATTTAGTATCCCCTCTCCGTGTTCTCTCTCATACAAACACAGAGATGCAGATGCAGATGACCATCCATCCAGCCATGCCTTCCTTTTCCCTTCTCTCTCTTCTTCTTCTCCTTCTCCATCTCGTCTTTATTCCTTGCAGAAGCTTACCCAGTTGCCTCTCTCCATTTCCATGTGGAAACATCACGCTCCGATACCCTTTTACCCTCTACACTGCCCAAACCCAAACCCAAAATTCGTTCTGTGGCTACCCTGGTCTTCTGGTATCTTGTGAAGACAACAATACTGCAATTCTCCATCTCCAATCTGATAATTACACCATTTTATCAATCCCGTACATTGATGATGATACCGGTGTAATACAGCTGGCCGACTCTGATATTATGGATTCCAATAATTCTTGCCCCAAAGTCAACCATAATATATCATTTGATTCTTATGATTGGTTTGACAATATCACATACGTAATGTCTAACAGTTTGATCTTCTTCTATGATTGCCTCTCCTCTTTCCCCCGAAATTATACTCAACTGACTTGTTTGAACAATAATTCTTATGTAATTATGACAACGGAATTTGAGGAACCATATAAATTTTACTATTTGAGCGCGATGTGTCGAGAGATGGTGGTGGCACCGGTTCCATATGATAGTGATTTCAATGATTTGAGTAATGGATTTGATTTGCTGTTAAAGAAAGGGTTTCGATTGGACTGGGAGACGGGCAATATTGGGGAAGATTGTTATCATTGCGAGAAAAGGGGGGGGGGGCATTGTGGATACAATCTTACGAATGATTCTATCTTTGTCGAAACTTGTCTGTGTGAAGGGGGCATGTGTCCTGCAGGTATTGGCGTACTTTACATTTGGCGTTGATATTTTTTTGTCATGTTTCATTTGATCAAGTGAAGATTCAATATATTTTTGTATGTTTTTCTCTTGAGCAATAATCATACAAGCTCGTAGACATAATATATATTTTTGTTTTTCAGTTTTTCTTTTGATTGTCAAACTGCATCAGCCTTTTGTTTTAGTCTTGTCGATTTAGGCTGATCCGGTCTGATTCTGGTCGTGTCTCTTATACCAAAATTAGTGATAAAGATTTTCTATTTGTCTAATTGCAGAAAGAAGGAAGTTACGCCTCAAGAGAGTCATAACGGGTATAAAATTTAACCATCTGAATTTTGTTGTCCCTTTTATACTTTACAATCTATAAAGATCCCTATATCTCACCACTGAATTTATTTGTACAATATTTATAGGTGTTTCTATTGGAGCTTTTGGTTTGCTAGCATTATTCACATTCTCTGCCCTTCTCTTTTGGAAAAACATCCGAAATCTCTGGTTTACCGAAACCGACCAAAGAAATAAAACCCTAAACATTGAAGCTACTCTAGAAAATTGTGTAAAGTTTGCCCCCAAAAGATACAATTTCAATGAAATAAGACGGATGACCAAATCCTTTAGTGAGAAATTAGGACAAGGTGGTTACGGTCAAGTATTTAAAGGAAAACTCTCTGACGGAACTTTAATTGCCGTAAAGGTATTTAAAGATCGTAAAAGTAATGGTGAGGAGTTTACTAATGAGGTGGCTTCCATTGGAAGAACTTCACATGTTAACATCGTGAGACTATTAGGATTTTCATTGAAAGGATAAAAAAGAGCGCTTATTTATGAATTTATGCCGAATGGATCCCTCGACAAATACCTTTGTGCGAGTCGAACTTCAACGACTCATGTTGATTGTACAAGGTTATATGAGATTGCAATTGGTATAGCTCGGGGTTTAGAATATTTGCATCGAGGATGTAACACTCGTATCATCCACTTCGATATAAAACCACACAATATCCTGCTTGATCAGGATTACTGCCCGAAAATATCTGATTTTGGGCTCGCCAAGTTTTGTCGCCCTAAAGAGAGTATCATATCGGTGAGTTGTATGAGAGGAGCAATTGGATACATAGCACCTGAAGTATTTTCACGCAATTTTGGAACAATATCTAGTAAATCTGATGTTTATAGTTATGGAATGATGGTTCTAGAAATGATCAGAGGAGAACAAAGAAAAACATCTGAAGTAACAGAAAATTCATCTAGCGATGTTTACTTCCCCGATAATATTTACAAGTGTATCGAGGAAAATACTTTTTCTTCTGTATATGAATTATCAGATGTAAATGTAGAAATTACTAAGAAAATGGCGATAGTGGGTTTGTGGTGCATCCAGTTGTTACCAGACGCACGACCTACAATGAGTCGAGTTCTCGATATGTTGGAAGGAAGCATTGAAGACTTAAGTGTACCTCCAATGGGTGTTCCTTTGCCTCCGGAACAAGTAGTCGATAGTTTTTCAACTGACTTGTCCGTGTAATGATAATATCTATTTGTGTAATTGTATATTTATATATGGTCATATTTTCCATGAGTTGATTTATGACTTGGTTATGAATACAATTGACTGATCGAGTTAAAAATCTTGTGTTATTTGTCGGGTCTAAGGAGTTAATTAACATACATTCATAATGACTTACTTGTTGAATTATAATGTAACTTGAGATTATGAATAAATTTGAAATTTGAAGTTTGAAGTTATGTTTTTTTTTAAACTAAAAAAATCGATATAAATTTATGAATTTTCTTCTTATGAAATAAAAACTTTTCTTTTGTTTCGTAACTGCTCGAGTCACATATAGAATTTGGAAAATAAAGAAAAAAAGAAAACAAAAGAAAACGAAAGTTATTATGTAGTTGCAGATGTTAACACACGATTTCTTTTTATGGAATGGAGACTTCTCTTTTGATTCATAATCTCTCGAGTCGCATCCAATGTTTGAAAAAAAATCATAACAAACATGAGTGAATAATAAAAGAAACTTTTCTTCTGAAGATGATGATGATGATGATGATATAAATATAACTTAACAAATAAAAATACCAAAAGACGATGATATTTTAAGAACGGTATTTAGAAGTTGAGAGTCATTTTTGAGAAAAATTGAAATAATGATTATTTTGCTCCTAGTGTTTAATTCATATCTTTAATATTGTATTATAATTTGTTCCCAAAACAAGAAAATTTTAATTTTTTGCTCCAATAACTTGTATATTGTATGTTAAATACATAATTCTTTTTCAAAGTTATATATTTGTCCATGACTTAAATTATATATATGACTTGTTTTTTGGCCCCAAGGGGCCACTCTCTGATTTGAGTTTGGGGGGAGAGATCTTTGTGTATATACTAGATAGATATTTGGTTGGGCAAAATAACCTCATAATCGCCTTTGAGAGAAAATTTAATCCACTGAAGCCTGGAGCCAACTAGTATGCAAAAAAAGGTTGAATGGTCAGTGAGTGTGAGTGCTTTCTTCGGTACGGTGGAATGGGTATACATGGCACAAAATGAAAGCTAAGACATGTAAATTTTCATTATTTTCAATTTTTTTGTAAAAGTGCAGAAAATAAAGTCTTAACACTTTAAAAAGATAAAAATGTCAAAATTGGTGTCTTAAACGAACAAAAAAAAATTAATTTTCATGTTTTCTTCAAAACAATTCCGTAATTGAAGAGTAACATATGAAAATTTCTATTTTTTTACAAAAAATTAGCAAACAGACAAAAAGTGAAATCTTAACGCATTCGAATTTATACTTCTTACAAATTTTTTAATATATTCCTCAAAAAATGCCGTAATTGAAGACTAACGCATTACAATTTATGTTTCTTAAAAAAAATTGCAAAAAAGCCAAAAGTGAACTCTATTACCTTGAAACAAATTATTTATCTTATTTTTTCTTAAAATACAAAATTTGATGTATAAAATGAGAAAAATACCGACCTCATGTTTTCCACTAAATAGAACACCGTAATTTAAGACTAACACATTCAAATTTCTATTTTTTTCCAAAAACTTAACAAATATGCCAAAAAGTAAGGTCTAACTCTTTTATAAAAATCAATTATCATATTTTCCTCAACAACAAAAAACTGCTTTATAAAAAGTGAGGTCTAACTTCTTTATAAAAGCTGCGAAAATTGATGTCTAAAACAAACAAAAAACTTTATTTTCATGTTTTCCTCAACAACAACAAAAACTCCGTAATTTAAGATTAACCCATGCAAATTTTTATTATTTTGCAAAACTTTCGCAAAACTATAATAAATAAAATTTAACACCTTCAAAAAATCAATTGTCATATTTTTCACAAAATGCCAACTTATGTCTAAAATGAACAAAATAATTAATTTTCATGTTTTTATAAAAAAAAAACTCCATATTTGAATAACACATGCAAATTTCTAGTTTTTCCATAAATTTTGCAAAAATGCACAAAATGAAGTCTAACACCTTTTAAAAATTCAATTATCACATTTAGCTTACAAAAATTCCAAAATTGATGTCTAAAGCAAAAAAAGACTTAATTTTCATGTATTTCTCAAAAAACTCTATAAGTTTAAATGAATGCATTCAAATTTCTATTTTTTTCGAAAAAATGCAAAAAGTGAAGTATAACAACTTCATAAAATATAATTATCTTATTTGTCTAAAAAAAAATTCAAAATTGATGTATAAAATGAGAAAAATACTAAATTTTCATGTTTCATAAAAAAATCTCTGTAATTGAAGATTAACACATGCAAATTTATGTTTTTCGAAAATTTCGCCAAATGGAAAAATGAAGTCTAACTAACACCTTAAAAAAATCAATTATCATATTTTGGGCTCGCCATGTTTTGTCGCCCTAAAGAGAGTATCATATCGGTGAGTTGTATGAGAGGGACAATTGGATACATAGCACCCGAAGTATTTTCACGCAATTTTGGAACAATATCTAGTAAATCTGATGTTTATAGTTATGGAATGATGGTTCTTGAAATGATTAGAGGAAAACAAAGAAAAGCATCTGAAATAATAGAAAATTCTTCTAGCGATGATTATTTTCCCGATAATATTTACAAATGTATGGAGGAAAAGACTTTTTCTTCTGTATATGAATTATCAGATGTAAATCTAGAAATTACTAAGAAAATGGCGATAGTGGGTTTGTGGTGCATCCAGTTGTCACCAGACGCACGACCTACAATGAGTCGAGTTCTCGATATGTTGGAAGGAAGTGTTGAAGACTTAAATGTACCTCCAAAATTGCGTGTTCCTCTGCCACCAGAACTAGTAGCAGATAGTTTTTCAACTGAATTGTTCTTGTAATGATAATATCTATTTATATATTGTAATGATAATATCTATTTATGTAATATGCTTTTTGTATATGCAGATATTTTTATCAAACTTCATATTGAATCATGAATTATTTCGTAATATTATTTGCTTAAAGGCATTTTTCAAACATAATTTGAATAACATGAAGAGATAAAATCGTCAAACTTCATATAATACTAGCTTTATCCCCGCGCAATTGCGCGGGACAACATATCTATTTTTTTACATGCTTTTTTATATAATTATTTAAATACAATCAACCCATGTGCGAAGTAACGTGCGTGCGTTTGAACTAAATTAATCTAATCATGACATATTTGCAAATATCGTGATTTCAATAGATGCATAAAATTCATGAAATTGATCTTTCACGGATATTATTTTCTGATATTATTTGTATAAATAGCATTTGTTCAGGTGTTTTTAAAATCGATTAATATAATCAGGACACATTCGTAAATATATTTGATGTCAATAGATGCATTATAGTTACGGTTCATTAAAGGATCTCAACGTGTCATATGGATACAACGGGCAAATGACAAAAAAACTCGCATAAATTTGAGGTTACATAATTTTATATATACCCGTTCAAAATGAGCAAATAAAAAAAAATTGAAAAGCAAAAAAGAACCAAAATGTAAAAAGGGAAAAAATTGGGTAAAGAAAAAATACAAAAAAAAATTGAAATTACGAAATTGCATACATAATCCTGCTCAATGAGGAAATAAAAAAAAAAAAAATTGGAAAATAAGAAAAAAATGATCAAAATGTAAAAGAGGACAAAAAAAAAGATCAAAATGTAAAAAAGGACCAAAATATAAAATAGGAAAAAAGGATCAAAATGTAAAAAAAGACCAAAATATAAATAAACCAAAAAAAAAGACCAAACTATAAAATAAGAAAAAAGGAACAAACTGTAAACAGGACCAAAATATAAATAAAAAGGACCAAATTATAAATAAAGGACCCAAAATATCAAAAAATATATAAAAATGTAAAAAAGACCAAAATATAAAATAGGAAAAAAAATGAAAATGTAAAAAATGACCAAAATGTAAATAAACCAAAAAAAAGGACCAAAATATAAAATAAGAAAAAAGGACCAAAATGTAAATAAAAAAGGACCAAAATGCAAAGTGATGATGTGGGCTCATGTATGAGCTCAAATTTTCCTAAATAAAGGACCAAAATATCAAAAAAAATATCAAAATGTAAAAAAGACCAAAATATAAAATAGGAAAAAAGATGAAAATGTAAAAAATGACCAAAATGTAAATAAACCAAAAAAAAGGACCAAAATATAAAATAAGAAAAAAGGACCAAAATATAAAAAAGGACCAAAATGTAAATAAAAAAGGACCAAAATGTAAAGTGATGATGTGGCCTCATGTATGAGCTCAAATTTTCCTAACTTTATATATAAGAAGAATTGTTTGTTGTTTATTTTATTCCAAACAAATATATAATAAATTCTCAAAAAACTGCTTTTGTTCTTTGAATACAAAACCATTAAGGTGGTATAATTATTCTTCCTTTGTTTCATTTTCATTTCCACAAATCAGAAATCAGATCATTTTATTTATCGAAAATTACAGCATATATTTTCTCATTTCATCAAATCACGAAGATCTATGCATTGTTTAAATAGTAATGGCCTGATAAATACTAGTCACGCCATTTTTCAAAACAGGAAAGATTCATAATAGAATTTGACTTTAGGTTTGCATTCTTACTGCACAGTAAATTTTTAGAACAAAAATTAAAATGCAATACAAGAAATAAATAATCTGTCTTTAGATTGTTGGTTATATTTCAATAAAATAACCAAATAAATAATATAAATAATTAAATAATTATTTAAATAAAATAATATGAATAAAATTGCAGACAAGCCTGGATATAGCCGCGTGGTCATGCCACTGCTGTCCTAAAGACATATTAACGTCCTCTTGTGCAGGATATTTCCGTTTCTCCATCTCCAATGTTCTACACCTGGAGAACTCATCTCGTATCCGTTCCGTAAGCACACTCGAAAATGGATGTTCCTCACTTCGAAAGAAATGAAGCCGTGCACCGAATTTTTTGAATCAAGTTTTATGTTTCTACATGAATACTTTTTTAAGTATTTTGGAAGAGAAAAAATGTATTATCTTTATTATTTTCTTTAAAGAGAGAATATCAGTGGAAGGAGAAGAAATTATCATGGTTATCTATGTGAATACCAATTAAACTAGCTTTTTCCCCGCGCAATTGCGCGGGAGCCTCGAGTTTGTCATGATTATTCGCACATCCGTGATTTGGTATATTTTTAACCCCCTAATTTTTTTTGGATATTGTAAAAAATCCTCTATCTTTTCGTAAACTCCAAAAAAAAACTCTTTACCAAACTTTTATTTTAAAATACTGCTTATGGATGATATTAAATTTTTTTTTCCAAAATACCCTCCAAATCTCATATGTAATAATTAAAAGTTATTTTTGTTATTTTTTAGGAAATTTTCCTGTAGTAACCGAGTTTCGAAAAAATATTCACGAAATAACCAAGTTTTGAACATAATTACCAAAATGTCTTTTACGGAGTACCATTCAGCGCTTTTTTGCATAGGCGGAGAATGATTCAGCGCTTTTGTTTATGGAAGTAATTAAGCCAATTAAATAAAGGCGCTGAATGAAACAGCGCTAGGCGCTAAACCATTCAGCGCCTTTATATATAAAATTTCAAACGCACAGATAATTTAAAAAAAAAATTATTCCACTCCAAGATGTACCCGCCGAATTCTCCATTATTTATTTATTACGTTCAATTATATTGATAATTAAGATATACAATTAAATATTCAGTAAAATTTATTCAAATTTATGAATTTGAATGAATATTAATTATGTATTAAATTAACAGCTAATATATAATGGTTATTATTTTAATTAAATATACGAATCGAAATTATCCAAATTTTATCGTAACATTTCTATGTCCTAATTAGTATATTTAATTAAAATAATAACCAGTACATGTTAGCTGTTAACTTAATTCATAATTAATAATCATTCGAATTCATAAATTTGAATAAATTTTACTGAATATTTAATTATATATCTTAATTATCAATATAATTGAGCGTAATAACTAAATAATGAAAAATTCGGCGTGTACAATTTGGAGTGGTTTAATTTTTTTACTTTAATATCTGACACACACCACGTGAAAATGTTGAAAAAAAATATAAAAAGTTAAACCCCTCCAAACTGTACACGTCGAATTCTCCATTATTTAGTTATTACGTTCAATTATATTGATAATTAAGGTATATAATTAAATATTCAGAAAAATTTATCCAAATTTATGAATTTGAATAATTATTAATTATGTATTAAGTTAACAACTAACATGTACCGGTTATCATTTTAATTAAATATATGAATCGAAATTATCCAAATTTTATCATAACATTTCTATGTTATAATTAGTATATTTAATTAAAATGATAACCGGTACATGTTAGTTGTTAACTTAATACATAATTAATAATCATTCGAATTCATAAATTTGAATAAATTTTACTGAATATTTAATTATATATCTTAATTATCAATATAATTGAACGTAATAAATAATGGAGAATTCGGCAGGTACACTTTGTAGGAGTTTAATTTTTTCTTTTTTTTTAAAATAAGACACTGACACACGGCTTTGGAAAAAAATATAAAAAAATTATTCCACTCCAAAATGTACCTGCCGAATTTTCCATTATTTAGTTATTACGTTCAATTATATTGATAATTAAGATATATAATTAAATATTCAGTAAAATTTATTCAAATTTATGAATTCGAATAATGATTAATTATGTATTAAGTTAACAACTAACATGTACCGGTTATCATTTTAATTAAATATACTAATTATAACATAGAAATGTTATGATAAAATTTGGATAATTTCGATTCGTATATTTAATTAAAATGATAACCGGTACATATTAGCGGTTAACTTAATATATAATTAATAATTATTCGAATTCATAAATTTGGATAAATTTTACTGAATATTTAATTATATATCTTAATTATCAATATAACGGAACGTAATAACTAAATAATGGAGAATTCGGCGGGTACATCTTGAAGTGGAATAAATTTTTTTTTTTAATGTCCTGTGCGGTGGAAATTTTATATATAAAGGCGCTGAATGGTTCAGCGCCTTTATATATAAAGGCGCTGTTTCATTCAGCGTTTTTGTTTAGTTGCCTTAATTACTCCCATAAACAATCCTTATGGAATAATTAAAACTCTTTACCAAATTTTTAACCCCCTAATTTTTTGGTATATTTTTAACCGTGATTTGGTATATTTTTAACCCCCTAATTTTTTTTGGATATTGTAAAAAATCCTCTATCTTTTCGTAAACTCCAAAAAAAAAACTCTTTACCAAATTTTTATTTTAAAATACTCCTTATGGATGATATTAATTTTTTTTTTCCAAAATACCCTCCAAATCTCATATGTAATAATTAAAACTTATTTTTGTTATTTTTTATTTATTTTAAGAAAATTCATAAACACTTCTTAATATGTAGTGATTTAAAAAAATTTAAATTATTACATATTTTGTTTATATAATTTTAATATTCCATTCTTTATTCATAAAAAACTAACATTAAATAATAATAAATAAACATCTTGCAAATATATTCATAGAAAATATCTATTTAAACATCTACTTTTTTATTTTAGTTTTCCTTTTATGTATTTTTTAATAGTTTTGTGATATTTTATTTTTAAATATTTGCAAGATGTTCTTTTATTAATATTGTTCAACTTATTATAATTTTATTTTAGTTTTTAAAAAAAAATAATACATAAGTCGAATATTTGTAATGAATGAAATATTAAAATTATATAACATATAACATATAGTAATTTTTTTTTAATTATTATGTATTACAAAAAGTTTAAGAATTTTTTAAAATTAAAAAAGCATTTTTTTTTAAATGAATACATATGTAAATTAATTTTTTTTTACAATATCTAAAAATTTAAGGAGTCTTTTGAAAAAATTTCAAGTAAAGTGGTGATAGGGAGGCATAATAAGGTGTTGATGTGGACGCATGAGATGAGAGGAATTATTAATAATGTAAAAAAGGACCGAAATTTAAATTAAAAAGGACCAAAATGTTAATAAAAAGTACCAAAGTGTGAAATTAAACTTAAAAGGACCAAGATATAAATAAAAAGGACTATAATGTAAATTCAAAAATGTAAAAAAGGACCGATATGTAAATAAAAGAGGATGAAGATGTAAATATGAAGGACCAAAATGTAAGTTTCTAAACTGAAAAGGACCGAAATGCAAATAAAAAAGGACCAAATTGTGAATAAAAAGGACCAAAATGTATTTTTTTCAGAAAAGGACCAAAATGTAAATAAATTATTTTTACAAAGAGGCCCCTGGACCAAAATGTAAATTTTAAAACTTTGAAGGACCAAAATGCAAACATAAAGGACCGAAATGTGAAAAAAAAGACCAAAATGTAATTTTTTTTTAAAAATAGGACCAATTTATGGCCCCTGGACTAAAATGTAAATTTCAAAACTTCGAAGGACCAAATGCAAATATAAAGGACGAAAATGAAAAATAAAAAGGACCAAAATGTAAAAAAATTTCGAAAAGGGACTAATTTGTAAATAAAAAAGGACCAAAATGTAACGAAAAAAGGACTAATTTGTAAATAAAAAAGGACCAAAGTGTAAAAAAAAATTGATTTATTTACAAATAGGCCCCTGGTGACGTGGCTGCACCAGGAGGCAGCAAATCCCCTTGCATTATATATATTATAGATATAATATTGATTTATTTTGTAACAGTAGATGTCCCGTTAATTTTTTCTCATTATTATATTATTAAAGAGAGAAATAAGTTTTGATTTTATTTCAACAAAACCGACTAATCATTAATGTCCAAAATAAACAAGGGCCACCTTAAATTCAAATAACCACTAATAATTCTTCTTTTATATATTCTATATTAATCAGAATATTTTGTTATTTTATTTCTCAATCATCTATAACATATGAAAATATCCAATAATTAATATTGGACCAAATATATAAAGTTTTTAAATTTAGTATTATTTTGTAATAAAATAATACAACAAATTGAACTTCGAAAAAGCATAATTCTTCTGAATTTTGTTTTCCAGTTTTCCCTTAGTTCGGTGCTTTTAACTTGAGTTCTCCTTTGCTAAGGTTTTTTTGGCTTATCAGTCAAAACCGAATGCGATTGACTTCCTATTGTCGAAAATGAGCATTTTTAAATAGTTAGAAATATCAATACAATTTTTTGCCAAGGAATTTGTATGAATCTCTGTTATATCGTATTCGTGCCTCAAAAAGTTTCCGTTTTGTAATAATTGTAAAGATAATGTTATTTTCAAATCAAAACTACAACATAGCGTGTATTTGCATCAAAATTTAGTCCACAATTTCTTGAAGCTGTAAAGATGGCAATCTCAAAGAATATTCAAATACACCAAACTTTCAAGCTTGACAATGATTGTTCTTCGTTTTTTCATTTGAAAGTCCGTTGACTTGACAATTCTTGGTTATAATTATTTGTGAGCCGCATTAATTGTTTTCCTTCTTTATGAAAATGAGTCACAATCACTATTTAGTGATTTTATTGAAGAATGTTTGGTGCATGAGATTAACAAGCCATGATTCAATTGAGAGTTCAGCATTACAAGATATTCAAATGGCCTCCAATGCATGTTCCGATAATTCTTATAGAAACAATCAAAATCGTACAAGTTCATATTTTCTTCCTTATATTTTAATGAACAAAAATCCCTATTTATATTTATTAATTTTCCTTTAGAGAAGAAAGAAGGTGATTTCAGAAGTAATAATTATAATAAATTTGTTTATATTTCACAAAAGCTAGAGTAGTGTAGTGGTAAAACATGTGCTTAGGATGAGTGAGGTCTTGAGTTCGATACCCTCAAGCTACATTTTATGATTTTTTTTTTAATTCGGCCCCCCCTATAAAATCCGGCCCGCCCCTGCCATGATATGATTCAATTTTAACCTCAGTCTCTTTTCTCCGTTAGAAGAAAATTGGAAATGATCTTTCTATTCTGTCTCTCTCTCGTAAAAAATAGAAAGTGAAGGTTGTTTCTTCATTCCCAATCGATTCTTTCTTCTCTATTGAAGAAACTCTGCACTAGAAACGAAATATGACTAGGTTTCCCTCGCACAAGTGGAGTTCATAGCTGACAACTGCCTCCATCTTCTCTCTCGGGAGAGATCCGAGTTAGGGTTCAAGAATCTGACGAAGCTCGTGAAGGTGGACGAATTTAGACTGTATTTTGATGAATTATGGGTTATTAGAATGATTTTGGGACAAATTGAGGTTTATTTGAGTTGAGACTAATTTCTTGTCAAATATGAATGGTTTGTGATTTAACTATGAAAGTAATTACTACTGATTAGTAGTGAATTTTGTTTTATACATAAAAAACAATCCAAAATTCGTGATTATTGTAATTAATTATTAAACACTAATTTGAGAACATCAATCTAAAATTCAAACAAATTTTCTTTTATCAATCTTGATTTGATTCTTTATCTGTGCACTCACGTATTGGCAAATAAAATCATAGCAAATAAACACAACTCCATTGAGGATGCAGAGCTTCATGAAGAAAAGGATTAGGAGATCTATTGTCTGTCTCTTTCCGAAATAGAAAGGAACATGCCTATTTTGTATTTGACAGAATTTAAACGGTAGGTTAAGATCCAGTTAAACTAATATATGATTGTGATTAGATCCGACGGCTCAAGTTGTGCATGGACGAGATTTGATCCGGTGGACATTGGACATGCTCCCGACCCTTGAGTATGACCCTATGCCGTTCCGAATATGATGATATGTAGTCTATTTACCATTCTCTCTGAAAATGTTGACTCGAAGTCTACTGTCATTAACTTCCAATTTTACTCGAGTTAGCGGTCTATTATATCCTTTTCTACTTTATTTTCTTCTCCTCCACACAATTGCATGATAAGGCTTCAGAAACAACTTGCAGTATGTTCCTCGGGGAATTATTATCGAAAAAAGATCTTCCGGTATCTTAACGATTCAAGTTGAAATTTCGCTCTTTGGAATTATTTAGAGTTCTGTTTTATTTTTGTTATAAGTTTTAATTTATCAATTGCTAATAATTGATAAAGATAAAAAATAAGTTTTTTAATTTATTCAAACAAATAAATCATCTGGAAAATAAAATTCAGTGATTGTTCGTAGTATATTCTCTGAGCCACAAAAAACATGAAAATATTGACCTGAAGTCCATTATCATTTACTTCTCCGGGTTCTCTCTCATACAAACACAGAGATGCAGATGACCATCCATCCATCCATCCATGTCGTCTTTATTCCTTGCAGAAGCTTATCCAGTTGCCTCTCCTTTGTCGAGCGATCCTTCCAGTATCTTAAAGTTGAAATTTCTCCCGTTACAATTGTTTTGAAAAAAAAAATTCTCTCTCTCTCTGGAAAAAATTCTGTGATTGCTCGTTGTACATTCTTTGAACCACAAAAAACTTGGAAATGTTGACTTGAAAATTATCATTTAGTATCCCCATCTCCCTGTTATATGTAATTGCATTCCAAGACATCAAATACTCTCTCTCTCTCTCTCATACAAACACAGAGATGCAGATCACCATCCATCCATCCATGCCTTTCTTTTCCCTTCTCCTTCTCCATCTCGTCTTTATTCCTTGTAGAAGCTTACCCAGTTGCCTCTCTCCATTTCCATGTGGAAACATTACGCTCCGATACCCTTTTACCCTCTACACTGCCCAAACCCAAACCCAAAATTCATTATGTGGCTACCCTGGTCTTCTGGTATCTTGTGAAGACAACAATACTGCAATTCTCCACCTCCAATCTGGTAATTACACCATTTTCTCAATCGATTACAATGATTTATATATGATAAAACTGGCCGACTCCGATATTCTGAACTCGAATAATTCTTGCCCGAGAGTTGATCATAATGTATCATTTGCTTCTTATGATTGGTTCTTCAATGTCACAACTCGTACCAATTTGATCTTCTTCTATGATTGCCTCTCCTCTTTCCCCCGAAATTATACTCAACTAACTTGTTTGAACAATAATTCTTATGTAATTATGGCAACGGACGACTCATATAAATTTTACTATTTGAGCGCGATGTGTCAAGATATGGTGGTGGCACCGGTTCTATATGATAATGATTTCAATGATTTGAGTAATGGATTTGATTTGCTGTTAAAGAAAGGGTTTCGATTGCGATGGGATAGATGGCAAACCGGGAAAAATTGTGATCATTGCGAGACAAGCGGGGGGCATTGTGGATATACTCTTACGAGTGATTATAGCTTAAACCAAACTTGTCTGTGTGAAGGGGGCTTGTGTCCTGCAGGTACTGCTGTGTTAACATTTGGTGTTGATATATTTTTGTATGTTTCATTTGATCTTAGTGAAGATCAATATATTTTTGTATGTTTTTCTCTTGAGCAATAATCATACAAGCTCGTAGACATAATATATATTTTTGTTTTTCAGTTTTTCTTTTGATTGTCAAACTGCATCAGCCTTTTGTTTTAGTCTTGTCGATTTAGGCTGATCCGGTCTGATTCTGGTCGTGTCTCTAATACCAAAATTAGTGATAAAGATTTTCTATTTGTCTAATTGCAGAAAGAAGGAAGTTACGCCTCAAGAGAGTCATAATGGGTATAAAATTTAACCCTCTGAATTTTGTTGTCCCTTTTGTTTACAATCTATAAAGATTCCTATATCTCACCACTCAATTTATTTGTACAATATTTATAGGTGTTTCTATTGGAGCTTTTGGTTTGCTTGTCGCATCCTCTGTCCTTCTATTTTGGAAAAACATCCAAAATCTCTGGTATACCGAAACCGATGAAAGAAATAAAACCCTAAACATTGAAGCTATTCTAGAAAATTGTGTAACGTTTGCCCCCAAAAGATACAATTTCAATGAAATAAGACGGATGACCAAATCCTTCAGTGAGAAATTAGGACAAGGTGGTTACGGTCAAGTATTTAAAGGAAAACTCTCTGACGGAACTTTGGTTGCCGTAAAGATATTTAAAGATCGTAAAAGTAACGGGGAGGAGTTTACTAATGAGGTGACTTCCATTGGAAGAACTTCACATGTTAACATTGTGAGACTATTAGGATTTTCAATAAAAGGATCAAAAAGAGCGCTTATTTACGAATTTATGCCGAATGGATCGCTCGACAAATACCTTTCTGCGAGTCGAACTTTAACGATTCATGCTGATTGTACAAGGTTATATGAGATTGCAATTGGTATAGCTCGGGGTTTAGAATATTTGCATCGAGGATGTAACACTCGTATCGTCCACTTCGATATAAAACCACACAATATCCTGCTTGATCATGATTACTGCCCGAAAATATCTGATTTTGGGCTCGCCAAGTTTTGTCGCCCTAAAGAGAGTATCATATCGGTGAGTTGTATGAGAGGGACAATTGGATACATAGCACCTGAAGTATTTTCACGCAATTTTGGAATAATATCTAGTAAATCTGATGTTTATAGTTATGGAATTATGGTTCTAGAAATGATCATAGGAGAACAAAGAAAAACATCTGAAGTAACAGAAAATTCATCTAGCGATGTTTACTTCTCAGATAATATTTACAAATGTATCGAGGAAAATACTTTTTCTTCTGTATATGAATTATCAGATGTAAATGTAGAAATTGCTAAGAAAATGGCAATAGTAGGTTTGTGGTGTATCCAGTTGTCACCAGATGCACGACCTACAATGAGTCGAGTTCTCGATATGTTGGAAGGAAGCGTTGAAGACTTAAGTGTACCTCAAAAGTTGCATGTTCCGTTATCACCAGAACAAGCCGTCGGTAGTTTTTCAACTGACTTGTCCGTGTAATGATAATATCTATTTGTGTAATTGTCTATTTATATATGCAGATATTTTCCATGAGTTGATTTATGACTTGGTTATGAATACAATGGATTGATCGAGTTAAAAATCGTGTGTTATTTGTCGGGTTTAAGGAGTTAATTAACATACTTTCATAATGACATACTTACTGGATTTCACTTTGAAATTTATGTTCTCTTTAGGTTCTATAACAATCATAACGTAACTTGAGATTATGAATAAATTTGAAATTTGATGTTTGAAATTATGTTATTTTTTTAACTCAAAACTTAACAATATTAATTCACGAAATTTCTTCTTATGAAATGAAGACTTCTCTTTTGTTTCGTAACTGCTCGAGTCACAAATTTATGTAGTTGCATCTGTAGTCCAACGGTTAGTATAATTGGCTTCCACACATTTATGTAGATAAAGAGCCAACTAGAGTTAGCCTAGTTGGTCACACCTCTTGGCTAGGGAGCGAGAGGTGTGGGGTTCGATTCCCGACGAGGACACTGAATTATAGATTAAATGTTAAATAAGTGAATAGAGTGTGTGGCCTACAGGCCGGTCTACGGGTTTGTAATAAAAAAAAAAAAAAAGGAGATTGTGTTCGGAAGGGGGACTTTGAGCCCTCTCCGAATTTACTCAAAAAAAAAAAAAAAAAAAAAAATTATGTAGATAAAGATGTTAACACACGATTCTTTTTAGGGAATGAAGACTTCTCTTTTGTTTTATGGAGAATGTTGCTCTTCCTCCACTACATGTCCCCCACAACTCTTAATGTATTGGCAATGGATTAACACCCTATAATTTAACACAAAAACATGAGTTAACATCAAAATTTGCGCGTTATTTATATTATGTTATGATTTAACATCAAATTAAGGTGTTAAGTCATGTACTCGTGTGTTAATTTTTAGTGGTGACACGTCATCAAAAGTGGTGGGGGATGATAGTGGGGGATTTACATCATCACTCTTGTTTTATAACCCCTCGAGTCGCATCTAATGTTTGAAAAAAAAAACATAACAAACATGAGCGAATAAAAAAAGAAACCTTTTTTCTTCTGATGATGAGGAGGAGGAGGAGGAGGAGGAGGATATACAATTTAACAAAACAAATAACCAAAATATACGCCATATTTTGTAATTTACAAAACTGACATACCGGAGTATAGACTCCGTAGCTCAAAAGAAAACTTGAATGTTACAAGATTAACTCATATTGTACCCCAAATATATTATTATAAAATAATTATATTGGAATAATATAATATTTCATTAAAAATGTTATAAATCTTCAAAATAAATATTCCGTCTCTAACAACAAAAAATAACCATATTATTTTATAGTAATTATTATCGTAACAAAGAAAAAATTATGAACCATAGTGATATAATCATACTTCTAAAAAAAATTTATTCCTTGTTTTCATAAATGTATTATATATCATCCTAAAAACACAAAATATGATATATAAAATATGATATCTTAATAACGTTCTTATTAAAATATAAATTTATATTATATATAAATTTGTAAAATTGTCTCCTTCTAGTAGGTTATTATTTTTATTAAGATATCATATTATATATATATATTATTTTTGTGTTTCTATTATGATATATAATATGTTAAGAAAAAATGAATAAATATTCAAAATGTTTTACAAAAAAATGTGATAATCTTACAATGATTCATATTTTTTTCATTATTAAGATAATAATCTATAAAATATTATGGCTGCTTTCGTTTTGCCGGAGACAAAATATTTATTTTTAAGAGGTACAATATTTTTAATAAAATATAATATTTACTTCAATGCAGTTATTTTAAAATAAAACATTATTTTGGATACAATATAATATCTTTATTTTGAGATCCATATTATCATATATTCAATATTTTTCTCTAACTTAAAATTATGAAAACAATTATGTAAAAAAACTATAATTTTTGAAACTATAATTAAAAAAATGCACATACTACTAAATATGTTATGTTTGTATTTTTTACTTAAAACAATTTCATGTTATTTTTTAAAAAATAATAAAATTGAAGATATTTATTTAGTAAACACAAATAATTTCTTTAACTTATATAACATTTTTCAATAATAAACATGAAACATAAAATTTACCAGACACAAATAATTTGTTTGAACTTATACAATATTATTATTCTTATTTTAGATATGAAAATTTAAAATATCATACGGTTTTGTTTTTTATTTATGTCCACGTATGTTATTTTATTATCTTATACTGTCATTTATTCTTTTTTGTATGTATTGTATTAAAGTACTAAATAAATATTTTGCATTGTGTCGAATTCAAAAACAGTATAATAATTTTGTCATCATCAAATTTTCTTAATCAATATAATTTTTATTTTCACAAAGTATTATGTTTGATCCCGAATAATCATAATTATACAGTATATGTATAGCAAAATAAATGAAATAAAATCACCACAAAGAGCAGGTAATCACCACAATGAAATAAAAATTCTGTGATTGCTCGTTGTACATTCTTTGAACCACAAAACACTTGGAAATGTTGACTTGAAAATTATCATTTAGTATCCCCATCTCCCTGTTATATGTAATTGCATTCCAAGACATCAAATACTCTCTCTCTCTCTCTTCTCTCTCTCTCTCTCATACAAATACAGAGATGCAGATCACCATCCATCCATCCATGCCTTTCTTTTCCCTTCTTCTCCATCTCGTCTTTATTCCTTGCAGAAGCTTACCCAGTTGCCTCTCTCCATTTCCATGTGGAAACATTACACTCCAATACCCTTTTACGCTCTACACTGCCCAAACCCAAACCCAAAATTCTTTCTGTGGCTACCCTGGTTTTCTGGTATCTTGTGAAAACAACAGTACTGCAATTCTCCATCTCCAATCTGGTAATTATACCATTTTCTCAATCGATTACCATGAAGAGGACGGTATTGATTCCTATTTCGGTACGGTAAGTCTGGCTGACTCCGATATTCTGGATACCAATAATTCTTGCCCCAAAGTCAATCATAATTTATCTTTTGCTTCTTATGATGGGTGGAACAATGTCAATTACACAGATAGTACAGTTCGTCCCAATTTGATCTTCTTCTATGACTGCCTCCCCTCTTTCCCCCGAAATTATACTCGACTAACTTGTTCGAACAATAATTCTTATGTAATTACGGCAACGAACAACCCATCTGAATTTTACTATTTGAGCGCAATATGTCAAGAGATGGTGGTGGCACCGGTTCTATCTGATATTGATTTCAATGATTTGAGTAATGGATTTGATATGATTTTAAAGAAAGGATTTCAATTGAATTGGGACCGGGCAAACGGGGAAGATTGTATTGATTGCGAGAAAAATGGGGGGCATTGTGGGTATAATCTTACGAGTGATTCTGTCTTTAACCAAACAGGGCGATCTCGCTTTGCTTCGGTAATATATATTTCTGTTCTATTTAATTGTGCATGATACTGCAAGAACTTTAATTGAATACATTTTATTACATGACATCCAACTTTTTTTATTTCGACCAAAATACCAAATAGTACTCATAAATTCACATCAACTCTAACACTGTCTCTTGATAACGTTTTTAAGTTTCAACACTGGTGTGCTTCACATTTAGCATCGCTATATTTTTGTATGTTTCATCTGATCAAGTGAAGATTAATATATATTTTGTATGTTTCTCTCTAGCAATAATCATACAAGCACATAGAAAATATGTTTTTGTTTTCTTTGTTAAACTGCATCAGCTTTTTGTTTTAGTCTTGTCGATTTAGGGTGATCAGGTCTGATGTTGGTTGTGCCTCTAATACCAAAATTAGTAATAAATGTAACGATAACCGAAGTCAACAATAGTACAACAACACGTTGCACTAACTAAGGATCACAATCAAAATATAGAAGAAGAAACGATTTAATGAAACTTGAATTTTATTATAGAAGAAAAAGAGAGATTACAAAATATTTTCTTGTGTTTAAATAACACAAACTACATCTCTATTTACAGGCTACATGTTTCATTAACATGACTTCTCATTAGTGTGAACATGACTCTTCTGTTGGTTCAAATTTCCTGGTAGTTTGATTATTTCAAAACACTGTCAGTACTAATGTATACATCCAGAAAAGTGCAGGATAACATAGGTATGATACGAAGATGAAGGAGGACTTGTGAAGGAGGAGTTCATTGGATTACATCAAGAATCAGGACATGAAGTCTCAAGATAAACAAGAAAAGAAGAACACAAGGAAGGCCATTGGAATACATCAAGACTCGAGATGTCGAAGCCTTCCGTGAGTGGGATACGCCACAAATAAACCATAGGTACAAACCTAGTAGAACTCAAGTAAAATCATGTTCAAAATAACAAAGAGTTCAGTCAAGCAGGAAGTGCGTTCTGAACGAACTCAAAGTCCGTTCAGAACGGACTTGCTAAATATCAAAACTGTAAAGCTTGATTAGAACCAAACGTGTCACAGGGATGTGTGCGTTCGAACGAACAATCATGTCCGTTCGAACGGACAATTAGAATCCGTTCACTCACCTTCTGAGTGCGTTGAACGGACAATCTGTCCTGTGAACGGAAATATGTCACAGGGATATGTGCGTTCGAACGAACACACATGTGCGTTCGAACGGACAACCTGGAATCCGTTCACCCACTTTTCAGTGCGTTGAACGGACTCGTGTTCCTGTGAACGCAAAATGCTATGTATAATTGAGTCCGTTACGAACGGACATTGTCCGTTTGAACGGACCCAAGATGTACTTGCACGTTATTTTGAAACGGCTAGTGCAAACTTCAAGTGCGTTCTGAACGGACTGTATGCGCTCGAACGCACTGCAAGTTTTCTGAAGGATTTCTATAGAGAGTATAAATAGAATCCTTCATGGGTCTCTCTCTCCCACTTCCTCAATTTCAAACTTTCAAACCTAAAAAGAGAGAAACCCTAAGCTGTGATTATCTATATCCATTGATAGCTTGAGAAACCTCTTTAGATCGTTGATCTACTTTCGATATTCTCCACTAATCGTATCCCACTCACGTGACCGATCACGTTGTAGCTCGATTAGTGAAAAAGTGTAATAGGCTAGTGCAACAAATTGTAAAGAGCCTAAGCTATAGATCGATAGAAGCGTGTAAATCGATCTAGGCAAATCCTTGTAATCGAGTTGAGTTGGAATTCAATCGAAGGCCAAAAAGAGGCACAAGGCATTCCCGGAGACGTAGGTACTCGCGAATAATTGAGTCGGTCAATTAAGCGAGTAAAGGGTGAGTTAAAGCTACAAAGCAACCACCTACCGAACTTCGTAAACAAACATCTTGTGTCAAAGTGTTTGTACGGTATCATCTTTATCATCCAAATTATTATTTATTCCGCACCGTAAATTAGGTTTAAATCTAAACTAAGTATAAGTTAGATTGCCGAATTTACCCCCCCTCTAGGTTAGAATTAACCAACAATTGGTATCAGAGCAAGGTACTAACCATCTCTTTGAGTATTAGGGATAACTTGTACTTAACGATCAAATGACCGAAATTAATCCTATTGTACGAAACTCATCGATAAATCCGATAAACACCGTACCCAAATCAAATATATCAAACTCACGTGAATTAGATGGAATCAATTGGAGTTCTTGGAAGAAATGCATGCTAAATGCATTCGCTCTCCAAGGACTTGACAAGGTAGTGTTACAAGGCTTTGTCTTGGCCCAAGAGGTTGACACGGACGGAAATGTAACCTACCCCGATCAAACTAGGGAAGATAGAACTAATGACATTTACGCTCAAAACTTAATACTAAACAACGTAATTAGTTCTATCGGATCGCTAGTTGATCATTGTGAAAACTCATTTGAAATGTGGCGTATGCTCAATGAGAGATACGAGGGTACATCTCAAATGAGAAGAACTAATATCATCGGACTTGAACAAGAATTCAACAATCTCCGAATGATTGAGGGAGAGTCCGTTGATAAAATATGGGCAAAAATCAATGTATTAAAAACCCGATATGCCACCCAACATGCACCTCTTACCGATGATAGAATTATTGCTAGATTACTTCAAGCCATGCCCCGGAGTTGGGAATCTTTACGTGTAGCTTTAGGTACGGCGGTCGCATCACAAGATCTCACTCCCGAAGAATTGGTAAGTCAATTCCGGAACTTCGAGATTCGACTCAAGCAACTCGATGAAGAACAAGGAATCTTCACGACAACTCCTCGATCTAAAGCCATAGCCTTGCCCGCCGTGAATGCAAGCAACGAGGACAATGAGATGGACGACCTCACTTTGCGACTCCTAGAATGGCAAAGGGATGAAAAGCGATTTAATGAGAATCGAAAACAAAAGGGACTGAAACCTCATTGCTTTTGGTGTAAGAAGTTTGGACATATGATGGAGTCGTGTTGGACGCTCCATCCTGAAAATTCTCGGTGGAATAAAAAGGATGACGATCACAAGGATCGAGATAGACGAGAACCTCGATATGAAAGAAGATATGAGGACAAGGGCCGAGATGATCGCCACAAATACAAAGGTAAAGATCATAAAAAGAAAAAGGCATATAAAGCTCATGTAAATTCCAGGTGGGGAGAAACGGATGGATCAAGCACATCATCTGAATCGGATGGTCCATCAAACCGACACCCCGCAAACCTTGCACTTATGGTAAGGATCGATTCTCCACAAATGAGCGCAGTGGAAGCGGCAATCAGATCTCTTCGAATTGAACGAGGGTTAACCACTACACCTCGCACTCCCACACGTATAGACGAAGAACCATCTACTCCAAGCTCAACACATGACCAAGGTCATGAGGTACGTATTAACTCTATAACTAACGTAGAATCAGTACATCATCCTGAGTTTTCTCCTGCATTCAAATTAGAACTCGAGTTGTGTGACGAGTTTCTAAAAGATGAAGGAAACTTTCAACAAATAGAGAGTAAACTTGAGAGCTCAACACAAACTCTCAAGGATAAGGTAGCTTCTCTCGAACTATCTATTTTGGGATATAAATCTCAACTAAAAGAATTTAAATGGTTTTCAAAATGTGAGTGTCAAACCCTTAAAGGTGAGATGTCTCATTTAAAAGTCGAACTTCAAAATTGTAAAGTTGAAAATGAGTCTTTGAAGAAGGCTTGTGCCACCAGTGCATTAAGTCCTCCTTCATTGGATGATATCTTGAAATCGTCATTAATGGGACAAAAGCCCAATGACAAATCCGGTTTAGGATACAAGAAAAATAACGGTAATAAACCCGATTTTTCCATATCTAAAAATCAAAAATCCAAATGGGAGAACAATAAAATGGATAGTCACGGAAATGCTTTCATGTATCGTGACTACAACAAAGGTAAAAATGTGAAAACAGAACAAGCTAAACGTGTTAATCATAATTATAGGAACAATCATTTCACACAAAATTCACCACCTAGACATAACAATTTGGGAAGAACCGATTGTTTATTCAAAAGGGGACCAAATGGGTATTTCTACGAAGTGACCAACTACACCGACGCTTCATATCAAAAAGGGTCTCCCAAACATTACACAAACACACAAAAACAATTTCAACAAAATCGACTTAAACCAAGCAAATTTCAATCCAACAACATTCATCATATGCCAAAATCGATAACTTCTCAGAAAAGTAAACCAAATCATCTCTCTAATTATTTTGTGAAAAGTTCCATATCCACAAATAAGCCCACCGTAGCATTGTGTAACTATTGTTGCAAAATTGGTCATATCTCAAACGGTTGTGATCTTCGCAATCCAAAATTAACGTCAAACTCAATATGGATGCGTAAAGATCGTCACTCGATGGGTCCCTCTACGTCTCTCGGTATAGGACCTCCTAGGGCTTAAGCCCTAACTTGAAACACTATACTCCTTAGTATTCCACACCCTAAGCCAAATATGTAAGGGGAGTATAAGAAATAGGCTTAATTAAATTCTAGCCGAGTTAATCGAGTCTCATGTAGCTACATCACATGTGTTAATAGAGGAATACATTAGAACACTTGTCTCTGTAAATAAATCACGATTTCAGTCCAGTGATCACATCTCAGGAACCAGTCCGTTCGAACGAAAAACAGGTGCGTTCGGAACGAACAACTGAACTATAAGATCCAAAGTCACTGTTAAATTATGGCGCCATCAAATTTTCCTACCAGGATTAAGTGCGTTCGAACGTACAACTGAATGCGTTCCGAACGGAAAAATGAATTATAGGATTATGGCGCCGGATCATACTTTGGCGCCGACTCTTAGTATCAACAGTGTTCAGTGCGTTCGAACGAACAAACTAATGCGTTCGAACGCACATGCCTCATTCAGCGAACCTACTTCAAACCCTTACACTCGCGCCGTTTCATATTCTGGCGCCTCTTCTCAGTTGTGTGTGCGTTCGAACTCACATAGGAGTCCGTTAGAACGGACTTAACAACTTCCCAGATACAACTTAAAATCCCAAAATAGCGCCTTTTCTCAGACATGAGTGCATTCCAACGCACTTATTAGTCCGTTCGAACGGACTTATCGTATTGTCTGCCCATCAGCATGCAACCGACCTTAATCAATGGACACGATGGTTCAGATCTTCGTACGAAAAGACTTGAAGGGACACGATCTCATCTTAACTCAATCTCTTCTTCATTCTCTTCCTAAAAACCTATTTTCTAACTCTATCTCTCACCAAAATCCCTACTCTCCTTCTCCATAAAGAATCATCACCATGAATGCAGCTAAGATCTTGCTTGCTAGGGGGGATTCGAAGGGAAAGAAGAAGGAAGGGGAGAGCTCCAACACTCAACCAAGGTCAAGAGCTCCACCTCCACAGAAGAAGGCGGCTAAGAAGCCTAGGAGGCAAGAAATCTTGAAAGCAGACTACGATTTCAAAAATATAAACAATGAACATCTCTTTCGAAATCCGGAGGCCGGAACTCTCTTCAACGACGTGGTGGCAAGGAAATCCATCGCGAAATGCTACTACTACGAGTTTCCACCAAATATTCCTCATCTTTTCGACAAGATCGAGGCAATCGAGAGAAGATGGGGATTCGCAAATCTTGCTTGTCTTAAAGAGCCGTTCTACGAAGTCATCACTCGATTGTTCTATGCCAACGCCGTATTCAACCATGCTCTAGAGAAGATAACCTCCTATATCCTCGGTGAACAAGTTGAGATCTCGGTTGAAAATCTGTGCGAGTTGTTGGGTCTCAAGGATGATGGAGAGAAGATCTACAACGCACGCAAGGGAAGACTCGAAGCCGCCATTATCGAACCAATGAAGAAGGTGGTTACAAATCGATACCAGTCACAAGAATCGGCATCGCACTTGGCAGCTCCTGAGAGATTCGTTTGGGAAATCGGTAATAATATTCTTACTCCTGTCGCACAATTGAAGGCAAATTTAGAAAATAGAAATATTATGCTATTGTATCGTATGTGGTACAATGATGAACTACCCGTCCATGTGCCTTATCTCATACTAAGTCATATGGAAAGCGTCCTGAGCCAAAGAAATGCCTCGTTACCTTACGGAACGTTGATTGCCCGGATGTTGGAACTCCAAGGAGTTTCAATCCCGGAGAACGATTGGGACTTCCGATCGGAACAGCCAACAAATCTCGCATCTAAAGCAAACCTCCAACGTCTTGGATATCGGTATTCATCGAATGTACATGGCTGGGTTATCAGTCCCTCCAAAGATGCGGAAGCATTCCACCTTCCTCGCAATCCTACTCGGTGGCTGGAGGGTGACACCCAAACCGAGGAAGAGGAAAACGCCGACCCCGCCGATACTGACCTAAGCGGTGAAGCCCCGGATAGAAAACGTAAGAAGAAGGAGCGTGCAGAAAGCTCGAACGCCCCTTCAGAACACGACGAAAGGAGGTTTGCTTATATGAAGGCGTTATTCGAGGAGATGGATGAGCGGGTTGAAAAACATGGACGAATAATGCGAGACGCATTTCGTGAGGACCTGCATGCTTCCGAGACCAGGATGATCGAGAATGTGGGTCGTCAATTTTCCGATCTCTATGTTCACCTTGGAAATCGCTTCGGGCCGTACACGGCACCCCAAGACCGAGTCCCACGTACCTCTCCTCATCAGACCACCGAGCATCCGTCGGACTCCAACTCGGGACAATTCAATACCGACGCCTTCTTCGCAACTGATCCGAGCGCCCAACCCGAACAGAACCCTTACACCGGCCCCAATGAGATGTGATCGCCGGAGATGTTAAAAGTTTAAATGTGTTGTGTGTGTTATGTCATGATTCTTGTTTGTGAACAATTTGACTTGTTTATTGTTGTGTGTGTGTTTGTATCGGCATGTGTCATGCCTTGAACTGAGTAGATTTGATTTAGTGTCAGTTTAAACTGTTGCATCTATTTTGGATTTTCTTTCTATATAACCTATCAGTCCAGAGGCAAGTGCGTTCGAACGCACCACTCTTTCCGTTCAGAACGCACACACAAAAACTGTTATATTTTCTTAAAAATCTGCTAAATTTTGAAAAGATTGTCATCATTCCAAAACAAAAGAATTTGATCATATTTACGAGCTCATACATTCATCAATTCATTCTTTGAGGGGGAGCTCGCATTTAGGGGGAGCCTTCCGTTGTTGAAGTCTCCTTGGCCCTTTTGATCTCTTTCAAAATGGGGGAGAAACGATCGTACGGAAAGTTCTCAACTAAATGATGAAACTCTCCGAACCGACAGTGTTTTGAAATTAATCAAAAGGGGGAGTTTGTTGGTTCAAATTTCCTGGTAGTTTGATTATTTCAAAACACTGTCAGTACTAATGTATACATCCAGAAAAGTGCAGGATAACATAGGTATGATACGAAGATGAAGGAGGACTTGTGAAGGAGGAGTTCATTGGATTACATCAAGAATCAGGACATGAAGTCTCAAGATAAACAAGAAAAGAAGAACACAAGGAAGGCCATTGGAATACATCAAGACTCGAGATGTCGAAGCCTTCCGTGAGTGGGATACGCCACAAATAAACCATAGGTACAAACCTAGTAGAACTCAAGTAAAATCATGTTCAAAATAACAAAGAGTTCAGTCAAGCAGGAAGTGCGTTCTGAACGAACTCAAAGTCCGTTCAGAACGGACTTGCTAAATATCAAAACTGTAAAGCTTGATTAGAACCAAACGTGTCACAGGGATGTGTGCGTTCGAACGAACAATCATGTCCGTTCGAACGGACAATTAGAATCCGTTCACTCACCTTCTGAGTGCGTTGAACGGACAATCTGTCATGTGAACGGAAATATGTCACAGGGATATGTGCGTTCGAACGAACACACATGTGCGTTCGAACGGACAACCTGGAATCCGTTCACCCACTTTTCAGTGCGTTGAACGGACTCGTGTTCCTGTGAACGCAAAATGCTATGTATAATTGAGTCCGTTACGAACGGACATTGTCCGTTTGAACGGACCCAAGATGTACTTGCACGTTATTTTGAAACGGCTAGTGCAAACTTCAAGTGCGTTCTGAACGGACTGTATGCGTTCGAACGCACTGCAAGTTTTCTGAAGGATTTCTATAGAGAGTATAAATAGAATCCTTCATGGGTCTCTCTCTCCCACTTCCTCAATTTCAAACTTTCAAACCTAAAAAGAGAGAAACCCTAAGCTGTGATTATCTATATCCATTGATAGCTTGAGAAACCTCTTTAGATCGTTGATCTACTTTCGATATTCTCCACTAATCGTATCCCACTCACGTGACCGATCACGTTGTAGCTCGATTAGTGAAAAAGTGTAATAGGCTAGTGTAACAAATTGTAAAGAGCCTAAGCTATAGATCGATAGAAGCGTGTAAATCGATCTAGGCAAATCCTTGTAATCGAGTTGAGTTGGAATTCAATCGAAGGCCAAAAAGAGGCACAAGGCATTCCCGGAGACGTAGGTACTCGCGAATAATTGAGTCGGTCAATTAAGCGAGTAAAGGGTGAGTTAAAGCTACAAAGCAACCACCTACCGAACTTCGTAAACAAACATCTTGTGTCAAAGTGTTTGTACGGTATCATCTTTATCATCCAAATTATTATTTATTCCGCACCGTAAATTAGGTTTAAATCTAAACTAAGTATAAGTTAGATTGCCGAATTTACCCCCCCTCTAGGTTAGAATTAACCAACATCTTCGCTAGTATCTATGATTCATGAATATAACTCTTCACTAGTGTGAACATAATCTTTCACATATGTCCAGAACATTCATGAACATGACATTTCACACATACATGCATAATAAACTTTATTAATATAAAATATTACTTTATAAATTAACAATAAATATTTTTATTTTTTCATATCACAGGAAGAAAGAACTTACGCCTCAAGAGAACCATAGTGGGTATAAAATTTAACCGTCTAAATTTGTTGTCCTTTTTGTTTACAACATATTACGGTCCGTATATCTCACCACTTGAAGTTTATTTGTACAACATTTATAGGTGCTTCTATTGGAGCTTTTGGTGTGCTTGCATTAGTGGCATTCTTCTCCCTGCTCTTTTGGAAAGACATCCGAAATATTTGGTTTACCGAAACCGGCGAAAAAAATAAAACCCTAAACATTGAAGCTACTCTACAAAATTTTGTAACGTTTGCCCCCAAAAGATACAATTTCAATGAAATAAGGCGGATGACCAAATCCTTTAGTGAGAAATTAGGACAAGGTGGTTATGGTCAAGTATATAAAGGAAAACTCTCTGACGGAACTTTAGTTGCTGTAAAGGTATTTAAAGATCGTAAAAGTAATGGGGAGGAGTTTACTAATGAGGTGGCTTCCATTGGAAGAACTTCACATGTTAACATTGTGAGACTATTAGGATTTTCAATGAAAGGATCAAAAAGAGCGCTTATTTACGAATTTATGCCCAATGGATCGCTCGACAAATACCTTTGTGCGAATCAAACTTCAACGACTCATGTTGATTGTACAAGGTTATATGAGATTGCAATTGGTATAGCTCGGGGTTTAGAATATTTGCATCGAGGATGTAACACTCGTATTATTCACTTCGATATAAAACCACACAATATCCTGCTTGACCAGGATTACTGCCCGAAAATATCAGATTTTGGGCTCGCAATGTTTTGTCGCCCTAAAGAGAGTTTCATATCTATGAGTTGTATGAGAGGGACAATTGGATACATAGCACCTGAAGTATTTTCACGCAATTTTGGAATAATATCTAGTAAATCTGATGTTTATAGTTATGGAATGGTGGTCCTAGAAATGATCAGAGGAACAAAGGAAAACATCCGAAGTAACAGAAAATTCATCTACCGATGTTTACTTCCCCGATAATATTTACAAGTGTATCGAGGAAAATATGTTTTCTTCTGTATATGGATTATCTGATATAAATGTAGAAATTGTTAGGAAAATGGCGATAGTGGGTTTGTGGTGCATCCAGTTGTCACCAGACGCACGACCTACAATGAGTCGAGTTCTTGATATGTTGGAAGGAAGCGTTGAAGACTTAAGTGTACCTCAAAATTTGCATGTTCCGTTATCACCAGAACAAGCAGTCGGTAGTTTTTCAACTGACTTGAATACAATTGAGAGTTAAAAATCGTGTGTTATTTTTCGGGTTTAAGGAGTTGATTAACATACATTCATAATGACTTGTTTAATTATAATGTAACTTGAGATTATGAATAAATTTGAAATTTGAAGTTTGAAGTAATGTTTTTTTTTTTAACTAAAAAAAATGATATAAATTCACGAATTTTCTTCTTATGAAATGAAGACTTTTCTTTTGTTTCGTAACTGCTCGAGTCACGTATAGAATTTGGAAAATAAAGAAAAAAAAAGAAAACATAAGAAAATGAAAGCTATTATGTAGTTGAAGATGTTAACACACGATTTCTTTTTATGGAATGGAGACTTCTCTTTTGTTTCATAACCTCGAGTCGCATCCAATGTTTGAAAAAAAAAACATAACAAACATGAGCGAATAATAAAAGAAACTTTTCTTCTTCTTCTGAACATGATGATGATGATGATGATGATGATGATGATGATGATGATGATATATATATATATATATATATATATATATATATATATATATATATATATATATATATATATATATATATATATATATATATATATATATATATATAACTTAACAAATAAAATTACCAAAAGACGATGATATTTTAAGAACGATATTTAGAGATTGAGAGTCATTTTTTAGAAAAATTGAAATATGATTATTTTTCTCCTAATTTTTGATTCATATCTTTGAAAATTGTATTATAATTTGTTCCCAAAACATGAAATTTTTATTTTTTGCTTCGTTAACTTGTTTATTTAGAGGTTGAGAGGTTGAGAGTCATTATTGTAGGTTAAGAAATACCACTTCGTCCCTCGAGGATCTCCCAATGATCACATCCGACCACACCCCTCTCCTCCTCAAAGTACTCGGCCCACATAAAACGACCAAACATCCTTTCAAATTCGAACGTTATTGGTTAAAATATGACGAGCCACGACAAATCCTCTCTACCATTTGGTCAGATCACAACCTAACGCTCCTCAACAAACTCTCTAATTCAAAGAAAGAACTAGCCAAGTGGGCTAGCAGCAAATTCAATAACTTGGAATCCTCTCTGTCATCATCCAAAGAAATCCTAAAATCACTCGATAGAGCCGAGGAGCATCGTGATCTATCTTTCGAAGAACATTCCTTCCGGATTGACTTGCGTTCCCACATCCATGATCGAGCAAATGTTAATGAAATCAAAAATGGTTGAAACTCGGTGACAATAACTCCGCCTTTTTCCACAAGGTGGCCACAAGGAAAAAACAATTTAACAAGATCTCACGAATGACCATTGACGGAGCCAACATCTCTAAATTAGAGCAAATTATAGAAGCTGTCACCTCCTTCTACAGGAACCTACTGGGCTCCTCGCCCAACACGGAAGGAGACATTAACTTACGCATCTGATTCTCTTCACATGAGATACTTCCTAATGAACAAACTAATCTAGCACGCCATTTCTCCGAGGAGGAAATTCTCCATTCTCTCAACTCGGTTGCCAAAGGCAAGGCCATAGGACCGGACGGATTCCCAATTAAGTTCTTTCAATCATATTGGGACTTGATTAAAAATGATATCTTTCATCTCTTCAACGAGTTCCGTAACAATTCCATCAACCTTGCTCCATTTAACTTTGCGGAAATTTCACTCATTCCTAAAAAGAAGACGCACTTGATATCCGGGACTATAGACCGATTAGCATAATCTCAGGAATCTCCAAAATCCTCTCCAAACTCCTTTCTATCCGGTTACAACCCGTCATATCTTCCCTAACAGACCTTCGACAATGCGCCTTTATTAAAAATAGATCAATCTCGGAACTGTTCATCTCTACGAGAGAAACGCTTTGCTTCCTACACCGGAAAAAAATCCCGTCTGTCCTAATCAAGATCGATTTTGAGAAAGCTTACGACTCCGTCTCGTGGGACTTCCTCAACAAACTATTAATCGCCCGTGGCTTCCCATCAAAATGGATCCAATGGATGAAAACCCTTCAATCATCCTCCTCCAAAATCAAAATCAACGGGTCACGGGGCAACACCTTTTTTCATAAAAAAAAGACTTAAACAAGGAGATCATCTTTCACCATTACTTTTTGACATAGTGGGAGATGCTTAGCAAAAAGCCCCCACACACATATCTCCACTCCTCTCAGCTCCCTTGAAATTAGCTCCGAGAGCGATGCAATATGCGGACGACACGGTCATCTTCGTAGAAGCCTCCGCAAGAAACATCCAAATAATCAACAAAATGAGAAAAATACCGACTTCATGCTTTCCACTAAAGAGAACTCCGTAATTTAAGACTAACACATTCAAATTTCTATTTTTTCCAAAAACTTCGGAAAGATGCCAAAAAGTGAGGTCTAACATCTTTAAAAAAATCAATTATCATATTTTTTGTAAAAACTACGAAAATTGATGTCTAAAACGAATTTTTTTTTTAATTTTCATGTTTTCCTCAACAACAAAAAAAACATCGTAATTTAAGACTAGCCCATGCAAATTTTTATTTTTTTCAAAACTTTCGCAAAACTACAATAAATAAAATTTAACACCTTCAAAAAAATCAATTATCATATTTTTCATAAAATGCCAACTTATGTCTAAAACGAACAAAATAATTAATTTTCATGTTTTCATAAAAAGAACTCCATATTTGAATAACACGTGCAAATTTCTAGTTTTTCCATAAATTTTTCAAAAATGCACAAAGTGAAGTCTAACACCTTTTAAAAAGGGCAACGCTACGACCACTCCCTCGTCCACTCCCATTTTCAATTATCACATTTAGCTTATAAAAATTTCAAAATTGATGTCTAACACGAAAAAAAGACTTAATTTTCATGTATTCCTCAAAAAACTATGTAAGTTTAAATGAACGCATTCAAATTTCTATTTTTTCGAAAAAATTTCAAAAATGCAAAAAGTGATGTCTAACAACTTCATAAAAAATAATTATCTTATTTGTCTAAAAAAATTCAAAATTGACGTATAAAATGACAAAAATACTAAATTTTCATGTTTTCATAAAAAAAATCTATGTAATTGAAGATTAACACATGCAAATTTATGTTTTTTCGAGAATTTCGCCAAATGGAAAATGAAGTCTAACTAACACTTTAAAAAAAATCAAATATCATATTTTTCTAGAAAATGACAAAATTGATGTCTAAAACGACCAAACTACTTATTTTTCATCTTTTTCTCGAAGAACTCTGTAATTGAAGACTAACAAATGCCAATTTTCAAAATATCAATTATCATATCTTTCAAAAAAATTCTATAAATGCAAAAAGTGAATTCTAACACTTAGAAAAATATCAATTATCATATTTACCAATAAAATGTCAAAACGAGCAATAAACTTAATTTTCTTGTTTTCCATAAAAAAACACGGTGTAAATGTAGTCCAATAAAAGCAAATCACTATTTTTTTTCAAAACGTTAGCAAAAATATAAAAAGTGAAGTATTAACACAGTAAAAAAAAAGTAAATATCGTATGCTTCTAAAAAATTCAACAATTGATGTCTGAAACTAACAAAAAAAACTTGGTAATTGAAAACTAGCACATTCATTTTTCTCTATTTTTTTAATGTTAAATACAAAAAGTGGGGACTAACACCTTCAAGATATTCAATTATCATTTTTTTCTAAAAATGAAAAAATTAATGTCTAAAACGAACAAAATAATTAATTTTCATGGTTTCATAAAAAAAATTATATAATTAAAGACTAACAAATGCAATTGTCTATTTTTAAATTTCACAATAATGCAGAAAATGAATTCTACCGTCTTAAAAGAAAAACATTATACTGTTTTTCTAAAAAAAAAATGCAAAAATAGATGTCTTAAACGAAACAAAAAATAAACTTCGTGTTTTCCTCAAAAAAATCCGTAATTGAAGATTAATATATGAATTTTTCTATTTTTTCAAATAATTTCCAAATGAGAACCAAGTGAAATCTAACATCTTCAAATCAATTATCATTTTTTTTTTAAAAATGCCACAATTGATTTTTATAAAACAAGTGAAATACTTCATTTTCATGTTTTTCTCAAAATAAACTGTGTAATTGAAGACTAACACATGCAAATTTGATTTTTCCAAAAACTTCGCAAAATGCAAAAAATGAATTCTAAACCTTCAAAAAAATCAGTTATAATATTTTTTTTAAAAACTGTCCAAATTGATGTCTAAAATGACACAAAAAAACTTAATTTTCTTGCTTTCATAAAAAAAACTCCGTATTGAAGACTAATCCACGCAAATATCTATTTTTCCAAAAAACTTCAAAAAATACAAAAAAATTGAAGTCTAACACCTTTTAAAAACTAATTATCTCATTTATCTTGAAAAAACGACAAAATTGATATCTAAATGGACAAAATACTTAATTGTAATGTTTTCCTAAAAACATTGTAATTGAATAGTAACACATACACATTTTTATTTTTTTCAAAAATTTTGCAAAAATACAAAAATTGAAGTCTAACTTCCTATAAAAAATCAATTATCATATTTTTTAAAAATTGAAGTCTGACACATGAAATTTTCTATTTTTTAAAAAAAAAATCATTTGCAAAAGTACAAAACATGAAGTTTAACACCTTTGAAAAATCAATTATCATATTTTTCTAAAAAAAATACCACAATTGATGTCTAAAAAAAATGCCTAATTTTCATGTTTTCATCAATAACAACTCCATAATTGAAGACCAACACATGCAACAAAAAAAAAAAAATTCCAAAATTTCGCAAAAAATGCAAGAAATTAAGTCTAACACCTTAAAAAAAAAAAAATCAATTATCATATTTTTCTAAAAATGCCAAAATTTATGTCGTAAACAAAATAAATACTTAACTTTCCTATTTTCCTCAAAAAAAACTCCGTAATTGAAGACAAACGCATGTGAATTTTTATGTTTTTAAAAAAAAATGGAAAAATGCATAAAGTGAAGGCTAACATCTTAAAAAAATCAATTATCATATTTTTTTCTAAAAAACTACCAAAATAAATGTTTAAAACAAACATAAAACTTAATTTTCAGCGTTTTCCTCAAAACAACTCCATAATTGAAGAGTCGCATATCAAAATTTCAATTTTTTTTAAAAAGAATTAGCGAACAAAGAAAAAGTGAAGTCCTAACGCATTCGAATTTATATATTTAAAAAAAATTATAATATTTTCCTCAAAAAATATCGTAATTGAAGACTAACGCATTAAAATTATATGTACTAATTTTTTTTTTTTTTGCGAAAATGCCAAAAGTGAAGTCTATATCACCTTGAAACAAATTAATTATCCTATTTTTTCTTAAAATGCGAAATTGGATGCATAAAATGAGAAAAATACCGACTATTCATATTTTTCACTAAAAAGAACTCCTAATTGAAGACTAACACATGCAAATTTTTATTTTTTTCAAAAACTTTGCAAAGATGCCTAAAGTGAGGTCTAACACCTTTAAAAAAAAATTTATCATATTTTTGTAAAAACTGCGAAAATTGATATCTAAAACGAACAAAAAGCTTAGTTTTCATGTTTTCAAAATAAAAAAAAAAACTCCGTAAATTAAGACTAACTCATGCAAATTATTATTTGTTTCAAAACTTTCGCAAAACTACAAGAAATAAAATCTAACACCTTAAAAAGAATCAATTATCATATTTTTCACAAAATGTCAATTTATGTTTAAAACGAATAAAATACTTACTTTTTGTGTTTTCTTAAAAAAAACTCCATACTTGAATACTATCACATACAAATTTATAGTTTTTCGTACATTTTGCAAAAATGCACAAAACAGTCTTTAACACTTTAAAAAAAATTCAATTATCTCATTTATCATAAAAAATGTCAAAATTAATCTCTAACATGAATAAAAGACTTAATTTTAATGTATTCCTAAAAAAACTGTCAAATTTCTATCACAACCATAATTTTTTAATTAAATTAATTTCTCTCTCTCTCATTTACAATTTACAATGAAGACCAAAATAGCCATTTCACCCAAATCTCTCCGCAACATTGACAAGAACAGAGAATAATTCTTTGGGCTTAGAAAGCATGGGCATATGATCTGCACCGTCGACCTCATGGATCTCCGTCCCGGGACTCATTTCCGCCATCCAAATTTGGATTTCTCTAGACCACGACCTATCCTCCTCGCATACCACATATACCCGGTTGACAGAGCCGTGGTTTTGTACCGTAAGAAAGTCGTCCCTCGTTATTCCTTCGTCGTTAAACGGTCTGCCAGGTCTCACTAACATAGTAGCTAGCATTATATCCTAAAAACAGAACCCATAAAATTGATTTTGTATTAATATTCAAATTCAAATGGAAATATCATAATTATCCCTACAAACCATTAGTTAATTTCAAGTATGTTTTTTCTTAATTGAATTACCTCAGGCGGGCACAAATGATAGTATCTAGACTGTAAATGCTTCGGGCCAAAAGCGAAGGAGCGCAAAGCCCCATCACTGAACTCTGCTTTCGAATCCATCATATCCTTCGGACCTTCCTCCTTCATAAACTAATACATAAATAAGATATAGAACCGAATTAAATAATTATTCAAGTTAACAAAGACAGTAAAAATTAACAAAATCCAAGAATCTCTTACCCGCTTCGTACTATTAGACAAGGTATTAGTACTACTCGGCATAGATGCCGTTACAAAAACCGCCGTAGAGATCTTCTCGGGGAACCTCTCCATGGCCAACGAGACGGGAAGCCCGCCATAACTATGCCCTACAAGCACCACTCTCTCTTCTGCCGGCACTTCATCCATCACCTGTAAAATATCAAAATTTCACGAGTTCAAATTTCGTTGACAACAATGACATATACGGTACCCCCTCATTTTCCCAATACCATCTCTATATGATTAATTAATGATTAATTATTGAAGTAATTAACAAAAGTACATCCGATTAACAGTTAATTAATATATAATTAAAATACATATACATTAATAATTCTTAATTAATATTAGTTAACTGTTAATCGGATGTATTTTGTTAATGACCAAGTTAATTAATCATTAATTAATGGTTAATTGATGATATAGAAGATGTGGTGGGGAAATGAGGGGATATGGTATAATTATCAAAGAGGGAAAAAATATACCTTGATTAGAGGCTCACAATATTCCTCAAAAGTGGTTACTTCTTCGAGTTTCTTTGGGTTCAGGCCGCATGCCGCTAGATCGGGCGCAGTTACATGATGACCAGCACTGGTTAGAAGTGTGGCGAGCTTGTACCAAGACCAGCCTCCTTGGCACATTCCGTGTACCAAAACGAAATGACAAGGCGATACAGAGGTTTCCTTCTGTACCGAATTGGCCGGTACGTTGGTACATTTCAGTTTGGTTGTCCATCTTGAAAGTGGTAATGTTAATGGCTTGTTGCTAACGTTTGAAAGGGGAGGAGAATGGGGAAAGGCCATTTACTTGTCTCTGTGTTTTTTGTCCAGTATTGATCTGATTTTTTGGCCACAAAATGTGAGGTGATGCTTGAAAGAAGATTTATGCTAGAGATTATTATTATTATTATTATTGATCGAAACCTTGTAACTTTTCTGTATATTAAAAAAAGTTTCTTTATTTAGAATTTTTATTTTAACCTTGTAAATTGAATTGAATATTTATTATAGATATAAGGAGTTTAAGTATAAAATGTATCTGTTCAAATATTTTTATTTCGCCAAACTGACCATTTTATTACCATTTTTTATTTTGTCAAATCACATATAATTTTGAATATTTTTCCCGTGTTTTCCAAAGTGTGTTGTCCTTTAATTTTAGAGTGGTGATGCATGCCCCCTTAAAATTCTCTAGATTGATGTGTTGGCGTCTGTATTAATGATGGTGATAAATCATGACTATTTAATTTTTTTTATCATATATAAAAAAAAAGGTAAAAAAAATTCACCGTTTCACACATCATTAATTTATTTAATATTTTTAACAATTTTGTTTACCACCATCTATAATTAATAATTAATAAAATTTAAATCTATAAATTTGAAAAAGAAGTTATTAGACTAAATTAATATATCATTTAACATGTGTTAAACTGATACATGAATAAAACCATCGTAAAAAATAAACTAAAATATAATAATGAAAATGAAAATATTATTTTTAAAAACAATATTGAAAATAAATAATAAAAATTTGTTCAAATAAATATAACTTATCATGTGTTAAATTAAATATAATAAAAATATTAAATAAAACAAATTATTTTTTAATAATTTGGTTTACCACCTAATCAATGTGGTTTATCACCTAATAAATACAGTTTGTCACCTAATTTAAAATTTAATGCATTTATTATATATTGCCAACACATCAATACATTGAGGGGATATTATAGGGGATAAGTATATTCTTTCTTATTTTTATGGCCAACACTCAACAAGCATTTCTCAACAATCATTCACGATATTTTTTTAATGTCAATCGTATTTGAACTCAAAATCTCTCACACGATATTGATTTTGTATGTCAAATACTTAACCAACTAAACTATGAGATCATTGACATTAAAAATTGTGTTGCGGACACGTAATGTTTCGACATTTAATTTAACGGGTAGCGTTAGCGGATGATATAACGCCGCCTCACTATTGTAGCGGACCTTGATCATAATAATGATTCTGACAATATTACATGACGTTTATAAATAATCCGATGATATGTACATAATGTGAAAAAAGAATCTAATTTCAAGAAAATGATATTTCGATACCATAATTGTTTTTTTCTAATCATGATATATGATATATTTCTTTAAATCTTATTCATGATTTTTTCTATTTGTGTTTCCTTTCGATAATGAATTAATCTAACAAGGAAAACAAGATTGTTTATAAAAATATTTTTGTTAAGAATTTTCTTTCACATCATATGCTATATCATCATTGTTTATTTGACATTGTTTATTTGACAGCACGTAATTGATTTAACTGTCAAGTCATCCGTTTGTCAAGTCATCCGTTATCGGATAAAAAATCAACTTTAAATTAAATGAAAAGTTAAGGATATTCAGTTAATCGAAATAAAGTTTGAGGGACGAAGTAATTCAAGTAAAAAATTGAAGCAACAATATCAGATTTCTCTCAAATAAATATGCAAATAAAATGGAGATATGTACACTTAAAATAAAAAATTAAGATATTTACATTGGTGGAGAGCGAAACTCGACCCAATTGGTATTCTTCCATTTGCTAAAAATAACCCCTCCTCTCACTTCACAACTAATCTTCTTGATTTCGATTGATCTCCTCTCAAATTCTCAATATATTTCCTTCTTTTCAAGAAATTCACGACCATGGCGTCAATCATTCTCGGAATCCGTCGAGAAGGTAAACAATCCATTGTCAAACTTGTATTCTTGATTGTTATTTTGGAATTATGGAATTAGTTCTATTAAGGACATAGATCAAAGTAAATCTGATGCTTTTGAATTTACAAAGATATATAATATCATAACATAATTGGGTTGTAGATTTAGGATTTATGTTTAAATTTCTCTTTATTTTTTATTTTATCCAAAATAGAACTCAAACCAATTTGCATGTTTGCATAATCATAAACAATATGTTTCGATCCCTCCTCAGTCCTCACAAGAAAATAAGAAACAATGTTTCATTTTGATTTAGTATTAAACTTAATATTAAAATATTTATAGCTATAAAGGTATTTCGGTCCTTTTTAAAAAAAAAATATCAAAAAAAGACCAAAATACCGTTATATTTTCATATTTAATTTTATTAAAAAATGTAATATATGCTATATTTATTGAATTTTACTATTTCCTTCAATATATCTTTATCACAAAAAACTAACATTAAATAATAAAAATTAAATAACAATATAAAAAGTAAGCACCATGAAAATATTTTTAGCAGCTAGTTTTAGTGTCCCATTACTTTTGAAATATCTTTTAAATTTTTTGAAGATCTCTTTATTTTCTATATTGACTGATGTGATAATTATATGTTAACTTATTAGTAGGTAATATGTAAATAAATGTTAATTGTGTCATTATGTGTATAATGTGTAAATTGAATGTAATTTATTATTTTAAATTTTATGTTCGAACATATAATCAATATAAGAACTAATACATTGTTAACATAATAGTAGGTTAATTTATTATTAACAATATGTTTGTTATTTGTTACTTATTATACGAATTATGTTCAAAGAATGTATTAAACTTACGCCTTATTATGTTAATTAAAAAAAAAATAACTACCATGGAGATTTTTAAAAATAATAAAAATATTGAGAGAGGTTTTGTAAAATTAAATTTGAAGAATAGTTAATTTTGACCAGTATGGAGGGTAGTGAAAATTAAATCAAACTTAGAGGATTTGATTTGAAGTATCCAAAAATTAAGGTTTATTGTTATAGCACCCCGGATTCAACGCATTCCAAAACGTCAAATGCAACAAGGAGGAATCACGTGGTAAAACGTTGGTTTAACAAAAAGCGCGGGTAGATAATTCGAGGAGCGGCCAATTTTTCCGACAACATCCAATATATATACCTTCCGCCTTTAGATCTAATTACATGTGTTTATACCTTTAAACTTGACATTTATATTTTTCACTTCATATTTGTACTATTTTACAATGAAAGAGATAAAATAATACAACATTTTATACATAGAATAAAACAAATTATAAATATTTAAGTAATTATTTTTTGTACATTTCACATTTATATTTATACATTTTTACAATAGAAAATTATATAAAAAACAATTGATTTTTTTCATAGTATAGAAAAAATTACAAACTTTAGTAAAAATATATTTCTTTTTATATATTTTGCTTTGTATGTTATATATTTTTAAACTGCAAAAGATATAAAATAACAACAAATCTTTTTCATAAATATAACAAAAAATAATAGCAAAAATATATTTTTGTAAAACTGAAAAAGTTACAAATTATAGCAAAAATGAATAAATAGCAAAAACTCTTTAATCCCAACATATGGAAAAAGTATAATTAATAATAATAATATATAAATATACAACACATCTGTAATTCATAATATATCAAAGTATAGTAAAAATGTATAAATAACAACAAATTTTTAAGTCCAAATATTGAAAAATGTATAAATCAGACTAAAAAATATAAAAAAAAATGTATAGTAAGAATATATAAATAATAGTAAAAGGGGTATAGTAAAAATGTATTAATAACAACATATCTTTGATCCATCGAATAGAAAAAGAACAAAACAAAAATAGATGAAATAATAATAATAATGATATAAATAACATCATATATTTTATCTATATAGTGTAGAAAATGTATAAAATAATATAAAAAATGTACAAAAGAGAATAGGCCTAGCGTGAGGCAAAAAAGTAACTCCGGAGTGTAAATCTCCGGACAACGATCCTGAGTGCAATTTCCAAGCGGGACACGTGCGGCTATCTTTCTCTCATCATGAAGAGAAAAGCAAAGCTACTCGCAATGGTGAGAAAAATGGCAGAGTGGCGGAGAAAAAGCGAACTTGCTAGCAACGAAACCTCACGAAGCGAAAAATGGCGATGCTGGCGAAACCCTAAGAGATGCAGTTGAAGAAAAACTCATGGCAGCTTTTTATGATCTAGCCGTGAAGGAAAAGAGGCCTAATCTAGGGTTTGTTCTATTAAAATTAATGTTTTTAATATATTAATTAATAATATTATGTATAATTTAAGGGCAGGATAATTATGTTCAATGTGTATGTAAAATAGAAGTTTCTAGAATAGGTGTCTAAAAGGGATGTATATTAAATAAATAGGTGTCTATTAGATAGAATAGAAATATCTAGATAAATCAAGAGTTGTATTGAGAAGGTGCGTGTGATCTATCAATGCAACACATCTCATATGTTTTTAGAGAGAGAAAATCCCCATAAAAAAATAGAGAAAATATTCAAAAAAAATAGAGAGAAAATATTCAGAAAAATAAAGAAAAAAATAATGAAGAAAAAAAGAAAAAAAAAAGAGTGTCGTTGCCTCTCTCTCCGTGTCCACTGTATCTATCTATTCTTTTGTGTGTGTGAACCCTTTGGGAATTTGTATCACTTTGACATAAAAAAATTACGGAAAAGAATTGTGCAAGAGCCTCTGTGCGTGAGATTTCCTCTCCATTCATTTCTTTAGTAATTTTTGTTATCCATCCCCCAAATTTGTCCCAACAAATCTCTCCAATATTTTCCAATTCCAAAATCAATCCAATAAACCCCAAAATCCCAACATGTTCGCCGTTTCGTCTGACAGAGCTGTTATCTGCCGAGATCTAGATAAGTATATGCGATTTGATCCATCTTTTTCCTTTAAAAGTTCAATTTTCGTTTCACTGGTGTGTTTTCGATATCGATTTTGATAGAGATGAACTTTCGAAGAGTATGTCTTTTGTCTTTGTTTTGATTATTTTCTTCTATTATGTTCGGGTGTGTTTGTTTGTTTAATAAAAGCTGGTCATTTTTTCCAATTTTTTCAACCGCATTAGTTAACACTAAGTAATGATTTTAACTTAATTAAACCAACTGGTTTTAAAAATTAGTTGGTACCGAGTTTTTAAAATCAGTTTTTGATTAATTTTGAAATATTTTGAAAAATCGAATTTTTTTCCATGCAGGGTCAGATGCAGAAATGCTCCTTATATTTTCTCCTGTTTTAAATATTCAAGAATTGAAATGTATGAGACCCACTACTCTAGTGATTATTTACGTGATTTCATTGAATAAAAAAACATGTTAATTAGCCTAGACTTTACTTGACACGTTCTAGTTGACTCATTAATAGTACTTTAGAACAATTTCTTCAATTCCAAGTTAACATCTATAATCCAGGTGCTTAATAGAAGAAATCCCTGTAACGATAACAGTGTTTTAGTAGTTACCACTGGCAAATTAACTTCTCCATTGCATGTGTTTGCGAGAAGTAAATCTATTTTACAAGCAACGGTACCAACACGAAGCTAACTTACAGGATCTCATATTAATTTCAAAAATTAATTAGAGTTAGATTTTCAAGTAATGTACTGCTCTTAAATACTTGTTAATTATACTCTGTTCGGTCTAAAACTCATGTAACAAACAATGTCATTTCGGTTTCGCAAGAATGAATGCTCGTACCAAATAATAAAGTTACATGTATTGGGTTGTCTCGTTAGCTTTCTCGTCTGCCATGGTACCATTGGTCTCAGTCGATTCATCATGAAAGAATCACGACGTGTTATTCCTGTCGTTAACAAGAATGACGTTGAGCGAATCCTGCATGAGATCCGCTCAGACGAGGATAATAATTCTCAACCATCTTATGCCACTAACCACACCCTCGGCCTCGGGCCTAAGATATCAAGTTGGGACAAAGAACGGCGAGACTGGCTGAGCTTAAACCCCGGCTTTGTTTCGCAAAGTCGTCAAATCCTTCTAGTTACCGGATCCACGCCGTATCCCTGCGACAACCCTATCGGCGACCACTACATGGTGAAAGCAACCAAAAATAAGATCGACTATTGCCGGCTCCATAACATAGAGATGGTGTACAACATGGCACAACTGGACACCGAGTTTACGGGTTACTGGACAAAACTGCCTCTAATTCGACACTTGATGATTGCCCATCCAGAATTCGAGTGGATATGGTGGATGGACAGTGATGCCTTCTTCACCGACATGGAATTCGATATACCGATGGCTCGTTACAGCAACCACAGTTTAGTTATACATGGGTACGAGGATCTCCTTTTCAAGGAGAAGTCGTGGATCGCAATCAACACGGGAAGTTTCCTCCTGCGTAACTGCCAATGGTCCCTTGACTTGCTCGACGAGTGGGCGCAGATGGGCCCAAAAGGCTCCGTTCGCGATGAAGCTGGGAAATTCCTCACCGCAAACCTAAAAGGACGTCCGGCTTTCGAGGCTGACGATCAATCCGCGCTAGTCTACATTCTTATTTCGCAAAGAAAGAAATGGACGGACAATGTGTTCATTGAGAATAGTTATTGTTTACATGGATTTTGGGAAGGTTTGGTTGATCGATATGAAGACATGATGGAGCGGAGTCACCCGGGTTTCGGAGATGACAGGTGGCCTTTCGTCACGCATTTTGTAGGGTGTAAGCCGTGTGGTAGCTATGCGGGTTATTCCGTCGATAAGTGTTTTAAAAGCATGGAAAGGGCTTTCAATTTTGCAGATAATCAAGTGCTCAAAATCTACGGTTTTCTCATGATTCATTAAGCAGCTCTAGGGTTTGGAGGAGGATGAACGAGACCTCATCATTAACCAATTGATTTTAAAAGTGTTTTTATTTTTCATTTTACCAAATAAAAAATTAGAAGATGTTTGAAAAATAGAGGCTATAACTGTTCTGTTATATAGGAAAAATAAAAGCCAAATAATACATGAGTTTCTAGTATGAATTTATGTGAGTATTTTTCGTGGATCTTTCTTTCTTTTCTTTCATTTTCTTTTTCTTTTTTGAGATCAAGCATTTCAAAATTTTAATACATGTACTAGGTCGAAGATTATTTGAGGATGGGTGTAAATTATACTTTTTCAAATTTCAAATTATATTCATCCATCTAATATTTGTTTTCTAAGTATTCTTTTGATAAATAAAAAAAGTGCCAAATCAATAGTACAATAAATATTTTCATGTCCTTAAGATCATCGTTTAATTAAATATTTTCACACAGTGGCTTCATTCATTAACCGAATTCACACATCTTTATGGAATTCATTAACCGAATTCCATATTTCCATGCAGATTAGGCCATGATTATGTATTTCTCCATACAAAAATCACCATTGATTGAGCTGATTTCATTTGAAGGCGAGTCACGCTTCAGATTATCGCTACTTCTCCATTATTTTGCAGCAATGGCTAATCCAGATCAAAACACTATATTTACAACTTACTTGTGCCCTTCACAGAGAGGCTCATTTTCATAACCTTGGCCTTCTCCCTCAACACAAACTTTTGAATCTTCCCCGTAGAAGTCTTCGGCAACTCCTCAAAAACCACCTTGCGAGGCGCCATATAGTGCGACAGTCTATCCCTACAATACTCGATTATTTCCTTCTCACTTGCACGAGCACCGTCTTTCAAATTAATAAACGCACAAGGCGTCTCGCCCCAAAATTCATCTGGTTGCCCTACAACCGCCACCTCGAGAACCGCCGGGTGCCCATAAATAATTGTTTCCACCTCAATCGTACTTATATTCTCCCCTCCCGATATGATTATATCCTTCGATCTATCTTTTAATTGTACGTAACCGTTTTGGTGTTTCACTCCTAAATCACCGGATCGTAACCACCCATCTCTCATCGCCTCTTTGGTCGCATCAAGATCCTTGTAATAACCACTCATTATCGTGTTTCCCCTAAACATGACCTCTCCCATGGTACGGCCATCAGCCGGTACGCTTTCCATGGTGATGGGATCCTTGATATCTATCTCCTCCAAACAAATATTGTTCAAACCTTGAAGAACTTTTAACTTTGCACGTTGTTCATGTGGCAACGAGTCCCATTCTGGTTTCCATACGCAAGTGGTAGCGGGACCGAAGGTCTCGGTTAGACCATAAAGATGGTTTACGCTAAACCCTAATTCTTCCATTTCTGATAAGACACGAGGAGGGGGCGGAGCACCGCCAGTAAGAAATACCACTTTACCGGGAAGTAATTTCCGTTCTGTAATTGGTGCATTTATTACTATGTTTAATACCGTGGGGGCACCGGCTAAATGGGTTACCTTATGAAGAGCAATATTGTCAAAAATTGCTTTGGCCGTGACATTTCTCATGAAAACATTAATTCCGCCTTGAGCCGCAACGCCCCAAGTGAGACACCAACCATTGCAATGAAACATAGGCACGGTCCAAAGAAACACCGGCATGGTTATAATATCATGTGCTAGGAGCGTAGAAATGGAATTTAAATATGCACCGCGATGGCTATAGATCACGCCTTTCGGTCTGGACGTGGTGCCCGATGTATAATTTAACGAAATTGGGTCGGTTTCATCCAGAGGCCATCGTATTTCAAACCCATCTGGAGCCCTTGATAAAACTGCCTCGTAATTCATGATGTTTGAATTCATATATTCTGAATCGGAGATTGTGATGAGAAGAGGGGTTTTGCTTCCCGGTTTTGATTTGGAGAGAAGTTTCAGTGCGGTTTGGGCAGTTTCGATGAAATAGGACTCGACGAAGAGTACTTTAGCTTCGGAGTGGTTTAGCAGGGTAGAAAGCATGGTTGCATCATGACGCGTGTTGAGTGTGCAAAGAACCGCACCGGTCATTGGGACACTGAAATGTAGTTCGTATATAGCCGGTACATTAGCCGAGAGAACTGCCACCTATTTTTGTTATTGTGAAGAAAAAAATCAGATGAAACATGAAACTAATTGTTAATTACTTCAATAATTAACCATTAATTAGGAAATAGAGAGTGTTGAGGGGGAAATGAGGGAGTACTGTATATGGCCTCTAATCATTAAGCCATTGAGAATTATTCAAAACTGTAAAAATTAAGAAAAATAGAAGCAACGTACGATATCATCACGAGAAATACCGAGACAGGAAAGAGCAGAGGCCATTTTTACGCACCGATTACGAGTCTCACGCCACGTGTAGCTCTTTGCGCCGTAGATCATGGCCGTGCGGTCTGCGTATACCGAGGCGGCTCGCTCGAGAAAGGTGAGTGGAGATAGAGGTATGTAGTTGGCCTCGCAACGCACGGATCCCTCCATATCTGGGTTTCTCCTTTTTCTTCGAAGCCCTTCCGTGAGAGGAAAAATATTGGTTTCGACTTTCGATACAGCAAGAATTAAAATACAAAAAAGCTACTCTTATCACTACTCTTCTTTTTCTGTGTTTTATATCCATTTGAAAGCGAAAGTGGCATGTTTTCATTGGGGGATGTGATAGGATCCTTGATTTTTGGATCTTCCTTATAAAATATTTGACATACCAAGTTGTCACCATTTAATAATTTGAGCTAGTTGATTATGGATCTATCGAATAATTAATATGTACAATGAAATTTTAGATCAAATCAAGCAATTTTAGTGAATGTAGTATGCCAATTGATTGTGCTGGGGAATAGACTGAACTTCTCTAATGAAATAAGAGACAAATGCTTGGAATGAGATAAAACTAATTGGTATTACACTTTGATATCTAATCTGAATATCACATAAATATGAAAGATTGCCAGAGAATTGTATTAGAGTACTTATATGTAAACTAATAATATAGAAATGTCGTTGTATTGACAATGGCAATTGCACAACCACAACATGTTTCTTGCAAGACCCCGCGCAATTGCTTATAGTACGTAAGTACAGTGAATAAGTGTTCACGGTTTGTAACAAAAAATTTCGGCATCCATAGAGCATGGGTTTTGCCTAGATAATTACAGACCCATTCATTATCAAGCATTTGAGGGAAATTATTACAAAAGATTGCAACAGATTAAACAAAATGCAAAAAACATGTTGACCATAAAAAAAGGGAAAACATACTTTGATGTTCATTTCTTGAAGAATCGTCAGGTTCTATAACAGTTCGTTTGCGTTTGAGCGTGTCCATCTTTTTTTTCTATTTGTTGCAAAATTTTCTGTAACTTATTTGAAGTAGTCAGATGGAAACTTGCCCTCGTTGCATGCTCAATCCAGGACCGAAAAATTTCTATTTGTTGCAAAAAATATACCTTGGAAATTACCAGTATGTCCTTGTGGAGCAGGAGTGGCTAACACGTCTGCAACCAAATCCAGGACCGAAATTACCGCCACGTGATGGTCTATAATTGAAGCCTTCTCGACTGCCAACAGACTGGCCAGCAAACGAAACTTGAAGCGGGCCCGCATCAGGTCTACCATTCATCCCTTGTTGCGCTGCGCACATGAGTGGTATAAATCCCTGATTATTAAATGAAAAAATTAGTATATGGGCTAAATGATAATAATAATAATAATAATTGTAGGAAATTTGACCATTTCCACAATTGCAAACGTATGGCGCTCGACAATTATAATAGCGTCGATTATAATGTGTCAAATATATTATCTCTTTAAAAGAAGTAGAAGAAAGAAGCCAAAAAGTAAATTAAAAAAGAATATGAATTAATAAAAACAAAAGAAAATTAATACATTGAAGCATCCGTATGTAGTTCCCGCAGAACAGTTTGTCCATGGGGATTGAATGTGATGACGCAGAGTCAAGTCGTCTGAAAAAATAATAAGACAAATTTTAGGGACTTGTAAGCATTAACGCATAATTTACAAAACTCGACCACCTCATTTCTGAAGTTTTTGAAATTTGCAAGTCGAGAAAAACCATGTCACCGTGTTGACATGTCAGCACAAAGTTGTCATGATTTGGCAACTTCCCACTGGATAATTGCGATTGAGAAGAAGCAACTGTGAAGAAAACAATTTAAATCAGAAATCTTTGAGTTGGACAATTTGTATAGTCTGTTTTTCGCTTAGAGCATCATGAAAAGTTAGAAAAGGACTTAGAAAGTGGCAAAATTGAACAAATCAGGAAAGAATGGAATGGAAATTAAAGAAATTGTATCGCCCAACCAAATACATGCGCAAAGAGTATCAAAAATCCGGTAAGAGAAGATGCAAAGGACAAATTAGGTCAAAGCAAACAAAGTTTGATATCTTGAACGTCAAGAAAGTTACCAGTAAGAAAAGAATAGTAGGCGTTGTTTGTTTTTGTTCGCCGGCTAGCGCAGTCAAGCTTTGAGACGCGAAGTTAAGGTCTGACGGCTCCGGCATAAGCGGCCGCTCTGCCCTGTACAGAAGAGAGGATGGGAAGGAATAGGTTGAATGAAATTGGTCCCCAGAGTCCCCAGGAATTGATGGATCCGGTCCACTGTGAACCACAGTTAATGGATGACGTGGCGGAAACACAAAATCCGGGTTAACGGAAAACCGAAAAACAGAAACACGACTTAAAGGTCAACTGGGAAACAAAATCCCGATTTAAACGGAAAGCCGGAATCCCAAACCCCGATTTATCGGAAAACCACAATCCCAAAGTCGGATTTAACGGAAAACCGGTTATCCGGAACCACGATTTGACGGAATAACGGAAATGCGATTTCGAATTAAAGGAAAACCGGAAATACGAACCTTGAATTAACTGAAAACCCGAAATACGAATCCCGAATTACCAAAACCAGAAAGACGAATCCCAAATTAACAGAAAACCGAAAATATAAATCCTGAATTAACCGAATTAACTGAAAACCGGAATACTGAAACCCGATTTAACGGAAACCGAAATCCCGACCCTCATTTAACGGAAACCAGAACTCCGAAATTCGATTGAACGGAAAACCGGAATCCAGAACCCGATTTAACAAAACCGGAATTTTGTAACCCCGATTTAACCATAATCCGAATCCCGAATTAAAAGAAAATTGAATCCGGAATTAATGGAAAACCCGAATACGAAAACCCTATTTAACTGTAAAACGGAATCTGGAACCACGATTTAACCGAAAATCGGAAATCCAAATGCTGCATTAACGAAAACCGAAAATTTGAATCCATAATTAACGGAAACCGGAGTCTCTAAACCCGATTTAACGGAAAACCGCAATACCCACCAGGATTTAACGACATTCGGAAATTCGAATCCTTAATTAACGGAAAACCTGCAATACGAATCACGACTTAACTGAAAACCAGAATCCCAAATTACGATTTAACGGAAAACCAGAATCCCCAACCAGGATTTAACGAAAAACTGGAATCCCCAACCAGGATTTAACAAAAAACTGGAATCTCCTACCCGGATTTAACAGAAAGAGAAACCTCGAAAACCGTTTTAACGGAAAACCAGATACCCGGAACCCGAATTAACTTAAAACCGGAATCTCGTTAAACCGGCATCCCAGATTCCGTATTAACTGAAAATCAAAAAAGGAATTCCGGATTAACGAAATCCCGAGAACCTTCTTCTTTGTTGAATTATTCTTAATTATTATTTTGTTCTTCGTGAACTTGTGATCCAGATGGAGAACTCCGTTGTGCTGAGAGAGTGGTTTGATCGAGTCGACTCCGACCACACCGGGAACGTAACCGCTCCTCAGCTCCAGGTCTCCGATCTACCTCACTGCTTCGTTTTTCTCTTTCTTATTCTCCTTAATTTGCTTCTTCACTGTTTTTGATTACTCATTGAATTTCATGATTATTGGGTTTTTCCATTGGAGATGGAGTACAGAGAGCTTTGGCTGTGGGAAACCTCAATTTCTCCCTTTCTGTTGTTGAGCAAATTATAAGGTTCTCTCTCTTTCACAGATTTTTTATTTTTCTTTTTACCCATCGTTTCTTCAAGTTTTTTTTTTTGTCTATATGATTTATTTGTGTGAATTTATTTCTTTGTAGGATGTATGACTTTGATAGTAATGGCACAATGAGATTTGAAGATACCCATTATCTCAATCGCCATATACTTGTTCATTGTGAAGTAATTTTGATTAATCGTTGTTAGCTTTCAATTGGCCTCGTAAATTAAAATTTCAGCTCAATTTCCATCAGTGGAAATGTATTTGTTCATGTTCAGAGCCTAATTGTATCTTTCTATCTTTTTCTTTATAGAATTTCTCGCTTTGAACAAGTTCCTTCTCAAGGTTTGTCGCAAATTTATTAATCTAGTTTATTATTTGGCTTTTTTCAATTAATTATATTTTGATTTTTCAGGTTCAAAATGTATTCTCCACTCTGGAAAGGTTCTAATTATTTCGTAAATCCCCCTCTAATTAGTAATTATTAATTGAAAGGTTGCTAATATGATGATAATTTATGAATTTAGGGGTCGAGGATTTCTTCCTCCTGATGATGTTTTTCAGGTATTAATTTCTCTTGTTTTTAGAATCTTCAATGGCATTTAAATTTCTTAATTATCCATTGTGACTGTATATTTTATTTTAATTTTTATTATAATTGTTGATTAGGCACTAGTAAAGATCGGTTACTCCCTTGATTTGCCTGCCTTTTATACTCTTTGTGAGGTACATTATTCTTAAATTATTAATTTAAATGAAAATAACAAAACTATTATTTCTACAGATATAACAAATGAATAAAAAATTATAATTTAATTTGTCGCGTTGTTGTTTGGTAGAGTTTTGACAAGAACAAAATGGGGACGGTTCGTTTAGATGAATTCATTTCGCTTTGTATATTCGTGCAATCAGCTCGGTATATATTCACATTCTTTATTTTATATTAAATAACAAAACATAAATGCTTTATTCAACAGTTATTTATTATTTATTTATTTTGTAGAAATTTGTTCAATTCTTTCGACACGAACAAACAAGGAAGAGTCACGCTAGATTTCAACCAGTTCATATACTGCAGTAAGTTATCCTTTTCTTGGATATTTTAATTTAGTTTTATTTTGATACACAACTCAAATTCGATGAGAAAATAATCATTTATTTTTTCTTTTATTTCTTTGCAGCTGCTAATTGCAGGATATAACATGCACCTTTGATTCAAGTGTTTTATTTATTTACGTGATATTTTCTATGATGCCACCATGTGTCTGTTTAATTTAATCATTGCATGTTTTGTCCCAAATTATTAATATTGTAAATAATAAATATGTTTGTTCAAAATACGAAAAACAAATCTCATGAAAATAAATGTTCTCAACTCTAGTTACTAAAATCTCGAATTTATCCGCAAATTAAACCATACAAATAGTTTATTATTACAAAAACAAGACCACGTTTTCATTCACATCCCAAGTTGAGTGAGGAGCTTGCGCCACCTAGGCGTCTCTTCGGCGAATATATAAGTAAGTTTCGAAACCAACACTCCACTCCCACCAATCTACACATAAAATTATTTTTCATTAAAAAATATGTATCAAATCATGAAACTAAAATTAATTTAATTTACTTACAGATCTGAGTTGCTGGATCGATTTATAAAGAGATTTTTGCGGCACGACAATATTAATCGCATAATAATCCACAATCACTTTTCCACCGCTCAAACAAAACACAGGACTCACACTCTCACAGTACGCCCCTATTTACAAATAAGGGTATTTATGATATATCCTGTTTTATAGGGGCATATTTGATATTTTGAGAATTTAAAATATACCTGTAAGCCATATAAGGAGGTTTGAGTGAGAACTCTCTCAGCGACCTCTTCCGCAGAATTTCCCCTCATATTTGCCGTAACCTACAAAAATAAAAAAAATATTAAATCGAGCAACTTGCACAGAAAATGATGAAATTTAGTTACGAACCATGATTGGCCAGTTGCATTAAGATGAGCTTCGAGTAGGTACATATCCATCCGCAGAATTACTAAAGAAAATGTCATTCTTGCGAATAAAATAATCATTAGTACCAATAACTAATTCATATCCATCCGCAATAAGTCTCGAAACAGAAATAAAATAAGTCCATTTGGCAAAGTTAAATCATACGTCCCTTCGGCTAATGCTGCTACTCGAGCTCCATTCCCGATGCGTAAATCAACTTCGCCACGAATCAACGATCTTCTACTTCTTAAGTCCTGCATATTATTACAAATATGAGTCCCGCATCCAGTGTCCAACACCCATGATGATGAAGTAAAGAATAAGATTCGATAACGAAAATACCTGATGCCGGTGTGTCCAAGGAAGCGGTCTTTTGCTTGCTCTCCCTCAGGAAGATCTCGCGATCACGCTTCCAATGCCCCTCCTTGAGGCAGTGTGATGAGCGGGTTTTTGGCGTGTAAAATTATCGTTGTATTCGAAAACCCGATTCAATCAACAAGTGTGAAAATATATGTGTATAGTGGAAAATATGAAAGTTCGTTCCACGAGGAGTATATGCGTCGAATAATGAACCAAAACTAGATGAGAAATAACGAAGAAAATTCACAGAAAATAGTCCGTTACAACGGAAGTGAGTCCGTTACAACGGACTTGAGTGAAAATTCTGTCGCTAAAAGTGAGATGAACGTCCGTTACAACGGATGAAACTCCGTTATAACGCACTATACTTGTCCGTTATAACGAACAGTGGTTGCGTTGCAACGGATTGGTTAATCCGTTACAACGGACCCTTATGTACGTTATAACGCACTTGTATTGAGCCTCTTGCGTGAAAATCCTCACTAGTCCGTTACAACGGACATGTATGTGCGTTACAACGGAAGTATAACCAACTGAATATTAAAGGACCAACCGTCCAGTCCGTTGTAACGCAATTTGTGTCCGTTATAACGGAAGTAGTTCTGGAATTAAGTTTGAGATTTGAATTGGGAGCAGTTTGATGGTTTGTTTTGGATTCGAATTTAGAAGTAATTAAACTAAGTAACAAGCACTAAAATCACACAAACAACAAAGAAGATTTAGAGCAAAGAGAAAGATTCATTAAACCACGAATTCTTTACACAAATCCAATTCAATTTAATACTACAAGAATTTCAAGAAAAGGAAAGAAAACACCTAGAGAGATGAAGTGAGCTCCGAGTCTCGTCTTGGATGCCTTCTCCGTTGTTTTGAGATGCTAGTGAGCTAGTCGCCTCGCACAACGTTTTCCTTTCGTACCAATCCACTCGCCAATCGAAGTAAGCTCCGTACCGGTTGAGTGAACTCGAGATTTGCAAGAAGTCCAATTGGAAGAAAGCTCCCGAGTGGAATAGAGTAAGCTCGACTCCTTGCTTGCGCGGATTCGGATGAAGAAAGCTCCACCTCAATCCTCGCAACTCGATCTTCGTCGAAGTGTAGACCAATTCACCGAATGAAGTGAGCTTCTATTCGGTGATCGATCTTAGAGAATTTATCGTTCGTTCTTGGTAATTCTTGCGTGATCTTGAAAGATTCTTGGACTTGCTAAAAGAGAGAGAGAGAGAGAGAGAGTGAGAGAGAGGGAGAAAGTGCTCCGAAGAGCGGGGGAGGGGGTGCTCAACTCGTGGCCCTTTCGGTCTTATTTATAGCACTCACGGAGTCTTCTTATTGGTCACGAGTTGGTGGAGAGGATTGGGGGTAATGAAGTAATTTCCACCAAAGGTAGGTGGGAAGGATAAGGGCTAAGGATTGAGTGGTTTTCGTGTGGACTCTTGTGTAAGTTTCTATCATGATGATTGTTTGCCTCCCGTCTCATTCATGTACCGAATATATCGGTATAATATATCGTTTTTATTCCTCTTGACGTGTTGGAGACAACTACACTTTCCAAATTCCCAGAAATTCCTTCTAAAACCTGTAATTAAGCAATAAAACACACTTAGTGAAGAAATATTCTTGTTATCTCAAATATGAACAATTGTATATATAAAGTTGTGATTCAAAAGGGCTAAAATCCCCAAATTAGATATCAAAAAGGTGCTTCATTTTCCTCTTATCACAGTGGAAACACTTCTTGTCATCCTTAGCTTTCTTGCCCACAGGCTTAGGCGCAACCTTGTTGCCCTTTGCCTTCCTCTTCTTGTTTTTGTTCTCATTGCTTGGACTCTTCCCTTCAACCACCAATACTTCCGAAGTCCTAGACTTCATGTACCGCGGTTTCATGTCACCTTCGAATGTTCTGAGCATTCCGATAAGCTGGGGAATGGTCCTTTTCATGTCTGACATGTGGAAATGCGAAATGAACGAATCGAAACTCGGTGGCAGTGACAACATGATCAAATCAGTTTGTAACTCCACCTCGAATTTCATGCCAAGCCTCTCAAGATGATCGAAATATCCTTTCATCTTGAGAAGGTGCGAGCTAACAGGCGTACCATCTTGCATCTTGCATTGCGTCGCATTGCCAAGAGCTTGATACTTCTCCACCCTTGCTTGAACCTGAAACATTTCCCTGAGTTGTTTCATAATCTCGTATGCATCCTGTTTCTCAAACTGGATTTGATATTCAGGAGTCATAGTAGCCAACATGAGGCATGTGACATCATTCGAATCGTCCAAGATGGTCGTATGTTCGAATACATCATCCTCAGTTGCTTTATCCTCTGGCACAGGAGGGAGAGGCGTCTCCAAGACATGTGCCTTTCCTTCCTGTTTCAGAACGAATCCCAGATTCCTCTGCCAGTCGAGAAAGTTCTTTCCGTTCATTCGTTCCTTTTCCAAAATGGAACGCAAACTAAAGCGGTTGTTACTTGGTAAAGCCATAAATTCTACAATTTTGAAAAACAATGTAATTAATAACGTGGTCTTTCATATATTAAAATTCATTTTAAATAACTTGAAATACCCATTATTTTATCATTTCAAATAGCTCCCACTATTGAAACGGAGATTTGATACCTGAAATCTCGTAATGGACAAGATCCCTATTTAGCGTATCTCTAAGGTGACGAAGGCCAACCACTTAGAAAATACGTTACGTTGGGTAGGACAATGTCCAATCATTTCCAAGACGATTCTTGCTTTGTTCGTGAGGACCGGTATTGAGTCCAACTCAAAACCAGTGTGTGTGTGTACCTCACTCCTTGCCCCAAATCCTAGCCTAGCTAGCGAATTGGTCAAGTCCAAACCACAAGTGGAGTATCATTCAATTAGCGAATTGACATGCCAGACGAAGGCCATGCAACACGTCAATTCCTAATCAATGCATGCCTTCCATTCTACGTACGTGTAAATCTGTGCCAGACGAAGGCCATGCAACACAAATAAACAAATACTAGTCTTGAAGGTTCCACTTAGGGAGGCAAATAACTTGATAATTACGTGGGAGAATTTTTCTTTTAACAAAATCATTTATTGTATTTATTCACAAAAACAAATAAAATATTTCGGTATAGCATATTGGCCTTTTAGTTTTATGAGCAATCATAAAACCCTAAATTCCCAACCCTAAAACCCAAGATAATCCCTTGCTTTTCTTGAAGATCCAATCTTCGTGTCGTGTCGTCTTGCCTTGAAGGTCCCTCTTCAAAACTAAACCTATTTTATTTTATTACAACTTTGGAAGACTCACCGGTCCCCACATAATTAAATAAAATACAATTTGGAAAGCTCACCGGCCCCCACACAACACACATACAAGCATTCACAGACAATCATCCCCGTTTTAGGCTATATGCTATACCGAATCGAATTTATAAATTGGAAATTCTAAATTATTGGGCATTTTTGACAGAAAAATTGTCCAGAATTTTGTTCATTCGAACGCAACGCCAAGTTCGTTCGAACGCACAACAGAAAAAATTTCACCTCAAGTTCGTTCGAACGCAACTCCAAGTTCGTTCGAACTAACCCTAGGTTTCGTTCAGTCTGTTCGAACGAACCCTAGGTTCGTTCAGTCCGTTCGAACGAACCGAACGAACGTTAATCTGTCAATTTTTTGAAAACCTGATTTCTTTGTCGTTTAGTTCCGAAAATCCAATTTTCAACAGATCCAATCTGTTTAACGCTTTAATAACATCAAATATCCAATAATTGATTTATTAAAGGTCTTCCTATCATATGTATTTGCTCAATTTTGTGTAATTTTGCAATTTAGACCAAAAAATCTAAAATTTCCTAAATTCGAATTAAAACATCGATTTTCGATGGTTTTAACGAACGATTGCTCTGATACCACTATAGGGTTACGCACGCTTCTATCAAAGTGTGCAGCGGAAGTTTGTTACGCATGCATAACCTAATTCTACCGGGATCACGCCCGAAAACCACCGAAAAAGAAAGAGTTGGAGAAAATTACCTCGTACAAGTTAGTACATGTTGACTTCTTCTCCAAATTGGTGAACCTTCTCCAAGGAGTGCTCGAGCAATCCCTCTACTCGTGTCCACCTCGATTTCGTCCGATCGGAATCGCCAACGTCGTTCTAGTCGCCGTCACGATCGATTATCTCAAGATCTTTGTTCAAATCTCCCTCTCAATCTCTCTAGATCTAATCTAAAATTATGTGGAAGAAGGAGAGAGAAACGGCGGCTCAAAACCCTAAAACTCGAAATTAGCTTAGGTTAAAACGAAATCAGAATTCTATATATATAAGAATTAAGTCAGTTCGAACGCACCTAAATGGTTCGTTCGAACGAACCTAACCCAAATCTGACTGTCACGAATAAGTCTGTTCGAACGCACTCATATAGTTCGTTCGAACGAACCTAATTCTGACTGCAGAATTGCCTATTTATATAAATTCTTCCAAGTTAATTCTTAAGCCATATTTTCTTTCATAGATAACTAACCATTTTGTGTAAATTAATTTAATATTTTCTAATTTAATATTTTGTTATGTAGGTCAATATGTGAAGGAAATACAGTTTTGGATCAACGGTAAAATGGTACACATAAGGATAAACGAACGCACGCGTTCGTGGACATAAATAATGTGTATATTAGATGCACATATGTATATTGGATATACATAGTTAAATTGATAAGAAACGGTTTTATTAAGAAAACCAGAAAAAATCAGTTTAAACAATTTTAGAAAAACTGACATAACTTTGAGATAACGACTCCAATTTGAATCGTTCAAATTGGGTTGAATAGATAATAAGATTATCTACAACTTTCATGTAGAAATATATTTCATTTGAGCGATGTATTAGTGTCGTTTTAATGGAATACTGAAAGGGTGCGACAGTTTGACATACAGTTAGTAAAACCGTCATAACTTTCGCATCCGAACTCCAATTGGGCTGAACCAAATTGGGTTGGAAATATAATAAGATTATATACAACTTTCATGAAGGTTTTAAGTCGGTTGGAACGATTTAACAATTTCATTTCAACAGAATACTGAAAGGGTGTATGCAGTTTTATGTGTGAAAAGGTGTATAGTATATGTACATACATTTTGGCCCATCATTATCCTATGTACTATATATATGATGTTTCTCTCTCCTCCATTCAGTTAATTGAAGTCCAATCCAGATAATTCATTCTATCAAAAAGTTGAAATAGTGCGATGAGAAAGAGAGAAAGAGAAAAGGAGTTTTATCGGATTAGATAATCAAACGCGATCATGCAAGTTCGCCGGTGCATCGTCTAGGCAGGTGCATCCGCGACCGAGGTGCTACGACTCACGGTGGAAACGAGTAGAGGAGTTCGCACTTTGTGGCTCTTCGTTGTGATCAAACCAAAGAAGTAAACGAGTAATAGGCTGTGGAAGCGTGTGGGCATGGGACGCACGAAGACAACCGGAGACGTGTCCAAACAGTGGGAGATGTGTAGTATGGGACGCACGGGCTAGTCACCAACGTGACACCGGAGAAGAGAAGGATGCGAGCGATCAACCCGTCGTGCGTGATCAATTTCACGCTGGTAATCGTCTATCCTACTTTGCATCGTACTCTCGAAGTCGAGGCGTGATCTCGGGACAAGGGAACCGGACCGGGCCTTCTTATCCGCTGCGCGGGCCCGGGGTCGGATCGATTCCCAACAATATTATCTTTGTGATGCCGGTTATCCAAATGGAGAAGGATTTCTTGTACTATATAGATGTCAACGGTATCACTTGAATGATTGGAGAGATGGATTGCAACCATTAACGGCAAAAGAGTTTTTCAATTATAAGCATTCCTCGGCCCGCAACGTCATAGAACGATGCTTTCGTTTGCTTAAAGGAAGATGGGCAATTCTCAGGAGAAAATTATTTTATCATGTGAAAATTCAATGTAGAATTATTTCTGCATGTGCACTTTTACATGATCATATTAGAAGAGAGATGCTTGTTGATCCTATGGAAGAAGAATCTCAAGAAAATAATTTATCTCAGTCGGCGGATGAGATAGAGAATAATCGAATTAGACATATCGAAACAAGTGACGAGTGGACACATTGGAGAGATACTCTAGCCGAACAAATGTTTAATTAGTGGAGTAATTCAATGAATATTAATTAAACCAATTTAATTATTTCGTATTTTGACGAATTATTAATTTTATTATTGCAATGATATATTTTGATGTATTTTTTATTTTATTCTAGTATTTTTTATGACAACAATATAATATAAATATATTAATTTAATGAATATGTTATATTTATAAGCACAATATGATATGACATGCAATTCCTTTTTCATTGGAATAGAAAAAAATCACCAATTTTGATGGTAATCCTGCCCTAGGGAATGAAGTATTCCGTTACTTTATTACCTAACGTGCAAACCAAATATGGGAATGGAATCCATGATTAAGTATGCCAAGACATTCTGATTGTAAAGCTCCAACCAAACGCCCCCTTAACTTTATACACAAGTATAAATATCCCAAACACTCACCCTAATTTCAAAATAATGATTTATCAACAAAAAGAAGGCCACAAAAATCAAGGACAAGACTAGAGAAGCATGCCTTGTAAGTTTTAACTAACTACATAGGTTGTTATAATAATTTTGCAAGACAAAGACGACAACATAATTAAATGGGGTTTCTACGAGTGGAAGGTGATCTAGGGCTGATGCCCTGATGATGATGTGGTGGCACATGACGCGGAGATTCCACTTTAATGTTGGTGGGGTCTGCCTCTTTCTTACGCAACTCTTCTTCCAGGACGTTCTCCTCCTCCTTCAGCATTGCCATCTGCTTACGAATTATAAATTTATAGTTAATAGTATCCCACATTTGTTCCTTATCATAAATTAGTTACTTTCGCATTAAAAATTGGAGCTGTACCCGAATATCATTTTGCTTTTGTTGGTCCTGAAGTATTGTAATTGCTGGGCTCAGACTACACCAGTCACCACAGAAGAAATCAATTAAAAACTCAAATATAGGAGGATTTCAAAAGTACATGTAAGCATTACAAAAGTCTCGGATAAAGAATCATAACACTGACCAGTACTCCATCAATTTGCAAAGAGAAGCATGATAGGTCGACGTGTGATGAATATACGTCAGTGGGTGCATTTTCTCATCACTAGAAATTAGTTAAGAAAAGCAAATGAGTAAAAAAAGAGATCAAAGATGACATATAAGGACATTATTATCAGTACCGCAAGTTATGGTTGATGGCTTGGTTGTAAGCAGAGCGTTCCTCTTGATAAAGCATGTGCTGCAGTCTGGTAAAGGGGGCGAGAGGAGACTCCAAGTTGAGCACGTACTTGGTGGGAAGTACTTGAAATTCTATCTCCTTCCTCACATACTCTGCTCCACTATCAATTCAATTCAATTCAATTCAAATCAATTCAATTTATGTCCAAATTAGAACGATGAGTAATCAAATCAATTATTAATGCTTGACGATGAGTAAAGCATACCTGACATCCAAATTAGAACGGTGCAAGGCCTCCTGCATGCTCGGGGTCATCAGGTCCACGTCCATGTTATTGTTCTCTGTGGTCTCGGACACCATGGGTGTAGGCAAAGCCATTATGTTGTCTGCCCCCTCAATGATGGTCACAGGGGATGCCGATGCCGGCACATTCACATTCTGTTTCTCCCCATTATTCCCTGATTGAAATGCGATCACTTGTATCTTTCCCACCTACACATTATTATTATTATTATTATCATTATTATTTTTATTTTTCAATCAACCACAAATCCAGGCGTTCGCTACATTACAATTTACACGCACGACTCCAAATATTATGCTAATACTGTTTCAAGGTAAGAAGAGAAGCACATACCTTGAGAGCGTCTTCGTTGAAGCAAGAGAAGATGAGCCCAATGAAGCCTGGTTCCATAAGCTGGTACATAGCTTGCGTTCTCACATCTGACAAAAAGCAACAAAATCTATGATATTCTACAGTACACACGAAACTGAAATTAATTAAAGGTCCTTAGTGCGTACCGACATGGGAAGGGAGGACCGTGATGTGAGGATGAGAGTGGTACCAGCCAATGACTCTTGTGGTTTTGCCAATTGAGCGAGACATGATGTCAGCTTGTTCAGCAGCGGCAGTAAGCAGCTCAGGATTCGTCTCCACTCTGTCTTTGCGTCTGTCAGACCGCATTTGGGGCAACGCTCCCCATATCAGCGCCACTTTATTCCCTACATTCGAACTCTGATTCAACAGAGAAACCCTCAATTCAGAAATTAGTCCAAATTAACCACCAAATGAGATGAAATTGAAAGGGAATTAATATGAGATTTATTTACAGTGATGTCGCCGAGAAGGAGGCCCATGATCTCCTCAGACTCGGTGGTAAGCGAGTGCGCCACACATGTCAGCCACACCTCCTCAGTCATCTTCACCATAGTCAGCGCCATCCCCCACGAACCTTCCGCTTTAGCCTATACGGATCCTTGTCGGAGATAGAAAGAGAGCGCTCGCTAGAAGATAGGCGTCGGCTCTGCCTTCCTCTCAGCTCCGTCCTCTCCTTTCTTCTTTGTTCTTTGGAAAAAGTCTGTATGTTGCCCTCCTAGGCTTGTTATTTTTGGTTTGCCCCCTCAGTCCAATAATTCGTGCTCTCCAGATAAATGGCGGTTAAATATGCTGACGTAAAATTATTTTATACTTATTTTATGTTGACGTGGCAAGTATTCAAATTCAAAAATCTCTTTCTTTACCGACGGGCCGTCGGTAATCGTCGACCCGTCGGTAATATTGTATGAGCCGTCGATAAAAATGAAACAACGACGGGCCGTCGATAAAGGTGAAACAGCACCTATGCACATCTATTTGCTAGTTTCACTATCAGTGACGGGCCATCGGTAATAGTCCCACTATCAGCTACCGCCCGTCGCGAATAAAAAGCCAATTAATAAATTATCATCGGTAATATTTTAGAATATAGTCGTCGGTAAAGGTGAAACAACACCTATGCACATCTGTTTGCTAGTTTGCACTATCAGTGACGGGTCATCGGTAATAATCCCTAATTAATTGGAAAATCTTAAACCAGAATCCCGAATTAATGGTAAAACGGAACTTTGAATCCGGAATTATTGGGAACCGAGAAAAAGAATTCAAAATTAACGAATAAACCGGTAACGAGAATCTCGAATTAACTGGAAACCAGATAAACGAATTCCGGATTAATTGAATCCCTTGAACCTTCCCTCTTCGTTGAATTGTTTTGTTTCTTCGATAACTTGTGAGTTGTGATACAGATGGAGAACTCCGTTGTGCTGAGAGAGTGGTTTGATCGAGTCGACTCCGACCACACCGGCAACGTAACTGCTCCTCAGCTCCAGGTCTCCGATCTACCTCACTGCTTCGTTTTTCTCTTTCTTATTCTCCTTAATTTGTTTTCTTCACTGTTTGAATTTCATGATTGTTTGGTTTTCCATTGGAGATGGTGTACAGAGAGCTTTGGCTGTTGGAAACCTCAATTTCTCCCTTTCTGTTGTTGAACAAATGATAAGGTTCTATCTTTTCACTGATTTTCTTTTTCTCCATCGTTTTTCCAGTTTGATTTTGTTTGTCTATAAGATTTATTTTTTGGAATTTCTTCCTTCGTAGGATGTATGACTTTGATAGCAATGGCACAATGAGCTTTGAAGGTACCCAATATCTCAATTGTCATATACTTGTTAATTCTGATGTAATTTTGATTATATTGTAGTCGGCTTATTCAATTGGCCTCGAAAATTAAAATTTCAGCTCAATTTCCATCATTGAAAATGCATTTATTGATGTTCAGAGCCTAATTTTGTCTTCCTTCTTTTTCCTTTTTAGAATTTCTAGCTCTGAACAATTTTCTTCTCAAGGTTTGTCGCAAGTTTATTAATTGGCTTTTTTTATGGATAGTGATATTGACAGGAAAAATAAATACTAGATACAGGAAATTTCATTTAAATTTGGTATGAATTAAAAATAAAATTACCATTTCAAGTTTAATTTTCCTGTTCCCAGTAATATTATTTCTTGTAAATATCATTACCCTTTTTTATTAATTATATTTTGATTTTGCAGGTTCAAAATGTATTCTTCACTCTGGAAAGGTTCTAATTATTTCGTTAATCCCCCTCTAATTAGTAATTATAAATTTAAAGGTTGCTAATATGATGATAATTTATTAATTTAGGGGTCGGGGATTTCTTCCTCCTGATGATGTTTTTCAGGTATTAATTCTCTTGTTGTTAGAATCTTCAATCGCATTTAAATTTCTTAATTGTCCATTATGACTATATTTTATTTTATTTTTTATTATAATTGTTGATTAGGCACTAGTAAAACTCGGTTACTCCCTTGATTTGCCTGCCTTTTATACTCTTTGTGAGGTACATTATTCTTAAATTATTAATTTAAATGAAAATAATAAAACTATTATTTCTACAGATATAACAAACGAATAAAAAATTATAATTTAATTTGTCGCGTTGTTGTTTGGTAGAGTTTTGACAAGAACAAAATAGGGAAGGTTCGTTTAGATGAATTCATTTCGCTTTGTATATTCGTGCAATCAGCTCGGTATATATTCACATTCTTTATTTTATATGAAATAACAAAACATAAATGCTTTATTCAACAATTGTTTATTATTTATTTATTTTGTAGAAATTTGTTCAATTCTTTCGACACGAACAAACAAGGAAGAGTCACGCTAGATTTCAACCAGTTCATATACTGCTGTAAGTTTAACCTTTTCTTGGATATTTTAATTTAGTTTTATTTTGATACACAACTCAAATTCGATGAGAAAATAATCATTTATTAATTTTTCTTTTATTTCTTTGCAGCTGCCAATTGCAGGATATAACATGCACCTTTGATTCAAGTGTTTTATTTATTTACGCGATATTTTCTATGATGCCACCATGTATCTGTTTAATTTAATAATTGCATGTTTTGTCCCAAATTATTAATATTGTAAATAATAAATATGTTTGTTCAAAATACGAAAAACAAATCTCATGAAAATAAATGTTCTCAACTCTAGTTACTAAAATCTCGAATTTATCCGCAAATTAAACCCTACAAATAGTTTATTATTACAAAAACAAGACCACATTTTCATTCACATCCCAAGTTGAGTGAGGAGCTTGCGCCACCTAGGCGTCTCTTCGTCGAATATATAAGTAAGTTTCGAAACCAACACTCCACTCCCACCAATCTACACATCCAATTATTTTTCATTAAAAAATATGTATCAAATCATGAAACTAAAATTAATTTAATTTACTTACAGATCTGAGTTGCTGGATCGATTTATAAAGAGATTTTTGCGGCACGACAATATTAATCGCATAATAATCCACAATCACTTTTCCACCACTCAAACAAAACACAGGACTCACAGTAGGCCCCTATTTACAAATAAGGGTATTTATTCCTGTTTTATAGGGGCATATTTGATATTTTAAGAATTTAAAATATACCTGTAAGCCATATAAGGAGGTTTGAGTGAGAACTCTCTCAGCGACCTCTTCCGCAGAATTTCCCCTCATATTTGCCGTAACCTACAAAAATAAAAAAAATAAAAAATATTAAATGGAGCAACTTGCACAGAAAAGGACGAAATTTAGTTACGAACCATGATTTGGCCAGTTGCTTTAAGATGAGCTTCGAGTCTTTCGAGCATTTCGTGCGTAATCTCCAAAACGCCCTCGCGTCTACTAAGCGCTCTTCTACTAGCCACTAGTACCGCCTATGAAATTGTATTCTTAGTACAAAATGTGGAATAATATCAAGAATACCATAGTGACTAACTTACTTGGCTTTGTATAACGGTACCGCCATCGATTTCTTTCAAGTTATTTTCTCGCAATGTGGTACCGCTACTGACGAGATCCACTATCGCATCCGCTATTCCCATCTAAATTATCATATTTTTTAAAATTATTATTTAATAAATAAAAAATTATGTATAATTTTATTAAATAAATATTTGTAAATGAACTTACTGCAGGATAAGATTCGAGAGCTCCATCTGCGGTAGTGATAGTTACGTGTTTTAAACCCTTTTCATTCAAGAATTTTGGGGCTAACTGTAAAAGATGAAAATTTAATATTTAGGGTTTAGGGTTTTATAGAAAAAATGAAAAAAGAGAGAAAATAGAATACGTAGGTAAATCCAGTGACGATTCGTAAAGGTCTTTCTGCGGTCCATTTAGTCATACGAGCTAATTCGTCGATTGAATTTATATTTTCAAATATACCCTCCTTTGGAATCTGGTCATACGAATAATAGACTTGTTATATCATTTTTTAATGATATTAGTATGAAAAAAAATAGGGATAATTATGTACCGCAAGAGATAAACGGCACGATCCATATTCGAGTTCATCATGAATGATTATTAAATCGTCATCTCCCTGATACAAATAAATTACATATTAGAACAAAAATACAAAAAAGTTCCAAATTTTGAACTTGCAAACTAATTTGGATGAATACCTTTCCATGTTCACTGACAATATCAAAACCCACGATACCGAGATCTAAATCTCCTGATCGTAATTTGCGCACAATATCTTTTGGTCTTTGTAACCACACCTCCAAATTCGGGAGCTTCATAAGAGCAATCAAATTCAACAAATTCATCAAAACGTTACCAATTTAACGAAATTATGCCCAAATTGAAAATCAAATCATCACCTGTGGAATATCAGCCGTGTATTGCCTAGGATTCAATTGCCTAACATTGAGCTGGCAACTCTTGAGGAGACTTAGGGTTTCTTCAGCCATGCGACCTTTACTAGGCAGTCCAAGACGGACGACGGTACGTTCAGCCTGTACAGCAGCCGGAGGAGCTGTATGTCCAGCGATGACAGTGGCGGCTGAGCAACTAGTGACTACACATCTAGAAGCCCTCCTATACGACGGCGAAGTAGAAATCGGTGCTACCGGTGAGAGATCCATCAAAATCGCCATTGTTAGCTAGAAATCCTCCGTTTAGCCGCGTATTGTAGATTATGGTAGTGATTAGCAAAAGAGAATTTAGGCACTAAGATACAAGGCAGAATTTCTCATATGTCCTTCCTAAAACTAAAAATATCATATTTGTCCTTCTAAAAATGATAATATCATATTTAGCCCTCTAAAACAGGAAATCTTTCGTATTTGTTCAAAAATTAATTTCCATCCACAAATCCATTAAATCTAACTGTTAGTAGCTAAAATTACTATCCTACCCTTCATTAATCGTGTTCATCCCTTCCAACCAATTCCCTCAACTAATTCCTTTCTCTTCTTTAACAAACTGTGATATTACTTTTACTTTTGTTTCTTCTAAAGAGCTCTTGTTGTAGCTGTAGAAAAACTCTGTTGCCTTGTTGTTGGAGAAGTTGGAAGTAAGTCAGTATGCCTTGTGGTGCACGCCAGCGAGGAGTTGGTTTCACTTCCGAAAGTTGTTTGGAGGAGTTGAAGGAGATTAGACGAAGAAGATGAAGCATGATTTGGGTTTAAGATTTGAAACTAACGGATTATCTAAGACTAAGAAGCGTCTAAAATTAGAGAGCGTTGATTCACCAGTTCGCGTTTTTTTTAATCCTTCCTCTTGCATGGCTTCTCATGTTCGTGTTATTATTGTTCAGTAAAGAGACTACCAATTTTAATCTAGAGATTACTTGCTTCTCATGTCTTTTTGAAGGATTTACTCTTTTTTTTCTTTTTTTATTTGCTGAGATAACAATTTCAATACTCTCTTGTATCTCCGTATAGCTTCTCTATTTGCTTCTTCAATCTCCTATAAATGTTTCAAAATTCAAAACTTTCTATTTTGACAATTCTTTGACTCCCAACATTTCATCAATATGAGCATCTTGGTGAAGAGAAGAAGCTCAATAGAGAAGAAGATGTGAAGGAGAAGAAGAACTCGCTGGATGTTGGCGTATGGTAGCTTGGGGGTGGTGGTACGCTGGTAGAAATTGAAGCACAAATAAACACACATACAAAATTAAGGGTATTTTGGTACATTGTAATTGAAACAATTATGGGTTCATGAGAGTAATATGGTTAACTTGAATATTTGTTGTTAAAGTTAACGATTTGAATTTATTTGATATTTTTGAATTTTTAGTGGGTAAATTTGATAGATTCTTGTGTTTTGGAAGGATAAATTTGATATATTCATTTTGTGAGGGACAAATTTGATATTTTGAGTTTTTGGAAGGTTATACCTGAAATTGCCCCTAAAAGTTTTAGAACGAAATAAAAGTTGTACGTATTAATTCAAGCAAAATGTTATATAAAAGTTTTAGAACGGAGTAAAGATCAACAATCTAAACAATTCTAATTAAGAAATAAAATCATGAGGCCATATATCATGTCCTTCAAATTCTCTCACAATTCTCCCACAATAATAATCCATGATTAATCCAATAATTAGTGCTTAGAATTAACGATTAATTCATAATTATTTATTTAAAAATATTTAGAACTAATCATTAATTAGTATGGACCTTAATTACATATTAAATTTTTAATAACCATGAATTAATTGTTAATCCATTTTGCAAATTATGAGATTAATTAGTGTGGGGGAATTGTGGGAGAAATGAGTGTTGGGGAATATCCTCGACCCCGGGCCCGCGCAGCGGAATGAAGGCCCGGTCCGATTCCCCGATTCCCGAGATCACGCCACGACTTCGAGGGTACGATGCGAATAGAAGGACAGATTCATACCAGTGCCAAATTGATGGCACACGAAGGGTTGATCGCCGCCTTCTATTTCCTTCGGTGTCACGTTGGTGACTAGTCCGTACGTCCCATACCGCACGTCTCCCACCGTTTCGACACGCCTCGGGTTGTCTTCGTGCGTTCCATGCCCGCATGATTCCACAGCCCGTTACTCGATTACTTCTCCGGTTTGATCACAACGAAGAGCCACATGTGTCGCTCCTCTACCCGTATCCACCGTGAGTCGTAGCACCTCGGTCGCGGATGCACCTGCCTAGACGATGCATCGGCGAACTTGCATGATTGCGTTTCGATTCTCTAGACGGAGAAAATTCTTTTCTCCTTCTCTCTCAATCTCTTCGCACTCTTTCATCAAGTGATTAGAGTCTCTTAATTTCTGGATTAATTCTAAATTAACTCCATTAATTTTCTGGTTGAACTAATCTAATTATTCAACTAGTTGGACTAATGAGAGAGAGAGAGAAACATCCTATATATACTCCATAGGATAAGGATATGCCAAAATGTATGTATATCTTCTATACACCTTTTCAAACAGAAAACTGCATACACCCTTTCAGTAATCTGTCAGAACGAAAATATTAAATCGTTCCAACCGACTTTGAACATTTATGAAAGTTGTAGATAATCTAATTATCTTTCCAACCCAATTTGGCCCAGCCCAATTGGAGTTCGGACCCGAAAGTTACGGCCGTTTTACTGACTGTATGTCAAACTGTCGCACCCTTTCGGTATTTCATTAGAACGATACTGATACTTCGCTCAAATGAAATATATTACAACATGAAAGTTCTAGATAATCACATTATATAACTAACCCAATTTGAACCATTCAAATCGGAGTTTCCTACTGAAAGTTATACCAGTGTTACTAATCTGTTTCGTATGCCCACGAACGCGTACGTTCGTTTGTCCTACGTACCATTTTAGCGATGATCCAAAACTGTATTTCCTTCAGTCTCCCACTCAGTTTCAGATTTACCTAAAAGGTACTCATGTATATCACATATACACTATATCAGAGAATCTGGCCCGCGTATCAAATACGCTAAAGCCATGCACATCCAATGTGCAAAAACTTGCAATCAAGCCCGACATAGTACGACTTGTTGTGTGACCGTGTAGGTTCGTTTAACGATGGCAGTAGGCCGTTTCCATGGCACTACAAGCCCATGAGCGGGATCTAGTCACTCCATCATGGCTACCCATGTTAAAACGAAAAATGATTGTGATCATTGTGCCTATCTCGAATAGCGGTTACTAGTTCTCTTGTTTGCGATATCCGTTAATCAAAATGCATGGTAATAGTCATCCTTATAATTTGATTAACTATACTTATTCCCCGATTCCGAGTTGATTTAACAAATTTCAATCGATATTAACCATTAATATCATTGATTCTGGCCAGAGATTTCGTTAATCGACTCATCGAGCGGCGCCTAAGAGATATCTCTTCCTTTCGGAATAAACAATTCCTATCTTGGAGACTCACATTGAATTCCGTGTTTCGGACAATACCCAATGATGACCCTTTTAACTCCCTGTTACGGTGAGCGTAAGATCATATCAAAGCATTGTGTTACGCACGTAACGCAATCAATGATCCCCTCAAGTATGAAGAATCTAAAACCCCATCCGTCACAAGTCCATCTATAATGACTAAACCATGTCATGGACTCGCGGCTTTGGTCATATCCAATACATGTAACCTAACATATATCTACGTTCCCAGTTCGACAAGCACCTTGTCCCATGATTAGCAAAACATAATCATCTCCTCGGCAAACGTACTAGTGTACGCGTTCAGTCTATCCAATAATAGAAATGCTTCTCTCTTAAGCAAGCTGATCCACGACTAGGGATGTTTAGAAATGACACTTTAAGTGTGACGGTTTCGCTGCACATGGTCCTCAACCATGTCGACGTCCACACAAGTTCAAATCAAGGTTCATGTAACAATCATATTACACAACCCGCACACTGTTTTCATAGAAGATGAATGCATATTTAAATTAAGTAAACAAAAATTTTAAAAGGAATGCATTCATATGGACTAAGTATTTGGGTGATACAACGTTTACCTATGGGTATCTTCCATACCCATAACCTGCGAGGACTATCGTATTAGATAACTACACTCTACTCTCTTCTTCCTCCTCTAGGTATCTCCATACCCATAGTCATCGCATGACAGTCACGCGCGACTAGAGAGAGCGGTTTTGTAAACGGGTCCGCACGTTCCCGCTAGTGTTAATCATCATCAGGATTGGAACATTTTCAATACCTACGATCACATCTTTTCATAAAATTTCATGGATCAAATGAAATTTTCTGAGTATTGGCTAGAAGTGGTTGTGACCTCGGCATTTTTGGCTTGTACTATTGCGTCTCACGCAATAAACAACCATAAATCCGATAACTCGTGACTACTAGAGTTTGGTCATGTATCCTTGATCCATACCACTTCCTTTTGCGATTAATAACCGCAATATACTCGCCACCGTAAATAGAATCATAAACTATTGGTCTTGTGGAACCTTTCCACATAACCGTGTTTTCATATAAGCAAAACATTGAAGGAAATACAGCTTCAGGATCAACCGTAAAAGTGTACACAAGGATAAACGAATGTAAGCGTACATTCGTGGTCATTGCCGAGTTGTCCAAACTAATGACTCAAAGAACGGTGAAATCCGAGGAGGATTAAACCTAGAAGTTGATTGCTTCCTTTGGCATTGCCGTCTTGGCCATATGAATGAGATACACGTATCTAGATTCCATATGATGGATTGCTAGAATCATTCGAATTAGATCCGATTGATTAATGCGATACTTATTTATTAGGCAAAACGACAAAGGACATCATTCTCCAAAGGTTGGAGAAAGATCCAACGAATTATTGGAAATTACATTTAGATGTAATGTTCCGATAAGTTCCAAGGCAAGAGGAGGCTATCGGTATTTTGTTACGTTTACGGATGGTTAAAGTAGATACGGTAATATCTGTTTAATGCGTGCCGAAATGGAGACTTTTGAAAGGTTCAAAGAGTTTCAAAAACAAAATACAATATCGACTTAGCAAGAAAATCAAAGCCCTTTGATAGGATCGAGGAGGCAAGTATTTGAGCTACGCACTTCGATAGGATCGAAGAGGCGATATTTGAGTTATGAGTATTGATGATCATTTATGATTGTGGAATCGTTTCACGATTACCTTTATTCAGAACATTAAAGATGTATTCGAAAAGAGGAAATAAATGCATGTTAAACATGGTTCGATAAATGATAAGTCAATAGGATCTCCCAAAAATATTTTGGGGGTACGCCCTTGAGACAACGGCACTAATGAATGGTTGCATATAAGATATGGACCATAAACCTTCTAATCGGTATAAAAGACGCCATATTAGATATGGATCGGAATGGTTCCGAAGTTGTCATTTGTACAGATTTGTGGATGTGAGTATATTTCGAAATTTGTTTCGGTTAAACTCAATCCCAAATCTGAAAATTGTTCGTTTATGACATATATCCTTAAGGAAACTAAAGGGTATTAGTTCTAACGTCCCGACGAAAATAAGATTTTCGTGGCTCGAAGAGATGCCTTCTTGGAGGAGGACTCGATGCGCACAAGTTTGAAACTTAATGTTGCTAATCTCTATGCGGGCTAGTGGGAGTAGAATAAATCTCGAAAGAGTTCGAGATCTGAAAATGAACATTGTACCGATGAATGTTGACACGACTTCATCAAGAGTTGATGAATACGAGTCGAACACACAAAGGAATTATTTGTAGATCAAGTAGGCTATATCATAAGCTGGTAAATACGGATTTACCGTGGCTAATGATGATAGATCGCAATCATATGATGATTCGATATCCTACAGGGATGCTATGAAAGGTTGATTCCACATGACATGATGTCATGAATTCTGAGATTCGATCCGTGTAAAATTATCAAGTTTAGAACTTGATTTCATTACTTTCCGGGTTAGACCCACGAAAAGACAATGGATTTTCAAGATGAGAACCGACACGGATAGGAATACGCATATATGCAAAGCGAGGCTCGTAGCGAAGAGTTTCAAGAATTTGATAGTCGGACTATGAAGAAACGTTTTCGCATGTTGCCATGCTTTCACATTCTCGAAATTCTGCTTGACATGGTCGTGTATTATGACTATGTGATGTGGCAAAATGGATGTCAAAACCGAATTTCTTAACAGAAATTTTATGAAAGGATGTGTACTTGACACAACCTTACGGTTTTGTCGATTCATAAGAATCGGGGATAAGATATGCACGCTTTAACGATCCATATGATGGATTAGAGAAAGCTTCTCGGAATTGGAATATTCGTTTTGATGAAGTTATAAACTGCTATAACATTGTCGGAACGAATGAAAAACTTTGTGTACACATGAAGGTTAGTGGGAGCCGCGTTATATTTCTTGTAACGACACAAAATTTAGGCGAGACCGCTTATGAATTAAGCGTGAAGATCTATAGGATAGATCTAAGAAGTTCCTCGTTTTATATTATAGCACGTATATCGACATATTGTTGAAAAAAGTTTTCAACATATAACTCCTTGGCGGAGTTAAATAGAGATGTCGAATGGCAGAAATTTTCTACGGCTCGATGTGAGACATCAAGCAGGGCGAAAAAAAAAAATATGATGCTTTACATTCGATGTGAAGATCTATTATATCTGTCATGATATGTATGTGACTATATGTCGTATAGATGAAGCGTCTAATTCACCGTCAATAAAATCCAAGGAATCACACGAGTTTGAATGTAATGCGATTACATGAGACTAACTATTGTGAATGTATAATGGTTATACATATATATATACTTAATGGTTATGTATATTTAAATTCATCGGGATTTGTATTGATAGCGGTGAATGTTATCCTTGAATACTTTACAAAAGAATTCAGGATTTTATTTTATCTATAATGGTATGGACGACGTGTTGGTTATAAAGAGTTATAACAACGACAGTTTCCAAAGATTTAGCACGTCCAAATATGTAGCACGACTTTCGATCACAAAGTGTGCACATGATTTGCTTAAACGAAAACATGGTTATGTGGAAAGGTTCCACATGACCAATAATGATTCTATTTACGAGGTCGAGTATATTGTGGTTATGAATCACAAAAGGAAGCGGTATGGATCAAGGATACATGACCAAACTCGAGTAGTCACGAGTTATCGGATTTATGGTTGTATATTGCATGACACGCAATAGTACAAGCCAAAAATGCCGAGGTCACAACCACTTCTAGCCAATACTCAGAAAAATTTCATTGATCCATGAAATTTTATGAAATGATGTGATCGTAGGTATTGGAAATGTTCCAAACCTGATGTTTACTTAAATTTTTGTTTACTTAAATTTTTGTTTACTTAAATTTTCATGCATTCACCTTATATGAAAACTGTGTGCGGGGTTGTGTAATATGATTACATGAACCTTGATTTGAACTTGTGTGGACGTCGACATGGTTGAGGACCATGTGCAGCGAAACCGTCACACTTAAAGTTTCATTTCTAAACATCCCTAGTCGCGGGTCAGTTTGCTTAAGAGAGAAGCATTTCTATTACAAGGGAATAGACTGAACGCGTACACTAGTACGTTAGCCGAGGAGATGATTATGTTTTGCTAATCATAGGACAAAGGTGTTTGTCGAATCGGGAACGTAGATATATGCTAGGTGACATATATTGGATATGACCGAAGCCGCGAGATCATGACATGGTTTAGTCATTATAGATGGACTCGCGACGAGTAGGGTATTAGGTTCTTCATACTTGAGGGGACCATTGATTGCGTTACGTGCGTAACACAATGCTTTGATATGATCTTACGCTCACCGTAACAGGGAGTTAAAACGGTCATCATTGGGTATTGTCCGAAACACGGAATTCAATGTGAGTCTCCAAGATATGAATTGTTTATTCCGAAAGGAAGAGATATCTCTTTGGCCACTCGATGAATTGATTAACGAAAACTGTGGCCACAGTCAATGATATTAACGGTTAATATCGATTGAAATTTGTTAACTCAATTCGGACTCGAGGAATAAGTATAGTTAATCAAAATATAAGGATGACTATAACCATGCCTTTTGATTAACGGATATCGCTAACAAGAGAACTAATAACCGCTATTCGAGATAGGCACAATGATCACAATCATTCTTCGTGTTAACATGGGTAGCCATGATGGAGTGACTAGATCCCGCTCATGGGCTTGTTGTGCTATGGAAACAGCCTACTGCCATCGTTAACCGAACCTACCTGGTCACACAACGAGTCGTACTAAGTCGGGCTTGATTATAAAATTGGCACATAAGATGTGCGTAGCTTGGTATTTGATACGCGAGCTATATTCTCTAAAATCATGCATATTGGATATGCATGAGTACCTTTTAGTTAGATCTGAAATTGAGTGGGAGACTGAAGGAAATACAGTTTCAGGATCAACCGTAAAAGTGTACACAAGGATAAACGAATGTAAGCGTACATTCGTGGTCATATCTTTCAGTAGGAAAATCCAATTTGAATGGTTCAAATTGGGTTAGATAGATAATAACATTATCTACAACCTTCATATAGAAATATATTTCATATGAACGAAGTATCAGTGTCGTTTCTATGAAATACCGAAAGGCTGCAACAGTATGACATACAGTTAGTAAAACAGTCATAACTTTTACATACGAACTCCAATTGGGCCAGGCCAAATTGGGTCGAGTAGATAATAAGATTATCTACAACTTTCGTGTTGGGTGATTTTCTGTCAGAGGACTTTACCAATTTCGTATGGACAGAATACTGGACAGATACATGCAACTTTCTGTGTGAAAGTGTGTATATTGGATATACATGTCTTTTGGCCAATCCTAATCCTATATGATATAAATAGGATTTTTCTCTCTCATCTTGTGTGGTTCATTCAGTTAATTAATTCAAAATATTCCAGAGAATTGTGAGACAACTTTCTAGAGAGAGAAAGGGTGTAAAGAGAGAGAAACCGTGAAAAGGTGTTTTCCGGTATAGAGAATCAATCAATCGAGCAAGTTCGCCGGTGCATCGTCTAGGCAGTTGCACCCGCGACCGACGTCTTACGAGTCAAGGTGGATACAAGTAGAGGAGCAACATCTGGGGCTCTTTCGGTTGTGATCGATTCGGAGGAACGAAATCTGCCGGAGACGGAAACGAGCGAATCGAGTAACGGGCTGTGGAAGCATGCGGGCATGGAACGCACGAAGACAACCCGAGGCGTGTCAAGACGGTGGGAGACGTGCGGTATGGTACGTACGGGCTAGTCACCAACGTGACACCGAAGGAAAGAAGGATGCGAGCGATCAACCCATCGTGCGTGATCAATTTCACGTTGGTAATCGTCTATCCTACTTTGCATCGTACCCTCGAAGTCATGGCGTGATCTTGGATTTAGGGAACCGGACCGGGCCTTCATATCCGCTGCGCGGGCCCGGGGTCGGGTGAATTCCCAAGAAACATGTACACACTTTGTGATCGAAAGTCGTGCTACATATTTGGACGTGCTTCATCTTTGGAAACTGTTGTTTGTTATAACTCTTTATAACCAACACGTCCTCCACACCATTATAGATAATAAATCCTGAATTCTTTGCAAAGTATTCAAGGATAAACTTCACCTCTATCAATACAAATCCCGATGAGTTTTAAATATACATAACCATTATGTATATATTTGTATAACCATTATACAATCACAAGAGTTAGTCTCATGTAATCGAATTACATTCAAACTCATGTGATTCCCATGAATTTTATTGACGGTGAACTAGACGCTTTATTTGTATGACAGATAGCCACATACATATCATGACAGATATAATAGATCCTAACATCAAATGTAAGGCATCATATTATTACTTTTCGCGCTGCTTGATGTCTCACATCGAGCCGTTGAAAATTTCTGCCATTCGACATTTCGATTTATCTCCTCCAAGGAGTTTACATGTTGAAAACCATTTTCAACAATATGTCGATATATGTGCTATAACATAGAACGAGGAACTTCTTAGATCTATCCTATAGATCTTCACGCTTAATTCATAAGCGGTCTCGTCTAAATCCTTTGTCGTTACAAGAAATATAACGCAGCTCCCACTGACCTTCATGTGTACACAAAGTTTCCATTCGTTTCGACAATTTTATAACAGTTTATAATTTTGTCAAAACGAATATTCCAATTCCGAGAAGCTTTCTCTAATCCATCATATGGATCGTTAAAGCGTGCATATCTTATCCCCGATTCTTATGAATCGACAAAACCGTAAGGTTGTGTCAAGTACACATCCTTTCATAAAATTTCTTTCAAGAAATTTGGTTTTGACATCCATTTTGCCACATCACATAGTCATAATATGCGACCATGGCAAGCATAATTTCGAGAATGGGAAAGCATGGCAACAAGCGAAAATGTTTCTTCATAGTCCGACTATGAATTGCATGAAACGTTTCGCAAAAAGCCTCGCTTTACATATATGCGTATTCCTATCCATGTCGGTTCTTCATCTTGAAAAACCCACTCATATTTCACGGGTCTAACCCAGAAAGTAATGAAATCAAGTTCTTATACTTGATAATTCACATGGATCGAATCTCAGATTTCATGACACCATGTCATGTGGAATCAACTTTTCATAGCATCCTTGTAGGATATCGAATCATCATATGATTTCAATCTATCATCATTAGCCACGATAAATCCGTATTTACCGGCTTATGATATAGCCTACTTGATCTACGAAATATTCCTTTGTGTGTTCGACTTACGTTCATCAACTCTTGATGAAGCCATGTCAACTCTCATCGGTACAATGTTCATTTTCAAATCACGAACTCTTTCGAGATTTATTCTACTCCCACTAGCCCGCATAGAGATAAATGGCATCAAGTTCCAAACTTGTGCGCATCTAGTCCTCCTCCAAGGAGGCATTTCTTCGAGCCACGAAAATTTCATTTTCGTCGGGACGTTAGAACTAATACCCTTTAGTTTCCTTAAGGATAAACGAACAATTTCCAGATTTGGGATTGAGTTTAACCGAAACAAATTTCGAAATACACTCACATCCTCAAATCTGTACAAGTGACAACTTCGGAACCATTCCGATCCATATCTCATATAGCGTCTTTTGTACCGATTAGAAGGTTTATGGTTCATATCTTAATGCAACCATTCATTAGTGTCGCTGTCTCAAGGGCGTATCCCCAAAATATTTTTGGGAGATCCTATTGACTTATCATTTATCGAACCATGTCCAACATGCGTTCATTTCCTCTTTTCGGACACATCTCAATGTTCCGAATAAGGCAATCGTGAAACGATTCCACAATCATAAATAATCATCAATATTCATAACTCAAATATCGCCTCTTCGATCCTATCGAAAGGTTTAGCTCAAATACTCGCCTTCTCGATCCTATCGAAAAGCTTTGATTTTCTTGCTTAGTTGATTTCGTATTTCGTTTTTGAAACTCTTTGAACCTTTCAAAAGTCTCCGTTTCGGCACGCATTAAATAGATATTTCCATATCTAATTTAACCGTCCATAAACATAACAAAATACTGATAGCCTCCTCTTGCCTCGGAACTTATCGGATCATCTACATGTGAATGTAAGTTCCAATAATTCGTTGGATCTTTCTCCAACCATTGGAGAATGATGCCCTTTGTCGTCTTGCCTAATAAATAAGTATCGCATTAATCAATCGAATCTAATTCGAATGATTCTAGCAATCCATCATATGAAATCTAGATACGCGAATCTCGTTTATATGGCCAAGACGGCAATGCCAAAAGAAGCAATCAACCTCTTGGTTTAATCCTCCTCGGATTTCACCATTCTTTGAGTCATTAGTTTGGACAACTCTTTGTCCGAACTTTCTGTTTGGAAAACATTTTCCCAAAATACCCTTAGACATACATTTCTTTCGATCCCTTCTTTGAATTACAAGGACATCCACGCATCTATATACATTGGATTCCTCGGATACTCCGAGCATCTCCAATTCAATTTTAAATCACATCTCATGCAATTTCGGGATCGACTTATCTATTGAATGCATATGATATTCGGTCACGACGATCAAATCTCGTACCATCAACACACGAGTGTTAATCCAAGACCCATAAGGCGTCTCAAAATTAACCTACTCTTTGAGCCGCATTGAATAATTCAACGCGCTCTAGCTCTTGAAACTATTTCATGAGCGTTGTGTTTTACTTTCATATACACCCGAATTCTCAAAACAATTTTGAGAAATATGCGTCTATACATGCCACCACAAGGCACGTAATATCGTTCGATTCCTTCTTAAAGTTTATCGAACCCGGCTTTCTCTAAAGCCAAAGCCTCAAGTCCCGAATCTACCATTTCCGTGTCCAACACGTTCCTTTAAGTCTAAGAACCATTCTTTGACCATCAAGGTTAATCATGGCAATTCTGGCCCAAAAGCTATCTATCATATCGATCTCATCGATATATTTGGTGTTGCTTGAAAACATAATTCTAAACGGATGATGAAGATTAACTCCTAACCGTGCGTACTTAATCTATATGCTTATATGATGAATATATGAATGTGTTATTTTTATCGAATCGATAACCCTCATACCGATACAGGACTCCAAGTCCATAACACTCAAGACCCATATTTTACGATCCTCCCACAAGTTGCTTTGGTAGACGAGTGGGATCTCGCTATTTAGGTAGGATTATATCCAATCACATCCAATGCGACTCTCGAACCTTTATAGGATTTCGGTGATGGATCGTATCCTATACAATCCCAGTTCCGTGTGTGCATCCTATCTATGCCCCGAACTTCCAATCAAGTCGGCTTTGGCCTCAACCCTTACTGGCTTGAACGGTTAAGTCACAACCATACTCATCGTATCGTTCAAATAAACTACTAATAAGTCGGCTTTGGCCTTAACCCTTATCAGTCCCTATTTAACGCTTGCCACCCCGTCGATGACTACAATAACCCATGCCGGCTTTGGCCTTAACCCATGTGAGACGTAGTACCGATCATAGTGGTTGTGAATATGGAAGGCATTTCCATGACTTAAATATTATGAGGGATCATGCCATTGCATGTTTCTAAATTCGTGACATAATCATATTATATCACTATCACAAGATTTGTAAATGCATATGATTTATTTAGGGAGATTAATTATTCTAAATAATTAATTATCTAATATGCTAGTATGTTTGATGCCGATCAAATCGATATAAAGAACTCAAAATTCCGAGCTTCGTAGCCAAAGTTATCGCGAAAACAAAAACAGCATCCAGAGAAGGGTCCGTTATAACGGACTTCCCCATCCGTTGTAACGCAAGGGCCGTGGGGCGCGAGAAAACCTCGCCCGGGACTTCGAGGGTACGATCGCTCTGATACCACTGTTGGGGAATATCCTCGACCCCGGGCCCGCGCAGCGGAAAGAAGGCCCGGTCCGATTCCCCGATTCCCGAGATCACGCCACGACTTCGAGGGTACGATGCGAATAGAAGGACAGATTCATACCAGTGCCAAATTGATGGCACACGAAGGGTTGATCGCCGCCTTCTATTTCCTTCGGTGTCACGTTGGTGACTAGCCCGTACGTCCCATACCGCACGTCTCCCACCGTTTCGACACGCCTCGGGTTGTCTTCGTGCGTTCCATGCCCGCATGATTCCACAGCCCGTTACTCGATTACTTCTCCGGTTTGATCACAACGAAGAGCCACATGTGTCGCTCCTCTACCCGTATCCACCGTGAGTCGTAGCACCTCGATCGCGGATGCACCTGCCTAGACGATGCACCGGCGAACTTGCATGATTGCGTTTCGATTCTCTAGACGGAGAAAATTCTTTTCTCCTTCTCTCTCAATCTCTTCGCACTCTTTCATCAAGTGATTAGAGTCTCTTAATTTCTGGATTAATTCTAAATTAACTCCATTAATTTTCTGGTTGAACTAATCTAATTATTCAACTGGTTGGACTAATGAGAGAGAGAGAAACATCCTATATATACTCCATAGGATAAGGATAGGCCAAAAGGTATGTATATCTTCTATACACCTTTTCAAACAGAAAACTGCATACACCCTTTCAGTAATCTGTCAGAACGAAAATATTAAATCGTTCCAACCGACTTTGAACATTTACGAAAGTTGTAGATAATCTAATTATCTTTCCAACCCAATTTGGCCCAGCCCAATTGGAGTTTGGACCCGAAAGTTACGGCCGTTGTACTGACTGTATGTCAAACTGTCGCACCCTTTCGGTATTTCATTAGAACGATACTGATACTTCGCTCAAATGAAATATATTACAACATGAAAGTTCTAGATAATCACATTATCTAACTAACCCAATTTGAACCATTCAAATCGGAGTTTCCTACTGAAATTTATACCAGTGTTACTAATCTGTTTCGTATGCCCACGAACGCGTACGTTCGTTTGTCCTACGTACCATTTTAGCGATGATTCAAAACTGTATTTCCTTCAATGAGGGGGAAAAGTATGATTGTCCTAAAATCATTACTACAAATTTCGATACATCAAGTTTTTTCACATCCAGAACCCCAAAGAAATTCCTAATAAAAACATGTACCAAATTTAAAACCCATTTGTTAGTGCTAATTAAATCTATGAGAATTTAAAATCCGGTGTTTAGTCAGATTTAATGGTCCGGATTTTTAGAACTCGATATTGTTAGTTTATTCCTGTCAAACCTGGCATGACATGTGTTTTGTGGTAATTAGCGGACCGGAATTTTAAAATCCGGTGGCTACGAGATTTAAAAACCCGTTCCCAATTATTTCTGAAATATTGTCATATTTGTATAAGAATTCATGATGTTTCATATTTCAAAGGAATACACGAACATGTTCAGAAATTCTTTTTGTATACCTGAAAATGGAATTGCGTGTATAATTTATTTATTTATTTTTAGATGGATATACATACATAATACACGTGTTGTATTGATATTTTGCAACCAATATGCGCCGGAACATCCTTTCCATTCCATCGGAACACCAGAAGAACGTCTTTCACCTGAAAAGGCAACCTCTCCCTTCCGGCGGATTCGTTCAAAGAAAAAGAAAGGATTCCCCGCTGCGCGACCCTCTCTAGGGACATATAGCTTATCCCCTTTCAATCAGGTAACTGGGGAAGGTGGCTCGCATGATGCTCAGTCTTTGAACTCTTCATTCAAATCCACTTTTTCCCAGCGAGTGTAAGGATGGAACGAGCGAGCGGTTTTATAGTAGGAGCGAGCCTATTCCATTAGGAGCGAGTCAAGAACGTTTTGAGCAGTAACTATTCAACCTGCAGTCTCTAAAAGCAGTCTCGGGGAGAGGTGAAGTGCTACGTAAAAGGCAGTTAGGGCTCATGTAGACTTTCTTAGCAAGTATGCATATTCTTTTGAAAAATATCAGTGAGTTTTATGTGTACAAAGAACGATTGACCCTGTTGATGCATATTCTTTTGCATGCATTATATGATACAAAATATTATTTCAATATTTGAAACACTACAACAAAACATAATATACTTTTTTTTTTTAATGTAATAACATGTTGATAGTTTGCATGTTATTAATATTTTAATTGTTATAATAAACTTCAAAATATCAAATTTTTTATAGTGACCTCCAATTTTATAGTCATGATGCCAGTGCGATTTTTTCAAGAACATTATTCTTTATATTTGTATAATAACTGGTGTATACTTTTTTCAGAATTTTATGAATCTGTATTGGATTTACGTATAATTTTGTGATGATGCCTTTTTTTTTATAGAAAAAAAATGAAAAATGTAATAACGAGAAAAAACATTGTTCATGTGAGTCCATGCAATCTAATTATGACAATTAGCATCATCTATTCATTTTTTTCGTTTGTTTTTCTTTATTCAGTATTTTCAGATTATATATATATTTGTCAGGTAATTGTAAAAAAAATCATGTGAATTTTGCATCTCGATGTAAAAAAAAGTTACTGCATATAAAAGTAAAAATGTATAATTATTGCCCCAAAATTAATAAAAGTGTTGTTCAAATTGTCTTGACTAAAAGTATAATATTTTATTTCACTACGTACAATATAGCATTTTTATCAAATTGTCTTGCCTCACTCACTAGGAATATCACAGTCATATATCTTATAGGGAAATTTCATTTGGCCCTAATAATTTACTAAAATATATATATTATAATTAACATGTTAATTAGTATATGATTATTAGTACATGATAAATGATATATTAATTAATTTATTGATATGAAATATCAATTTTTCAGGGGTACATATATTTATAAATTATCTGGCCCCACTTAGGCCGGACCCCCCCCCCCCCCTCAGGCCTGGCCCACTTGGGCCGGACCCACCCCCCCGATTGGGTCGGACCCCCACCCCCGAGGTCCAGCCCCGCTTGGGTCGGACCTCCCACACCCCCATGGCCCGGCCCCGTTTGGGCCGGACCCCCTCTGTTTGGGCCGGATCCCCCCCGAGGCCCGGCCCCCCGTTTGGGCCTGACCCCCCATGCCCGGCCCCCCGTTTGCCCCCCCCCCCCTGAGGCCCGGCCCCGCTTTGGACGGACCCCGCCAGGCCCTGCCCCGATTGGGCCGGACCCCCCCCTGAGGTCCGGCCCCCCGTTTGGGCCGGACCCCCCCTCCCCGAGGTCCGGCCTCCCGTTTGGGCCGGACCCCCCCCCCCCGAGGCCCGGCCCCCCGTTTGGGCCGGAACCCCCCCCCCCCCACGAGGCCCGCCCCCCGTTTGGGCCGGACCCCCCCCCCGAGGCCCGGCCCCCCGTTTGGGCCGGACCCCCCCCCCCGAGGCCCGGCCCCCCGTTTGGGCCGGACCCCCCCACCCCCCCGAGGCCCGGCCCCCCGTTTGGGCCGGACCCCCCGCCCCGAGGCCCGGCCCCCCGTTTGGGCTGGACCCCCCCCCCCCCCCCGAGGCCCGGCCCCCCGTTTGGGCCGGACCCCCCCCCCCCCCCGATGCCCGGCCCCCCGTTTGGGCCGGACCCCCCCACCCCCCGAGGCCCGGCCCCCCGTTTGGGCCCGACCCCCCCCCCCCCCCCACAGGCCCGGCCCCCCGTTTGGGCCGGACCCCCCCCCCCCCAAGGCCCGGCCGCGCTTGGGCCGGACCCCCACCCGAGGCCCGGTCCCATTTAGGCCGGACCCCCAAGGCCCGGCCTCGTTTGGGCCGGGCCCAGCCCTTTTGGGCCAACACACACACACACACACACACACACATACAATGACCCACACACACAAACATACAGACCCACACATACACATACAATGACCCACACACACATACAAACATAGACACACACACACACACACACACACACACACACACACTGATACACATACAATGACCCACACACAGAGAACATACAGGCCACACATACATATACAGTTACGCACACACAGAGAATGTACACGCCACACATATAAAGACACAAAAACACAAATAAGAGAAGTGTCATTTTTGTTGTGCTTAAAAAGTTGTCCTTTTCTGGTTCCATTTCTTCATTTATTTGTATTCTGTGGGACCCTGCAGGAAAGAACCAGAACTATAAATTGTAATTTCATGGAAAATGTACAATAAATCACAATTAACAGAGAAAATGTTCATAGTTCACACGCACCTAATTGTATTCACGTCTTGTTGAATAATCATGGGCCTTCGAATCCTGGTAATTAATGCAAGACTAAAAAAAGAATTATTTAGGAATTATTATAACTGGAACTTGATAACACAATTATGTTAATTTCAAATTCGTTATACCTTGTCAGCTTGAGTTCACAGCAGATCTAAGAACTTGAGTTCAACCTGAAACCGCACAAAAAACAATTGTTAAGATCAATCAAATGTGTTCCTAAATTAGTTATCGAAAAACTTTTCAAACTACGAAATCATTCATAAACAGGGACGCTTATAGTTATTCAAAGGCAGAAAGTACAAAAAACAAATTATTTACTAGTTTTAAGGAAACGAAGCAAGATGGCAGATCTAATCAAACTGGGATTTAGGATGTTCAGGATAAAAATGAGCGTGTCCCTAAAAAGTTACGAACTATTAAAAGCAATTATAATAATAGACTCAGATGATCAATAATCCATGAGGATTTCATCATTTATAACAGATCAAAGAAATCAAATATGTATTTTTCAATGCAAAATTGGCAAGAAATTCGTATGTGTATGAGTTGAGAGATACTAGAAAGCGATAATCAAGAAATGAGAATAAAAAACCAAAGAGAAACAATTACTGCCTTGATTCGGTGAGAAACAGAACCATTTAATCAAAAAATCAAAGAGAATAAAAGTACAAAGGTGCATAAGAATTACTTACATCCTCGAACAGTATGAGTCCACAAGGAAAGAAGAATGTTCTAGTATCCCAATCGATTGTTTCTTGTAGCGAAAGAAGAAGCTGGAGAAGAAGAAACACAATAGGCGAAACAGAACTGTGAGGTGAGATTCGCTGTTAAGTATCTTGATCCATTCCATGGTTGCTCAATTTCATTGGAGAAGAGAAGGGAGAAGGGAGAGAAGAGAGAAGGAAAGAGGTTTCTTTGTGAGGAGAGAGAACGGTAATGGCTAATTTGGGGACGACAGAGATCAAGAGGGGTGAGGGGTTCTTTATTTATCGATGAACTATAGGAGCGGTGTTGAAATAGTTTACAATCTTCCTAAAAGCGGCGTACAGGTTTAAGGTATACACCATGTGAGAATACTAATCTCTTTACTGTCATTAAACCGTGGACCAAGTGTATGTTGTTTAATATGGAAAAATGTTAACGTTACAATTAGATTGTGATAATCTTAGCTGGCTTAGAATTAGACCGTTAGAATTAGATTATGTTAAATAAGACCAAGAAGTACACATAATAGGATTTCATGGGTCTGATATTTGAATTGGTGTTTATAAATATTATTTTTGTATATATTTAGTAATATGTGTCTAAAATAAAATTATATGTATTAAAGCAATTCAAATATTTCAGTTTAATTTGGCACTCACGAGATAAACATATATTTTTAGATATTTGGCAAGATTAGAATGGAGTCATTTATGTCGCCAAATAATTTGAGACATTGCTTTGTAATTAAGTTGAGAGTTGCATTAAATGATTTAGAAATTGTTTGGATTATTTAAGTTGGAATTTAAGATTTAATTTGACTATCCATAATTTTTTTTGATGATTATGGATTTAATTTAATATTTTAGGATATATTTCATGGTGTTTGAGTATTTTATGGTATTGAGTTATGCATGTTTGAAAGTTTTAAAGATGGCGTTTAAGGTTATTTATGAAACAAAAAAAATTTGCTATAATTTTTGTTATTTTTATTATAATTATATTTTATTAAATTTGTTTTGTTAAATTTTGTTCCAGCTTTTCTGATAAATTTTCAAAAAATGGTGCTGAATTATTGATATAATTAACTTAGATATTTCTTCATTTTTTTTATAAGCCATATGTCCACCATATTCAACTCACTTTGATATATAGAGTGATATATGCACTTTTATGAGTATTATTATATCATTGTATAATTTTTTTTTGAGATATGACACATTTTTATGTAATAAATAAAAACGAAATTATATTATTATTATTAACAATACATTATGTGAATTAAATATTGAAACAGTGATCCGACTTATGTACCATACAATATATTATTTAATATAATATTAATATTTTTGCAAATTATAATTAAATATATCATTGTATCTTTATGTAAATGTTGCTATTATAATTATAATTAGATAGATAATAATACCATGAATTTAAGTATACAATTTTGCAATTATAATTAAATAGATAACAATACCTTGAATTTAAATATAAAAATAGTAAGGGCTTCAGTGTAAAGATACAATCTAACGGAGAAGTGGCCTTACCTTATGAGAATTTAGCTATTATGGTTAGATAAATCCGTCAAAATATTTTGGTTTTTGACATGAAGAATCGAAGTTCGAAACCGTCTAGCTGCATCTTTTCCCTGTTTCTCTACAACATTTTTATTACAAATATTCAAAAATAAATGACAAATGTTTTTTTAACAGAAATAATTTGTCAAATCCTTCCAAATAAAATAAAAAAAATAATAATAATCAAAATACCACCCTATAAAATATGAGAAATGGTATATGCTTCATAAAACCTAACAAATATCATATATACACTTTATTATTTTATATGTTTTTTAAAAATAAATATAAAAAATCAAATTTCGTTGATTCGTTACCTTATATTTATAACACATATTAATTGAGAAAAGATGATAGTTTAGGTATATTTTGTGAAAATTCAGGAAAAGAAATTTTGAGATTTCAAGTTTATTGTTACAATTAAAAGATTAATAATATGCAAAATAATTGACATGTCTTTACATTAAAAAAAAAGTATAATCTGTGTTGTTGTAGTGTTTCAAATATTGAATTAATTTTTTGTATCATATAATGCATACATGCAGGATTATGCACCAATTGTGTCAATTGTTCTTCGTACGCATAAAACTCAATTGTTGTGTATTGTATTTTTCGAATAATTTCGTAAAGCTATTTGTTCCAAATTAATAGTATTTTTTATCAGTTTGCAAAAATTGGACACATCCAAAAAATAGAAATATTATTATTCTCGTAATACTTGAATATTTACAAAATTAAATTTTAATAATAATTATTTTTTTAAATTATAATTATAGGAGTATAATATAATGCTTAATAGATTATATTTGTGTTTTTGTTAGAATAATTTTCAAATTAGAAGTTCCAAAACTAAAAGCAAATGAAGAAGAATAACTTTTCAAAACATAACTAATTGTGTAAAGTTATAAACATAAAAAATAATTAACTTTTAGAATTGCAGATTTAAAAAAATCATGTGATGTTATATCATTTCTAGTTTATGTTTTGTTAATTAAATTTTGATATTATTTTTCATCTGTCTTAATTATTGAAGGCAATATTATGTGTAATTTTCTTTGTGTTATGGATAAATTAAAAATATTAATATTATATTAAATAATATATTGTATGGTACATAAGTCGGATCACTGTTTCAATATTTAATTCACATAATGTATTGTTAATAATAATAATAATATAATTTTGTTTTTATTTATTACATAACAATGTGTAATATCTCAAAAAAAAATTATACAATGATATAATAATACTCATAAAAGTGCATATATCACTCTATATATCAAAGTGAGTTGAATATGGTGGACATATTGCTTATAAAAAAAAATTAAGAAATATCTAAGTTAATTATATCAATAATTCAGCACCATTTTTTGAAAATTTATCAGAAAAGCTGGAACAAAATTTAACAAAACAAATTTAATAAAATATAATTATAATAAAAATAACAAAAATTATAGCAAATTTTTTTTGTTTCATAAATAACCTTAAACGCCATCTTTAAAACTTTCAAACATGCATAACTCAATACCATAAAATACTCAAACACCATGAAATATATCCTAAAATATTAAATTAAATCCATAATCATCAAAAAAAATTATGGATAGTCAAATTAAATATTAAATTCCAACTTAAATAATCCAAACAATTTCTAAATCATTTAATGCATCTCTCAACTTAATTACAAAGCAATGTCTCAAATTATTTGGCGACATAAATGACTCCATTCTAATCTTGCCAAATATCTAAAAATATATGTTTATCTCGTGAGTGCCAAATTAAACTGAAATATTTGAATTGCTTTAATACATATAATTTTATTTTAGACACATATTACTAAATATATACAAAACTAATATTTATAAACACCAATTCAAATATCAGACCCATGAAATCCTATTATGTGTACTTCTTGGTCTTATTTAACATAATCTAATTCTAACGGTCTAATTCTAAGCCAGCTAAGATTATCACAATCTAATTGTAACGTTAACATTTTTCCATATTAAACAACATACACTTGGTCCACGGTTTAATGACAGTAAAGAGATTAGTATTCTCACATGGTGTATACCTTAAACCTGTACGCCGCTTTTAGGAAGATTGTAAACTATTTCAACACCGCTCCTATAGTTCATCGATAAATAAAGAACCCCTCACCCCTCTTGATCTCTGTCGTCCCCAAATTAGCCATTACCGTTCTCTCTCCTCACAAAGAAACCTCTTTCCTTCTCTCTTCTCTCCCTTCTCCCTTCTCTTCTCCAATGAAATTGAGCAACCATGGAATGGATCAAGATACTTAACAGCGAATCTCACCTCACAGTTCTGTTTCGCCTATTGTGTTTCTTCTTCTCCAGCTTCTTCTTTCGCTACAAGAAACAATCGATTGGGATACTAGAACATTCTTCTTTCCTTGTGGACTCATACTGTTCGAGGATGTAAGTAATTCTTATGCACCTTTGTACTTTTATTCTCTTTGATTTTTTGATTAAATGGTTCTGTTTCTCACCGAATCAAGGCAGTAATTGTTTCTCTTTGGTTTTTTATTCTCATTTCTTGATTATCGCTTTCTAGTATCTCTCAACTCATACACATACGAATTTCTTGCCAATTTTGCATTGAAAAATACATATTTGATTTCTTTGATCTGTTATAAATGATGAAATCCTCATGGATTATTGATCATCTGAGTCTATTATTATAATTGCTTTTAATAGTTCGTAACTTTTTAGGGACACGCTCATTTTTATCCTGAACATCCTAAATCCCAGTTTGATTAGATCTGCCATCTTGCTTCGTTTCCTTAAAACTAGTAAATAATTTGTTTTTTGTACTTTCTGCCTTTGAATAACTATAAGCGTCCCTGTCTATGAATGATTTCGTAGTTTGAAAAGTTTTTCGATAACTAATTTAGGAACACATTTGATTGATCTTAACAATTGTTTTTTGTGCGGTTTCAGGTTGAACTCAAGTTCTTAGATCTGCTGTGAACTCAAGCTGACAAGGTATAACGAATTTGAAATTAACATAATTGTGTTATCAAGTTCCAGTTATAATAATTCCTAAATAATTCTTTTTTTTGTCTTGCATTAATTACCAGGATTCGAAGGCCCATGATTATTCAACAAGACGTGAATACAATTAGGTGCGTGTGAACTATGAACATTTTCTCTGTTAATTGTGATTTATTGTACATTTTCCATGAAATTACAATTTATAGTTCTGGTTCTTTCCTGCAGGGTCCCACAGAATACAAATAAATGAAGAAATGGAACCAGAAAAGGACAACTTTTTAAGCACAACAAAAATGACACTTCTCTTATTTGTGTTTTTGTGTCTTTATATGTGTGGCGTGTACATTCTCTGTGTGTGCGTAACTGTATATGTATGTGTGGCCTGTATGTTCTCTGTGTGTGGGTCATTGTATGTGTATCAGTGTGTGTGTGTGTGTGTGTGTGTGTGTGTGTGTGTGTGTGTGTCTATGTTTGTATGTGTGTGTGGGTCATTGTATGTGTATGTGTGGGTCTGTATGTTTGTGTGTGTGGGTCATTGTATGTGTGTGTGTGTGTGTGTGTGTGTGTGTGTGTGTGTGTGTGTGTGTGTGTGTGTGTTGGCCCAAAAGGGCTGGGCCCGGCCCAAACGAGGCCGGGCCTTGGGGGTCCGGCCCAAATGGGACCGGGCCTCGGGTGGGGGTCCGGCCCAAGCGGGGCCGGGCCTTGGGGGGTCCGGCCCAAACGGGGGGCTGGGCCTCGGGGGGGGTCCGGCCCAAACGGGGGGCTGGGCCTGGGGGGGGGTCCGGCCCAAACGGGGGGCCGGGCCTCGGGGGGTGGGGGGGGGCCGGCCCAAACGGGGGGGCCGGGCCTCAGGGGGGGGTCCGGCCCAAACGGGGGGCCGGGCCTCGGGGGGGGGGGGGGGGGTCCGGCCCAAACGGGGGGCCGGGCCTCGGCGGGGGTGGGGGGGGGTCCGGCCCAAACGGGGGGCCGGGCCTCGGGGGGGGGGGGTTCGGCCCAAATAGGGGGCCGGGCCTCGGGGGGGGGGGGTTCGGCCCAAATAGGGGGCCGGGCCTCGGGGGGGTCCGGCCCAAACGGGGTGCGGGCCTCGGGGGGGGGGGGGGGTCCGGCCCAAACGAGGGGCCGGACCTCGGGGGGGGTCCGGCCCAAGTGGGGCCAGGCCTGAGGGGGGGGGGGGGGGTCCGGCCTAAGTGGGGCCAGATAATTTATAAATATACGTACCACTGAAAAATTGATATTTCATATCAAATGAAATTATTAGGGCCAAATGAAATTTCCCTATAAGATATATGACTGTGATATTCCTAGTGAGTGAGGCAAGACAATTTGATAAAAATGCTATATTGTACGTAGTGAAATAAAATATTATACTTTTAGTCAAGACAATTTGAACAACACTTTTATTAATTTTGGGGCAATAATTATACATTTTTACTTTTATATGCAGTAACTTTTTTTTACATCGAGATGCAAAATTCACATGATTTTTTTTACAATTACCTGACAAATATATATATAATCTGAAAATACTGAATACAGAAAAACAAACGAAAAAAATGAATAGATGATGCTAATTGTCATAATTAGATTGCATGGACTCACATGAACAATGTTTTTTCTCGTTATTACATTTTTCATTTTTTTCTATAAAAAAAAAGGCATCATCACAAAATTATACGTAAATCCAATACAGATTCATAAAATTCTGAAAAAAGTATACACCAGTTATTATACAAATATAAAGAATAATGTTCTTGAAAAAATCGCACTGGCATCATGACTATAAAATTGGAGGTCACTATAAAAAATTTGATATTTTGAAGTTTATTATAACAATTAAAATATTAATAACATGCAAACTATCAACATGTTATTACATTTAAAAAAAAAATATATATTATGTTTTGTTGTAGTGTTTCAAATATTGAAATAATATTTTGTATCATATAATGCATGCAAAAGAATATGCATCAACAGGGTCAATCGTTCTTTGTACACATAAAACTCACTGATATTTTTCAAAAGAATATGCATACTTGCTAAGAAAGTCTACATGAGCCCTAACTGCCTTTTACGTAGCACTTCACCTCTCCCCGAGACTGCTTTTAGAGACTGCAGGTTGAATAGTTACTGCTCAAAACGTTCTTGACTCGCTCCTAATGGAATAGGCTCGCTCCTACTATAAAACCGCTCGCTCGTTCCATCCTTACACTCGCTGGGAAAAAGTGGATTTGAATGAAGAGTTCAAAGACTGAGCATCATGCGAGCCACCTTCCCCAGTTACCTGACTGAAAGGGGATAAGCTATATGTCCCTAGAGAGGGTCGCGCAGCGGGGAATCCTTTCTTTTTCTTTGAACGAATCCGCCGGAAGGGAGAGGTTGCCTTTTCAGGTGAAAGACGTTCTTCCGGTGTTCCGATGGAATGGAAAGGATGTTCCGGCGCATATTAGTTGCAAAATATCAATACAACACGTGTATTATGTATGTATATCCATCTAAAAATAAATAAATAAATTATACACGCAATTCCATTTTCAGGTATACAAAAAGAATTTCTGAACATGTTCGTGTATTCCTTTGAAATATGAAACATCATGAATTCTTATACAAATATGACAATAGTTCAGAAATAATTGGGAACGGGTTTTTAAATCTCGTAGCCACCGGATTTTAAAATTCCGGTCCGCTAATTACCACAAAACACCTGTCATGCCAGGTTTGACAGGAATAAACTAACAATATCGAGTTCTAAAAATCCGGACCATTAAATCTGACTAAACACCGGATTTTAAATTCTCATAGATTTAATTAGCACTAACAAATGGGTTTTAAATTTGGTACATGTTTTTATTAGGAATTTCTTTGGGGTTCTGGATGTGAAAAAACTTGATGTATCGAAATTTGTAGTAATGATTTTAGGACAATCATACTTTTCCCCCTCATTTCTCCCACAATCCCCCCACACTAATTAATCTCATAATTTGCAAAATGGATTAACAATTAATTCATGGTTATTAAAAATTTAATATGTAATTAAGGTCCATACTAATTAATGATTAATTCTAAATATTTTTAAATAAATAATTATAAATTAATCGTTAATTCTAAGCACTAATTATTTGATTAATCATGAATTATTATTGTGGGAGAATTGTGAGAGAATTTGAAGGGCATGATATATGGCCTCATGATTTTATTTCTTAATTAGAATTGTTTAGATTGTTGATCTCTACTCCGTTCTAAAACTTTTATATAACATTTTGCTTGAATTAATACGTACAACTTTTATTTCGTTCTAAAACTTTTATACCCCGTTTGCTTAATGGAGAGTCTGGTCCTCAATTATGATTAATTAATGTTTAATGGTAAATTTATGGTGAATTAAGGATTATTTATGATTGAATTGTATGGTCAATGATCCATTCTATTATTTTCTTTTCTACGTTAGTTTTGTCCTATAATTAGAGGTGGCAAATCGGGTGGCTCGGGTCATAATCGGGTGGGTATTTTTGGGTTCGGGTCATTTTTATGTCCGGGTTATTTTCGGGTGAACTTACCTCGGATCGGGTCGGGTTGTGTCCGGGTTTTATTTTGACCGGGTTGTTTCGGGTTAAATCAAGTGTTCGGGTCAAATTTTTCGGGTTCGGGTTATATCGGGTTTGTAAATTAGATGTTATGGACATAATTTTTATTGTTTGTAAAACAATCATAAGTACTAATTAATAATTAATAAATTAATAAATTATTAATTATTACTAGGATGAACGTCCTCCACTATTTCTCCTTGATTTTTTGAATCAATTATTTTTCGAGTTTGTCTCTACGTATATTAAAATGGTAAAATCATGGACAAACATTTTTAATATTTAATCATAAGAAATGCATATTAATTTTATTGCAATTCATAAAAAATCGTTCATTTTAATACTTGTCCACTTCTAACATATAAACAAGGATATGTAGTAACATTTGAACAAAATTAATTGGAACAAAAAGTAACTATATAAATTTTCATCGTGAAGCCATTAAACATATAAACAAATTTCATTCTCGTAAATATTAGAACAAACAGCTAAAGAAAGAACATCTTCTCATATATGTTCTTGGAAATATTATGTGTCAAGATATTTTTAGGAATATTTTTTAGATCATATTTTTATTTAATTTTAGTTTTCTATGATAAAATATATAATAAATAAAAGATTAAAATTATGTATAGTTTTTTAAATTAGTATATGTTAAAAAATATTTATAATGATTTTAAATTAATAAAATAATACAAAAAATGTTTATTAAATTTAAAGATGAAAACAGAGGGTATTTTGGTCCAAAAAAATTGTAATATCATGAAAGACTCCTATAGGATAATTGGAAAAAAAAAACCTTGATGTAGGAGATTTTTTGGACTTTTTCAAAAGTTTGGAGGTTTTTTGTAAATTCAAGAAAAATTAAGTGGTTATTTGTAAATTTCCGAAATAGGTTTGTATGTGGCAAACCAATTTGGTGCCACGTCAAATTCGTGGAGAAATTCGGAAAAAAATAGGTATAGTTCTTATCATTACTCTTTGGTATATTTGTAAATAAATATATTTTCGATTTTTTTAAGAAATACGGAATTGAACATCAAAAGTTTTATTTTTAAGAAGGGATAATTTCTCGTATATCCCTCCAAAAACTGAAAATATCAAATTTGTCCCTCCAAAGATATAAATATGAGATTTGTGCTTCTAAACCTCATTCTATATCAAATTTGTTAAAAATTAACAGTTTCGTTATGTCTAACAGTAATTTGATAAAATGACCATTATACCCTTTGCTATACCATCGTGTTTCTCACAAGCTGAGGGCCATGACGAGCGACCTCTCATATCTCACACACAAACACATGATGACGACCAACACACACATCTCTCTCTCTCTCTCTCTCTCTCTCTCTCTCTCTCTCTCTCTCTCTCTCTCTCTCTCTCTCTCTCTCTCTCTCTCTCTCTTGCTTTTAACTCTTTTATTGTTGTTATTAATCTTCTATGTCTTTTGAATTTTTCTTTTTTCGGGATGTTTAACTAAAAACCCATCTAGTTGGATTAGAAAAGGAGAATTAGATTTTGAATAACACAAGGTAAAATAATATGACAAAGATGAATAGATCTAGTCGCTTATTAAAATTAATGTTTTAATATATTAATTAATAATAATATATTTAATTAATAATTAGGATAATTAATAGAAGTGTCTAGAATAGATGTCTAAAGGGGATGTCTATTAAATAAATAAGTGTCTATTAGATAGAATAGAAGTATCTAGATAAACCAAGAGTTGTATTGAGAGGGTGCATGTGATCTATAAATGCAACCCATCTCATATGTTTTTAGAGAGAGAATCTCCACAAAAAGAAAGGAAAAGAAATATAATAAAGAAAGAAGAATGAAGAAAAAAAGAAAAAAAAATTATGTGTGTTATCTTCCCTGCGTGTGATAAAGAATTAGAAAAAGCCAGAAAGTTTTTTGATTTACCCCTCTCTCTCCATGATAATTGTCCCTAAATATTTTCCCTAAAGAAATCTAATCCAAAATACCCCCAAAATTCTAACATGGTACCAGAGCCAAGGGGATGTATAAGATTCATATATAAAGCATATGTACTGTACCATTTTAATTAGAGAGAAAAAAATATTATTAAAGAAATTAGAGGGGCAATTGCCCCTGCCTCTCTCTCTCTCTCTCCTCTCCCTTGTATGTGTACGCACCAGTGTGTGTGGAAGAAAAGATCATAAAAATAAAGTACATGGCAATTAAGCATTGCTTTGTATTGATGGAATATTTCCATTAGCTTTGATATTTATCTCCTAAATATAAAACCCCATATATTATCTCCAATATAAAATACCCCAATAATTCAACATGGTATCAGAGCCAAGGTTATCGATCGACGGTTATCTAAAGATCGACGATTATCGAGCGGCGGTTATCGAGCGACGGTTATATAAAAAAAAAACGGTTATCGAGTTTAGTAGGAGTCGGAGAAGGAGTCACCAAGACAACCAAAGAGGTTACGTACTTGGGTTCAAACGAACTTCACAACTCATTTCCGAATTATCGAGTTTAGTAGAAGTCGAAGAAGGAGACATCAAGACAACCAAAGAGGTTACGTACTTGGGCTCACACGAACTTCACAACTCATTATCGGTTTATCGAGGTTAGTAGAAATTTGGAGTAGGAGAAGACCACGACAACCAAGATGGTATGTTCGGGTTCCCACAAATTTTGCAACTCAATTCCGATGAAAAAAAAGAAAAGAAAAGAAAAGAAGTCAATGTCGCCGAAGCGAAAAAAAAAAAAACGATCCGAAAAAATGATCCTGGAAGAGGACGATTCGGAAAGAGGCAATTCGAAAAAGATGATCCTAAAAGAACGATTCGAAAAAAAGCCGAAAAAACGAGTTTAGAAGGAAAAAGAAGACACGTCGAAAATGACGAAGGAGATTACGGAGAGACCGAAAACAAATATCACGGGGGAGTATTAAAAAAAAAAGGGAAGAAGATCAAATAACAATTAAAGCATTAAGGGGGAGTATTAAAATTAATGTTTTAATATATTAATTAATAATAATATATTTAATTAATGGGCAGGATAATTATTAGAAGTGTCTAGATTAATTAAGGGGGATGTATCTTGTAATAAATAGGCGTCTATTCAAATAGAAGTGTCTAGAGTTTGGATAGATTATGATGTATGTTTGAAAGAGTGTGGTTATGGGGGATGTATAAGATTCCTATATAAAGCATATGTACTGTATCATTTTAATTAGAGAGAAAAAAATATTATTAAAGAAATTAGAGGGGCAATTGCCCCTGTCTCTCTCTCTCTCCTCTCCCTTGTATTTGTACGCACCAGTGTGTGTGGAAGAAAAGATCATAAAAATAAAGTACATGACAATTAAGCATTGCTTTGTATTGATGAAATATTTCCATTAGCTTTGATATTTATCTCCTAAATATAAAACCCCATATATTATCTCCAATATAAAATACCCCAATAATTCAACATCGCTACCATGTAAAGAAAAAAAAACAGAGTAAAAAAAAATTCATTACATAAAATTGAGAACTCACAAAGATAAAACTCATCATAAGTAAACTCCAAGTCCAAGGCACAATACACCAAACAAGAAAGACACAAAATCATCACTGTACCAAAAACACATGAAGAATTATGATTTAGCATAAGGGCGTGTTTGGATGGGCGTATTAAATACTACTAGAGGAGTCAACACTTCTGCATGTAATATTCCAGTTATTGTAATTGCAATCTTAATGTTTGGAGAGAAGAATCTAAAACCACTACAATTGTAAATATTTTGTTTGGATCATATTGTTGGGATATGCACTTCATAATATATTATCAAATATTATATGCAAACTTTATGGATTGCATTTTTTATTTAAATATCATACTTTACATAATTCAAATTATTGTTTTTATTTGAAATGATATGTACGTAATGCTATTGAATACAATCAATTAATAGAGCATTTTTATTGAAAGAAAAATAAAAACATAAACCAAGCAAAATTATGCCATTAATCCAAACTTACTGAATCGAATTTCTGCAAATAAATGTCATTTGCATCAACAATGTTTCAATAAAATCTCAATTAAACACAATTCAATCTTAAATTTTCATCATAATTTACGAAAAACAAAGAAATACAAAATATTAATTTCTCTAATTTTGCTATCAGACTTTGGAATAGGAATTATTGATGAACTCGCAACTTTGAATCTAATATATATCAAGTTCTATAAAACAACAAATTTACTAAAAATTTTTTTTGGCAAAGGACAGACACTCATCAAGAAATTGAGTCACGAAAGCAAGAATTACAATCTTATGAGTTTTCTTCTCATTCAATCTTAAATAACAATGAAATAGGTCTTCTAATTTGGGTCATTCTATGAGTCTATATGCTCGCACCATTTCTTGCATTGACTCTCTGAAATCATGACAGGGATTGTGTGAATTCATCTTCATTAAAGTCACATTTTCATCTGAAAATAATAGCTCGGTTTATGTTATTTTTTCTAATTTGATTGGTTCACTGTATCTTTTGTTTTGTGTGAGGAGAATAAGAAATTTTGTGAGGTCAAGGTTTGGTTGAGGAAGAAGAAGTGAAAGAAGAGTGCTGAGTTTGGTTTGTGATGAAAAAAAACCTGGTTAGAAAAATATGAATTGAGAGAGAGAGAGAGAGAGAGAGAGAGAGAGAGAGAGAGAGAGAGAGAGATGTGAATAGAAGAGAAGATAGACCACAACAAGCTGAACAGAATTTCTCCCGCCATTTTTTGTCACTTCAGGGGTTCTAACCCGCGTAGATTTGGGCGGAGACGCAACTACTGCAACAAAGGAGCATGAGGAAGTGGCAATTACTGCAGTCAAACTAATTACAACAAACCAAACAAAGGGAAAAGGCTATTTACTGCATTGGTATCTACCAACTGTCGGTATTGCATCAATCCAAACATGCCCTAATAGAGAATGAAATTCACCTTTGGCCAAAACTTATCATGTATATTTTGTTTTGATGAAGAAGAAGAAGGGAGAATGTTAAAATAGAAAAATAGACATGGAGGAGGAGGAGGGAGAAATTGTGGGGTCATGATAAATTAACAAGAGTGTTTTAGTCATTTTAAATTATATTTATTGGCTTTCATGGTTATTTTAACAAATCTAACCGCATGTTAACAGTTTAGGATAAATTTGATATTTTGAAAGTTTAGAAAGAACATATTTGATATAAAATAAGTTTTAAAAGGATAAATTTGATAATTATAATTTTTTTTTTTTTTTTTTTTTTTGATTTTCGATAATTATAATTTTAAAAGTATAGATTTGATATTTTGAAATTTTGGAGGGACGTATGTGAAATTACTCCTATCAAATAAATCCCATTACGCTAAACTCGTTATTTAACTTGAAAAATTACTTTACTTATTTTTTAAAGTAGGAAGGATGCTGTCCGCCTCCTTCTTCTCCATTTCGGACATGAAAACTGATTAGCCAGCTAACCTTGTTACCAAATATCTTCTTTTAAACAGCAATAACACACATATCCAGTCATAAATTTAATGGAGGCGCCAACGAGAACAACAAAACGGAATATTATTGGCAGGAGGGCGGCAGAGTAAAATATGTTACATAGACTCGGTATTGTTTACCTTTTAAAACATAGCACTATTTTAAATTGGTGGGACCAAGGTTGTCTTGAGTACGGTTTACATTTAAAAGAGAAAGACCAGGTCTATGAATAAAATAAATGAAAACGGGAAGAGTTGATCACGACCCAATCGAAAATTGTTGTTCTTTAAATATGGGTTGTTTTGAACTCCCAAACTATGTCATTTTATCCATTTAATTATTTAATATTTTATTTTATGATATTTATATTATGTTCTACCTTAATTATATTAATATTTATATCATATTTTCATATTTATTTTATGATTCATATTTATTTTGTGATTTGATATTTATTAATTTATATTATGCTTTACGCATTTAATAGTTTTTCATGTTTGTTTTGTGATATTCATTAATTTATTTTATGATATGATTTCATATTTATTTTGTGATTTCATTAATTTATATCATGTTTTACGTATTTAATGTATTTCATAGTATTGTGATATTCATTAATTTATTTTTTGTTATTATATCAAATTTCACATTTAATAATTTTCATATTGATTTTATGATATTTTTCTGTAAAAATAGCAAATAACAATTAATAAGTGAATACGCAATCTTTTATCTAATACAAACAATTACTTTAAAAATCTCAGGTTGAGTCATCTCATCTCTTTGACCTTTTATCACACATATTGATATTTATATAATTTCCATATTTATTTTATGATTTGATTATATCTATTGATTTATATCATGTTTTATCCATTTAACCATTTAATAATTTATTATGATCTTTATATCATGTTCTACCTTAATTATATTAATATTTATAATATAATTAATATAAAAATATTTTAATATAAAATAGTAGAACATAATATTATTCGGTGCATAAGTTTAATATAATGTAGTGCCGGAAATCAAAAGCGTAAATAAATTGCCAAAAAAATAAGGGAATTATCTTTCGTACCGAAACGGAAGATTTTTTTTTATATTTATTATTTATTATTTACTAATTATAATTTGTATCTTGGATTTTGAAAATTAAAGATATGAACTATTTTAATTCAGATACAAAGATCTAAATATTACTACAAACATTTAATTTTAGGCGCAATTTCAGGTATTACCTTCCAAAAACTAAAAATATCAAATTTGTCCCTCACAAAATGAATATATCAAATTTACCCTTCCAAAACACAAGAATCTATCAAATTTACCCACTAAAAATTCAAAATGGTTAACTTTAACAACAAATATTCAAGTCGACCATATTAATCTCATGAACCCATAATTGTTATCTCAGCCAATTAAAAAAGAAAAAGAAGAACAAATCCTTCAAAAAGACAGGAGCAGCAAGCAATCTCTGGATTATAGATTAAATGTTAAATGAGTGAATAGAGTGTGTGGCCTACGGGTTTGTAATAAAAAAATAAAAAAAAAGGAGATTGTGTTTGGAAGTGGGACTTTGAGCCCTCTCCGAATTTACTCAAAAAAAAAAATTGGTACTCTTTACTGAGCAATAATAACACGAACATGACAAGCAGCCATGCAAATGCAAGACGAAGGATTTTAAAAAGACGCGAACTCGTGAATCACCGCTCTCTAATTCAAGAGGCTTCTTAGTCTTAGATAACCCGTTAGTTTCAAATCTTACCCAAATCATGCTTCATCTTCTTCGTCTAATCTCCTCTAACTCCTCCAAACAACCATCCTTTCGGAAGAGAAACCAACTCCTCGCTAATTGGCACCACAAGACATACCAGTACTGACTTACTTCCAGCTTCTCCAACAACAAAGCAACATAATTTTTCTGAAGTACAGCTCCAACAAGAGCTCTTCAGAAGAAACAAAAGTAATATCACACTTTGATAAAGAAGAGAAAGGAATTAGTTGAGGGAATTGGTTGGAAGGAATGAACACGATTAATGAAGGGTAGGATAGTAATTTTAGCTACTAACAGTTAGATTTAATGGATTTGTGGACGGAAATCATTTTTTGAACAAATACGAAAGATTTCCTGTTTTAGAGGGCTAAATTTGATATTATCATTTTTATAAGGACAAATATGATATTTTTAGTTTTAGGAAGGACATATGAGAAATTCTGCCTATTTTTAATGTTTAAACATTATAATAACTGCAATATTATAATAGAATCTTGAATAATATTATATGCTACACGATTCTATACTAAGATTCTAACCGATTTTACACGATTGATCTGCGAGTTATCTTGCGATTCTACCAAATTACGATCCTAAGTCCGACTTGAATTGTTTTCTCAACATAAAATCTTAGACTCGTACGATTTTACGAGTAGAATCGTGATTTTACAACTGTGAATCTATATATGAATTAATGGATGAAATGATCTAATTGGACCGAACTAAAAATGTGACAAACTTGATCGATCAAAGTTCAAACAAGGACTTAATTGAATTTTGAATGAATGTTTGTTCCCTAAATTTTTGATACAATACGTTTCCGTCCTTTATATATTACACGGTATATTACCGACGAGTTTTGATGGTGATTGATTTCAAGGATGCACGGTCCCAAAATACAAGAAATATTACAAAATATAACACATAAATTAAATTGTGAAGAAGTGTGATACTTTCGGATATAACACACAGAAATGTTACCAAATATATTACCGGGTTTATTGACAAAGATAGGAGGACAAAAAATATTGTATATTATACTCACTATACTAAAAAAAAAAAAAAAAAAAAAAAAAAATACAAGCGATCGCTTGTACAATTGGTTTGACACTTGTGTGTGGTAGATACCACCCGACTTCAAAACCCGTCAAAAAAAAAAAAAAAAAAAATACTCTACATTTTTGTTTAAACTTGCAGGTACAAAATATATACTCTAATTTAGAAGAAAAAAAAAAAAACGTGCATTACACAAAATTAATATTATATCAAAACCGACGTCAAGCCATACCAACTAAAATTAGAAAAACGAACACACACACAAAACTAAAATTAGATTAAAAACGACGTCAAATCATACCGAATTTAGAATAGTTATTACACTCGCTAAAAAAAGAAAAAATATTATTTCTAATACTAATTTACTACACCATGCATTAAAATTGCAAAGAAATGGCACTAGCCCCACCTAAATTTTGCATATGAAAGAAAATGATTACTCGGATAATTTAAGATATCCATCTTACAAAAGAAATGAATAGACTTGCCCCACCATAGCAATGTTGCACAATAACCGAATTTAAACACATAAGTCGTCTCGATTCGTGCTTGTGTGGTAAACTTATATGGGACCCAACATTATCACTTGAGACCCTATCAAACAAACTAACACCCGAATGCTCATTGCTCCCACAATGTCATTGATAACACGTAAAATAGGTCGTTTAAAAGTGTAAATTCAATCTCACGAGTTAATCAAAACAATTTATAAACAACTACTAGAATAGGCTAAGTAGAGGTTCGTTCCAAGGAAATTTTGCGTATAATCGAAATTGCAATTCAAGAACTGTTTCTATTGGTCCAGATGCTATAATATTTTGTCACAATCAATGTTTACTGTTCACAAATCTCTGGTCAAAATCTCACTTTCACACACACAAGTTTCGAATTTATAAAGATGTTTGATCACAAGGGTATTTTAGGCATTAAATGTTTTTCACAAAATTATTGATCACAAATCAAGATCTAAAATTTGGTACAGAGATTCATAATTTGATACTGAGAGAGAGGACAGAAGAATTTCACAGTTTTGATATTTCAGTAAAAAGTAATGATCTAATTACAAATAAGCCCCTGGTGAGATCACGAAAAGGTCCAGAAGGTTTTTATTGAGAATCAGTTTTCAAAAATTCATATCAAAACGAAATTTATCTCATATAATTTGAATCAAAATTCTAAATCAAGAATGCGATAAGATCTAAAATCTCAAGTGAATTGTGGAATTTAAACAGATACAGAATTGATTCAACAAGCAGGGAAAAATTGTCCAGATCTAAAGTTTTTATCAATTTTACAATTTAGTCCTTAACAACATGATTTTGTAAAATCCACAACAAATAGAAAATTGCAGGAAATGGAATTATTAAAAATATGTATTAATCTACAGATCCAGATCTAAACAGTGATATTGAGTAGTGATTATTTCAAAGTGTTTTTCTATTTACAATTGAATTTACAAAACAGCACAGAAAATTGAGTATATCACAAAGAACAAAAATAGGAAAATTACGAAATAAAATCCACAAAAATTCTACAAATTGTATCTTATCATATATAACAGATCTACAATCAAAGTTTATTCAAATCTAATATTTTCCTAATTAAAACGCAACAATTGTAAAAGAGAGTACCGAAAAAGATGAGAATTGAGTCCAAGAAGAGATCTTGGAGAGGTCCTCGAGCCTTCACGCCTTGAGAGGAGGTGAGAGGAGGAGGAGAACAACTTCTTTGAGCTTGAGAGAGGGAGGAAAAGATCCTCGGAGCGGCCTCGAAAACCGTACGGAGACACGATCTTCTCGGCAAAATGGCTCGACGACGAGCGAGAGGAGCTTGAGAGCTTCTTAACAATGGAGGGGGAAGAGGAAGAGACCTTACCTTCCCCCTAAAATGGTGGTTTGACCAATGAGGACCAAGGGTTAGTTGAGAGAGAGGTTTTGGATGCCTTTTATAGGAGAAAAGAGGGGGGAATAATTCGAAAATGCCAGATCTGATGTTGCCACTTGCATGGGTAGCTAGAGCATGTTGCACTGAATCCAACGGTCCAAATTTCATCAGATTTGGCCACAGGATGAGGGAGAAAACCCAAAAATACCCTCCAAGATATTTCCCTCAGATCCAGATTAATTCAATTTAATTCTTCAGAAAATATCATAATTCATTGAGCTCACCTCCATTTAGAATAAAACTAGAGAGAAGGAGTGGCACTGGGCTGTGTATTCCTCTTTAAAGCCTGGTAATGAAGGTATCCATTAAAAAATACAATGGAGGAGAGATTCATGCGCTTGGCTCCAAGATTGGAGGTTTGAACTGCCTGCTCGGATTTTCTGCAACAATCCTCGTATGGTCCAGTGTGAAATACAGGCAGAATAGAGAGATGCACAGATAACAGCGCGAGTTGCACTGATCTGAATCCACATAAAATCCATGCAGAGAATTCTTTGACCGGTCAGAGTTTTGATCCGGTGCGCCGATTAATCATGGTTCTCTTGGTGTCGCGAATAGTGAAGAGAGTAGAAACCGACTCGCTGCACGCGAGATCAAATAAACCGAGATCTGATGTAAGGTGTACCGTGCAGACTTGTGTGTTGAGTCAAGGAGAGTAGCCGACGGGTCGCCTCAAGGTCTACACGATCGGAATGACCACAGAGGATTAATATATCTTGGAAGTTTGACCGGTCAGACTTTACGATTTGCTGCAGATAATTTCATGTGGTTCTTTATGTGGTGAGTCAGAGAAGAGAGAGAGGAACGGGTTGCATCTTGGTTAACGTGGAACAGGGACCTGGTGTAAGTTATTTTCGTACATCTTTCGTGTGGCGAGTCAGAATATGTAGGGTTTGGGCTCGTTATTTGGGCTGTATGACTCTGGTTGCCACAGAAGATCTTGTTTGGTGTCAAATCTCGTCAGGTTTTTGTGTTCCTTCGTGGAATGAGTCAAGTTTGACCCGTTTGGAGTAAAAGCTCGATTTCTCTCTCATGCTTGCATCAAATATCATCATATGATATATCAAATCGATCGGCACGACGAGACCGATCCATCCACAGTCTTGGTTTTGAGAGATAATGCATTTTTCACCTGACATTAATACAAAAACACAATTTAAAGTATTTAATCTCAATAAATTGGAATTATGAATATTTGGTATATTTTAATCATATTTAGGTATTTAAATTCTATATTTTGTGTATGTAAAAAGTGATGAAAAATCCCCTTAGCAAATCTCCCCACACTTAAACCTTGTTTGTCCTCAAACAAAATAGAATAAAATATAGAATTTGAAAATCAAAGAAATTGCATGTTTAGGTTTTGTTAAAAAGATAATCATCGATTTCAAAGTTCAAGTTTTCCAAGGAAAGATTTTTGACTCTCGTTTCATCATTTATGCCTTATATCAAAAGAATTTAATTCAACCTTTTAGACTCTATTTTCAAATGAAAGGTTCACAATTTCAAAAGTTTTTAGAGAAAAAATGGTCTTATTCGATAAAGATGATTAAACACCATATTTTAAATCTTTTCACACCACAAATCACAAAGTTTATCATGAAAAAGCATTATTAAAACCCCTTGTTCAATTTTGCACAAATTGTTCCTTAAATGTAAATTGTCACTTTTTAAATCGTTCGGTACTTTAGTACTTGGTTCCTATTCGGTTTCAACTAATTCCCCCAATTGCGCTTGTTTACAATTCTTTTCTTATTTAACCGAGAGTTCCGCTGCACCGAAATACAACGAAATTACATCTCGGTGTTCTCTTTTTTTTTTTTTTTTTTTTTTTTTTTTTTTTTAGATCTTTTCTTTAACAGGGAGTTTCGTTGCACCGAAATACAACGAAATTACATCCCGGTATTCTATTTTTTAGATCTCAAGTCGCAAGCGGGTCCAATCTATTTACTACCGAATCCCCATGAACAATCGAGCTCTTAAGTGCAATTTGTCAACTTTTAAATTTATGCAAAATTTACTAGAGTGGTTTAAACAAAACTTTTTTAGAAATTTCGAGTAAAAATATGGGTTTAAGCTTCAAAAAATGGTGTGTCATGTAAATCGAAAATCGACCAAATTTCAATAAACTCCAATTTTGTGATTTCATTGATTAGGGTTTGAATCCCCAAAAGAATCTCTCAAAGATCTTAATCAATTCCTTCAAATATCTTGTCATAATTTTGAGAGTAAAAATCTAAAAAATCGATGATTTATTCAATTAAGTGGAGAAAAACCTTTAACATGCAAAAACTCTTTTTTTTTTTTTTTTTTTTTTTCGAAAATTTTTAAATTTTTAGGATTTTTTCTAAAGTCAAAAAGGAAGAAAATAGGTCGTAAAAACCCTCCCCACACTTAGAGAGATAGCTCATCCTCGAGCGAAAAAGATTATTTCAAATAAAAATAAGGGAGAGAGATGGAGAAATACGACCTTTTGTAGCGTGGGTTGCCTCCCCGCAAGCGCCCTTTATTTAACGTCGTTGAGCTCGACGTTTGCCAAGGTTATCCCGCCTCGAAGTGGAAAGAGTCACAATTGTGAGTTGCGGCTTTTCGACCACCTTGGAGCGTTCGTCTTGAGAGAGAGAGAAGGAGATTGCTCGTTTCGTTTATTATGCGTGGAATTTCGTTTCGAGCATGTGTCGAGATTGCCTTCAAAATCTTTATTTTTCCTCGATCTTTAACGAATGCATTTGCGCTTGGCATATGTTGAATAGGTGTGGTAATCGGTGTGAGCGCTTCGAATGTGTTCGGCTTTTTCGATTTATCTTGGAGGATTGGAGAGATCTTTTCTTCTATTTGTTCATCTTTCATCTTCGTGTCGAGATCTTGATTAGCATCCATTTCTTTTTCTTCCTTGATCCTGATTATCGTCACGGTTATATTCTCATCTTCTTCAATTGTCGCTTCGACTTCTTCTTCAAATTTCTCCACAATTACATCTTCAATTTCGACTTTCGCTTCGCATGTAAATTCCTCATCGCATCTCCCCACACTTAATTCTTTGAACTCTTCCGAATTGTCGAGGGTATACTCGCGCATTTCTTCATCATCGTATTCCAATTTCTTGATATTCGCCGATTCTTCGAATTGTTTGTTGAAATTTAACATCATTTCCATCATCAATTCCATTTTCGATGAAAGGTTGTTGATCGCGTCGTATCGTGATGATTCTCTTTCGCCTTGAAGTTGCGTTGGTTGAGATTGAGGAAATGCATAATGTTGTTGGTATTCGTATTGTGATTCGCCGAATTGAGAAGGTTCGTATTGCATGTGATCGTGTTCTTGACCATAAAAGGTGGAATATTCGTTTTGGAATTGGTACGAGTTTGGAGAGGGTTCGGCATAAGCATCGAAGTAAGGCCCTTGATGAAGAGGTTCGTTTCGAATCGGAGGTTGATAACATCTTTGCGGACGAATCTCTCCATTTTGATCGAAAAATTCGTTGTATTCGAAAAAGCTTTCGTTTCGTTGAGAGTGATTTCTTTCGTTGCATAGTCTTCTTTCTCGTTCTTCTTGTTCCATCATTACCCTTCGTACAGTTCGATCGCGCAATTCTTGTAGAGTTTCGTCTTGCCAATCCATCGTGAATGTACCTCGCAAAATAAGAGAAAAAGAAAGTGAATTAGAAAAATTCAAGAATTTCAAGATTTCGAAAATACTTCAACAAAAAATCCCCGGCAGCGGCGCCATTTGATAACACGTAAAATAGGTCGTTTAAAAGTGTAAATTCAATCTCACGAGTTAATCAAAACAATTTATAAACAACTACTAGAATAGGCTAAGTAGAGGTTCGTTCCAAGGAAATTTTGCGTATAATCGAAATTGCAATTCAAGAACTGTTTCTATTGGTCCAGAGGCTATAATATTTTGTCACAATCAATGTTTACTGTTCACAAATCTCTGGTCAAAATCTCACTTTCACACACACAAGTTTCGAATTTATAAAGATGTTTGATCACAAGGGTATTTTAGGCATTAAATGTTTTTCACAAAATTATTGATCACAAATCAAGATCTAAAATTTGGTACAGAGATTCATAATTTGATACTGAGAGAGAGGACAGAAGAATTTCACAGTTTTGATATTTCAGTAAAAAGTAATGATCTAATTACAAATAAGCCCCTGGTGAGATCACGAAAAGGTCCAGAAGGTTTTTATTGAGAATCAGTTTTCAAAAATTCATATCAAAACGAAATTTATCTCATATAATTTGAATCAAAATTCTAAATCAAGAATGCGATAAGATCTAAAATCTCAAGTGAATTGTGGAATTTAAACAGATACAGAATTGATTCAACAAGCAGGGAAAAATTGTCCAGATCTAAAGTTTTTATCAATTTTACAATTTAGTCCTTAACAACATGATTTTGTAAAATCCACAACAAATAGAAAATTGCAGGAAATGGAATGATTAAAAATATGTATTAATCTACAGATCCAGATCTAAACAGTGATATTGAGTAGTGATTATTTCAAAGTGTTTTTCTATTTACAATTGAATTTACAATACAGCACAGAAAATTGAGTATATCACAAAGAACAAAAATAGGAAAATTACGAAATAAAATCCACAAAAATTCTACAAATTGTATCTTATCATATATAACAGATCTACAATCAAAGTTTATTCAAATCTAATATTTTCCTAATTAAAACGCAACAATTGTAAAAGAGAGTACCGAAAAAGATGAGAATTGAGTCCAAGAAGAGATCTTGGAGAGGTCCTCGAGCCTTCACGCCTTGAGAGGAGGTGAGAGGAGGAGGAGAACAACTTCTTTGAGCTTGAGAGAGGGAGGAAAAGATCCTCGGAGCGGCCTCGAAAACCGTACGGAGACACGATCTTCTCGGCAAAATGGCTCGACGACGAGCGAGAGGAGCTTGAGAGCTTCTTAACAATGGAGGGGGAAGAGGAAGAGACCTTACCTTCCCCCTAAAATGGTGGTTTGACCAATGAGGACCAAGGGTTAGTTGAGAGAGAGGTTTTGGGTGCCTTTTATAGGAGAAAAGAGGGGGGAATAATTCGAAAATTCCAGATCTGATGTTGCCACTTGCATGGGTAGCTAGAGCATGTTGCACTGAATCCAACGGTCCAAATTTCATCAGATTTGGCCACAGGATGAGGGAGAAAACCCAAAAATACCCTCCAAGATATTTCCCTCAGATCCAGATTAATTCAATTTAATTCTTCAGAAAATATCATAATTCATTGAGCTCACCTCCATTTAGAATAAAACTAGAGAGAAGGAGTGGCACTGGGCTGTGTATTCCTCTTTAAAGCCTGGTAATGGAGGTATCCATTAAAAAATACAATGGAGGAGAGATTCATGCGCTTGGCTCCAAGATTGGAGGTTTGAACTGCCTGCTCGGATTTTCTGCAACAATCCTCGTATGGTCCAGTGTGAAATACAGGCAGAATAGAGAGATGCACAGATAACAGCGCGAGTTGCACTGATCTGAATCCACATAAAATCCATGCAGAGAATTCTTTGACCGGTCAGAGTTTTGATCCGGTGCGCCGATTAATCATGGTTCTCTTGGTGTCGCGAATAGTGAAGAGAGTAGAAACCGACTCGCTGCACGCGAGATCAAATAAACCGAGATCTGATGTAAGGTGTACCGTGCAGACTTGTGTGTTGAGTCAGGGAGAGTAGCTGACGGGTCGCCTCAAGGTCTACACGATCGGAATGACCACAGAGGATTAATATATCTTGGAAGTTTGACCGGTCAGACTTTACGATTTGCTGCAGATAATTTCATGTGGTTCTTTATGTGGTGAGTCAGAGAAGAGAGAGAGGAACGGGTTGCATCTTGGTTCACGTGGAACAGGGACCTGGTGTAAGTTATTTTCGTACATCTTTCGTGTGGCGAGTCAGAATATGTAGGGTTTGGGCTCGTTATTTGGGCTGTATGACTCTGGTTGCCACAGAAGATCTTGTTTGGTGTCAAATCTCGTCAGGTTTTTGTGTTCCTTCGTGGAATGAGTCAAGTTTGACCCGTTTGGAGTAAAAGCTCGATTTCTCTCTCATGCTTGCATCAAATATCATCATATGATATATCAAATCGATCGGCACGACGAGACCGATCCATCCACAGTCTTGGTTTTGAGAGATAATGCATTTTTCACCTGACATTAATACAAAAACACAATTTAAAGTATTTAATCTCAATAAATTGGAATTATGAATATTTGGTATATTTTAATCATATTTAGGTATTTAAATTCTATATTTTGTGTATGTAAAAAGTGATGAAAAATCCCCTTATCAGTCATCATGAACAATTAACAAAGCAATTAATATATTTTTGTTTATTAACACATAAATTAAAGAGTGATGATAAAAACCTCGTTATAATATCTTCAATATATTGGTGAGTTGATGTTTTGATGTTGTTTCCTTAATTTTAAATGAATATGTGATAAATAAATATGTAGATTTTGTTTAACACATGTGTATGTATTAAATTATATAATAAATAATTAAATGAACTCAATTTAACACATAAAATAATTTAATTTAATATATGACTTTGCTTTATTTGTTAAATTTATCATCAACTGGCGTGGAGGAATTCAAAAGGAACAAGTATACTTTTTTTATAAATATTAAAACATGTTAATTACTTTGTATAATAATTAATATGTCGATTTTTTATATATATATTAATATATTAATTACTCATACTAATTTATCGTTATAACATTATAAAAAAAATATTTGGTGAAATGCAATTATGGAGAAGAAAACAACATCGAAGACTTTGAAAACGATATTGGGACGGTTGAGTTCGTATTTTCTTTTTGTTCTCCTTTTCTTTATTATAGTTAAGAAAATATAGGAATTTGTTTCTAAAACCAATAACATTTACATTCCTAAATATTATGAATAACCTTTTATTTATTTTTAAAGTTCCTTCACAAAATAAATATTTATTGCTTTATTCAAAATTCTCCTAACTAAATATTAGCAAAAACACACTAAAACTTTGTTATCTTTTTAGAAATGATCATTGTGCTTCCATGATTTTAATTAAAAATATCAACGATTTTAAAAACATTTTCATCATCATTTTCATTTTATCGATATATTTGTACAAATAATATTGAAAACATTACAGAATAATGTTTAAAATGTTTTTTAGTTTTCTTCATTTATTCAATAAAACATACCTCAAATTAAAAAGTATGATTTCAAATTCAAAACTCCCGTGATATTAAAAATGATATATAGATATTAATAAAGAATATAATGATACTCGTTTTCATAAATTGATACAAAATAGAAAATAATTTTACAAAATAGTTTTCAAAATTATGTAATAATTGTTGACGAATATAAAAAAATACTCGTTTTCAGAAATTTATTTTATCATCATTTTCATTTTTCTTTAATATGTTTGTTGTATAAAATAATTTTCAAAAATCATATAATAATTGTTTGTTTTACTAACATAACAAAAAAGGATGTTTGCTAATATTCATAGAAGTTAGGATATCTTAAAGGAAGCAAAAGAATACACACAATTGTTTAGGGGATCTATAAATTAACTAATTATAGGTTTTGAAAATTTTCCAAAATACATATACTTTGGATTTTATTTTGGACATCTAAGTTCTTGGAAGGTTTCTTACTAACGACCTATCTGTATAACATAAAAGATGATCCTGCCTCTTTAACCACTATTTAAAGATTATTAGACCAAATTGTTAGTGTTTAGAAAAATTAGAGATATTTTTGAAGAAAGCAAACAAATATATAAATAGTTTTTAAGGTATCTAAAAAAGTTAGGCACATTTTGAAGTATATAACTTGATTTAATTTCGAAGCTCTGAGTTCTCGAAAGGTTCCGACAACGACTTTTCCTGCTAACATAAAACATCATGAATTCATATAACGATAGAACTTGATTTAATTTTTGGGTAGTCTTTTTCTTCAATAATGAATAAATGATGGAATCACAAAAAAATAAAAAAATAAATCAATAATTCAATACAAATTATTATTATTTTGATGATTTAAAATTGATAAAAAATATTAAATGATGTATGTTTTTAATAAATCAAAAACCAAATAAATTATACAATTTCACTGTCATCTAAACATTTGTGTCCCTCTTGCAATTGATTTGGTACTCCTAGCAAGATTTCTCTTTTATAAAAAAGAATTGACAAGACCTTTAACATGGACGGTGCTGCTTCATCTGGCCAGCCATCCTAATTCGTTGAATTTTTAGCCACTTTTTATTTTCCATTTGTTAGCATTCCTTTCTGTAGCAAACAAAAACATTTGGATGGTTCTCTGCCCGGGCCGACCAAGGATTCTCTCGTCCCACTTGCCCCTCGTCTCCAACAGGGACTTCAAAAGTTATTTGGGGGGTACAATCATTGGTGGCTAGGACTACTGTTTCTTTTCTCTTTTTCTTTTTTATTTGAATTTGTGTGGCTTCGAGAATTACACAATTTTCTTTCTGGTTCTTAAATTTCGTGTTCAAATATTATTTGATTTCTGAATGTGCTTTGCAATTTTGTTATAAGGAGTATTATATAGAGGATATTTGCATTGTCAGTAGTGAGCATTGACCAATTTTTACTAGGCTTCTTGTGAATAATATAAACTGCATATATATTACCATAATAATATACATTTAGATTTTACATCTAAATTTTACCTTAGCAACGTACGTAGCAAATTATAACGTAACTAAAAAATATTAATATAATAATTTTGGTGTATGTTATACTCTCATTTCTGCATAGAACCCTGTATAAAAAAGTATTTCGAAAAAAAATCTCGTTTTAAAAAATATTCCAAAACTAATCCATAATTGTTTTTTAAAATCCCATACCGTCTGATTTTAAAAATTCGGTGGTTAATTAGAGCAAAATATAGATAACACAAATCAGATTCATTAAAAAATTGCACACAAACGGGATTATAAAACCCGCTCAAAAGTTTATACAAATGACAAATACTTGTCCCCATATTTTATCTCCAAAATTTGTATGTTCAAGTTAATATATTTAAGCAATATAATAACTAAAACATGTCATATAAATACTAATTAATTAATAATTTAATATAAATTTGTATGTCCCCATATTTTGGTCATTTTTAATTTAAAAAATTACATTTTGGTACTTTTCATTTACATCTTGATTCTCTTTTATTTACATGTCGGTATTTTTTTATATTTTTGAATTTACATTTTGGTCTTTTTTATTTATATTCGGTTCGATCCCTAATAAAACGACAAAAGGCGCCAAAAGCTATTCCTTTTCCTCTCCAATCACACGCACGACCCATCTCCTCAATCCAACGTCCCAAAATCACCCTTTCCAATAATCCTCTTCAATCCGACGGTCCACAATACCCTTCTTATCAATGGCAGAATCGTTATTCTTCACACTTCCATGGCTTATTATCAGCCTCAACGTTCTCAGTTCTCCGCAACCGCTCTTTTTCACAGTGCTTCCTTCTCCTCCTCTGGTTCCCCCCACCATTAATTCCTTCAAATTCCGAAGAAATTCGAGCTGATTTCTCTGATTTGGTGCTGTTTGTGATGTCGTGTGGGTGTATTGTTATACAAGAGATGGAGGGGAGAGAGGAAGGGAGGGTTAATTGTAAAACGGCTAGGGTTTTGCCGATTGTCGGTAAAATTAACGGTGGAGGGAAGTGCAATTCGTGTCTGAGGTCTAGGAGGTGTAAATCCGAGTTGATATTTCCTATATATGCGAAGACGAATCCCGTTTCTGAGAGAATTTTGGATTTTCCTGGTGATCCTATTTGGGATGCTGTCAAATCCGAAGCTAAATCTGAGGTTTGAAATTGAATGATTTTTTTTATCTCAATTTTGTAAATCGAAAGCGGAGAGTATGCAAATATATGCTTAAATGTGTTTACTTAGGGTACAGTGAATTTGAAATGTGATTTTATGCTATTCATGGATCAGGGTTAATCTTTTTGTTTACGTTTTTGGTTAACAGTAATTAGCAAACACTTCAAAATTTGTTAACTGATTATGTATATGACTAATGAGTGAGAATTATCTAAATATTATTTTCTATATATATCCAACTATAATTGTATTTGATGCAAACTTGTGACCAAAAAAATGATAGATTTGACACCAATATAATGTTAATTTCTTTTAATATTTATAAATACTATTTATTATCATCGCCTTTTCTAACTTCTTTTAATATTCCATTCTTTTAAACCCTTCAATTTTTCTAAAGACCACTATTTTTTATGGTTATTTTGGATAAGGTTTCTTTTTGAAAATTCCCCTTCTTTTAATTAATCAAATTAACATTTTTTTTTCCGATTTGTAATATTAGGCGGAGAAGGAGCCGATATTGAGTAGCTTTTTATACGCGAGTGTATTATCGCACGTGTGTTTAGAAAGAGCCTTAGCATTTGTACTCGCCAATAGACTTCAAAACCCTACTTTACTCGCCACTCAACTCATGGACATTTTCGATGATGTCATCATGAATGACAAAGCCATCCAACGCTCTATTCGTCTCGATGCTCAGGTCCACTAAAACTCTCAGAACCACCCTTACATTTTCTCATATTTATTTATATCAATTATTTATTTTAATCATATAGGCGTTTAAAGATAGAGATCCTGCTTGTGCGCAGTATAGTTGGGCATTATTATACCTAAAGGTATTAATTATTTCATGCATATTGAATATTATAAGTTAGCTAATTTATTTACTTTTTTAGGGTTACCATTCTATACAATCGTACCGAATCGCACATGCTTTATGGAATCAAGGACGCAAAATCTTAGCCTTGGCTTTACAAAGCCGTATCAGCGAGGTTTTTGCCGTCGATATACATCCAGGTACATCAATATTCTAAAATCAATTAATTACCCATTTTAATTTAAAATATTTATTTTAGCGGCAAAAATAGGAGAAGGGATTCTATTGGATCACGGAACGGGATTAGTAATCGGCGAAACCGCCATTGTCGGAAACTGGGTCTCCTTAATGCAGGCAAGTTTACTACTTTTCACAAATCCACAATAAAATTAAAAATTTAAAAAATAATAAAAATTTGTAAACAGGGAGTGACGTTAGGAGGAACGGGAAAAGAGAACGGAGATCGGCACCCGAAAATAGGACAAGGGGCGTTGATCGGAGCCGGCGCGACGATTCTCGGCAATATTTCCGTTGGCGAAGGTGCTATGATCGCCGCGGGCTCTCTCGTTCTTAAAGATTTACCACCTCATAGGTTTATTTTACTAAAATTCTCAAAATATCATGAATGCCCCTATAGAACGAGATTTTGAGATTTTGTTTTGTTTGTGTGTAGTATGGCGGTGGGAAATCCTGCGAAGGTGGTGGGGTATATTCACGACGAAGATCCTTCCTTAACTATGAATCACGGTAAATTTCAGATAAAATTTATTAAGTTTTTGACGGTTTGTTGATTATATTATAATTAATTTATTGTTGTAGATGTGGGGAGAGATTATTTCGAGCATGTGGCAGTAAGCATTACGCATGAGAGAAATAACGGTACTTTACTTTGTACTTATTGTAGTTTTGAAATGATATGATTAAATAATATGTTTAATATTTCAGGTAATGTAAAAGAGGAACGAAAGATTTAACATCGTGGAGAAGAATGAGATCGAGAAGATCTCGCGTCTTAATTTTGGTTCGGTAATGAATGATGAGTTTATTCACTCAGGATTTCGTGGAGACCGGAGAGAGTTTGTGTTTAGTAAATTACATAATTGCCCCTCTGATGTGTGACGTATGTCTCCTTGTCAATTTGAAATAATTTAAGCATACAGAAATATGCAGAATGTTTCAAATAATGACCTTCAAATAAAAAAAATGTGAACAAGAATAAGTTCTAAATAAATTTATGTAAGTTTGTTTCGAACATCCTCTCATTGGCTTCGATTTATATGTTTAGAAGAGATCAATTCACCATTAAGGGGTTGTTTGTTTTGCAATAACTGTGTCAGTTAGTAAGTGTAGTTACTGCATTAAATTATTTTTCGTTGTTTGGTTTGATGTATTTTATCAAATTTATGTAATTCATTTTACATCCTCACCCTCTTTTCCTGCAACTCCACCTCCCTTCCAAATTACGAGAAGTGGAGATACATCACAAAGAAAAACTTGACGGGAGAGTAAATCACCTCTGAACCAGCGCCACCAGCTCCCCTTCTTTTCGTGCAACTCAACCTCGTCATCTCGGCTCGCTCCAAACCAGCGCCCCCATCTCTTCGTTCAGCCCAATGTCCTCTATTCATTCAACCCTCATTAAGGATTTTCTTGTTATTAGGGTTTGAGTTGGGGGTATTATCGGGGATCTCGAATTCAACTCAGATTTGTTCTCAAATTGAACTATGTAAGCCGTCCTCTCTCTCCAACTTAAATCAACTTGAATCTCCCTCCAACTATGTAATTCATTTTTTATTACCCCGTATGTCAATATCTACTAAAATATACGAGAAGCGGGGCTATTTTTTTCATCAGTGGTAATTGGTGAATTTCAGTTAAATTCTTGGTGTGAGAAAAAATTATCATACTAAGAAAAAAAAACAAGTAAACAAAAATAATCATATAAGAAATACATAAATTTAGGAAATTCTAGTATTTGGTATTATAATTTGTTTGAGCAAGATTTTCAAAATATTTTTTTATTCTGAAACTAAAAGAATGTATAATTTATACTACGTTATTTAAAATTTCCGAATGGACCACAGCTCTGTCCTTTTTCATGATTTTATGTCACATTTATTATGTAACTTCAGCGTAATGAGTTAATCAAAGGGTTAACTTTTTAATTATTAATTATATTATACTATAGTATTAAAAAATTTCAAACGCATGAGAAAGTGACACATGTCCTTTTTAGATTTCATGTATTAATAATTTTGTAGCACAACGAGTGACAATCATGAGTAAGAATTAGTATTTCACATTTTTTGTAGTCAATCGTGTAATGAGTTATAATAATGTCAAACGAATTTATTTTATGTTTTATCATTTTTGCTCATAATCTTGTAACGAGTCACAATAATGAGGAATATTTAGCGTTACATAAATTTTGTAGTCAATCGTATAACAGTACACAATAATGGACAAATAAAATGAATGTACTAAAAATATATAAATAAATTCATATTAGTATTATTTTAATATATAATGAAATTCATATTAATACTTATTTTAACATATATGTTATATTTTAATATAATAATATGAATTTCGCAAGCTTCAATACTCTTTTTTGCCCTTTTTTCTTTTGTCGTACGAGAGAGAGAGAGAGAGAGAGAGAGAGAGAGATGTACTACTCAAATATTAGAACATTAAAACGGACAAATAAAAATGTCTTTCAAAAATTTCACAAAAAATTGACATTTCACTTTAGTCATTTAAGGACTCTTATGATGTGTTTGCTTCCCCATGTGTTTTGATCTACATTAACAAATAAGAATATGGTGCAAAATTAATGATATAATGTGATATTAAAACTATTTACAAATAATTATATTTAGTTACCTCGTCTTCTTCATCCGCATCATCAGAAAAGGCACGGTACTTGAAATTACACATAGATGAACAATCGGGATATAAATTGAATCATGATAAGAAACATATCAAACAAAAATATACAAATATTTATAATCGAAATAAACCAATATATTTCGCGTACCTTTCATTTTGACTGCTAACCAATTTTGAGTACACATTAATGCTTCTAACGTGCCAGGATGAAGACGTCTACGATGTGGGCTAACATATTTTCCTGTCGTACTGAAAGCCGATTCCGAAGCAACTGTTGAGATCTGAATAGCAAAAACATCCCTAACAATCAATCGTAACGTGAGAGTATAATTCATAATATTTTAAAGAGGAAGTTAAAATTTAGAATTTTGTAAAATGATAACTTGTAACTTAGAAATATATCTATGATTTTAAATTAGAGATTTCGCGGGGCATGGGATGAGATAACCCGTGGGGGCATGGGGCGGAATAACCCGTGGGACGGGACTACATATCCCTATACCCACCCCATCCCCGCATCCGGGGCAAACTCCTCGCCCCATCCGCACCGAGTGGGGCAAGTAATCGGGATTCCCCATCCCATTCGGGTCAGGTCCCCATGGGGACGGGGATTCCCCACCCGATTGACATCTCTAATTTCAAAGGGGAGCGGGTGATAGGAGGAAGAACAAAGAGGGGGCGGTGAAGACGAGCTCCGATTATCCGATGAAGAAATGGCGCTCGAAGACCGTTTCTGGCCATCTAGGAAAAGAAAAACACCTCTTGAATGATGGAAGGGCAAAATGGGTGAATGAACGGAGACTTCAGATGCATTGCTTAGAATGCTCCGATTACCTAAGTAGAGGTGAGTTAAAATAAATTACAGAGAAAAATGTTAATATTGTTAATCTTTGTCCGATTTTTTTATTTTTGTATTCTTTTGTGCTTAATACGGATTTTGGGGTGACGGTTTGTGCTGTAAACCTTGAATGGCTAAACATAGCCATTCGAGAGAAAAGAATGGAGGAAATTTGATGGAACAATTTCATGCTAAATTTAGTTGGCTTCTTCTCAGTATAAATCTCGCCTACAAGAACATTCATTTCACTCTACATTAGCACTCGTTTTTTCAATCACGAATTCGTTGAATCATTTGCTAACAATGAACTGTCTTTCTGCTTGCTGGGCTCCTGTTCAGGAGGAGGCGGGGCCACGCCGAGGCCGGGCACGAAACCGGGCGCGGAGATTCTTCTCGAGACTTCTCCGAGGGGTAAATCATTTTGTAAAATAATGATTAATCTTCACATCGTTGTTGATTCAAAATGTGTTTGTGGAATCTAATGTTCATGAATTGGTGTTTAGGGGAGAGGGAAGAGACAGTTGATCGAATCAGGATTGATTCGATCTGCTGCGCCAGACATGACGGTCCGGCTTAGGAGCTGGTTTGATCAGGTCGAGATGGACATGCTGATCCGGGATAGTTGGGGGATTACTCGACCCGCCAGTTCTGGTAATTCTTTTTTTAGACTCCTGTTCTTGCAAGTTTTTCGAAATTTGATTTTGATTTTGTTAAGCACAAGAAATAATTCGAAAGAGTTTGTATTTTTTTTTTTCCTTGCAAAAATTTAGATTACCCTTCCAAAGTTGAATTTTTTTAAATTGCCCCTGCGGAAAATACCCTTGTGAACAAATGGCAAAACTAATACTTACTACAAATAGATTGACAATATTTGATATATTTGAAATCGGCATTTATTTATTTAATTTGGACTTCTGAATAGTATGGGTAAATTAAGTTTTGCATTTGAAAATATTAAATTTTCAAACTGTATGCATACTAATAAAAATATAATTTTCAACCTCTACTGCATAACTGTTTTTTTTGTACCGGAAAGAGCAAATATTAAATTTCATGATTTTTTATTAAATTCGCAGGAGGACGAGGAGATCTATCTTGAGGCGAGGGAGGTTTTCTCAGAGGAGGAGGATGAGGATGAGGACTTTTTTGAGGCGGAGGAGGAGGTGGTGGTGGACGAGTTCTTAGAGGAGGAGTTTTTTGACGCGGAGGAGGAGGTTTTCTTAGAGGACGAGGAGGAGGATACGGCTTTCTTTGTGTTTTCTTTTTTCTTTGTTGTTAGTTGGTTTTTTTTATTTTATTTTCTATCATTTTGGTTTGATTTGTGACTTGTAGTTATTTGTGTAATTTTGAGTGTTTGATTTATATTCTATGTTTTTTTCTATCATTTTGGTTTCATTTATATTCTTACTTGACTAATCACTAGCCTAAAATTAATCATTCATCCAATACCAAGTACCAGAATCAAAGAAAGGACACTAATTTGTATTTTAATAATTTACTCACCACTAAGAATTGGAATCACAAAAAGATAACTCTTAATTCTCTGTTTCTTTACGTCGCGCCTCGGCGTTTTCAGCTATTCAAAATTTGCCAATCAATTGTGACTTATAATGATAATAAACTTACTTATAATGAAATTACTAATTCTAATTATGACTTCATTCACTATCATAATTAGGACTGGTTCAAGTTTCAAAGTAAACTAAACGAATCTAAACTAAATTATACCAAACTTTCTTGGTTCAATCTAAACTAAACCAAATTTATGCAAGTTTTTGGTTGATCTTTTTGTAGTGCATCAGTATGCATGTAGTTTACAATGCACTAATATATATATTTTTATTAATATTGTTTATTTTTGTATCCGACAATATTTTTACTCGTGACTAATATATGGACCAGAAATATTGGCAACCTTATTGATATAGTGATCTGAAATTTCCAGCAACCACAATAATTCGAGTTTTCAGTACTTGAATATCGAGACATATTTTTAAATATATACAAATATAAACATATGAATTGTTATTCAGCGTTGATTTTAATTTTAATCATAATTCATAGTCGACACTGGCGTCTCAGGAAATATATAACAAACATATATACATATATTAAAATATGTAATAAACACATTAAAATATATTATGCACATATAATAATGATTATTGCCATTCAAACATGTATATTGATCACCGGTTATGCACAGAAAATATAAGAAGTATATGTCCAGATAAAAATGTATAAAATTTTCTCTTACATGTGCAAGCAAAATGAAAAACATCATTTTTTTCATAGTAAAAACATTACTTTTAGATATACTCTTCAAACACACATAAAAACATCATTTTTTCATAGTAAAAACATTACTTTTTTAAATCAGTACATGTAAACAAATATTTATGAGGATTTTTGAAATAAAAATAAAATATGGGATATAAAGAAGGATATTTTGGTTAACCCTATTCAATGAGATATTCAATGAGAGAGAGAGAGAGAGAGAGAGTCGATGCCCAAGCCATTTTGTTTCAACGAGATGGACCCAGATCCACTCCTCTCTAAATCAACATATCTGGTTCATAATTTTCTGAACCAAAACTGTCATTTTTTCTGAAATTTGGGTTTGTTGGTTTAAACCATTTTTTCTTTTCAGTAAAAAGATTCGCATCATTTTTTTAATTTTGGAGTGATTACCCCAAATTTAGCCTCTAATCAGGGATTCTTATGTAAATATAGTTCCGGAGTGATTATCGCAAATTTAGCCTCTAATTACCCCAATGTCAACTCCTTGTTGCCAAATCAGAACTTAATTACTCTTTAAGTATATTTTCGTAATAGCTCAATTTGACTAATTTAGGAGTAATTAGGGAGTTTATGAAATTAAATAATCCAAATATGTTCCTAATTATAGTTTCGGATCCATTATCGAAAATGCGAATTGCACTCATCAATCTTCTCTTCCAATCGGCACTAAATTTTACGTGGATAATAGTTTAGATAGCGGATCTTTTTTTGGTACTTAATAATTAATATCCTCATGACTTTGTTTCCGTATATGCCCCTGTAATGTTTGTTTTGAAGTGCGCTCAAATTGATTAAAAAAGAGGAGCAAACAAGTTAATTTACACAAATTGTAAAAATCTGCAAAAAATAATCTCTCACACACATAAACAGTTCGACACCTTTTCAAGGAAGGTCTACCCAAAATTAACTAAATCTGGTATTTTAGAAAAAAACTGTAATTTCTAACATGTGCATTAGTAAATAACTAAAATTTGTCGAGGCAAAATGTAATACCTCTAGTGAGACCAATTCATGTGTAAATATTAGAAAATTAAAAGAATAATCATTGATAAAAAGAAACATGAAAATTTAAGGAAATTCTAAAATATTTACTAATATAATTTGTTTGAACAAGATTTTCAAAATAATATTTATTCTAAAATTCAAATAAACTAGCAAAAGGAATCAGAAAAGAACAACGAAGAAATTTCAGATTATCGAACAAAAAATGAATGTTCCGAAGATTTCAACAAACAATTTTTTTCCTTCACACTCCAGCTGTGCGAATAAGTCTAATCCACAGACTACCGAGAATTTATACAATTATGAATGAATTATCCCAACAATTATCATCCAATTGCACTTAATCCTCCAAGCAATTCAATCAATTTACAAATAGCCTCAAACCCCGATATTGAAATTGAATGCCAGAACAAATAAATAAGCAATCTACAAAAACCTGATAAATCGATGCGTGATCCATCCTTCAATGAGCCCCAAACACGCACCAAATGCCACATCAGCAACAAAATGTCTTCCGAGCAAAACCCTCGACAATGACGTGGCAACAGCCCAGAAAAACATCACCTTCACAAACACCTCTGTTGGATCCGAATTCGAATCCACTTTATCAAACCCACGAACCCAATTCCCCAAGTTCTCTTCTTTCAGAGCTTCTCTGACATTCTCAATCGACAAGTACAAGAACGAAAATAGAAAGAAAACCCTAGAAGAATGGCCGCTAGGAAAAGACCAGTGATCCAACGAACAAGCAATTGACATGTCGGATTTGTTGTAAACAGGTCTCGGCCGGCGGATCAGGTACTTCATGAGTCCAATTACGGCGAGATCCAATACGGATCCAATCAGAAGCGAGAGGAGAAGAGGGTGAGGCGAATAGAAGGATGGAGAGAGAAGGTAGACGAGAGAAACTGCGATTGGCAAGCAGAGGCGCCCATCGCCAAAGATCTCTAGAGATTTTAGGAAGAGCCGGGGAATGAACTGGAAGAAAGCGTGAAGGCGGAGTGAAATGGAGGTGTCCAGGGCGATGAACGACTGGAGAAGTGGAGACAGCGCCATGGTTCTGAACTCAAAAGATGCTCTCTGTTGTTTTCATCCACAGAGAAGGTGTTAATTAATTGGGCTTATATAGGGCTGGATTTTTAATGGGCTTATATAGGGAGTTATTTTGCAAAATATTGGGGTTCTGAGAAATTAGGGGACAAATTTGTGTTCAAATCAGAGAAGAAGAAAGGAGAATAGTGATTGAAAGTTCAAAGTTAAGGACTTTTTTTGTTTAATTTTTAGATTTGTACTGATCGGATGTATTAAGGTTGGCACAAATTGAATTTATCGTTATTCTGTTACTGATTGGATGAATTTTATTTGATGATTTCAGATGGAAACAATTTAAAATGTGTGTTATATTTGATCAATAAACCAGTATTGATGCAATCAAGTTATTATGAATAATGTGTTATGACTTGTGAGTAATTTGAATGTTGAATGAATTTTAATATGTATAATATTGTATATCAATGAAAACAAATATATTTATAATCATAGTAAACACATACAATCGAGTGTAATTCTAGAAAAACATCATATAAAAGAACGAAAAAAATACAAATATTGTAAATTATTGTTGGCTTCGATTTTCTTTTGTTGATTTACTGAAATGACAAAAAATAAAAGGATAAAAGTTGAATTACATCAAAATAATTACCTAATTCGATTGATCAATTTTGAAGATATCGGAGGCAATTACATAATTTTCTCTCTCGTTCCTTTACTGTACCTCGATAGGCACCTCGATTTACAATTATGCACATTATAATTAGGGTTAGAATAAGAATTTCTAGGGTTAATTTGAGATTTTCTTGCACTATATATGTTATGTACACTGGCATGGAAACTTGGTTCTCCGCAATGGCGAGCGCGGTTACGGGCTTGTTGTGGGCACCCCACATTCTAGTGACAGAAACACCGCAAAATTTATCATCTCCTCGAGATAATACTTTTCGGTAGAGAGGAGAGAGAAGCCATTGAGTGATTTCGATAAATCAACAAAATATTTAAATGGACTAGCACATTCCTATATAAAATTTCAAAAAATCAACCAAATATTTAACATTTGTAAAATAAATAATCATAATTTTCTAATTAATTATACCGTAGTAGCGATGATGTTGCTATTGTGAACCATGTCGCACATTAAAATTTCACCGCATTTACCTGCGATTTTTCTGAACGCACGCAATCCCACTCTCGAGGATACGATACGACCTGCCATCACAAGTTAATATTTTTGGACGACAATGCATCACCTTTTATTTTCAAAGGGTCTAATGCAAAATTACTCGTTAATCGAACTTGACATTGCGAACTGGGATGCAAAAGTCTCTCGACAGAGTTTCTGAGAATAATATCTCTATTTTGCTCGAGAGACCCTTCAAAAAATCTGTTTGCAATTTGTTCCTTTTCTTTTGAATACTACTCGTTATTTGCACTGCCTTTAACATAAACTTTCGTTATTATTTCAAAATCACCCTTAAATTAGTCTAAACATCAACTTGTCGTCATCGCAAGACTTCTTACAATAGAACAACAATAATATGAATATTTGCAAGGACATAACTGCATAATCCCATTAGTAATATTCAAATGATATGCATGCCTATTGTAATTCCAGCAGGACAAATGGCGGCATTATCGTCGAAAATAAGGGTTAAATCAACAAGAATATGGCAAGAAAACTTTCTCGAAAGTCTTCCAGTTCCAAACAAAACAAAAACGATTAAACACAGCTCCAAAAAAACTCAAGGACCAAAACTCAATCCGTAGGCTAGAAGGGTCGTTGTTTCGGTACAAGGTCGTCGCCGTCAGGAAATTCGTCATGGTGAAGAAGGTTGTGGATGGTCGTCTTCGTGGCAGGATCGAGTTCAAGAGTTTTAGAGTTTCGCAATTATGGGATTTTACGATTTGAGGGAGAAGATTCCGCTAGGCTCTCTTGTTGGTTCGCGATGGTAACATGTTTGTCGGGGTTGGGATTTAGAATTAACGAGTTTTGAATATTGTTATTGTTAATTATATGTGGATTTGAAGTATATTTTTAAAAGGTATTTTGGTCAATACAATTTATGTTTCATTCAATAATTTATTTGAAAATTTAAAATTCTGTTAATTTTGACATTAATTTAACGATGTGGTTAAATTTGATATCATATTAGTTTTAATAAAGATAAATTTGATACTATTTGTGTTTAGTAAAAATAAATATATTATTGATTATTTAAGAGGGACAGATAAATTTGATACTATTTGTGTTTAGTAAAAATAAATATATTATTGATTATTTAAGAGGGACAAATATTTGTTTTAAGGGGACGGTGGCTTGACCGGGATTCAAAACCAAAGAAGAGCCTGATTTTTTCTGATTTTTTCTTTTGAAGAGACGAGAGAGAGAAAGACAAAGATAAAAATAATTTCGTGCAGGAATGGTTCCTATCATTACCCTATCAAGATGTATATAAATTTAAGGAAATTCTAATTCTAATATTTACTACTATAATTTGCTTGAACAAGATTTTCAAGATTTTATTTATGTTAAAATTTAAATACATGTATGATTTTATTTGTAAAAAAAAACCCATACAAATATAAAGACGAGTAATTTTATTTATCCCCTCCCTTAAGCAATAATTACACCGGTAATCCCATAAAATGTATAATAAACATACAAAAGCATGTAATAAGCATATCACAATATGCTTTAAATATATTAAAATGTATTATGTACATATAATATTTGTTATTCAAATATGTATAATAAAACATCCGGTATGTTAAAAAGAATATAATATACAAAATATATGTAACGTATAATAAGCATATATGAAATATAATGAGTAGCTAAAAATATATGAAATTCAAGCATTTTTTTGAATAAATATGATATTTTAGATTTATGAAAGGGAAAATATGATATTTTAATTTTAAGAAAGGTATATATAATTTTAAGTTTAACAAAGGGTAAATACGTAAATACTCCATAAATAAAATATTATAGAATTATTATTTTTTGTAAAATTTTATAACTACTATTATAATTATGTCACATAAATCATACCAATAATTTAAGATTAGCTTTTTTAATAATACAATTGAAGAAAAATAACTAGAGAATATGATTTCTTTAATACAATTTATTTTTAGAGAATATTATTTTTTTAATACAACTAATTTATCGAGAATACGATATCCGATATCTGATATATGATAAAATTATTACATAACATAACAAATTAATTAGTACATGAAAGTTAAAAAAACAATAACAAAAAATAGAATATTTTAAAATTACATTATTTCTTATGAAATACTACGACTATCATATTTAATTCTTAATCAGATTAATTCATTATAATCATGTGACATAAATAAATCCTACCAACAATTACCAATAATTTACAATTTTTAAGAAAAGTTTATTGTAATTTTAGAAAAAATATTTTTTAATATCATTACTTTCTAGAAAATATTATTTTTAATACTCTTTTTCAGAGAATATTATTTCTAATACAACTAATTTTTTGAAAATATTATTTTGTAATACCATTATTTTCTAGAGAATATTATTTTTTCAAATACAACTAACTTTTAAAGTATATTATTTTTAATACCAATATTTTTTATAAATATTGTTTTTTTAATACAACTATTTTTTTGAGAATTTTTTTATCAGCATTAATTTTTAAAAAATAATATTTTTAATACAACTAAATTGTAGAGAATATTATTTTTTAATACCATTATTTTCTGGATGATAAGTTAAAAAAATTAGAAAATATTTTTTTAATATGGTATCCGATTTCGAATACGAATGTGATATCCGATATTCGTTTTTGGATACAAATACGGTATCTGATATCCCATACGAATACATATACAAATACATTATTCGATATCCGATTTCGAATACGAATACGATATTTCTGATCCGAATCCGAATCCGAATATGAATATGATATCAGATAAATGATATGAATACGAATATGAATAGGATATTCGATATGAATACGGATACAAATACAATATACTATATATGATATCCGATTTTGAATTACAAATATCGTATCTGATACAAATACAAATAATAATATGAATATGATATCCGATATCCGATACTTATTTGAATAAAAATAAAAATGCCAACAAAAAAAATATATTTATGTCCAAATCAATGCAAGTAAGTAACAATTAATTATTCTTAAGTTTTATTTTAGTAGATAGATAGTGTGATGTATTATCTTTAATAGTCCTAATCTTCTACATGTGAGGAGAAAGTAACAAATTTTATTTTTACCCTTACAAGTTTTCACAATTTCACGTATACCCCTGCAAAACGTGAAATATCATAAATACCCCTACAAAATTATTATAATTTCATGAATGTCTTTTTTGTTAGATTTTTATTAATTATCTGCTAAGATTATCACTAATTTTGCTTTTCCAATTTTACCCCGTATTAAATAAGCAATATATTTTATGTCGGTAAAATAGTATTAAATTAATATCTATTAAATATTCATTAATATTGATTCAAATTTATGAATTCGAACTAATGTTAATTACGTATTAAATTAATATCTAACATGCGTTAGTTATCATGTTAATTAAATATATTAACTTATAACATAGAACTGTTATGGTACATTTTGGAGCAAAGTAATTTTTTTTTTAATATATAATTTTATGAAACTCCAAAATGTACCTGCCGTATTCTTCATATTTGTACTATTGCATTTAATTAACGTGATAATTAGAACATATCATTAAAATATTCATTCATATTGATTCAAATTTATGAACGTATTAAATTAATAGCTAACATGTGTTAGTTATCATGTTAATTAAATATATTAACTTAGAACACGGATCATGTTATGGTATATCTTGGAGCAAAATAATTTTTTTTTAATATCAGCTAACTGTCATTCAATTCATTCTTCTAAGTTGACATTTTTATCGTCAATAAATTAACTTTATTTAATTTATTTAAACAACTAAAATTCAGTTGAAGAAAATTATGAAAGTTAACAAGTTTAAATGCACGAGTTAACTTGATTTTACTATGTTTTTAAAAAAAAAATGTCGTATCTAATATTTGAATACCATCAATTACAAATCACAAGATATGAACTATTCAGTACATGTGAAATAACACAATAATGCTACATATCCCGAAACAAAATACAAAATACCGAATCAATCTCGAAATTATATTTATGGTAAAAATATAATGGACACCATGTGGGGCCCATATACAATTCATATGCAAATAATTTATTCGGAAATAATTTACATAACACCAATACGACCTACGTATACAAATACGAAATACCAATACGAGCATGAATAACTAATAACGAATACGAATACGAATACAGGAATTAAGAATTATGAATAACTAATAACGAATACGAATACGAAATACGAATACTAATACGAATATGCGAATAAGAATAATACACGAATACAAATACATGAATACGAATATACGGACACGAATGCGAGTACAAATATCAAATACGAATACGAAGTACAACTAAAAATACGAACAATTCGATATATTTCAGAAATGAGGACATTTTAATTACAACAAAACATAAAAATCAGAAGAAAAAAAAGTGCGGAATATATGTTTTTTTACGATGAACCCGCGCAATTGCGCGGGTGCCATGTTAGTTTTATTAATTCTCATTCAACCAATTCGGTCAAAACTTATTTGACAGGGAAGTTTTAAAAAGCCAATAAATTAAGCCCAATTCTAGGTTTTCAAATATAGGCATATTTCTTTTAAACTTACAAACGGGTCCTTACTAATTTAAATATTTGAATGTAGTGTCGGACTCCCAGGTTAATAATAATAAGTAAGTATATTCAATTTAGAAATAAATGAAGTATCTATCCGAAAATATCTCAAAAACTAAAGAGGATAAAAAGAGTTTCAATTTGAACCTTGCAATCTGCACTCTCTGTCAGTTTTTTTAGAGCCAAAAAAAGAAAATTGGAACACGAAATTCAAATACAATCCGGCGGCGGAATTCTGTTAATCCCACATTTTCGCTGTTTCTCTCAACAAATTATGTTAATCCCACGTTTTGGCTGTTTCTCTCTCCACATTCTGTTAATCCCATATTTTGACTGTTTCTCTCTCCAAATTCTGTTTTGACACACCTATAAAAAATGTTGCTCGCATCCAATCTTCTTCACAATTTTCTTGATAATGGCTAAAAACGGAATTGTTCTCGTGGTTTCCATTGGCGCTGCCGTCGCTGGAGTGGCTATTGCGAAATTTTGCTTTCGGCGTTGGGTTCGTTTTTTCTTTTTATTTGAGATTGAATGAGGGTTATCTGGCCTTGAATTGCTAAATTTTGCATTTTTAAATCCCTAATGCATTTACTGTTCTTTTTTTGCAGCGACTATTGCCCCCAAACGAGGCAAGTGTTGATGAGATTGACGTTCTGCCCGAGGCAGCCGACGATGCTGACGAAATCGGCGCTCTTCCCGAGGTGGACGATGATGATGACGATGATGTTGACGAGATTGCCGCTATTCAGGAGGCAATCCGTGAGGTTGACGAGATTGCTGCTATTCAGGAGGCAATTCGTGAGGTTGACGAGATTGCCGCTCTTCCTGAGGCAATCCGTGAGGTTGACGAGATTGCCGCTCTTCCTGAGGCAATCCGTGATGTTGACGAGATTGCCGTTCTTCCTGAGGCAATCCGTGAGGTTGACGAGATTGCCGCTCTTCCTGAGGCAATCCGTGAGGTTGACGAGATTGCCGCTCTTCCTGAGGCAATCCGTGAGGTTGACGAGATTGCCGCTCTTCCTGAGGCAATCCGTGAGGTTGACGAGATTGCCGCTCTTCCTGAGGCAATCCGTGATGTTGACGAGATTGCCGCTCTTCCTGAGGCAATCCGTGAGGTTGACGAGATTGCCGCTATTCAGGAGGCAGTCCGTGAGGTTGACGAGATTGCCGCTCTTCCTGAGGCAATCCGTGAGGTTGACGAGATTGCCGCTATTCAGGAGGCAGTCCGTGAGGTTGACGAGATTGCCGCTCTTCCTGAGGCAATCCGTGATGTTGACGAGATTGCCGCTCTTCCTGAGGCAATCCGTGATGTTGACGAGATTGCCGCTCTTCCTGAGGCAATCCGTGAGGTTGACGAGATTGCCGCTATTCAGGAGGCGATTGGTGACGCTGACGCTGACGAGGCGAACACTGATGTTGGCGTTCGGCCCGAGGCGGCTGATGATGATCATCAAACGGACGTTCTTCCCGAGGCGACCGATGATCATAATGAAACCGACGCTCTTCCCGAGGCGGCTGATAATGATAATCAAACGGGCATTCTTCCCGAGGCTATCGACGATGCTGACGAGGTCATTGCTATTCACGAGGCGATCGCTGAAGTTGATGACCATTCTGCGAGCGAGGACAGCATCGATGACGATTCTGCCAGCCAGTTCAATGGCGGTTTGGCTCTAAATGTGGAGCGTGACCCCATCAATGGCATGATTCTCGATTCTTCGGGTGACCATGTCATTCGTGTGCCTCACGTAGTGGCGATTGAGGACACCATTGGTGTGCCTCATGATGCCGCAATTGACGAGGGCGTCATTGGCGCGGTTCACAATGCGGTTACTACTCACGCACCGCCGCAGCGATTTGATGCTCCTGCAGAAAATCGGGTCCAAGCCAACCTCACCGCCCCACATAATGCAATGCATGCTGAATCGGTAAATATTTTTTCACACCATTTTGATTGAATATATTTTTATATTTATACTTAGCCTGTATTTTATTTTTGTAGCAGCAGAATATCGAGGATGTGCGAGGTTTGCTCGTGAATGGTTCTCACAATGGCGTCAGTTTTGCTGGGCTCCGCGAGGTATTCTTCTTAATTTAATTTGCGCACAAATATATCAATAAATTAAACATGTAGAAACGTTAGCAATAATAGTTCATATTTTCTAAGTACTATATGTCTTTGTAATCTCAGCACGAGCAACGCGATGCTAGGCCGCGGCATGATGCCACTGCCCAGATCTTTAGATCTTCTTCTGGCAGGAGCAGGTACAATTTTGAATTTCCTTCAAATATTTAACTTTTTATGAAAATGGTATCACAAAATTTGAATTAATGAAAATTGTACATTCTCCTTTTTGTCCGCAGGGAGGCGCAATTATGCAATAATTGCAAGATGCCAGGACATATGGCGAGGAATTGCCGTTTCCCCATTCACTGCAATAACTGTCGCCTTTCAGGGTAAGTATAGTAATATATATATTTTCAATTGTGAACCCATTATTGCAATTGTAATTATAAGTATATTATATATATATTTTTTCAATTGTAATTTTGTGGATTTTGGACAGGCATAGAGCTACGGAATGCGCGTCACCGCCTCTATGCTTCAATTGTCTGGAACCAGGTCACAAGGCGATTAATTGCATGAATGTGGGAATCTGCTGCAATTGCGGGCTTTCAGGCCACCGGGCCCGAGATTGCCGCTCCCCTCCAGTGAGGCCTGGTGAAACTCCAAGGGTGTGCGGTAATTGTTTCAGACCGGGCCACACTTTACGAGACTGCACAAATCCCAGGGCCTGCAAAAACTGCCGCAAAACAGATCATCTGGTGTATCATTGCCACAATGAGCCGATCTGTAATTACTGCAATCTCAGCGGCCACATTGCGTCGAGTTGCCCCAAAGCGGTTAGGAATAGGCTTTTGCGAAGAGCGTTTAGTGGGGGGGCCAGGTTTTGATGTGCATGCTCTTTTCTTCTTTTTGGTTATGTGTTGTGTGCAGTTTCTTCTTTGTTTAGTTTTTTATTTTATTGCCATTATTATGGTTGTATATATGACTTGGGAATTATTGGCTGATATAGCTGTTATGGCTTCAACTTATTGGCTGATTAGAGTTTTGGAATGATGGTTGGTTACTTTATTACGGTTTGGTAATTATTGGCTTAATATATTAGAATTGTATATAAATAAAAATGTTTATTATGTAAGTTTCTTTATTAATATATTAGATTGCATCTAAATGAAAATGTTTATTATGTAAGTCTCTTTATTAATATATTAGAATTGTATCTCAATGAAAATGTCTATATTAAAATTATATTTATTACGGTTTTGTAATAAATAATATGATCTAGCTTGATTTTATGTCAAATACCTTTTTGTCTGGCCTGAAATATATTAGCTACTCATAAAATTAACTAAGCTTTACATGGTAAGATATTTTTTTATTTTTTTGAAGATTAAATATAATACTTTGATTTTGATTTTATACACGACTCTGTTAAGATGTTGACCTAGTAATATATTTTTTTATTTGTCATCTGTTCTTTCTAAATTTAGAAATTTCATGTATACCCACCATAATATCTTAAAATATATAAAAAAAAATCTGAATTTAGTGTTTGATTTGTACATTAAAAAAATACAAAATATTATTTGGACCTTGTCAATTGATTCGTGGTCCAGTGATTATGTGCGAGACACACAAAATCATATGTTGTGAGAGATTGTGAGTTGGAGTCCCATTGATACCAATGGATGGAGAATCATCGAGCCTTCTCCATTTACTTTTTTTTTTTTATTATTTGAACCCTATAAATTTTAAAATACCAGAGATTCATAATATTGTTCATTTGCAGCACCACAATGCCACTATACTTGCATAATTTATATTTGAAAAAAAGAATTGCATAGGAAATAATGTCTTCCTTGAGGATGTCCCAATAAACTATAGTTGCTTAAATTCACAAAGAGAAATTATTCAAAACACCTCTTTATTCTAATATTTGAAAAAAAATATATCTATTTTTGGGAGACTAGTTTGACTCATCATCGATCGAACCATATTCAATAAGGTCTGATTCTTCCTCTCGGACACGTCATTCCATTGAGACGTTACAGGTGGAGTCAATTTTGAAACGATTACACAATTTTTGAGATGATCCTCAAAGTCATCGCTCAAATACTCACCTCCATGATCTGATCGAAACGTTTTGATTGTCTTACCAAGTTGATTTTGAACTTCAATTCTGAAATTCTTTGAACTTTTCAAAAGATTCAGATTTGTTACGCATTAAGTAGATATACTCATATCTACTATATAATCATCTGTAAACGTTATGAAATATCGATAACCTCATATTGCCTCGGTACTCATTGGACCGCATACATCCGAATGTATGAGTTCCAATAATTCCTTGGACCGTTCTCCAACCTTTGAGAAGGGTGCTTTTGTCATTTTGCCAAGTAAGCAAGATTCACATTCCCTATAAGAATCTAATTCAGATGAGTCTAAAAATCTATCTTTATGGAGTTTTGAGATACACTTCTCGTTTATATGGCCAAGTAGACAATGACAAAAGTAAGTTTGACTATCAATCTTAGATTTAATTCGATTTGTGTATATATTATATATGAATTTATCATTTGTGTAATTGAGATCTAAACGTAATGACTATTTTTTAATAGAACATTTTCATCAAATAAATTATCTTTACAAATAGAAAATTCATTATTCTTAATAATAAATTAATGACCATCATTAGCTAGTCTTGAAACACTAATAATGTTCTTACACAAACTTGGAACATAATAACAATTATTAAGTTCTAAAATAAATCCACTCCGTAAAGTAAGATGAACTTCTCCAACGGCCAATGCAATAACCTTTGCTCTATTCCCAATTCCAAGATCCACTTCAGCTCGTGCTAACTTTCTTCTACTTTGAAAAACCTGCATATTACGACAAATATGAGTTTCACAACCGGTATCGAATACTCAATTGTCCACACTTGAAATATTAACATTTATAATAGTCATCATAATGTAAACTAATTGTAAAACATATACATAATCATAGACAAATTAGTTCAAATAATTATATTATGAGATAATATTACCAATATTATCATATTTATATGTAATTTATATTACAATAAAAAACATAACACGAGTATCTCCTAGTATATTACCATAACACGAGTATTCTCCTAGTATATAAGCCTAAGGTACAAAAACATGTAACAAACATATTATAATATGGAGTAAATATATTAAAATGTATTATGTTACATACAATAAATTTTTGTTATTCAAACATGTATGATAAACCTCTGATATGTTTAAAAGAATATACAATATTATACGTAAACGTACAGTAGGCATATATGAAATAATGTTTTAGAAATATAATGAGCAAATTAAAATATTTGAAATCCAACGAGCAACATTTGAGGGCTTATGTTACGCGAATATTTCAAAAATACAAAAGTATCCCGAGGATACGCGTATCCGATACGGATACGGGTGCGACACGGCTCAGATACGTATCAGATACGCCACGTGGCGTATCTGAATATTTTAACATTTATTATTTCGGATACGGCAGGGATATGGCAGGATACGTCAGGATACGACTGATGATACGTCTATGATACGGCTGATATACTTCATTTAGGATACTTCGGCCCATATAATATTTTTAAATAAATTATATAAGATACTTCTAGATTAGTTTTAGGATACTTCTAGAACAAGTTTACGATACTTTTACGATACTTGTATTGTTTTGTTGATATTATTGATTGTCATGTATTTAATTTAAAAATATTATTAATTTATTAATTATATATAATATAATTATATCAAAATAATAATTATATAGTCGTATCCGTATCCGTGATTTTTTGCAAATTGCCGTATCGTCGTATCCGTATCATATCGAATATGATATTCGTATTCGTATCCGTGCAACTTAGTTGAGGGCCCATTAATGAGAATTGAAAATTATTTTTCTAGGCATTCTTTAGGGCCTTTTGAAATGATTTTTGTCAGTAATTTACTGTCACCCCCTCAAGTTTTGTGAAATAATAATTTTACTTCAATGGGGTTATTACATGTATATCCTTACTTAAATAGTTAATATTATGAGATTTTCTTCAATACACCAAAACTTTCCTAACCGTCCACTTCACTAAATCTAATAGTCCAGATTAAACAAGAAAAACCTGCTAGCTCTATTCAGCAGGTAAAAAAAAGCTATTCAGCAGGTTATCATTAGGAAACAAAAGGACATAAAAATAATTTCACTTGTTAAATATTTTTTTCTTTTCTTCAAATACATGCACGCCTCGTAAATGTGTGTTGATTTTTTATTCTCTTCAAAAAGCCTGCATATCATTTATTTGCTAAACGTGGGACCCATTTCTTTTTATTGTTTGCCAATAATGGAGATATTCTATCCATCTCCCAAAATATCGATACTAAGAAAAACATTATAAAATCAATATAATTATATTAAACAATAATTTTACTACTATTTAAAAATAAATTGAAATAAAAATAAAAATATATTAATTATTTAAATGTGTTATAACAAATTAATAAATACACATTTTTAAGAAATAACTAGAGCGTTCCTCGTTACACTTCGTGAATTGTGCATGATAATCGAACAATTCTAATTGCGAAAATTTCATTACATGTCATCCAACTTTTATTTCACCAAATATATTACTCATAAATTCTTATCAACTTTAAATAGTATCATAAATTTTAATATTTCATTTATATAGGTCATCAATATTAATTTTTAGTATCATATATAAATTGTCAAAGTTTCATATACTTTGACGAAATTTCATTCTTTGCCAAATATTAAAACTTAATAGTATTTCGTCCTAATTTTCTAAATTTTATTAACATTAATATTATGTGTGATATTTTAGTGACAATAAGTCGTTTGGAGTATCAATATATTAAATATTATTAATTCTTGTATATTTTCATGCGATAAATTCTTTATCGCACTGATACGAATACGGGTATCGTATCCGACACGATACGAATACGGCGATACGATAATTTTTAAAAAGATATTATATGATACGTCTGTTATATATAATATTTTATTAATTCTTGACCAAAATACCCTTCTATTTTCATATGTATATTTTTGTAATTTTTTCATTAATTTTATTAGTTTTATGAAAATTCATAAATAATTTTTAACATATAATGATTTCACAAAAATAAAATTATTAAATGTTGTGTTTGTATAACTTTAATATTTCTTTTATTATTCATGAAAAACTAACATCAGATAATAATAAAATAAACAACTTGAAAATATAGTGATAGAAAAATATTTCTTTAAACATCTATTTTATTTTTATTTTCTTTCTTTTTTTATGTATGTTTTTAATAGATTCATGATATTTTAATTTTTAAATATTTGCAAGGTGTTCTTTTAATATTGTTGTTCATCTTATTATTATTTTATGTTATTTTTTCAGTAAAAAAATATGAAAGTCAAATATACATAATGTATGAAATATTAAAATTATATAAATATAACATGATAATTATTTTTTAAAAAATATTACAAGCTAAAAAAAAATTAGGACTTTTTTAAAATTAATACAAATAACAAAAACATTATTTTAATTACTAAATATGTAAAAAGAAGGGTATTTTGGTCATAAAAAAATATTTAACACCATCCATAGTTAATTTTAACCCCATAGGGAGGTATTTGAAAATAAAAGTTTGGTAGAGGGGTTTTTTTGGAGTTTCCAAAAAGATAGGGGTTTTTTTAAAATATCCAAAAAAGATAGGGGGGTTTTTTGAAAATTTCCCATAAAACAATAATCATAACTTGAAAACAAATATAATAAAATAAAAAACATTTTTGTAATACTTCAAAATACACAAAAAATCTACTAAATGCAAATAAAATAGTGAACCACATGTTTTTTTAAGGAAAATAAGGGGTGTGTTCTCCTTCCTCATTGAACAACACAAAGTTTATAAAAACCGAAACTCACAGTTTCATCGTTAGGTACATACTTATTTTTCGCTTTAATGTTGCTTTCATCGTGATCTATAAAATATTCTCGTCGTTTATTGCTCAATTTTGGTACTATCAAAAGAAAGAAATAATTTACTGTTGGAGAGAAGGAGATGGAGAGAGGGGTGTGTTTTACTGTTGAAGAGACAAAGATGAGAGAATGGAGAACTCGAAGGAAGAGAGAGAGTGAAGTGAAATGAAGTTGTTTGGAGTAATTATGATGGTATGGGGACTTGATATGCATAGATTAAACAAGATGACTTGTTGAAATCTTGTACCGAAAATACCCTTTGCTTGATCTATGGTTGAGATTGAATCATTCAAAAAAATTAGAAAATTTTATGGTGTATCAAAGAATAGCTCTAATATTATATTTCTCCCTTCTAAACTGGTTTTTTCTCAAATTGATACACCACTAACATTTAACCTGTTAAACTTAACGGAAATGAGTGGTTACTATTCTGCCCCTTGTTATCTCTCTCTCTGGTTGTCCATCGTGATCTCCTTGTTCGTGGATCTCTTTCTCTCTCTCTCAAGTAAATACTATGAAAGTACATGTTCTCTCTTTGTTATTTAGTTTCTTTGCTAGTTGATTGTACCAACTCAAATTTGTGCAGATTTTTTTTCTATTACCATTCCTAACTCATTTGAAGATCCATGTTTTTATAATATATTTTTCAAATTAATTGTACAAATGTATTTACCATTTCAAAGGAAGAGACAATGCTAATATCCATTCATACCAACCGAATCTCGAACAACTTAGTATACCATATCAATGCACTTAACAAATTTATTCCCAATCGAAACAACCATGTTCTACATTACAAGTAGACATTTTCTCACTCATGACCTCACTTATTTCAAACGCCTATTTGAACTAGTTTTGAGAACACCTTGGGTCCTTGATCACCCTTTATGCCATGAATTCCAGACCTCATTAAATGACTCGAATGGATTTCGTTGCTCATGCAACATTTTTTTTTTTTTTTATATAGTTATTAGCCCGTAGGCACCCACCTCCGACCCCCTATATCATTATGAATTGAGTTATTTTGACCCATAGTACTTTGGTTGGGAACTTGGTACAGGTCAAATCCTAACGTCGTCACTAGTTCAATGAATCAACTACCAAAGGCTCGAATGGAATTGATTTCTGTCATATACAGGTTAAAAAAAAAATATATCAAAGGCATATATGCTCATTTCTCTCAAAAAAAATCAAACTCATTTAGATCTCTATATTGGGGGGGGGGGGGTTCTCTGATAGAAGGTCTCCACTGAACGATCGGAGATGGATTAAACGAACCCCAACTCGCTGATTGAATACTTTTTTTACTGACTTGTATTAGAAACGAAATTGGCCCAATATAGAGGATGAGAGTTTCAGGAAGTTGATCCAAATTGGCCGAGCTAGAGTTGATTGTAAAGCGTAGATAGAGAAGTTTGCTAGTCGAGAGATAATATTAAGAGAGAGAGGGGACGAGCTAAATATGTAAGGTTATAATTGTAAATCCAATATCTCTCTGTTAAGATTAACAAAAAAACGTTATTGATGGATTAATTTGAGAGTAATCATATTCAGAAGGGATAAATCTGATATTTGTAATTTGTGAGGGATAAATTTGTTATTTTTATCTTTAGCAGGGATATACGAAAAATTGGAAAATCCGAGATTCTGAGAGAGACCGTGCCGAGAATAAACCCTAGCGAGAGTGAGGCAGATAATTTTTGGCGATCCCGTGATAATTTCAAAAAACTGAGAGCAAGATCGAGGGCGATGGAGAGAAACAATCAGTGAACCCTAATTCGCTTCGATTTTCTTCATCAACCGTTAGTGAAGCCGATCGAGGGCAAGGACGAGAAAACGAAAAGGAAAGAAAGAGTCTTGGTCTCCCTCCCTCCCTAGGCTTCAGATATAGAATTGGGCTCGAGATGCACAAAGGTGATAGCAATGGTGGCAGGAGGTGAAACCTGTCAGCCAAATCCATCTCAGACCGAGAAAATAGGCAAACAGACGAGAGAGAAAAAGCAAGGGATCTCTCCAACTCTTCAACTATGGGAGTCACAAATTTTCAGCGATAGGAACCACAACCACCAGATTGCGAGAGACGAATTTTTAGCGATTTCAGTAAAGTCTGAAATGTGATTTCAATCAGCTTCAAATTTTAAATTCAATTTTATGAAATTAAAGAATGCATATCATAATTGAGTTCTGATTAGGTAATTAAGAGGACCAAACAATTATTTTCTTTCGATGCATATCATATGTTTACGAGCTATTGTTTGATTCAACATGGACGAGAGAAGCCAAATTTTTTGGATGATGTAGGTCCATTACTATTACTCTTTTTTGATTACTTTTACTCTTTTTTTATTACTTTTATTACGTATATCTCTCAAATTACCAAATTTCTGATCAAATTCGAACTATCTCATTCATGGCTGAACGATTACACATTCATTTATGATCAAATTTTGAATAGTAGACCAAATTAAGTTCGGAATACCCGAAATAGCCAACTTAGTTTGGGAATTTGGAAACTAACACTCTGAAAAGTCGAGAGCATGAAAACCTGTCGACTTTTGAAAAGTCGAGACATTTTTTATTCCTAATTAACCTGTCAGCCCTGCTAGACCTGTCGATTTTTGAAAAGTCGAGTGTTGCACTTCACCGTCGGCCCGTCGGTAATACTGAGGAAATTTCGAATCCTCGGTTAATTTGAAAAAATCGTCGGTGTTGATTTAAGGCCGTCGGTAATGAGTGTTGCGTCGGCCCGTCGGTGTTAACAACCGTCGGTATTACCCAATTCCCACAGCCCGTCGGTAATAATTAATCTGATCAATAAAAAAATATATAAAAATTATTAATAACAAGATATAAATTTAAATAATATACCAAAAAGGCCGAAATCCACTATTTAAAAACACATGTAACAACACATAAAATGGTTACAAATTTGTTTAAAAACAGCTAAAAATGTAAAAAAAAAAAAAAATATTTCAGAAATAATGAACAAAAATGATACGGTCACAAACATAGTCCACAAATCTAATCCCCACAAGTAATTTCAGGTATAAATTAATTATATAAGGAACGTAATTTGTCGGGGTCCAATTTAACTTATACCTAAAAAAACTCATCGGGATTGGATTTGTGGATTATGTTTGTGAGCGTATCATTTTTGAATAATAAGTGAAAATAAAAATAAAAGAAATTATAAAATGAAAATAGGTTTTAAAACTGTCTTAAATAATACTTTAAAGAATAACAAAACAAAACAGTTTAAAATGATTACAAATTTCAAATTCCTATTAGCAAAAAAAAAAGAAATAAAAAAAAGTCGGCAAAAAAATCAAGAAAATATGCTTAAAATAGTTTAAAATGGTTTTGAAAACGTTAAAAGACATTTGAATAAAACATATACACAACAGAAAACAAAAAAATGTAAAGAAATAATAAAATGAAAATAGGTTTTAAAACAGTTCATTAATAATTTTTATTAATTTTTGGTATATTAATTAAATTTATATCTTGTTATTAACACCGACGGGCTGTGGGAATTGGGTAATACCGACGGTTGTTAACACCGACGGGCCGACGCAACACTCATTACCGACGGCCTTAAATCAACACCGACGGTTTTTTCAAATTAACCAGGGATTCGAAATTTCCTCAGTATTACCGACGGGCCGACAGTGAAGTGCAACACTCGACTTTTCAAAAGTCGACAGGTTTAGCAGGGCTGACAGGTTAATTAGGAATCAAAATGGTCTCGACTTTTCAAAAGTCGACAGTTTTTCATGCTCTCGACTTTTCAAACGTCGAGAGTGTTAGTTTCCAAATTTCCAAACTAAGTTCGCTATTTCGAATATTCCGAACTTAATTTGGTCTACTATTCAAAATTTCCCTTATTTCAATCGTTATGATTATGTATTTTATATTTATGATTAATATTCTTTAATATTATACTCTGATTATACAAACCATATATATTAATTAATTAATAATTATGTAATATACGTTAATTAAGTGTATTAATTAAAATTTAGAGGATGTGGTAGTGAAATCTGGGGACAAGTAAATAGCTTCTTCAAATAATAGGGTAAACGACCAATTCTCGACACTCGACTCAGCAAGGTCGACTCTGATCTCGCCATATTGTTTCCCAGAAGAGCCATGTAATTTTTCTTTTTGCAATTTGGTCCCCAAAATTATATAAATTGGTCAAGTTTTTTATTGTCGCATTTGAGAGATTAATTTCAAATTTCACTTCATTGAAAACATTACACATGATTAATAATTTGAAACAAGTACTATACTAGTTGGTATTTATCTCGACGGTCCTGGTTTGGTATTTGCAGTATTTTGACCTAGTTGGGCGAGTTCAGATTTAATAATTTGAAGGAGATATCAACGCTCCTGATCTTCTCTCAGGTTTCAACTTTACTTCTCAATCTGCCTAATTTGCAAATGCTTAATCTGATAAAAATTAATTTGATTTGCATAATTATTCATAACGCCCCACTATCATATTATTTATAAAACATTATATACAAGTCGAAGGAGATAATGCGGCAACTTGTTCGTAGTATCAGATGCCATTTGTTACCATTTTTTTCATTTTCTTCTGATATCTTATAAAATAATGAATAGAATACGATAACGACCATATCTTTTTTTATTAATTTTTTCATATAATTATTCTATTTTAGTCTCTATATATAAATGCAAGTTTCATACATCATATTATTAGTGTTGCCAATGTCATGCCTTCTAAATTTTAAATCTAACTCTCGCTTCACACATTTGTAATGTTGAAACATTTTACATTTCACTATTTATTTACTAAGCAGAAATACAATTATATAATAAACAATCAATTCAAACAATGCAAGTGAAATTTCAATTCGAAACAAATATGTTAAAAGTTATTTATCAACATTTTGACAATTACTTTTTAAATATTTTAGTTGGATATTTTGAAGAACAATATTTTTGGGAATGCTAAAATATCACCTAACAAAATTTTACGAAAGAACATAACAACAAATATTATATCATTGTTGTTCACAATATTTCATACAATATCAAATATAAAAATAATGAATCATACCACGTATGTAGTAACACGTCATTAATTATATATTACTAATAAAAATTTTATTGATTCAAAATACAATGAAAAATATAAATAATATCAAACTTAATAGTAAATGTTATTTAATAAATAATATCAAACTTTAATTTAGCATAAACATAAATATAAATTATTTTATATCATATGATTTTCTTTTTAAATTTACATTTACATTTTTTTAAAATAACAATAATATTTGATATGTGTTTATAAGTTTAAGAAGTTTTTTCGATGGATAAACTATTTTTTGGAGAAGGCATGATAAAAGCGCCCTTGGCGACGGAGAAGGCAAGGTAAACATATGGTTTTCTAGGGGTATTCATGATATTTAACATTTTTTTTTGTTTTGAATAATATCCGACAAGCGATCGTTTTCGTTACTGATACCTAATTTTTTTTTATGCCAATGGGGATCGAACCCACAACCTCTCATAACAACATATGATTTTTGTGTTTCAAACTCAACCAACTAGGCAATGGACCCGTTGACATGATATTTAACATTAATCCCCAAGAAATCCTAATTGCGAAGCAGTCCAATAATAGAACATAATTTTTGCAATTTTCACACAAGGCAAGGACACTATTCAATTTCGGCATAATTCATGGGCATTTTTAAAATTTTGTCATTATGCACGGACTTTTTGGCAAATTTCCTTGATTATTGGAATAAACTGTTCTTGTTCAGGGAAGTGAAAAGTGAAGGTTCATTGCAGAAGAAACTCAGTTCAAAGTCGAATTTGGATTGATTCGCATGATGTAACAGAATGTTAGAGATTGGTATTAAAAATAATTGCTTGTAAACAAGTACTATCCTCATTCATATCATTTTCCAATTGATTATTAGGGCTGCAAACGAGCCGAGCTCGAGCGAGCTGTGCCAAGCTCAAACTCGGCTCGGAACTTACTCGAGCTGGCTCGGCTCGTTTAGAATTAGGGTTCGAACTAAAAAATCAAGTTCAAGCTCGGCTCGTTGTAATTCGAGCTAGCTCGGCTCGGCTCAACAGTAGCTCAATTAAAAAAACAACTTGAATTTTAATGAAAAAAATTATAATAATTGCGAATAAACAAAAAATATTCTAAATACCAAACTATCTTAAAACATAAAAATAATAAATCAAACATACAACACAAAACATAAAACAAATAGAATTTGGACGTGGTATTATTAATTTGTCTCCCTTAGTTAATATTTTTTTTTGGACCTAAGTTGTAATCTGACTTGGAATTATTATGGAGATAAAGTTTTTCTTCATAAATTTTTCTAATTATAATAATATATATAATATGAATTAATTATGATAAAAAGTATTTAATACTTTAAATCGAGCTCAAATTCTTTTCGAGCTTAATACGAGCGAGCTGAGTCTGGCTCAAGCTCGGCTCAATAAGCATTCGAGCTAGCTCGGCTCGGCTCGTTTAATTTCGAGTTAATATCGAGCGAGCTATTATCGAACTATTATCGAGTCGAGCTCGAGCGAGCCACGAGCCACGAGCTAAAGTTGCAGCCCTATTGATTATGTATTAATGTTTGAAAGATAAGATTATTTATGTAAAACTACTCAAATATTATTTTGTTATTTTTTATTATATTATAGTTGAGTTTTGCTGTTTTAGAAATATCTATTACATATAATTACAAAAACAAAGTAAATAAATTAAAATTAGTAAGAAGAATAGTTTGGTCATTACATATTTTACATCATTTTGGTCAATCTTATTTTTTCATTGGTATGCCGGACATACATGGAATAAAGTAGTAGTCATCTATTCTTATTTCACTATTTTTCTATTACATCTGTCCCCAGTCAAAACTTCACTACACTATATATTATTTTTTTTGAAAAAAACATAAAATATACGAATTGTAAATATATTTGATTTCATATTTTTCTTGCTAATACTAATGGGGATTTCAAAATCTGCACAAGATGCAGCTCCTCCATATACTACAATTAATTCTAAGTCTGATGGGCCAGAAATTAATGGGCCTGTGCCTGATATAGGTCATGCAATTCATGGCATTCAAACTCTCTCCACATCTCTTAACGGGTCTGACAAAATCCACTATCTTTTTCCACCCGAACTTCTAAACGGGTCTGACCAACTACTTGATAATGGTCCAGAAAACGGGTCAACATCAGAACTTCTTAACGGGTCTGCACCCGAACTTCTTAACGGGTCTGCACCCACTATTACACCACCATCACTTCTTAGCGGGTCTGGACCCATTACTCCCCTGCGTGGATCTACCAATACTGGGTCTGAACCCGTCCAGCAATTTATCTTGCCTGAAACAATTCATCCTCTGGATCATGAACTCGCGATAATTGAGAGTATTGATCATACCATCTCATCCTCCACATCGCAAAAAGGGGACCCACAATCTCCTATTCTTCTCATCGGCTCTGGATATCCTCTTATCACTAATGATAATATCCCAAAAGAAGACCTCAAAACCAAACGCAAACCTAAATCTAAGAAAGGATTGTTAAGACAGGAAATATTAACCGAATTACAAAATGAAAAGAAGGAGCTAACACCTCTATCAATAGCCTCAATTGAGGAAATACGTGATTTATTGGGTCTTCCCCGTACCCAACTCAACGAAAATCCATCCTCAGAAAATCTCTTAGAAAATAACAACAAAACTAAACCTCATTCTATCGCTATAATTCAACAAGTAAACTCTCTCACTAATTCCTCTCTCTTTTTGCAAGGACGCCTTAATAAAGAGCATCGAGAGCATGAAGACGATGGCCCTACTAGAGTGCCTTGAGGATGACACCACACTCCATCTATTTCTTCTCATTATCTCTATCTCTATCTTTCTCTTTATCGTTCATTAATTTAGTATGAATTTAAGAACTTCTATCATGTCTAATCAAATAAATTTTTCTCTACTCTCGTGGAATGTACGAGGACTTGGTTATAAAGAAAAACGTAATCTTATAAGAGAAACACTAAGAACCTCTAAATGTACTATTGCTTGCTTACAAGAAACTAAGTGGTGCAACCCGAATCCTTTCATAATCAAATCTCTTTTACCTAGCGCTCTTTCATCCTTTCAATTGTCTCCCTCTATAGGGACAAAAGGAGGTTTATTGACATCTTGGTCTAATCAAATCTCCCTCGTTTCTACCTACTCTAATGATTTCTTCCTTAATACCGTCTTTTCTCTTGCAGACGGATCTCACATTCTAATATCCAACATTTATGGTCCATCAAGCCACTCCTTAAAACAATCCTTCTTACTTGAACTCCAAAATATTAACTCAAATGGATTGCCGTGGATCCTCATAGGTGACTTCAATCTCTTAAGATCACCAAATGACACAACGTCCACTAATCCAAACATAGGACTCATCATGCAATTCAACTCGGTAATTGACAAACTCAATCTTATTGAAATACAATTATCTGGACGTCACTTTACTTGGTCCAACAAACGTTCTTCCCCGATTCTCTCTAAATTAGATCGTGCTTTCATCTCCAATGATCTACTCTCACTCAATCTAGATATCTCTTTTGAAGACTTACCGATGACCACATCGGACCATCCACCACTTATCTTAAGGATTAAAACTCCGACAATACGAAAAAAGAGACCTTTCAAGTTTGAAACATTTTGGCTAAAGTATCAGGACCTAAATCCTATTCTTGAGCAAATATGGCTTCCGACAAACCATCTTTCTCCGGTCAAGTCGTTCATTCTTAAAATGCAAAATTCTAAACAGAAAATCTGCAAATGGTCAAATGAAAAATTCAAAAATTTGAACCCTATCTTATCTTCAGCCAAGGAAGTACTTCGCTCTCTCGACATCTCGGAAGAATCTCGAACTTTATCTCCTACTGAGATTATGCTTAGAATCGATCTCCGCTCTAAGATCTCAGAATTAACATCCTTATTGGAAGAAAAATGGCGCCAACGAAGCGCTAATACTTGGCTCAAGTTAGGAGACAACAACACGGCTTTCTTTCATAGAGTCGCATCTTTCAACAAACTTAAAACCTCCATCTCGGCCATTAAAATTAATGACCAAATCATCTCAACACCGGCCCTAATCCTCACTCATTTCTCTAGATTCTATAAAGAACTCTTAGGTTCCAAAGGCAACTCAAATTCCCAGCTTTCCTCACTCTTCTTTCAAAAAATATACACACACACCGATAACGCTGACCTAGCACGACTGTCTCTTCCTTTCTCCGAAGAAGAAGTTAAGACAACGGTTATGTCACTCGCAAAAGGAAAATCAGTGGGACCGGATGGATTTTGCTCAGAATTCTTCCAACACTATTGGACACTATTACAAGCCGACATTCTAGCAGTTTGTGCTGCTTTTCATACCCTCTCCATACCCATTAGTGACATGAAAAGAATCAACTTCGCGGACATATCACTAATTAAAAAGAAATCAGACGCGTTGGAAATGTCGGATTTTAGACCTATTAGCATTATCACCCCTATATCCAAAATAATCTCCAAATTATTAGCAAACAGATTGCAACCAATGCTACCTAACCTTATCTCGAACAAACAAGCCGCTTTTATTCGGCAAAGATCCATTGCGGAGATGTTTATCTCAACTCGTGAAATATTATCACACTTACACAAATCAAAAACTCCATCAATCATGCTTAAGATTGATTTTCGAAAGGCGTTCGACACAGTGTCATGGGATTTTTTATATAATCTTCTAACCGCTAGAGACTTCTCCGAAACTTGGGTGAAATGGATTCGAGTCCTAACTTCATCCTCGTCCTCTAGAGTCCGAATAAACGGCCAGCGGGGCCCCCTTTTTGACCACCTTAGAGGACTCAGACAAGGAGACCCATTATCTCCCCTTCTGTTCGATATAGTAGTAGATTCACTACAAAATCTTTTGGAAACTCTTAATCCCATTCTCTCTACTCCTCTAAAATTTGCACCCAAAGCCATGCAATACGCGGATGACACGGTCCTATTTATAGAGGCGAGACCTAACAAACTCTCCGGTCTCCATATAAATTGGTCAAAAACCTCATTTGTGCCTATTGCAATACCAGAAGATTTACATAGTGTCCTCACGGACATCCTCAAATTCCCCAAAAATTCTTTACCAATTACATACCTAGGAATACCACTCTCTATCCGAAAACCAGTCAAAATAGCGTTCGCACCACTCATTCAAAAAATGAGGAACAAGCTCGCTAACTGGAAAGGCCTCCTGCTATCTTCAGGAGGACGTATGACATTAGTCAAATCTGTCCTCAATGCTATACCCATCCATTATATGCAAACACTCAAATTACCCCTATGGGTAATTAAGGAAATGAACTCGATAGCCAGAGGATTCCTTTGGAAAGGGGAACAAAAATGTCTCGGAGGACATTGTTTAATTAACTGGAGAAAAGTTACCTTACCTAAAGAAAATGGAGGGTTGGGTCTATCAAACTTAAAAATTCATAATGAAGCTCTACTGATGAAGTGGATTCATAAAGCAAATAACGACCAATCATCTCTATGGTCACAAACACTGGAAGAATTATATAATTCAACAGACATTATCCATACATCAACATCCCAACAACAATTATCCTCCTTTTTTCTCAAGGATTTAGCTAAATTGCTACCATTGTACAACACCTTCAACTCTCTTTCAAGCGATGAACCAAATGCCCAATTCCGGCCTTTCAAATCAAAAAACATTTATTCATTCTTTATAAATCCTGGTGTTATCTGTCCGTGGAACACCATACTATTTAAAGCAAAATCCCCTCTCAAAGTACGATTTTTTGGGTGGCTAGCTATCCAATCACGCATATTGACGAGTGATAAATTACATCAAAGAGGTTGGCCGAACAACCAAGTATGTCCATTATGCCGAACTGAAGAAGAAACATCCAAACACTTACTATTCGAGTGTGTTTTCTCCAAACAAATATGGACCAACCTCTCTGCCAGAATTCCCGACACATCTCCTCAAATTTCAAACCCGGTAGATTTCTGGTCCTCCCCTCATACCTCGGCCCTATGGCAAACAGTTTGGCTAGCAACCATATGGAATATCTGGAAATCTCGCAACGACGCAATCTTCAACGGGATAGTCCAATCCTGTACACGTGTCTTCAACCTTGCCCTACAAGACACAATATCTTGGAGTAAACACTGCTAGTATTTCCCACTTTAAGAATTAGTAATTTAGGGACTAGGGTTGTTTAGTTAGTCCGGATTGGTCCAAAATAGATCCCTTATAAATCTATCGACCATTTACACTATTGTAAGATGTAACTTTTGACTTTTGATCTAATATATTTGAGGCTTCGACACGTTGTCGATCCTCCTTCAAAAAAAAATACTAATGGGGACTTTAATTCAAGACAATCATATTGTGCTAATTATTTCACCATTATGTTAGGGAGCCGTTGGTTACACTATATATTATTAATGCCTTCACTCCCATTATTAAGGTCTTCACTAAATTGTCCAAAATAAGCACACAAATTTTGCTTCCTACCAAAAAGATTCTAATTCCCACGCAGAAAAAACATGAATTGTCCCCGAAATTGTATGACAATCTTATATATATTCGCTTATAAATAAATTAGTACGTATATATATTTTATAAATCTACTTCAACAAGATTATTTTGTCAATAAAATAAAAATTCAAGCTATTTGCTTTATTTTCATTAAAAAACATTGATTCTCTTTGTTTTTTTCGTTTTAAGTCATTGGAAGAAATCGATCTTTTTTTTTCGAGTCGCTCCTCCTCAGGAAACCCTAGCCGCTCTCGGCGATTTTGGGGTGGAGGCAAACCCTAGCCGCCGCCTCCACCCCCTCCTCTCTCACGGCGAGGCGAACGTTCGAGTTCCTTTGCGAGGCGACCGAGGCGAACGGCGAGCGGCGACGAGGCGAACGTTCGAGTTCCTTTGCGAGGCGACCGAGGCGAACGGCGAGCAAACGGCGAGCGGCGACGAGGCGAACGTTCGAGTTCCTTTGCGAGGCGAACGGCGAGGCAACCGAGGCGAGCAAACGGCCCGACGAACGGAGATCCGAGACGAGGCAACCGAGGCGAGGCAATTTCGTGGCGAGGCAACCGAGCGTTCTGGCAGGGACTGGCGATGACTGGAAGGAGAGGAAAGGGCTGGCAGGGACTGGCGAAGACTGCAAGGAGCGATTTCGTAGCAATTTCGTGGCGAGGGGCGATTTCGTGGCGATTTCGGGGTGGAGGCAAACCCTGACGGAGATCCGAGACTGAGATCCGACATCCGACGGCGACAGCAACGGTGACGGCGACCGCGACAGCGAGGGCGAGGCGGAGATCCGACAGCAAGGCGGAGATCCGACAACGGAGATCCGGCAGCGACAGCGACAGCGAGGCGGAGATCCGACAGCGACAGCGGCAGCCAGTCGGAGAGAGGGCAACAGCGACGGGCGAGTCGGGGCGAGTCTGGGGGCAGTGAAAGGAAAAAGCAGGAAAGGAAAAAATACGAGATCTGAGCTCGCGTGGAGACGAATCGTTCGTCTAAGGATAGCCGAAAGCTTCATTTTTTCGGTTTGTATCTTACTTTTGCAATTGTATTCTACTTTTGCGTTAAACTACTTTTTTACATTTATCATGTAAAATCGCACCAATGTATTAAACTTTGCTTTAATATATTGAAGCCTCTTTAGTTTTTCAAAACAAAAAAAAAGTCATTGGAAGAAATCAAATTCAGAGAGAACTTTATGAAACATTCGAGTGAGCCGCTGCTGATTATATCTCTTTTTAACTGAATTTTTGCATTTGGCAAAATATGAATCATCCGAAGTAGCACGTATCGATGCCGATAGTCAGGTACATTGATGTGAATAGCGATTGATTTGGTGTTTATCTGGTTGCTATGTATGTGCAGTAGCCAGTATCTCTTTGTTAGATTTTTGTTTTCTAGTACTTCTTTATTATTTATGGCCTCTACCCGTTATCGCTTATAAATTAAATTATTGGCTGATTATGACTCAGAAATAGGAGAATTCGCGTGCTACGCGACTAACATTTAAATTATGTTTTTTATTGTAATACAATTATATATTTGTATGATAATATTAATAATATCATCTTAAAATAAAGTTATTTGAATTCATTTATCTATAATTATTCATATGTTTTACAATTATTTTACATTATGATAACAAAAAATCTCATTTTTTAATCAAATAATAATACCCATATTAATGTCATTAAATAATAATATATAAGAATAACATATAATACAATTTTACGAAAAACGTAACAACAAATATTATATCATTGTTCACAATATTTTATACAATATCAAATATTAAAATATTGAATCATACAACACATGCAGTAACACATTATTAATTATATATAGTAATATTTTTTATTGATTCAAATGTCGTGGAAAATATAAACTAATATAAAACTTAATAGTGGAAGTAATTCAATATATAATATCAAAATTTAATTTATAATAAACATAAATACAAATTATTTTATATCATATGATTTTTTTTATTTTACATTTTGTAAAATAACAATACAATTTGATAGGTGTTTAAAAGTTTAAAAAGTTATTTAGATGGATAAACTTTTTTTAATTCTATTATTTTTTGAAAAGTTTCGTTTGCTTAAAAACACAAATATAATCTACTTAGTATTATAAGAGATTCTTATTATTATAATTTTTAAAAAAATAAATAAAAATACATAAAAATTCTATTATGCAAATAAAATTCTTAAAAATATATTATGTAAATGTGTATTTTTTTGCATTGTATTTTCTTACATAATATCTTTACAAATTCAAATTATGAAAAATGGTATGTATGAACTATGCTAATATGGATGTAAAAATAAAGAGAAAAATAAAATGAATATATTTGATGGGTTTATAAAATTAAATTTCCAAAATAATACTAATATATGTTGTATTTTTTATAATGTTACATATTAAATTATTAGTATTTCATATATAAACTTTTCATATTACATTGCATTCACATTTGATCATATAATCTTATGTGAAATGTTAAACAATTGATTATACTTGGTCTAATATGATTATAACCAATAATAATAGGCCACATAATTAATGTAGGATGATGTGATTTACTAAGAATGCTTAAAACGTGGTGTAAAATAATAACACATAAATTACTACACAAAATATGATCTTCAAAAAATCTAACAAAAAATTAATGATTGAGATTAAAGCACATCACTACATCTAATGGTTCAAATTAATACTTAAAAATAATAATACAAAATGCATGTCTTAAATTATCAAATATAATATTAATGTATATGATGAAGCCACATCACACAATCTAATGGTTCATAATCAAGATAAGAATGATGATGTGATTTCATGAGAAGGATCAAAGATATGTGTAAAATGAGGGGGTGGGTTAATTATCGTCTGATTAATTTATCAGAGTTTTAGATTCGGTGCCTTGTTAATTTATTAGGGTTTTACTGTTTTTGAATTATTGAAAGGTTCATTTATTGGAATAAATTGTTTTGTTAATATTTAAAATTTCTCACGTACAATTTATTTCTCTTCCAATTAATACTTAGGCGTAATTTTCTTTTTATTCGAGACATTATATTAAGTTTTTGTGTCAGTTATATTAATTGTATTTTTTTGATTTATTTTATTGTAGTTAAAATTTGTTTAACTAGAACGTACCGGGTTATATTTATCTAGTTTGTATTGTATGTTACGATTCTATGTTTATTATTAGCATGCAAACTCACAATATATCATAAATGACTATATGCATGATAACTTCCATTTGTTTGTACATTTAGGGTTTGTTTGGATGTGTGTATTAAGTACTACAAGAAGGATATGTATTCTTGCATTTGGTATATCTGTGATTGGAATTGCAATTCAAATATTTGGATGAAAACATACGGTCATTTTTAAAAACATAACAAAAAGATAAAGAATTTTTTAGAGAATCTAAAAAAGTTAGGGGGTTTTTGGAAGAAACAAAAAAACAAGGAGATTTTTGAGGAAATCTGAAAAAGATAGGGTTTTTTTTAAAAAACAGAAGATTTTTCATAATTTGTAAAAAAGTTAGGGATTTTTTGAAGAATTCCTCTTTAATTTTCAGTCTAAAAGATAAGTGTGATAAAATAGACGTAACATTATGATTGTTTTACTTTTGTTTAGTATGAGTAAAATCCAGTCTAAACTCTAAACAAAATAAATATCATTTAAAGTAGTATGCCATCATAATTATATATCAATATTTTTTCCAGAAAAATAACGAAATTACACTTGTTTAAAATAGGAACATTTCTGCATATAACCCTATTTAGAATCAAAATTTAAAAATAAGTCCTTTCTAAAAATATTCCAAAAATAACTCCCTTTTTGATAATATTCCAAAAATAATCAAAACCGGGTTTTTAAATCCCGCCGGAATTTTTTTAATTTTTAAATATGATATATTTCTCCAAATTTTACCATAACATCTTTTATGAACTAATTAATACACTTAATTAAAATGATAACTAGTACATGTTAACTGTTAACTTAATACGTAATTAATATTTATTCGAATTCATAATTTGGAATAAATCTTAATGAATATTTAATTATATGTTTTAATCAATGATTTAAATTGCGGCGCAATTGCGCCGCAATAGCGCAAATCGCAATAAATATTCACAAAACGCAACACCGCAACCTGCTATATAGCGCCGCAATATCGCCGCAATATGGCGCAATATGACGCAATATCGGTGATCATGTGTAAATTACTGCTCAAGCGCAATGGACCGCTATATCGGAATTTAAAACATTGATTTTAATTATCACGTTAATTAAATGTAATTCGCAATAAAATAGTGTGTTGGTTTAGCAATAACTAAATTTTTTTAGTTATTGTGAGTTAAAAAATTTAATGAATATTTAATTATGTGAGTTAGTAATACACCTGAAACTAACTCACATTTCCGGATTATTCAAAATCTCAACTCGGACCCAATCCATCAACTTCCAAACACGCAAAAAGCGAGTCGGTCCGGGTTGGTTTTGACGGATTAGACACATTGTAGAGTTTCGTGTACACCCCTAGTCGAGACCCGTATAGGATCTATTACTTTCCGTTCAAGAGTCCACAATAATTATTTTTATTTTCTTTTTCAATTTTATTGTACCAAGAATTATTGGAATATTACAAGGCCTTAACTACACTACATTACCTAAAATAAGCACACAAGTTTTGTTTCCTACCAAGAAGATTTTAATGCTAAGGCAAAAAAGACATGAACTTGTGCATGAAAATCTTTATATATACTTATTTATAAATAAATTACTAAGTATATATGTTATAAATCTACTTCAACATTTGTATTTACATATGATAACTAATAATATTTCAAGCTGATTGCTTATATTTTCATCTAAAAAATGGATTGTTTTTTGTTCTAGTCTTAAGTCATTGGAAGAAACCACAACGCAGATGAACCAGTGCTAACTAATATCTTTTTGTTTACCTGAGTGATTACGTTTAGTTTAATGAAATATCATTATCACCTTAATAGAGATTTCTTGTACGCGTTTGGTTTAATAAAATATTATTATCACCTAGATTGAGACTTCGTGTATGAATTGTGCTGGAAGAAAAAGATGCATACATGAAAGAGCTTACGACCAAATTTTCCGCTAGCAAGAAGCGACCAAATATTATTACAAAGTTTCTTGTATGTTTATTTAGTTTGTTTGTTTGAGTCTTTTTTTCTAAAACTTGATTATTGCTATTATTTATAGGCTTGTATGGTTAGTACTTATGAATTTAATTTGTGAATTTAATTTGTTATGCGAACCTCTATTAATTTTCATTTATAGGCTTGTATGCTTTCTTACTACAAAATGCATAGATTTATAAAAAAAACAGTAAAAAAATATATAGAATGCATATAGTATAATACAACAAAACATAAATTCAAGGCCATCTAAGTTAAATAAACCTAACAAAAACTTGATTAATACAAAAATTGCTGATAAAAAACTACTTGAACAACGTGGACAAGGACCAAGGACTTGTTTTAACCGAATTATCCGTACCACTTTTCTTCTCGATTCTCGCTTCATTATCCATCTTGTTTCTATTTTTTTTCTTTTTATTTTTCTTATTAGAATCCTTAGTATTCGAATTTGAAGTGTCGAGAGGCTTTTTTTGCGCGGTCTCGTTATCAACCTTTGTCTCTTTGAAATCTAAATCGCCAGGTGTCACGTCCGTATTCATCGTATCCAGGATTACTTTTCCCAAGACGAATCTCGTCTCGTCTGGATTCCCTGTTTTAAGAAGCTCGTAATTAATGTCATAACTAACTCTACTTTTTAAACCTTCTTTGGCTTTTACTATACTAAAAAGTTCTTTGGCTTTCTTAGTCTTCGTCTTGAATATAACTATCTGGTACCCAAAAAAATAATAACAATTAAATACTTATATGGTACGGTAATTTATAAATTTTACGTACCTGTCCAGAAAACTTGGGAGCATTAGGGTATTTTGCGAGATAATTATTAATAGAATCTAAACTCGTAAAAATATCGGTAGAATCCATAACGAGCGAAGCAAAATGCGTGATTTCTTTCTTTAAGTTTTCTTCTGACACGGGCTTCGAAGATAATACTATTTCGGGAAGAAAATTACTCGAATTTTTTTCGTCTTTTTCTTTTATATACTCCATGGACTTGGTCCACGAGCCGTGGTACAGAAGCGCAGAGAAAGCCTGTACCACATTTGATTTTTGCGGGTGGTTTACTAGCGCGGCGTGAAATGCTAACAAAGCTATCCTGTAGTTTTAGGGTTTTAGGGTTATGAAATGAAAATATATTATTTGTATATACAGATAGAATAATGACATGAAAATATATTACCATAAAGTACAGTCGCAAGGACGGTCTGGAGCAAGTAACTTATCGAGATTGGCAAATAATTTCTGTAAAAATATCATGAAAAGACCAATTATAATTTGTAATTTAGGCTTTAAGCTAATGATATCTTTTTAGAGTGATAAATTTTCTTTCAAAAAAATAAATAAAATAAATAAAAGAGAAGTACTCACCAAAAGCAATGTATTCGTATCAACACATCCATTTTTTCTTTGCGCATTTAAATAAGCAGACTAAAAAACCAAAAACAAAAAAAATATATCAACGCAAATTACTAAAATTTTTATTTATAGCTTTAATATCATATAAATTATATTAAACTTACATGAAATGGGAGGAACATTTCAAGAATCCCGTATTTTTGGAGTAACCGAATTGACGGTGCGGCCGAACCATACGCCAACATGAAATTCAGTTCCAACATTAACCTGGCCTACAAATGGATCAAACGGGTTAAACGGGTTAAATGGGTTAATGGATCAAGTCAAACGGGTTGAATATCTCACCGTTGCTAGATTATGAAGTAACGAAGAGAATTCGCGCACTGCATTGGCAGTTTCTTCGGTCAATTCGAAGCCGAGACGAGCTGCGATTCTCAAACCTCGCAATATTCTAGCTAAAATAGTACGGTTTTACAAATTTATTTATTAGTAATATACCGTTTTTGTGTATTATATACCGTTTGTAAATGGGAAATATCCTTACCGCAGTCTTCTTTAAATGATATTTGTGCTGGGATTACAGTCGCTACCTAATCATAAAGAAATAAAAAATATTAGGATTTTGTAAAATTTAGAAGTATCAGAAAATAAAATGTATCATATTTAGACAAAAATAAATAAGTACCATTGATGATTTCAAATCTTTCATTCCATTCAGATAATCATACACTGTATGCTTCGAAGGATCAAAGAACAAACTATATCCAAAAAATAAAATAAATAAAATATATTGAAATCATAAAATTCGAAAAAACAAAAAAATATACCCATTAATAGTAAAATCCCTTTCCATTGAATTTTCGCAACGAAGAACATCTATTTCGTCCTTTTTGACAAATTTACCCTTTGTATTTTCTTTGACGTCCTTGTAAAAGCTCGAAACCTGTGATCATAAAAGTAGGACCGTTTATTTACTTTTGTTAAAAAAATTATATAAATTTATAAGTTAATAAATGAACGAACCTCTATAATGGTACCATACAAGTGAACATGGCCTACTCGGAACCGGGTCCCCACAAGAAAACAACGTTTAAATTCCCTTTTAACCTGCAATTTTATATATTCATTATTAAATATATAAATACTAATTTCAGAAATCATAAATAAATAAATAAATAAATACCTGAACTAGAGAAGCTGTAGTGATGAGATCGAAATCTTTGGGGACCCGTTTCAGTAGCAAGTCTCTCACACACCCACCCACAAGATACGCTTCGAATCCTTATAATATCAAAATAAAATTAGTAAATAAGATTTTTAAGTTTTAATTAGAACCTTAACAAGGAGGAAATAAAATTTGGAGTATTAATCTGAACCTTTTCCTCGAAGAACACTCAGAACGGTCCATGCAGACTTATGAATCAAGGACCCATTAATACCAACCACCCTTGAGTTATAAGTTTTCCAGATTGAAGGATCAAACGATGCTGCAAAGAGAATATTCAGAATTTACTTTAAAGATCAATTGTTCATTGATCGACAATAGAATCTTCAATAGAGTGGTGAGAAATAACCTCTGTGTTTTGGCTTGGAATCTGTTAACGAGGAACCCTTGTCATCTCCTGAAGATGAATGCTTCGCTCTCTAAAATAAAACGGCATGTTATTCACACGCACAAAACCTGTTCGACGAAATGTCCAAACGAAATAAGCACGAAAAGAGTGACCCGAAAGAATGAAACCTGAAGGTAAAGTAGTATGGATTGTAGCTTAGAGAAGGTAGAGGCAGACGGAGAAGGAGAGAGGAAGAGATCGGTTCGTCTGGATATCGCCATGGTTGAGGCGGGAACTCATTCTTCAACGAGCCCAGACCGTGATGCGGGCATCTCTCTATTAGAGTGTCCAGCGAGAAGGCCGTATCGGGTTTAGCCCGTTTACGCATTGTTTGGGTTCGGATTCGAGTTCGGCCTGGAATATCCAATTATTCGTTTTACTGAATAATAAAAATATAATATTACATGTAAGTTATTTTATACAACATGCAATGCATGATTGACTATTACACATGATCATTCTGCAGCCAATCCTACATTACATATTGTATCGTATCACAAAATTATTTTAATTTATTTCAATGCAAATTGTATGCCTCATCATGCAAGCAATCATGTAAGAAAAATATGTTATGTATAATTACTCATATTATAATATTCATGTTAAAATGAAAGAAAAAAGAAAATAATGTGTGAAGAAATAGGATTTATTCTATTTTTAATTTGGAATTGAGTGCTTTCTCTATTTCACATTTTCAATTTTTTTAATTTACTATAATACATTTGTATTTCAAGACAGAGAAATTTTGATTTCAATTTATATTTTTAATTTTGTTTTATTTCACATTTATCAAAATGACGGGACGGATATTATTATAAATAATAACGATAATAATTCTGCTAATTATGATTCTAATAAAATTATAAATCCAGCTTGATATTTAATTAGTTTATCGTATATTTATAAAATAGTTAACCGATATTCTTTTGTTTAATAATATCGTTCCTGTACTATTTTGCATACTAAAAAAATTGGTTCTATTACATCACTAGAACATATTCAATTCAAATTTTGAATGTTATTCTTTGTATTTAAAAAATTTATTTTTCCTAAACATGAACTTCAATACAAATTTTAAATTTCTAATTCATTTTCATTTTTTATTTTAACCAAGTACAAAGTTTATTATCATCCAAATACATACTAAAATAGACCTCGTATTATCAAATTCAGTTTAGCAGCACGATGCATATGCGTATACGGTTACGAGTGTAAGAAGGTAGAAGCAATTTTTCACTTTCTGAAAACAAAATGTCATGTAGCAATGTAGTCTAGATTTAAAAAACGTAAGTTTAATTGTACAATATGTGAGCTTATATTAAATTAAATTTTAAAGAATGTATTTCTTTTTTATTATAGTAAAATATTCATCGGACGACTGCCTACAGAAGCGACTGAAAGTATGTATGGTTGATCTCAGCGATCATTTTTCACTGTTATGTTATTTTTCGATTTAATTTTATTTTGCTTAGTGATTTTGCGGAAATGTTATTGTTATATAAAGTTTGATCAAATTCCTTTCTCTTATGTTTGAAAACTGAATCGATTCTAGATAAAAGATCAATCAAAGAAGGAAGTGAAAGCAGTAACACATCTTATGAGAGGGGTTCGTCGCTGAACCTATGTGATTTAGAAGAATCATTTAAATCTGGCCTCCATAGAAAGTACTTGAAGCTTAAGTTCGACACGGCCCAAGAACTAATTGAAGTTCGTAGAGATCTTTTTCGCGTTGTAGAATGGAACGAAGCAAAATCAGATCGAATTCATTTACAACAATAAAAGGTTCTTTTTCACTTAGTACCCTTTATAACTAATAGAAAAATAGAATAAAATCAGTAGTAATATTTACATAATTTTCGATTTTGTAATTGTACAGAACGGAAAGCCTCAAGATTACCCAAATAGTATAATCGATCTTCGTGAATATGATGTACCATATCATGTTCGTTTTGCTATTGATAATGGTGTGCTATATTACTCAACATATCGTACCTTTTGTCTTTCTCTAACATATAAAGAACGGTGCAATACTATGAGATGTTAGATCTATGCCGTGGTACTAGGCGAGCATCTCCAGCTCGGCATTTCACCGGAAAGAAAGAGTGATCTATTGGAGCGTGCAGAAATGAATGTGGGTGCGTTTGATATTGCAACGTCCAAATTGCCCCTCAAGTTTCCAGATCTTGGTCAAGAACAAATCATGACGATCTCTTGTATGATTGATGGCCAAGGATACCTAATCATCAACCACGAGGTTAGACTAAAAAAAATACTTTAATCAAAGTATTTAGATCTATTATTTACATTTTCATAACATTTTTTTTACATATTTATAGTTTGTAGGAGAAGACATTGAGGATTTGGAGCACACACCGGAATCTGAATTTGCGGGTTTGTTTAAAGTTACAAATGTCAAAGATGAGGTACTAAACTAATAATATATTTCAGTCCAAAAGAATATATATAAATTAACCTAATTTGTATTGGTATGATGAAGGTACATTTACTTAGAGCTTGGTTTGCAAACATGAAAGAAGTTAAACCAGGTATGTATGATGAAGGTACATTTACTTATAGAGAAACAAGCCGCTCATCACGGTATCGAAAAAATGAGTCATGTACATTTTTGTAATAATGCTTATCAATTTAGTCATAAATATAAATTAATAATGTCCCATTTTGAAATTTTGTAAACCAGAAAATATGATTCCAGTGTTACCGAGTAAGGTGCGAAATTTTCGTGTCATTTGAATTGTTTCGCATGGGTCAAACGTGATAGTTATCTTCCTCCAGGCAGTCAGGTCTTAATGTCACATATCTATTTCAAGTATTTTAATCTTGATTTCGCATATGATTTAATTTTAATTCATTGTTTTCTTTATTTTTGTTATTTTGCCAAAAAAATCAACCCCAGATATGAACGGTACAAGAAATAATTTACTACAAGTTGCAAGAAAACACCGATCAAATGGCTACCATTGAGCATTACCACTTCATAATTATATTTGATTTTTGAGACAATTTGTACAAATTGATGAATGATAATATTATTTGTATGGATTTTTTGAGAAAATGTCTATCAAATTCTGAATTAACGTTTCTCTAGATCCAGAATAATTCAATAACAAATTCCATTCTTCAAGTTGAACTAATTAGAAAAAAAAAAATGCCCATGTCTTCAAGGTGTTTGCCTCAACAAAAGGCATATGGTATCTCTTCTAGCTAAATATTGGTGTACAATTCAATTCTTTTTTTATTTTGATTCCTTCCAATGCCTTAAAACAGAACTATTGTATTTCGAAATGACAATACAATCATTAACTAGAAATACAATTAATTAATATGCATGGAAATTAGGAATAATAAGATGTAAAGGAGGTATCTATCTAAATAATAAAATTTAAGTTGTTTCTAGCTTATATGTACGAGAAAATTTTGGTATTCATGTCATTTTTATGATCATTAAAACTTGTTCGGTAGGAAGCACAATTTTTGTGTGCTTGATCATTTAAGATATAATTATACCGTGACAATTATTTTTTGGCAGTAAATAAAAAATGAAGGAATTTGTCTTGTCATTTTGAGAAGACATATAAGTAAGATTTTTACAAAGAACGTGCGAATATATGCTTTACGTTGATTTAAATAATTATATAATATATTTTCTATTATAATATAGGTATGGTTATTTTTGTTATATAAAGGACATGCGAATATCTCGTCATGATACATATATTGACATCAAAAGTTTTACTAATCAATTATATTTGTAAATGTGATATAAGTTTAAGTTTTGTTTACATTTTTCATGTGTTGTAATGATATGTCAGATTATTTTTCTTTTTGTTTACAATAATATTAGGATAATACGATACATAAAAATAGGTTAATCTTCTCACGTTGTTAGTTGTTGTGGGTGTAAGTATGCTGTAAGTTTTTTTTAACTTATTTATTCTATTTATTTTTCTTCAGTTCTTCTTTTTCGATTATTTATTCATTTTGTTAATGTACTTAATATTTTCATTTTCTACAAACAGGTGGTACGTTAGATAATGGACAAATTTAGCAAAGTTAAAAATTCATTAATACACAATTAGCATTCATCCGTTATGAATATTAACTTATTATTAATTATTTTTTATTATGTTTATTAAGTGTGTTAAATTAGGGAATGTAGTATATTAATATTAACTGATTATTATCTCCAGTTAACATTAACTGATTATTAATTATTTTTAATTTGGAACTATAATATATGTGATGGCAAAATTTTGGGGCAAAAAACATTTTTATAATAAAGATATAGAGTATGTGAACGTGGTGCAATATGGGGACCATTATCAATTTTCTTTTTACGAAGTGATTTGTAGAGGTGACAATCCATGGGTCGGAACGAGTTCGGGCAGGTTCATATCGAGTTTGAATCATTTCGATTTACGAATCTTTTGGATCATTAGGTCATTCGAATCGCGAGTCGTTATGTTTGCGGGTCATTCGATTTCGGATCGTTATTTTCGAGTCATTCTGTTTCGGATTGTTTCGTTTTTCAATTCGTTCGATCCCGGATGATTTCGGATTTTGGGTGTTTCGGTTCCAGATCATTCAGGTTCCGAATTTTTTTGTTATGGGGTCATTCGGGTTTATGAAAACTTAGTTTTCGAATCATTCGGATTTTTGAAAATTCAATTTCCGAGTGAGTTTTTGAACTATGACATAGTTCGGAAATTTTAAAAGTCTACTGGAGTCGGCCTCTAACATAGTGGCGTTACTTTGAAAATCGTTTAAAAATTCATTGAATTCGTAGTCATAACTCGCTTGTTTATAATCAAATAATATTTCGCATAATCAATATTTATCAACAACAATTTGTTATAAATTTGAACACAATTTTCAAATATAAACAATTCGCCCATAAAAAAAAATTAAAACCATATAAAAAATGGGCAAATAAATAACTGTAATAATTATGAAAGACATAAGAAATTTGTTTCAAGATATAGGAAATTTAATTTCAATTTTTTTTTATTTCGTTTTATTTCACATTATGATAGTTATGATAATTATGATTCTAATAAAATTATAAATTCTAGCGTGATATATAGTTAGGCTATCGTATACTTATAAAATAGTTAAACGAGATTTTTTTATTTAATAATATCTTACATGCATTATTGCATGCTAAATATTTTTATTTCTATTAGATCATGATTATTTTTGCTAAACATCAACTCATACAAATATCTAAACATTACTCATTCATACGAATTTCATTTACTATTTTTAACTAATTGCGTATATATCCCTAGATTTATTATCATTCAAATACACACAAAAGTGGACTTCGTATTACCAATTTCATTTTTCTAGCATGACGTGCATAAGTTTGTAAGAAGGTTAGAAACAATTTTTCACTTTTCGAAAACAATGGTTATTTCTTTGAACGGGTTATTGCTTCTAAAAAAATATATATGCCGTCTCTAACCAAACATTGTTGCATATGTAAGTTTTTTTTTGTTTTGATTTCTTCCAATGGCTTAAAAACAAAAAACCAATGTATTCTTAAATGAAATACAAACATCAACTAGAACTGAAGTACAATTATGCATTATGCATAGAAACTATAAGGGGGTGTTTGGTTGGAGCTTTGGAATTAGAATGCCTTGGAATACTCTCTTATGGATTCCATTCCCACGTTTGGTTTACACGCTCGGTAATAAAGTAATGGCATACTCCATTTCCTAGGAAATAATTGATGGGAATAGGATTACCACCAAAATTGGTGGCTTTTCTCCATTCCCATTGATAGACACCCCGCACCAAAACCCCGCAATGGACCCGCACGCCTATGAATCTTCCTTTTTTAATTTTCATAATCATTAATCACTTTCCATTTTAAACGGTGGGGGTTGCTTGGGGGGTAAAACCAGCGGGGTGCAAAACATTAGCGTTCCCATCAGGAGGGAATACATTTTATTTTAATTTCCAAAAATAAATATCTCAATGTTTCTATAAATAAACTCATTTTTACATTTTTAGAGTATGCCATGGAATAAATAAACGCACCAACCAAACAAGGTATTAGAGTATGCCATGGAATAAATAAACGCACCAACCAAACAAGGTATTAGAGTATGCCATGGAATGATATGTCTTGACATGAGATTCCTTGGCATACTTCATGCCAAGGCATTCGTCAAAGCACGAACCAAACGGCCCCTAAGAGTAATATTTAGATAAGGAATCTAAAGAATAGTTTGTTTCTTGTTGCTTATATAGTTATATGTAAGAGAAAAAAATTCGTACATTTTTTAGGCAAGTTCATGTCATTTATATGATCATTCATTACTCGTTCGGTAGGAAACACAATTTTTGTGTGGTTAATTATTTAAATAATATAGTGTGGGCCTTAAGAATAATGATACGGCTACAAATATCAACCATAAATATAACATAAATTGTTAAGTTTATATTTGATTTTATGATTCATATATGCATAATTAACATTATAAATTTAAACATACGTGACACATTTATGGTTGATATTTGTGATCCTATTACTATTCGGATCGTAATGTTCCTAAAAGTTCACGGGGGCCTTAAACTTGGAGATTGGACGATTCTACCAAATATTAATGTATGTTCTCGCCTCGCTTCGGTATGAATTTTTCAATACGTAAGCACTTTGTTTTGTCACGCTTGAACTAATTCTATTCAAATAATAATTGAATATTTCGATATATTTCTTTTATTTAACTTCCCATTTGTTATTTAAAATATAATTACACCGTGATAATTGTCTTTTTTGCAAGAAATAAAACATGGAGGATTTCTTCATTGTGGGAGACACAGAAGTAAGATATTGACAACATACAATCACTTGTGAGCTATGTTACGCGGATACTTCAAAAATATAGAAGTATCTTGAGGATATGGGTATCCGATACGGATACGGGTACGATACGGCTCGGATACGTATCGGATACGCCACATCGCGTATTCGATTATTTTAATATTTATTTTTTTCGGATACGGCGGGGATACGGCAGGATACGGCTGTGATACGTTCAGGATACGGCTGGGATACTCCATTTAGTATATTTCGGCCCATTATATATTTTTGTCCATAATATTTTTAAATAAATTATATATGATATTTTTAGGATACTTCTAAATTAGTCCTAGAATACTTCTAAAATGAATTTAGGATACTTTTACGATACTTGCATTGTTAGGTTGATTTTATTTATTATCATGATATTTAATTTAAAAATATTATTAGTTTATTATTTATTTATTTATTATATACAATATAAATATATTAAAATAATAACTACATACCCGTATTCGTATCCGTGATTTTTTGAAAATTACCGTATCGCCGTATCCATATCATATCTGATACGAAACCCGTATCCGTATCCGTGCAATATAGCTTGTGAGTTGTGACTCAAAAGTCAACGAAGAAACATATAGAAAATATTTTTCTAGAATATAAGTTTTAAGTTAATTTAAATAATTATATAATATATTTTCTAATATATGTATGGTTATTTTGGTTTTATAGAGAGCATGCAAATATTTCGTCGAAATACATATATTATACTATACTTATTAAAAATTTCTAAACGAACAAGAGCTCGATACCCGTCCCATTTTCTGATTTTTTTTTTGAAATATCATTACCGTAACGTATATTTTTTCATTAATTTATAAAATAACGGGTCATGGCCGATGTGTCCACCCTAGGGCTGGCCAGTACGACTCTCGTATTTCTTCTACCGTCCAATCCGACCGATATCCGGTTCAGCCACTCCATAGCATAATACCCATATTTTCTATGTTTTACAAATTTTAATTATTCCCTTATCGGGTTAGTATATAAGGACTTCAAGTTAATAGATATCTATAGGGAAATTTTACTCTTCTCTCAGATTTTCCTACAATTAATTAACCATTAATTATCATCTCAGTTAACACAAATAAACTCTATTAACAATTAATATATATTAATTATTAACAGTTAATATATATGTACCTTAATACTATATTAATAAATTATTAATTGCATGTTTCTTTGTTAATTAAGATGGTAATTAACCACTAATCGTCCATATCGGCAAGGTGAGGGATTAAGTTGGATAAGTATTTCTTGTCCGGGATAAGGTACAAATCCATTGTTTGATGTTTCAATGTTATCCATGTATATTGATCATATCCATGGATAGTGTTATCCCCTTTAAAAGTTGGTATTTTGATGTTGTATAACTCTTCTCCATGGATAACAATATAATATTATATTTTTGATCCAACTCAACCATAGAATTAATATAATAAATTAATATAACTACAAGATAATAATATAATAGTATAACAATATAATCTTATATTGATTATATTTATATTATAGTAATTATAGTAATTATATTAATTATATTAATAATATATTAATTATATTTATATATTATATATATTATATTAATTATATATTAATTATATTAATAATATAGTAATTATATTAATAAATTAATTATATTAATAATATAGTAATTATTATATTAAATATAATAAATTATAGTAATTATATTAATTATATTAATAATATAGTAATTAATATAACTACAAAAATTAATAATATAGTAATTATATTAATAATATAGTAATTATATTAATTATATTAATAATATATTAATTATAGTAATTATATTAATAATATAGTAATAATATAGTAATTATATTAATTATATTAACTACAAGATAATAATATAGTAATTATATTAATTATATTAACTACAAGATAATAATATAGTAATTATATTAATAATATAATAGTATCACAATATATTACATTAATAATATTTCTCTTCTCCATGTATAACAATATAATATTATAGTAATTATATTAATTATAATAATGTCAATAATATTTTTCTTCTCCATATATAATAATATTAATATTGTTATACATGGATAGAATAAAATATATTATATTAATTCTAATTATTAAATTCATATAATTTAATATTATATATGTATATTTAATATTATATTATATATCATTGTAATAATATATATATTACATGGATAGAATAAAATATATATTTTTTTTATCAATTTTAATGAAATATTTTTGCTAAATTTTCAATAACAAAATTTCAAAATTTTGTGTTCACCTGGATTTTGAATTATTAAATTCATTTCGAAACTAATTAGAATACAAAATGAAAATCATGTATTTTTAAACAAGAATCAAACAAGGGATTGTGTATCCATGATTTTTGAATCCAACTAACCAAACAAGTTACCTGGATTATGAAATACATGGACAGTAAAATACATGGACAACGAAATACATGGATAGTCAAAATTCCTCAAATCAAACATGCCCATAGTTTTTGGTTCATGTGAACCGAATGTATCTAAATAAAAAAACAGTGAAATGAAAGAATTAACCGGGCCGGGCCACTGGGCCAAGATTTATATGATATTTTGGAATATATGTTGAGCACCGGGGTAACGAGCATAATTTGTACATATCTTTGTGTAATGACTATTGAGTTCTACACATTAAAACCAAAACAAAACAAAATCGAATAAAAACAATTTTCTTTTAAACAAAATTAAATTTATAATTTTGGATAAACTGTATGTTTACCCACAAAAAATGATACGCGTTTGGTTTTCTTTTCTTTTTTTTTTTAAAAAAATTGTATATTAAAAGAAATGATACTTAATAAATGAGAATTTGGATTTTCTTTTTTATAGGGCTTGTTTGTTTCGAGGGATTGTGATATACATGGATAGTGAAATACATGTATTTCACTATCCATGTATTTGGTAATTCATGTGAGTTGTTTGATTTGTTGTTTTTTGAAATCATGTATATCAAATCCCTTGTTTGGTTCTTTGGTACAAAATCCAATATTTGAATATTTGAATATTATAAAATATTATATTTATATTATTTTATTGTATAATATAATATTGTATTATATTATAATATTATATTATATTATATTACTTCAATTCTTATTATATAATATTATATTATATTATATCGTAAAATAACATTATATAATTTAATATTATATTATATGTATGTCATTTAATTCTTATTATATAATATAATATACTATAATATTATATTATATTACTTTAATTAATTTATATTATAATATATTATATTATATTACTTTAATTAATTTATATTATATTATATTAAATTATATTATATTATTTATATTGCTTTATATTATAGTATATATTTTTTATGTTGTTATCTGATGTTATATTATATTATATTATATTATATTATACTATACTATATTATATTATATTATATTATATTATATTATATTATATTTTATTGTATTGTTTTATATTATTTTATATTATATTGGTTTATATTCTATTACATTATATTATATTATATTATGTTATATTATATTATGTTATATTATGTTATATTGGTTTATATTATATTATAAATTGTTTTAAATTTTATTATATTACATTATAAAATAGTACATAATATATTATTATTGTTCATGAATATAATTTAAAGAAATAATATTATAATCAAATACATGGATAGCTCTATCCATGGATTTGTAATACCGATTTTGAAGTGGGAGTACGAAGTACTGGGACAAGAAATATTATCCCATTTAATCCCTCAAAACAAACAAGAAATTTTTGGCTTATCCCGGATATTGAAATCATATCCCATCTAATCCCTCAAAACAAATAAACCAACAATCGTGCATATCTGACATTTTTATCATATAAAACCATCTTATAATATATTTTAGGTGGGAAAAAAATGAATACGTTTACCTCATTGTATTTTTTTTATTAAAGCAGTTATACATTACAAAAATGTTTGTATACTATAAACTGATAAGAAAAATGTGACATCCATTTAATTTGTCAAAAAAAAATAAAAGAATAAATTTAGTATAATTATTAATTTTTGGTAATATAATAAGCACAATGGTTGCGCATTGGATTAAAAAAATAAACAAATATTCCAAAAGCGGAACGAGGGTGTACAATTCAATTATAATTTTACTATAATTAATTTAAATGCAATGAAAAAAAAATATTACTTATTTTGAACAAAACAATATACCGAAGCTGAAATTGATTGCCAACGATATAACATATAACAAGTCGCAATACTGAAAAAGATTTTATCTTGCATCATTTTTTTAGTCAATCGCGTAACGAGTCACATTATTTTTGTAGTCGATTGTATAACGGGTCACAAGAATGGACAAATAAAATTTTGAAATACAAATTTTGGTTTTCAGTATGTTTGTAAACACTATTTGATGCAACCAAAAATATGCATTTCAACAAAAGAATATGTTTAAAATTTGAAATACAAATTATACTTGTTGTTAATAAAAATAATAATTGTTCACGGATTATATTTTAAAAAATAAATAAACTTCTCAAACAAAACATGTTTGTTAATATGACTATGATAAATAATTCAAAAAAATAATCATGTATCATATATTAATAAAATTATTGTTGATTAGATGAAAAAAATTAGTCCCGGCTTTATAAAATTCTATGAAATATGTGTTTTCATTTTGTATGCGAAATGTTTCATATTTCGAGACTTAATATAATAATGAAAGGGATTGATGGTATTGTAGTATATTGTTGGAGCATATTTTTTAATTGAAAACAATTCTTGATATTTTTTATTAATTCATTAATAATTATATTATTATATGATGAAGTTATTATTTCTACCAATTGGATAGTTTTTTACAATACATAGTTATTATACGAATGTCAAAATAATTAAAAAAAACCCAAACAAATTTTGATTAAATGGACAAGACTCTTTGTTTTCCTTCAATTGATCTCGATGAGAATTGAATTCATGATCTATGATTTATTGTGCGCGAAATACATGTATTTAATTAATTTTTAAAATGATAATTGTAAATTCTACTAATATTTGATATACATATTTTTAAAAATATAGCGTACATCTAAAAATATATTTGTTAGAAGGTATAAACCAAACATGTATTGTATTTCGAAACGATATATCAAACATGTAGCAAACATAACATGTAACCAAAAAGTTATAGCATACATTTAAAAAGGTATATTTTATAACATTAATAAAAAATGTATGACGTAGATAAAATATTAACGTAAAAAAACAAATCGGACGGTAATAGACATTATGTAAATAAATCAAAAATATATGCCAAAACGGAGCGAGGGTAGCACATAGTTCAAATTAAAACTGTAAACTCCGACATACAAAAACAAAATAATAATAAACTCACTTACTATCAAAGTCACAAGTATATGTTAATAAAAATGTGTAATTTTGAAAATGGTTATTATTTGTGAATGTCTCTTTTACTTCGTATAATAATAATAATAATAATAATAATAATAATAATAATAATAATTATTATTATTATTATTATTTATAAGAACTATAAACTCTATTACATGGGAAAATAAATATAACGGTGAAAAGGCATTGGTTTGGGTAGGAATAATCGGCGAGATAAACAATAATGTAAAAACTTAATCCATAAAAAAATAATTAAAGATTATTTTATTTAACATCATAGAGTTTTTTATTTTATTTTACAACTTAAAAATAACTTTAGCTTTTGGGGCATAAAGAAAGATATACTTTCATGTTATTAATAGGGGTTTTATTAGTGGTACAGTAAAAACCACAAACTTGAAAATTGTCCAAAAAAACCTATGAAAAGCTGGAAATTACAAAATAGCCTTTAAATTTTCTATAATTTGAAAAAACAATAAAAAATATTGGTGATCAATTTAAACCTTAATATTTGTGAAGTAAAACCAAAATCGTTGAAAGTTGTCAAAGAACCCCATAAAAAGCTGGGAACTACAAAACAACCCTTAAAATTTCTATTATCTGAAAAACAATAAAACAATATTGGTTGATCTATTTAAACTAATATTTTTGAAGTAAAATAAATGTTATATCAATAATTAATTACAATATAATTCTGGATGGAAAATAATTACAAGAAAAATTATGGATCAAAATGAAAAAATGACAAAAATTCCTAATCCCTTTCGCACCTAATTAAACCATTGTCATGAATATAAAATAATTTTGTGACTCTAGCCCCTTCTATCTTGTCCCATAAACTCATTAATTTCGTGGCTAAAGAGAGAGGTGAAAGAAGAAGAAGAAGCAAGAAGAGTTGATTGGAGAAGAAGAAGGGAACAAGTGATTCAAGAGAAGAAACGAAGAAAGCGAGCTCACTTTCGAGGTTATCTTCATCGAGGCAGCCATATATAGGTGGTGGGGGAGTTGTCTAGATCTAGGAGCTTGAAGCTTTGAGGTTGTAAATCTATTTTCTAATCTAATTCGCAGAATCCTTCGTATTTACTGCCATGGAAATCGATTGAAAAATTGATTTGAGCTTACATTGTTGAAACCCTAGATTTTTGGGGGTGGAAGTAATTCTGGATTTTAGGGTTTCATAGATGGTTTTGGGATATAAGGATGGTGCCATGGTGATTCGGCCGCTCGAATAATGACGTTTCGATCAACTATTAGGCTTCCATCGAGAAAGACTAAAAATTAGGGTTTCGGTTTTTGGGAAGAAAAGAAGAGATACAATTGAGTTGTTTGTTCTTAATGGGTCGGGTTTATGTTTGATTTTGAGTCAAGATCCTTTAACCCGGTATCCGCTAACCCTAGTTCAAATTCTGGATATAAGAGGTAATTTCGTAATTGTGCAAGACATGATTTTTCAGGGGCACAGTTATATAATGGAGAAAAGGCTTAATCGCTTGATAATGTCAAACTAGAAAATGGTTGGATTGGTGAACTTTTTGGCCAACATTAAACACATGGCTGAGTTTTCTAGTGTAATTCGTTCCTCTCGTATCCCGTTTAGGGTTTCATCTCGTAGTCATTAGTTATTCCGGTATGTCGGATAAGTAGAAGTATGGTACTTGATCGGTTCTTTGACGGGTCTCCCCGACTAGATTTCGTGTGTCACGTCTCCGTAATGTGGTCATAACTTCTTCGTTCGGTCTCCGTTTTTCGTGTTCTTGGTTCTGTTGGAAAGCTTATTCTGAGACGATTTTAACGGCAGTAATTATGATTACTGAATCTAATTCTTCATTTATTTATTCATCATTTTATTTATAGAATATGTGTAGTTCTTTGTAGCATGAAGGATTGTTGTTGATATTTAATTAGGCTAATACTTGTAAAATATTTAATTGAGATATTTTTAACGATTTTTTAAAATTATTGTTGCATATAACTTTTTTATTCCTACTAGACCATGGATATTCAAAATTTACATCTCGAGGCAGGATTTGGAATTCCGGGACATCTCTTCTTTATTTTTATGGAACACTTTTGCTTGTTTTCTTACATTTGTATATAACCTGAATTATAAAAACAAAATAATTTTTTTCTCAAAAAAAATAAAATAAAAACAAAATAAAGTAAAAAAAGATACATATTATTTCAAATCAAGTTAAAATCGTATTATTAAATTATAAATTCTAAAGAACTCAACTAATACGGATTATATTCATTTTTTCTAACACAAGTTGCAAGATTTTGTAAGTTTAAGAAGGGTAAAAGTGGCTTTTCACTTTTCAAAAATAAAATAATTTACTTGTATAAAAAAAGTATTGACCGAAAAAGATACTTACCAGGCATACGAAAATTAACTTATTTAATCGGCTGAACTATATTATTGAACTCTCTCTATATATATCGTTTTTGGAACAATAGTTATCAAAAAATACCTCCAACGTTATGTAGTTAATGCATCAAATGATTTCACAAAACCTTTTATCCTACAATAAAGTTAAGATACAAATTATCTCGGTTGAACTATATATACATGATATGTGTTACAAGTAATATTCAATTTTATGGAAAAGTGTAAATAAATTACCTGGTTTAAATAAATTAGTTAGAACAACCTTTATTAATCACTCGGTTTTATCAATTCTAACAACATTATATGATGCTTTGTAAGTTTTTCCTCTGTATGATTTCTTCCAATGACTTAACAAAAATCATTGTATTTCTAAATAAATATTTAAACAATAACATGATAAATAGTTAGTTTTCATCTACACTATTGAAAGTAGTTCTAGAGAATATATATAACTAACAAAAATACTTAACGCTAATATACATAAAATTGTTCATACATTTAATCTGACAAATTCATGTGTTCCTGGTACGTTCAATAAAACCTTGTTTGGTTAGAAACACAAGTCGTGTGTTCATTGTGCAAATGGTGTGGACAAGGACACAAAACTTTGGGAATTACATTTTTCATAAAAAAAAATATTCAAAAAATATTTTTCGTTATTTGTTATTAATTTTAAAAAAATTTAATAAATATATATTTAGCCCATAATAATTAAAAAAATATATTTTATATGCTATTATAATTTTAATATTTATCCCATTTTCTCAAAAATGTAAAATGAGAGTGTAAAACGAACAAAATACACAATTTTTCATGTTGACATCAAATACTCCATAATAGAGAAGACTAACATATTTTTTTATTTTTTTCAAAATTTCGTCAAAACATAAAAAATGCGGTTTAACACCTTAAAAAAAATCAATTAACCTATTTTCTTAAAAATGTAAATATTGAAGTCTAACACGAGTAAAATACTCAAAATCCATGGTGTCCTCAAAATATTATGTAATAGAATACCAACATACACAAATTTATTTATTTTCAAAATTTACTTGTAAATAAAATAAGTGTAGTTTAACACCTTAAAAAATAATCATATTTTCTTTAAAATGTCAAAATTACATTATAACACGAGAAAAATACTAAATGTTCATGTTGCCCTCAAAATACTAAGTTATAGAAGACTAACACACACAAATTTCTATATTTTCAAATTTTTCTCAAAAAAACAAAAACTGTAGTTTAACACCTTCAAACAAAAAATATCCTCTATTATTGTAAAATATCCTTTATTTTTATTTATCAAGTACTCTTTTTTATAAAATATCCTCTATTATTGTAAAATATCCGAGAAATATTATGTATTATTGCAAAATAAAATACCCAGATACACTATGCGAAATATCCGATACTTATCCGACGAGTATCGGTATCTGATACGAAACTACTTGATTTTTGATACATCCGTGGAACACAAACGATTTGATGAAAAGGATATTGTCAAAAAAGTGAAAGAAAATCAAAGAAAGAAATAATCATGTTTGTGTCTATAATCCCATCTCGAAAACCGGTATTTGATAACCATCTTGTTTCAAAAAACATTTTTTTTTCTTAACCGAAAAATAACTGTTAATTATTTCATCGAATTCTCCGGTTCGGATCAGTTTTCTAACCAAGACATAAAAGTTGCATTCTCCGGTTGGGCCGTATTATATTGGTTCGGGTTCGGTTTCTTAGTTCGGCTTTAGTCGGTCCACATGATATAATTAAATAAAAATAGTAACAATTCTGATAATAACAAAATTAAAAAAAAATTATTTGATATTTGATTAGGTTATTTATACTTGTAAACTATTTAATCAGATCTGGCACAGATGATATCTTAGAAGTATTCTTAAATATTAACTTTTTGTTCCTTGTAGTTGTAGACCATGAAATAATAAATTCGTGTTTCCTATATTATCTTCACGAATTGAATTTGTTTTGTTCTGTTTTAACATACACTTTCATGGAAATTTCTAAACATTATCGTGATGCTATCTATTCCCGAATTTACTCCGAAAATCAATGTATAAACATACATATTATTTTTTACACAATGTTGGCATTCCTCGTCCTTTAACATTTGTATATTACGTGCATTATGAAAACAAATGAAGGTAAAACATATACATATTATTTCCAGTCAAGTTAAAATTTTATTACTAAAATACAAATTCTAAATTTATAAGAGTCGGTAAAGTTAAAATCTCATTACTGAAATATAAATTATAAATCTAAAAGAGTCGATTAATTTGCATTGCAATGAAACTGTTATAGCATGAATTTAAAATTTAAAATTTTAAGTTCTAGCTAAGCACTTCTTTTACTAATTCATTCTCAATCAACTAAACTATATTATTGAATCCGTTCTCTATATATCGACTTTTGAACAATAATTACTCAATAATTCGTCTAATGTGATGTAGTTAGAGGGTCATAAAATCTCACAAACCTTTTATCCTACAAAAAGAAAATAATAGCAAATAAAAATAGCTCAGTGATTTAAATTATACACGCATATATACATGATATGTGTTAATATTCAATTTTGCAATTTTTATTTTTGAAAATAACTTACTTGATTTGAATACATTAGCCGGAATCATGTGTGTTCTTGTAAGAGTGTTATCACTTCTTATGCACAATATTGTATTTAATATGTTTTTTGGCAGTGTGATTTCTTCCAATGCCTCAAGAAAATAAAATGATTATTATATTTCTAAACGAAAATATAAACAATGACTTGAGTAATAATTAGTTATTATCTTCAAATTATACTGAAATTTGTTTTAGAAGATATATATACCTAATAAAAGAATTCTAGGCAAATATATATAAGTTTTCATACATTTTGCCTATACAAGTTCATGCTTTGTGTATGTTCATTACAAACTTGTTTGGTACCAAACATGATTTTTGTGCTTATTCATGCCCTTGTGATGATTCCTCAACTTGTTCCGTTTAATATATTTTACAACATTGTTACCTATTAAATTTACATATTTGTCTTTTAACTTAAAATTACATATTTATTTTTCTTAATATTAAAATTTCATATTTATCCTTTCATAAATCTAAAATATCATATTTACTCAAAAATTAAAAATTACCCGATTTCTCGTTAAACTTAAGGCCAACATTTAAAATTATTATTTTACCTTTTACATGTTTACCCTTCTAAAAATCCAAAATATCATACAAAAAGGTTGAACTAATATCTATTCTTTTTTTCAATTGTTTTATGAATTTTATTTTACTTATGTAATTCAATTTTAAAAATATAATGGGTCGAAGAAATGACACACATTGATACGAAATCAAGAAGAAATCACGCACTACAATTTAATAACATTTATAGTTCTGGTTATATTTTTGCAATGAAGATATTCTTATAATTTACATTTATTATTTGTCATTTGAGATTGGTAGAATAATTATCTTTTGAAATTTTATCGATATATTTTTTCATTTACATTGTTATCCATGAAATTGCATTATTATATTTTTTGGGATTCAATAAATTTTTTAGGGAAAGGATTCAATAAATTGATAGAATGTTTATAGAGAGTAAATATGATATTTAGTTTTGGAAGTGTAGGTATATTATTATTATTATTGTTGAGAGGTAAAATATGATATTTTTATTTTTAAAAGGATAAACATGATATTTTGGATTTTTAGAAGGGCAATATATGTAAAAGATAAGATAGTAATTTTAAATGTTGACTGTTAAGTTTAATGAAGAAATTAGATAATTTTAGTTTTTGGATAAATATGATATTTTGGATTTATGAAAGGGTAAATATGATATTTTAATTTTAAAAAAGATAGATATTTAATTTTAAGTTTAAAAATGACAAATAATATGTAATTTTAAGTTTATATAAACATACACAAAAACGAGTAAATGGAGAAGGTTCGAAGGTTCTTCATTCATTTGTGCCAATGAGATTCGAACCCACAATTTCTCACAATTTTTTTGTGTCTCACACTCAATCACTGGGTCACGAACCCATTGACTATATAAACATGCAACTTTACCATTACTGCATTTGTCTAATATATCATTTTTATCGTGCTTATATATACTTTTTGAATCCCTAACTTTTTTTTTAATATTATATATGTATATATTCTTTCGATGCTATACATCTGCTAATTCTTTTAGAATCATATAATTTTTCTCTACTATATATTTTTATTTACTTATATATATATATATGCTATTTTCACTTTGTATATACTTTTTTTACAGACATATATATTATCTTTATCGAAAATGCTACAATGCAAGAAACCAACTCTCGAATTGTTACCGAATTTTTTTTATTACATACATATCATATTGGGCCAAAAACCCACATACACATGAAATACGGATAAATTAAATTTTCGGGAATGGATTAGTAAAAAGGATTCGGGACACCAAGACATTTTTGTTATCTTTATATCTATATACACTGAATCTACTAAGAGCGTTGCTATTAGTTGTCAGGGCCGCTCCGATGTTAAACCTATTTTTGTGAAAGATAGTCTGAATTTCAATAGAAAACTTTTCCCAAATTCACCCATTGAATTAAATCAAACGATGAAAAATAATGTGTTTAATCAAGAATTATATTTAATTAACGTGCTAATTAAAAGATATAATTAAATATTTATTCAAATTTATTCAAATTTATGAATTCGAATAAATATTAATTATGTATTAAGTTAACAGCCAACATATACTAGTTATTATTTTAATTAAGTGTATTAATTAGTTCATAAAAGATGTTATGGTAGAATTTGGGGAAATATATCATATTTAAAAAAATTTAAAAAAATAAATTTTTTCCGGCGGGATTTAGAAACCCGATTTGGGTTATTTTCGGAATATTATCAAAAAGAAGTTATTTTTGAAATATTTTTAGAAAAGAAGTTATTTTTTAAATTTTGATTCTAAACAAAGTTATATGCAGAAATGTTCCTTAAAAGAAATGATTGATGTAGCACAAATAAATTGCGTAAAACTAGATCCAAAATAAGGATGTGGGTGCATTTTCCAGACTGATAAGTTTATTATTATGGTAAATCTACATCGTCAGAAAAATCATAAATCACCCCGAATTGTTTTTATGATAAAAATGTAAGAAAACCTTACATGATCGGTCCCAATGTTTCAAGGTTCCTAACCATTTGTTATAAAGTAATAATAATAATAATAATAATAATAATGGGAAATTTCAGGTATGTCCCTCTACAAAGTTAAAATATCAAAGTTGTCTATGTAAAATTGTGAATATCATATTTATCTTTTAAAACAAAATACTTCTCATATTTATCCTTTCAAACTACAAAAACCTATCAAATTTGTCCTGACCGTTATCTCACTGTAAACTTACCGTCAAATTAATCCTGATTAAACTCTCAGTGCTAGTTAACTCTTAAATATAACATTTAGTTGACCAAAATGAACTTTGATCCATACTCAAAACATTAAAGATGGAAAGAAGAACCAGTACACTATTACAAATGAAAAGGAAAAAAAGAGAAAAATACACAATTCAGCATAACATATCAAAAATAAAAGGATCCTAAATAAATATCAAATAAGCTAAATAAGCCTAAATAAGTTTTATGACGAAACTGACTCTCAAAATAATGTATCCCTAATTAAGCCTAATTTAAATTAATCCAGTCCAAATTAACCAGAATAATGAAAAGATTATGTTTATTGATTCAATTTCTATAATATTATATTCAACAAAGAACAATATTTAAAATTTGCAAAATGATCCTCCACATACGCTGCCATATTGTTAGATAGATTCGCGATTAAACCTATTTGGCGAGTTTAATCTCCTCGATGTAACCCCATTGAGTTCAATCGGCGGAAATGGCGATTGGAGCTGTGAGTTGAAATCGAGACACACCATTGAGTTCTTTGGGATTGGGAAGCTAGAATGATAAAGGGTAAAATGGTTTCGTCTTTTTCCGTCAAATCTAACACCAAAATCTATTTTTGATAACAATTAAGTTTTAGAAGGATATACATGATAACAAGAGTTTTGGAGGGACAAATATGATATTTTGAATATTTGGAAGGACATATCTGAAATTGTCCCTAATAATAATAAGTAATAACAACATGGGAAATTATACCTTGCCCCCCAAACCCATCACCACTTCAAGTATGCCATAGCATGGGTTTGGGGGTTAATTCGTTGCTCCAATTTGCACCTCAATTTTTCACTAGATTAATTAATGCTTCGAATTAATAATTAATTGTGATGTAATTAACAGTTAATACAATAACTTAATAATTCATTATTTCAATTAACAAGTAATTCAAACCACAATTAATTGAGTGGGGGTAATTGTTGGGAGATGGAAAGGAACTCCTCCCACTTGATGACTCATCATCAAAGTGGTGGTGCATATGGGGAGTATAGTAAATGGCCTCTAACAACATTTCCCAAATTTATTTACGCTTTGTCCTGTAAATTTTATCGAACCCGGTGTGCATATGGTGGTGCATATGGGGAGTACAGTAAATCATATACTAATTTCATACTATAAATTTTAATCCGGTGATGTTTTCGGAGATCGAAATTCGATTTGGCGACCAAATAAACTATATTATCGAACCCGATTTCTCTATATCGACTCCGGAGCAATAGTATTCAAGGATATCTCTAATTTCATTCACTCAAATGAATGCACTACCTCGCATAACCTTTGTCCTATAAAAAAATAGATAAATAGTAAAATAACCCAATTGAAGTATATGAAGTATAAACATCAAGTATATGAATTAACTTACCTTGCTTGAATACTGTTTCTCCGAATGTTATCATTCCTATGATTCTATCTATGTTGTATGGTATTTGTTACATTCTTACTTGATGTGATTTCTTCCAATGACTTAGTCATATCATTGTATTTCTAATTGAAAAGATAAAAAATTACAAGAAAAATAATCAATATCGTCTCCTAATAATAAAATCAGTTATAGAAGATACATATACTCGATATAATTATTCAAGACAAATATATATAGAAATTTCCATGCATTTGTTATGACAAATTCATGTGTTTCTTGTATGTGCATTAAAACTCGTTTGGTAAAAAACACGAATTGTGTGCTTATTATGTAAATACTAAATACATCCGACATTTTTTCAAGAAACTTACAAGGCTACAAAACTTTGGAAATTACATGATTTAATGAAGAAAAAATAAATTATAATAAGAATCTAAAGACAAAAAAATACAAATCATTTCCATCGCCTATTAATTACCGCGTAAATATCGCACGTCAATTATATATTTTTTTTCTCCAAACGTGCGGTAGAGAAGGTAAGAGGGAGAGGAAGAATCAGAGCAGAAGAGATTCTTCGTTTGGATACTCCCATTATTGTGTGTGCCCTAACAAGCCCGAGTCGGGTTTAGCCCGCTTAAGTATTGTTCGGATTCGAGTTCGGATTTCGAATTTCGTCGGTCCACATAATATTACTGAATAAAAAAATGTCATACTTCTGATAAAAAAATTTGTAATAGAATTATAAAATCTGATTTGATATTTGATTAGGTTATATTATACTTGTAAAATATTTAATCGGAATATGTATTCATAATATTTTACAAATATGGTTACATATGAACTTTTTATTCCTACGAGACCATGAAAAATTAATGTTCTTCCTTAACATACACTATCATATAAGTTCCTAAAAGTTATGGGAATTGTGATATGGGTCCTGATAGGGTTTGGCTCACTTAGGAATATTAGGTAGTTTGTAGTTTAGGAAAAATTTCAAAGATTTTAGAAACTAGTCAAAATAAAAACAAACATTTTTGCTCGGTTTTTTTCAGGTAAGGAAAAAAAATGATGTCTCTCTCTTTCCATAATTACTCCTCTCTCTTTTATTTCTTTTTCATTGTCTTTATTTTTCCTTGTTTCTTCATACCCAACTCAACTCAAATACACAAAAAATGAAATCGACCAAACAAATTAAGTAATTTTTCTAATCTCTGCTCTATTTGGTCAATTGACGCTAATTTATTTTTTCAATTCGCTATATGGGTTTCTTGCTTTTTTCAGTTTTCATTTTCCCTTTTCAATTCTTTTTTCGTTTTTTTTTTTCAATTGACAATGTAGTACCAATTGATTAGTAAGAACTAACTTTTTTGAGTTCCTTCTTCTTTTAGTTCATCACCATGTTCTATCTAATTTCCTTCAAATTGTTGGCTCTTATATTTCTTAAATTCATCTATATCAAGTAAAATTTAAGAATTCTCTTTCTTCTAGTGTTTAATTACTTTCTTATCCATTTCATTACAAAATGAAAATAGCTTTATTTCTAACTAATTTTTTTTATTTGTTGTCTGTAATTGAATGTATGAGATTTAACTCTTTTTTTAACTCATTTTTTTATCATTACGAGATAGTCACAGTTGTGAATATATATGAGTGAATGGTTAATAATTTTACAGATCCAGATAAGTTAATGATAATTTAAAATTTTGCATAATGAAATTCAATAGATCTTACATGAAAGTAATATGTCATAATTTGTCAAGATTAAGGGTACAAATTATAATAGAACACATCGTAAAATATGTTAATATTATTTTGATTATTATTTGTAAAGAGGATAAAATAGATTAACATTCCTAAAATTTACTTATTTGCATCCGAACATACTATTTTTTATAATTTCAATCCTAATTTCTAGAAATTATCATTCTTATACTATAAATTACTTGTACACCCAAAGAGCAGGTTTAAAAAAAACAATTATGACAATTTTGTGCTGATCTTTAATAGAAAATTATTTTCAAAAATGAGATTTCCATTTTTTTCCTTGTACATAATATTGTCTATATTTCCATTTGGAATTTTCATAATCTCTCAGTATGTATGCATGATTTGAAAATTCTACTAAAATAAATCAAATATTAGTTACATTAATAAATTCATAAAATTAAATATTAAAAAGAATATATAATTATTTTTAAAATAAAAATAATATAACAAAATCTTATAATCCAAGACTTAAAATAACAAAACTTGAAAAAAAAACATGCAAGAAAATTAAGAAATTTAATTAGATCCAATTATATTTTGTTAATCAAACATAATATATAATAAGAAAAAATAAAATAATAAGGATCTTTGCAACAATTTTATTTTATATAATTCGAGAGAGAAGTAAATAAATAACGTCAGAAAAAAAAATTGAAAGAGAAAAGCAACAACACTACCAAATATAATACTTTTGCTAAAATTTATATGCATTCAAGACTAGTGGTAAAATGGTCCAAAAAAAAAAAAAAATCTCTAAAACTTGCGCTCAACACCCAGATTGGGCTTTTAAAATATCACGACCCATATATATTTTCTAAGGACATAATCTACTCCAAATCTCAAAATTTAATATCATATTTTTTTTGAAAATAAATGGAGAAGGTTTTTGTCGTTCATACATTAATGCAAATGAAACTTGAACCTATAATTTCTCGCAATATATATTTTTTGTGTCAAACACTCTTCGGTTATGGGTCTATTGAAATTGTTCGTCTTTTACCATGTGTATATTCTTTGCATTATAAAAAAAAAATAAGGTAAAAATTACATAGTTAAGTCAAGTTAAAATCTTATTACTAAAATACAAATTCTAAAATATGAAGAAGTCGACTTACAAGCATCGCATTCATTTCTTTCCTAGCACCAGTTACAAAAAAATCACAAGTGAAAAGGGTAAAATTATTATTTCACTCGTCAAAAATAATATAGTTTTAGATTTCCATACGTGGATGAATATTTAACATAATTACATGTATAAAAATATAATTACATTTGCTAGACTGGTAAGTTTATTATTATGATAAATCTACATTCACATAAGGAAACACATAAATCACCCCGAATAATAATAATAAAAAATAATAATAATTATAAAATCTTAATTCTATTATTATCATATAGACCTCTAAAATTGTAAATTTGTAAATTGATGTGTTGGCAATAATATTAAATTTGACTCAATTGATCGATTCACCATTTACCACATGTGAAACGTGTGAAATTTAATTAAAATATAATAAAATAAATAAGTTAGGTTTATCACCTGGTAACCTAAGATGTAAAATTTACTATTATTAAACGTATTCAATGTTTTTTTGCCAACACATCAAGCTTTTTGAGAGATTTTAGAGGGGACAAGTATAATTTTTCTTAGAAATATTGACACGAGAGCCTAATAAAACGTAAACTTACAGGCCTGAAATCATATACCAATTTCTTACTACAAATTTACATTCGGTGACCTTTTCGAAGATCAATTTTGCAACCAAATACTTTTTGTTATTATTCATTCTCGATCGAGTAAACTATATTACCGAACCCGCTTGCTGTATATCCACTCCGGAGTAATATTTATTCAAGACTGCCTCTACTATCATTCACTCTCCAAAACTAATCAACTCGCATTAGTTTTGTCCTGTAAAAAGAAATAGATAAAAAATAAAATACCTCAATTGAAGGAAATATATACATCGTATACGTTAATCATCTTACCTTGCTTGAATAGATTAGCCAAAACAGTGTCTATTTCCTCGAGGATAACATCACTTCTTTCTATGTCGTATGATATTTCATAAATTCTTACTTAACTAGCTTTATCCCCGCGCAATTGCGCGGGATTTTTTAATATAATTATTTAAATAGAATTAACACGTGTGCGGATTAACGCGCATGCGTTTGAACTAAATTAATCTAATCATGATGTCAATAAATGCATAAGCTTCATGAAATTAGTCTATCACGGATATTATTTTCTAATATAATTTGTATAAATAGCATTTGTTCAGGTGCTTCTAAAATCGATTAATATAATCAGGACATATTCGCAAATTTTAATATGTATGTAAAATAGAAAAAAAGACCAAATGTAAAAAAGGTCAAAAATGTAAAATAAGAAAAAAAGGATCAAAATGTAAAAAGGACCGAAATGTAAATTAAAAAAGACCAAAATGTAAATTAATACTAAAAAAGACAAAAATGTAAATTAATACTAAAAAAGACCAAAATGTAAATAAAAAGTACCAAAATATAAATTAAAAAGTAAAGAAGGACCAAAATGTAAATAAAAAGGACAAAAATGTAAATTAAAACTAAAAAGGACCAAAATATAAATAAAAAGGACCACAATGTAAATTATAAAATGTAAAAAAGACCGAAATGTAAATGTAAAGGACCAAAATGTAAATAAAAAGGACTAAAATGTAAATTAAAACTAAAAATGACCAAAATATAAATTAAAAAGGACCAATATGTAAATTAAAAAAATATTTTTTTTACAAAAAAAAACTCTGATGACGTGGAGGCTTAGAAATGCAAGAATTTTGTGTACTTTATACATAAGATTAATATAATATATGTAAAATAAGAAAAAAAGACCAAATGTAAAAAAGGACCAAAATGTAAAATAAGAAAAAAAGATCAAAATGTAAAAAAAGGTCGAAATGTAAATTAAAAAGGGCCAAAACGTAAATAAAAAGGACCAACATGTAAATTAAAACTAAAAAAGACCAAAATGTAAACGAAAAGGACCAAAATATAAATTAAAAATGTAAAAAAGGACCGAAATTTAAATAAAAGAGGACCAAAATGTAAATTAAAACTAAAAAGGATTAAAATGTAATAAAAAAACCAAAATGTAAATTAAAAAATATAAAAAACGATTGAAATGTAAATAAAAAGGACTCAAATGTAAACAAAAAGGATCAAAATGTAAATTAAAACTAAAAAGGACCAAAATGTAAATATAATGGACCAAAATGTAAATTAAAAAAATATTTTTTTTACAAAAAAACCCCTGATGACGAATAAAATGGACCAAAATGTAAATTAATTTTTTTTTTTTACAAAAAAACCCCTGATGACGTGGAGGCTTAGAATTGCAAGGATTTTGTCTACTTTGTACATAAGATTAATGTGATTTCTTCCAATGACTTAAAACAAAAACACATATAATAAAAGGAAAAATGTAAAATTTCACAAGAAAAATAATCAATGTCGTCTACTAATAATAAAATTAGTTATAGAAGATACATATACTTAATATAATTTTTCAAGGCATATATATATATATATATATATATATATATATATATATATATATATATATATATATGAGGATGGCTAAGATACTCAATTAAGTATCATGGATTCGGTACTTAGGATTTTTTGACTATTGAATTTGCTTTGAGATTTGTGTTTTTTAATGCTATATATACTCATCATTAATGATTACCATGTCTGTTTATGCTAATCATTAATTGCACAAATCTCAAAACAAATTTAATGGTAAAAAATTTCTATGTATCAAACTCATGATACTTAATTAAGTATTTTAGTCATCCTCTATATATATATATATATATATATATATATATATATATCATGCATTTGTGATGACAAATTCATGTGTTTATGGTATGTTCATTGAGAACTTGTTTGGTAAAAAACATATATATATTTAAAGATAAATTCAGAAATATAAAATTCTATGGATTAAAAAAAACAGTCAACACAAAGGACAAGCTATCAAGAAACATCCAATCCAATCCAATCCAATACTAATACTAAAGACACACGCAAATACAAATTACAATAACTTAGAAGGTCATATACGAATAAAATCCCTCAAAGACAATATCTTCGAATTTTTCTTCCCAAGCAAGGAATTCTATTCTATTCTGTTCTTACAGTTTCCCCATCTCTCGACAGCCAAACTCACTCTCTATCCTCCTTTCCAACGCCCGATCCGTTCCGTGCAATCTAGGGTTAGGGTTTCTCCATGGGTGGCGGTGCCGAAGCCAGTTCGGGCGATGATAGCGGTGCTGCGGCCGCTGCCATAGCCGTCACGACGGCGACTGTTCATATACGATGTTCCAACGGGAACAAGTTTTCCGTTCAGACCGAGCTCGATTCGACGGTCGAGGCTTTTAAAGCGACGGTCGCTGCTAGTTGCGATGTTCCGGCGGAACAACAGAGGCTGATCTATAAGGGCCGGATTCTTAAGAATGATCAAACCCTCGCTAGCTATGGTATGTTTTGTTTTCTGCATTTATTTTCTGGTTTGATCTGCTTTGTATTTGTGTGGAATGTGTGGTTTTTGGTGCCTGAATTGTGATCTTGTCTCGGATCTGGCTACTGATCTACATTTTTAGTTTTTGTTCACAAATAGAAGCTTAATTCTTAAATTTTTTGTCAGTTTGATGTGGAATTAAATGAAACCACTAGTTATTTGTGTGAAATGTTCAATCCCAGCTTCCAAACAATTTTATGGCCTTCAATTTCCTGTATAAACCCACATAATAAGATTTACATATTGAGTTTTGAAATTTTCCACATCTTACTTGCGAAATAAGTTTGCCAATTAACTTTTTACCGTTAAGTCCTGTCATAATTCGTTTGTCGAGTAGTGCGTGCATAGCATTAACTCTTTATCCATCCCGAATCATAACGCATCCGTTTTCTTATAATAGATTTCTCACCACAACACATACCTTTATTTGTCGTAACGCAAATCATTTACAAAAATTACCATTTAATTTCCGTTACAACAATACCATAAATTTTCTTTCCTTTTTCAGGGTTGGAATCAGATCACACGATCCACTTAGTCCGTTCAACTCCACCAGTAACAACTCCAAACACCACACCTGCAACCAATCAGGCCGCATCTCCACCACAACCCGCACCTGGTCTAGCCGGGTCCCTCTTCCCGGGTCTGGGTCTTAACGGGTTAGGCACCAACAACTCCGCAAGCCCATTCGGGTCCAGTTTCCCCGATTTAGAAGCCATGCAACAACAACTCAACCAGAACCCCAACATGATGCGCGACGTGATGAACATGCCAGCTGTCCAATCTCTAATGAACAACCCAGATCTCATGCGCAACATGATCATGAACAATCCCCAAATGCGTGACATCATTGATCGAAACCCCGATCTGGCCCACGTGTTGAATGATCCGAGCATTCTTCGTCAAACCCTAGAAGCCGCGCGAAATCCCGAACTCATGAGAGAGATGATGCGAAACACTGATCGCGCCATGAGCAACATCGAGTCCTCCCCCGAAGGTTTTAACATGCTGAGGAGAATGTACGAGACGGTTCAAGAACCGTTCTTGAATGCCACATCGATGGCCGGTGCAGGCGAAGCGGATGCGGGTGCGAACCCGTTCGCAGCTCTTTTGGGCGGAATCCGTGCAGGTGCTAACCCGCCCGGTACCGGGGCCGATCCTACCAGTCCCGCTCCCAATACCAATCCTCTCCCTAACCCTTGGGGCCCCAATTGTAAGTGTATTGTGTAATATGCATGTCAGTAATAATATAGATATGAAATTAATGTTTGTGTGGCGAAGCAGCTGGAAGTGGAGGAGGACAGGCTGGTGCCAGGTCGACTACACCCGCGGCGAATCAGATGCCACCAGCTGGTGGTTTGGGTGGATTGGCCGGATTGGGTGGAGCGGGATTGCCGGATTTGGGAAGTTTGCTAGGTGGCGGCGGAGGTGGAATGCCGGATGCGAATACGATGAATCAGTTGTTGCAAAACCCGGCAATGATGCAGATGATGCAGAACATGTTTTCTGATCCTCAAATGTTCAACCAGGTATTTTATTTTATTTTTTGGTTTCACACGTACGAACTGTTTGTTTACCATGCGTGCGTTTGGTTTGGTAGATGGTGGCCTTGAACCCGACATTGCGGGGTTTGTTGGACTCGAACCCGCAAGTGAGGGAAATGATGCAGAACCCTGACTTCATGCGCCAACTTATGTCTCCTGATTACATGCAGGTAATAACTCCATTTTCTATTTTTTTTAATTCATATTCTTTTTCCATATTTATGCATTGAATATTTATTAATAGCTTTTTTGTTTATTGCAGCAAATTATGGGCTTGTCGCAATCCTTACAAGGACTTGGCCAGTTAGGCCAGCTAGGCCAACAACAACCTAACCAGTAAGTAGTGAACCGTTTTTTTTTTAATTTATCTATATTGCGATTATTATTTCTTTTTATGAAGTACCTTATATTTCTCTCTTCATTTGTTTCAGGGAACAAAACCAGCCAGGTGGCGGAGCAGGTAAAATTTCATATTAAAATTTGGTGCAATTTCGTGCATACCCTACAAATTCTCAAAATATCATTTATTTATGCATGTTTTTAAGTGGGAATGGTTCATCGTAATATTCAGGTATGGGCGGTGCTGCAAATCTAGACCTTTTAAGGAATCTCTTAGGTGGACTCGGTGGAGGATCTTTCGGTGCACCACCTGCTCAATCTAACGGTCCGTGTTTATTTCAGATTTTCCACTCTTCGATTCGTATATTAAATTGCCATAAATTAATATTTTCTTTTTTTTAACATTTTACAGTGCCTCCAGAAGAGCGTTACGCGACGCAACTCACACAGCTGCAAGAAATGGGATTCATAGACGCGCAAGAGAACATTCGTGCGTTAACCGCAACTTCAGGGAATGTACATGCGGCAGTTGAGAGGCTTTTGGGTAATTTCGGTCAATAGGTATTAAAGCTTTACTTAATCTCTCTCTCTCTCTCTCACTCGCTAAATATATATATGAAAAAATATATATTTGGGTTTCAATTGCCAAAGCTGTGGAGATTTGAGAACTGAAAAAAAAAAACTGATCGTGGTTGGTTTCCTGTTTTATTTTGTTGGTAAGATGGAAAATAATAAAGAGGGTTTGTTTCGTGTTTTTGTATTTTCTTTTCTTTTTTAAGATATGTATACAGTGAGAGTGAGAGGCTTGCTTTGTTTATTTTTATTTTTATTTATTTACTTTTGACGATGTTTAGATTGTGTTGTATTTGCGTATCGGAGATCAGTGTAAATACATATTGAAGCCTATTTATCTTTTATTCTCTGTATTTTCGTATTTTCGTTGACTTTTGCGCCTTCTTTAAAATTCATTTTTTTTTTTAATTCTAAAAATCTAATTGTGATGTACACAGTGGCAGATCTTGTTCGTAAAAAAAATTCAATTTTTTTAGTGTTTAGTTTTTTAATAGATCCGTCTGGATATACATATTATTTATTTTATGGTCCTTGGCAATAGCTTGAAGATATGGCTGGGGACACCACAGAAAATATTTTTGATGTTTTATATCTTTTTGGTGTTTTTTTTATTAATTTAGGAAAATTTATCTCCACCAACTGCAAGAAGGTACTTGTGGGGGCATGGCAATTTGGTATCCAAGGGCAATCTTTGTGTCCACACTAGTTATCGTCTCTGTCCATATTGGGGTACTCAAAATACTATGTTATTGTTGCCCCCACAATCCACAGAGAGTAGCTAGCCACTCATTTGGCTGGGACACTCTACGTGGATGCATTCCATAAATTACACGTCATTGTTACCAAATTAGTTGTGGGACATCTTAAAAGTGGCTCAAAATTAATTAAAATATAAATATATAAATATTTCACTAATAAAAACAAAATCTTATTTTGTATGTACTAAAGTAAATCTGCCTCTGTTTCTAACATGAATATTGTAGAGCTGCATGGGGAGATTTGATTAATTTGCACCGCAAAAATGCATATGTGAAAGGAATCTGAAACTATACATTCTCTTTATATTCACACAATTTTTGTTTTGAATTTCCACCTCATTTATTATCTATTATAACTTTCTTTTTTATGGACAGTTAGAATTAAAGTGTGTGTGTGGATAAGCATAGCTTTCAGTCTTATGCTTACCATGCTAAATTATTTCCTTAAAATAGATCAAACTGGTTCATATATTTCATTGTGAACCATAATGGTCAAATAGTTTCTTATATGGGAATTTTTGTAGAACCCCCTATCTTTATGAATATTTAAAAAGGACTACCATTTAAATTCCAGGAAAACCGGTTAGGATGTGAAATTAAATTATTTCGTTCATATATGAAAGAGTTAAACTTGTTTTTTTTTTAATGGTATCCGACAACCGATCGCTTTCGTTACTGATACCTAATTTTTTTGATGCCCATGAAGATCGAACCAACTAGGCTATGGACCCATTGACAAAAAACCATTTGCAAGGGCTGGGATTGAACCACGAAAAAATTCTTAAACTTTACATTAATGGTTATTTTTGTAAGAAAATATCTTCTAACTTACATTTTTAATTATAATTATAATTAACTCCAAACATTGTCAAAATTTTTGTAAAATCTCCTTATGTTTGAAATATTAATTATGTAGAGTTTCATGCGTATCCTCGTAAGTTCATAGATACCCTTCCGAAACATGAAATTTCACAAGCATCCTTCTAAAATTCTAAAATTATCATAAACTAGCTTTTTTTCCGCACAATTGCGCGGGAGTCTTCGAGTTCATCATGTTTTAAATTTTCTAATCGTTTGATTTTACGTTTTTTTGTCTGATTGTTCACGGTTATGTGTTTTAGTATTTTTTATCCCCCTAACTTTTTGGATATTTTAAAAAGATTCTATCTTTTTGTAAACTCCAACAATCTACCAGATTTTTATTTGCAAATACTCTTATATTTTCATACGTAATAAGTAAAAAAAATGTTATTTTTGTTAATTTTATTAATTTAAAAAAAAAATCATAAGGATTTCTTAACATGTAGTGATTTCAAGAAAATAAAATTGTTACATGTTGTGTTTATATAACTTTAATATTTCATTTATTATTTATGAAAAACTAACATTAGATAGGTCCACAATGGACCGATGTTCATGTAATTTTAACATTAGTTGGTTTATACGGACCACGTTCAAATGAAGAACCGACTAATTTGGATATTTTGATCAAACGGTCCAGATTAGTCGGTTCATGATTTATTAGTTTTTGTGTTGATTATATATAAATTAGGGGGATTTACATATTTACCCTTTCTTAAACTTAAAATTACATATTTACCATTTCTTAAACTTAAAATTACATATTTACCCTTTCATAAATCTAAAATATCATATTTACCCAAAAATTAAAAACCATCCAATTTCTCCATTAAATTAACGATCAACTATTTTATCCTTTACATATTTACCCTTCTAAAAATCCAAAACATCATATTTACCTTTTTAAAAATAAAAATATCATATTTAACCAAAGAATATAACAATGTAATATCATAGATAACAATATAAACACACAAAAAAAATACATGAATACAATTCCCAAAGATAATCATTCTACCAATCTCAAATGACAAAAACCAAAATGTAAAAGATATAGCATCATTGCAAAAATATAACCAACACTAAAATATTATTAAATTATAGGACGTGATTTCTTCTTTTCAAGTGAGTAAGGATACGTATGTTATTTTTATTTTTGAGAGGATAAATATGATATTTTTATTTTTAAAGGGGTAAATATGATATTTTGGAATTTTAGAGGGTAAATATGTAAAGGGTAAAATAGTAATTTTAAATGTTGACCGTTCACTTTAATGGAAAAATTGGATGTCTTTTAATTTTTGGGCAAATATGATATTTTAGATTTATGAAAGGATGAATATGATATTTTAATTTTAAGAAGGGTAAATATGTAATTTTAAGTTTAACAAAGGTTAAATATGTAAATCCCCTATAAATTATTGTTTTATTTATATATTATTTATGTATTCATTTATTATGTAATTATAATTTATTGTTTAAAACATACAAGGTCATTTTTTATGAAAAAATTAAAAATATATATTAAAATCAAGTATATAAGACACTGATAGTGGTTATAGAAGTTCACGCTAACTTTAACCCTATAAAATCAAGTATGTACGAAGAGCAAGAGAAAGGAAGATGTTTGATTTATTTGTGTGAAATAATGGAAATTTGTAAAGAAGTTCGATTTTTAATGAAATTGTGTAGGGTTACGCACACGATTATCATAGTGTGCAGCGGAAATTAGTTCACGTGCGTAACCTAATTCTACCGGGATCACGCCCTAAAACCAACGAAAAAGGAAGAGTTGTGGAGATAATTACCTCGTACAAGTTAGTACGTGTCGATTACTTCTCCAAATCCGTGAACCTTCTCCAAGAATCGCTCGTGCAATTCCTCTACTCGTGTCCACCTCGATTTCGTCCGATCGGAAATCGCCAACGCCGTTCTAGTCGACGTCACGATTGAATCTCTCAAATCCTTTTTTCAATTCTCCCTCTCAATCTCTCAGATCTAATCTGAATTCTGTGGAAGAAGAAGAAGAGAAACGACGGCTCAAAACCCTAGGTCAGAAAAAGACTTAACCTAAAACGAAATCAGAATTTCATATTTATAGAACTTAAGTCCGTTCTGAACGCACTTTAAGTGTGCGTTCGAACGCACACTGTTCTGACTTCAGATAGGAAAGTCCGTTCGAACGCACTCCAAGTTCGTTCCGAACGGACATACTTCTGACAGCAGATTTGTCTATTTATATAAATTCTTCCAAGTCAATTCTTAAGCCATATTTTCTTTCAAACTCCCTCTTGGATTAAGACTTAATCAACTTAGCCATATGTCCAACATATGTCGTGAGATCTAATCACACGTGATTCCATTTTGTTTGTCCAACAAACTTATTGGTGAGCATTATCTTGAGAATCCGATATATTACGAAATCTTGGTGTGACCTTGTAGGTTCATCTAAGACTGGCAGTGGATATGGCAGCATTCCACGAGGTATTGCGAGCACTAGACTGCCGTTAATACCTACCCAGAATTAGCACGAAAAAGGTGGAGAACACCTTTATGAAGATGCAGTACATCTTCATGCCTAACTCAGATAAGTGTTACTAGTCCTCTTGTTCGCGATATCTTCCGATCAAAAGGGTCACGGTGAAGCGTAAGACTTCAAGTCATCCCCTTTTCTTTTTGATCAGATACACTCTTTCTCGATAAGAATTAGATTGATAATAACAATGCGAACTCTACTGAATTCCATCGAGCTTGGCCAAGCATTTCATCAATCTCAATTCAATCAAGGGGCCCGAGAGATATCTCCCTCTATCCTTTTTCAAGGTTAGAAAGGAACAATTCCTATCTTGTAATCTCACATCCTTCGCTTATGCTAAAAAACAATACCCAATAGTAATCTCTGCTACACAGTTACGCGTAGGGTTAATTATATCAAAGCATTGTCTTTTCACATACTAGGTATCCGTGAGATCACTCAAGTATGAAGAACTAAAACGCACTATCTGGATATGAGTTCGTCTCCAATGACTCTAACCATGTTACAAACTCATATAGTGGTCAGTCCAATATACGACGCCGCGTATATCCATATTCTAGAATCGACGCTACCGTCCCAGATCAGTAAAACCTGATCATCTCATCTACGAATATGCCAGTGTATGTAAAAGTCTCCATTCAGTGAATGGACTACCTGGTTCAAACCTATGAACAACTTTATACACCAGGGACGTTTTAGAATTATATTCATTCCGTTTAGTGGTTTTACTATCATTCAATTGACGAATCAATGTGCCAGACTATGGCCATGCAACATATTATTCTCAACTGACTCGATGCACTAAACTAGAATAAAATTCAAGGTTTATCCGATTATTATAATCGAATAACCTCTCACACACTTTCTTGTTATTTAAATTTTTTGAAATATGAAGGTTTAGGTCATATAATGAATAATAATATAAATATCTGTCTCATAAACAAATACAATCCCAATAACACGTCTAGGGCATAATAAATGTTCTCCCACTTGCACTAGGCAGATCAAATCCCCTTATGCAATAGGAAACATAAATAAAATACCCAATCTAACACTGCGATAGATATCCCAATCCTATCGCCCTAGCATGCTGCTCATGCTTGGCACATGATAGTGGCTTCGTAAATGGATCGGCCACGTTATCATCAGTAGGTATCTTCATTATTTTCACGTCACCTCTCTTCGTAATCTCACGAATCAAGTGGTAACGCCGGAGTACATGCTTGGACCTGTGATGCGCTCGCGGTTCCTTTGATTGTGCTATTGCTCCGTTATTGTCACAATACACATCCATGGGACCCGAGATGCTTGGCATAACTCCAAGTTCCATCACGAACTGTCGTAGCCAGACAGCCTCCTTTGCGGCTTCCGAAGCCGCGATGTATTCCGAGAAGTCTCCTCGATCTATCTCTAGAGATCTTCACACCTAAAATATAGGCGGCTTCTCCTAAGTCCTTCATTGCGAATTGACTTCCCAAATATGTCTTAACCTGGTTAAGCATTGGGATGTCATTTCCAATGAGTAAGATGTCGTCCACGTACAACATGAGGAATACGACCGAACTCCCACTGAATTTCTTGTATACACAAGGTTCCTCAATATTTTGAATGAAACCATACTTTGCGATGACCTCATCGAATCGTATGTTCCACGCACGAGATGCTTGTTTTAATCCATAAATGGATCTCACAAGCTTGCACACTTTATTCGTATTCTTTGGATCGACAAAACCCTCGGGTTGTGTCATATACACATCCTCGGTAAGGTTCCCGTTAAGGAAAGCGGTTTTGACATCCATTTGTCATATCTCATAATCGTGATATGCAGCTATCGCTAGAAGAATTCGAATACTTTTAAACATGGCTACTGGAGAAAACGTTTCATCATAGTCTATACCATGAATTTGCTTGAAACCTTTCGCCACTAGTCTTGCATTAAAAGTGTGTACATTACCATCCATGTCGGTTTTCTTCTTGAAAACCCATTTGCACCCAACGGTCTTATCACCATTAGGTAGATTAATAAGATTCCAAACCTTATTATCATACATGGACTGGATCTCGGTTTTCATGGCTTCATGCCATTTCGAGGAATCCAGGCTAGACATAGCACCTTTGTAGGAGGTTGGATCATCATCTAGAGTCAACTCATCATCGTCATTACTAATGAGAAATCCATATCGCTCAGGTTGTTGACGATTCCTACCAGATCTACGTATAGCTTGTGTACTAGATTCTGGTTCACCATCCAATGGTAACTCAGAATCTTGTTCCAAATCAACTTGTTCATTTTGTGGTTCTCGAATTTCTTCGAGATCAATTTTACTCCCACTGGCTTGACGATCTAGGAATTCCTTCTCTAAGAAGTGTCCTTGTCGAGCCACGAAAACCTTGTTTTCGCTAGGCAAGTAAAAATAGTATCCTTTTGTTTCTTGAGGATACCACACAAATAAACACTTGTCTGATCTTGGCTCGAGTTTTTTCGTCAATAACCTTTTGACGTATGCCTCGCAACCCCAAATCTTAAGATAAAACAATAATGGCACCATGCCATGCCATAATTCATATGGTGTCTTGTCAACCGATTTGGACGGAACTCTATTCAGTATATGAGCGGCCGTTTGAAGCACGAAACCCCAAAATGACTTTGGCAAATCCGTTCGACTCATCATCGAGCGAACCATGTCCAACAAGGTCCGATTCCTCCTCTCGGACACTCCATTCCATTGGGGTGTACCGGGTGGAGTCCATTGTGATACTATACCACAATCTCGAAGATAGTCCTCAAACTCATAGCTCAACTATTCACCACCTCGATCCGATCGAATGGTTTTTACTTTCTTGCCCAGTTGAAGTTCTACTTCGTGTTGAAACTCTTTGAATTTCTCAAAAGTTTCACTTTTGTGACGCATTAAGTATAGATATCCATATCTACTATAATCGTCAGTAAAAGTCACGAAGTAGCGATACCCATTTCTAGCCTCGACACTCATCGGTCCACATACATCGGAATGTATGAGGGCCAACACATCTTTCGATCTTTCTCCTTTCTTGGAGAAAAGTGTCTTTGTCATCTTACCCATCAAACAAGATTCGCAATTTTCTATTGACTCTAAATCAAAAGAATCTAGCACTCCATCCTTTTGGAGTCTAGCAATGCGTTTCTCGTTTATGTGTCCGAGACGACAATGCCATGAGTATGTTTCATTAGTTTGAGTAGTATTTATGTTATAAATGGACTGATTATTGTTGTTATTATCTAAATCCAAGACATATAGACCATTTTCAACTAGAACATTACTAAAGAAAATGTCATTCTTGCGAATAAAACAATCATTAGTACCAATAACTAATTCATATCCACCCGCAATAAGTCTAGAAACAGAAATAATACTCCTATTCAAAGTAGGTACATAACAACAATTATCCAAAACTAAAATAAGTCCATTTGGCAAAGTTAAATCATACGTCCCTTCGGCTAATGCTGCTACTCTAGCTCCATTCCCGACGCGTAAATCAACTTCGCCACGAATCAAAGATCTTCTACTTCTTAGGCCCTGCATATTATTACAAATATGAGTTCCACATCCAGTGTCCAACACCCATGATGATGAAGTAAAGAAATAAGAATCGATAACGGAAATACCTGATGCCGGTGTGTCCAAGGAAGCGGTCTTTTGCTTGCTCTCCCTCAGGAAGATCTCGCAATCACGCTTCCAATGCCCCTCCTTGAGGCAGTGGAAACACTTCTTGTCATCCTTGACTTTCTTGCCTACAGGCTTAGGCGCAACCTTGTTGCCCTTTGCCTTCCTTTTCTTGTTTTTGTTCCCATTGCTTGGACTCTTCCCTTCAACCACCAATACTTCCGAAGTCCTAGACTTCATGTACCGTGGTTTCATGTCAGCTTCGAATGTTCTGAGCATTTCGATAAGCTGGGGAATGGTCCTTTTCATGTCTGACATGTGGAAATGCGAAATGAACGAATCGAAACTCGGTGGCAGCGACAACATGATCAAATCAGTTTGTAACTCCACCTCGAATTTTATGCCAAGCCTCTCAAGATGATCGAAATATCCTTTCATCTTGAGAAGGTTCGAGCTAACAGGCGTACCATCTTGCATCTTGCATTGCGTCGCATTGCCAAGAGCTTGGTACTTCTCCACCCTTGCTTGAACCTGAAACATCTCCCTGAGCTGTTTCATAATCTCGTATGCATCCTGTTTCTCAAACTGGATTTGATATTCAGGAGTCATAGTAGCCAACATGAGGCATGTGACATCATTCGAATCGTCCATCATGGTCGTATATTCGAATGTCTCATCCTCAGTTGCTTTATCCCCTGGCACAGGAGGGATAGGCGTCTCCAAGACATGTGCCTTTCCTTCCTGTTTCAGAACGAATCCCAGATTCCTCTGCCAGTCGAGAAAATTCTTTCCGTTCATTCGTTCCCTTTCCAAAATGGAACGCAAACTGAAGCGGTTATTACTTGGTAAAGCCATGAATTCTACAATTTTGAAAAATAATGTAATTAATAACGTGGTCTTTCATATATTAAAATTCATTTTTAAATAATTTGAAATACCCATTATTTTATCATTTCAAATAGCCCCCACTATTGAAACGGAGATTCGATACCTTAAATCTCATAATGGACAAGATCCCTATTTAACGTATTTCTAAGGTGACTATGGCCAACCACTTAAAATACATCACGTCGGGTAGGACGGTGTCCAATCATCTCCAAGACGATTCTTGCTTTATTCGTGAGGTCCGGTATTGAGTCCAACTCAAAACCAGAGTGTGTGTACCTCACTCCTTGCCCCAAACCCTAGCCTGGCTAGTGAATTGGTCAAGTCCAAACCACAAATGGAATATCATTCAATCAGCGAATTGACATGCCAGACTATGGCCATGCAACACGTCAATTCCTAATCAATGCATGCCTTCCTTGCTACGCACGTGTAAATCTGTGCCAGACTATGGCCATGCAACACAGATAAACAAACACTAGTCTAGAAGGTTCCATTTAGGGAGGCATAAGACTTGATAATTACGTGGGAGGATTTTACTTTTTATTAAAATCATTTTATTTTATTTATTAACCAAAACAAATAAAATAATAAGGTATAGCATATTGGCCTTTCAGTTTTATGAGCAATCATAAAACCCTAAAATTCCCAACCCTAAAACCCAAGATGACTCCTTGCTTTGAAGATCCAATCTCCGTGTCGTGTCGTGTCGTCTTGCCTTGAAGGTCCTTCTTCAAAACTAAACCTATTTTATTGTATTACAACTTTGGAAGACTCACCGGTCCCCACATAATTAAATAAAATACAATTTGGAAAACTCACCGGCCCCCACACAACACACATTACAAGCAACACAAACAATCATCCCCGTTTTAGGCTATATGCTATACCGTATCGAATTTATAAATTGGAAATTTTAAATTATTGAGCATTTTTGACAGAAAGAAACCAAAATTTGGCTGTCCAGAACCTTGTTCGTTCGAACGCAACCCTAGGTTCGTTCGAACGCACAAACGACACAAAAATTTCAAATTTTTAAGCTAAGTCCGTTCCGAACGGACTAATTTTTTTTTTTTTTTTTTTTTTTTTTTTTTTTCGAAAACCCGACCAGTTCGTCCATAACGAACTCCAAGTTCGTTGGAACGAACTCGATACTGCCAGTTTCCTCAAAAACCTGATTTATGCGTCGTTTTGTCCGAAAATCAAATTTTCAACAGATCCAATCTGTTTAACACTTTAATATCCAATATTTGATTCACTAAAGGTCTTTCAATCGTCAATTTTGCTCAATTTTGTGTAATTTTGCAATTTTAGCCCAAAAATTCTAAAATTTCCAAAATTCGACATAAAACATCGATTTTCGATGGTTTTAACGAGCGATTGCTCTGATACCACTGTAGGGTTACGCACACGATTATCATAGTGTGCAGCGGAAATTAGTTCACGTGCGTAACCTAATTCTACCGGGATCACGCCCTAAAACCAACGAAAAAGGAAGAGTTGTGGAGATAATTACCTCGTACAAGTTAGTACGTGTCGATTACTTCTCCAAATCCGTGAACCTTCTCCAAGAATCGCTCGTGCAATTCCTCTACTCGTGTCCACCTCGATTTCGTCCGATCGGAAATCGCCAACGCCGTTCTAGTCGACGTCACGATTGAATCTCTCAAATCCTTTTTTCAATTCTCCCTCTCAATCTCTCAGATCTAATCTGAATTCTGTGGAAGAAGAAGAAGAGAAACGACGGCTCAAAACCCTAGGTCAGAAAAAGACTTAACCTAAAACGAAATCAGAATTTCATATATATAGAACTTAAGTCCGTTCTGAACGCACTTTAAGTGTGCGTTCGAACGCACACTGTTCTGACTTCAGATAGGAAAGTCCGTTCGAACGCACTCCAAGTTCGTTCCGAACGGACATACTTCTGACAGCAGATTTGTTTATTTATATAAATTCTTCCAAGTCAATTCTTAAGCCATATTTTCTTTCAAATTGAACACTTGGTAATGAGTGACATAAGTTCGATGAATGTAAATTTACCAACCCCCTTTATTTTGGACCCATCTTTATGTAATCTCCTCATGTCACCTCATCACAACCCATGCCACATCATCACAATTATTTCAACCATTAGATTATGATATGTGACAACATATGAACCATAGATTAACTTTTGATTTTGTGTGGTTATGTTTTATTTGTAGATATTTATGTGTCCCTTATTTCACACATAGTTTTAAGCAATTTTAGAAAGCCACATCACCTTACAATAATGACGTGTCAAAATATTATTTGTTAGGTTCATGTTGGACCAATTGTATTTGATTTTGAATTTTTTCACAATATGATAAATGATCAATTGTGAATACAAATAGAATGTGAAGAGTTTAAATATCTAACATTAATAAATCAATAAATCAATATATAATATAATAAAACATACATCAAATATTGTTAGTATTTTCATAATATAATTTTAAAAAATTAAGAAATATATTCGCTGGAATTTTATCTTTATTTTGAGATCCATATTATCATATATTTAATATTTTTTCTATCTTAAAATTATGAAAACAATTGTGTAAAAAACAATATAAAAATAAATATAATTACATTTTGTAAGACTAATTATTATTATTTTTAAAACTATAATTGAAAAAATTGCACATACTACTAAGTATGTTATTATCATATATTCAATATTTTTCTCTAACTTAAAATTTTGAAAACAATTATGTAAAAAAGATATAAAAATAAATATAATTATATTAATGACTTGTAATCCTTATTATTATTATTTTTAAAAATATAATATAATTTTTTTTGCACATCCTAATTATTATTATTATTTTGAAAACAATTGTGTTATATTTGTATTTGAACTTAAAACAGTTTCATGTTAATCTTTAAAAAAAATAATGAAAGATATTTATTTACTAAACACAAATAATTTCTTTAACTTATATAGTAGTTTTCAATAATAAACATGAAACTTAAAATTGATCAAACAGAAATAATTTTTTTAAACTTTTACAATGTTATTATTCTTAATTTTAGATATGAAAATTTAAAATACCATATGGTTTTTATTTTTGCTTATGTCCACCCATGTTGTTTTATTATTTTATAGTGACATTTATTCTTTTTTGTATGTGTTGCATTATAGTACTAAATAAATATTTCGCAATGTGTTATATTCAAAAATAGTATGATACCGACACACTATGGACGCTATACGTAAAAGAATTATATGGTATTCAAAACTCCGAGGGTTTACATGGACTCACTGGAGCTTTTGTATCCTACTTCATCAAAGATTTAAAGAAGCTGATAGCGGTTTATAACGTTATTCACCCACCACTAAATCATTCGGATTGCGCTACGCAGAAATTCTCTGCGAAGCAAATCTACCAATTTATCACAAATCCAGGAATTGAAATTCCATGGGTAAAGGCCATCTTCAAATTACGGATTCCACTAAAAATCAAAATTTTCCTATGGTTAGTAGGACACGACATAATTTTGACACAACAAAACTTGTCGAAAAGAGGATAGCCACATGGTCTGTCATGTGTGCTATGCTCTACTACTCTAGAAACATCAGACCATCTGTTTACTCAATGTGATTTTACTCGCCAATGTTTTGCGTCATGTCAACTTCCGACAGTTACTGAAGATTCCTTCATCCGATACCTTCAAAAAGTGTGCTCCTCCAGTACAACCGACTCGACCAACCCATCAGTACGGTGGGCTGCATGTATATGGACCATCTAGAAGGAAAGAAATAATAGGATATTCAAGAAGCAAGGACGAATGCCGATTCTCATCAAAGCAGAATGCCAAAATACGACTCACTCTTGGCAAATGGCTAAAATATAGTTCTATTGGATTATTAAGGGTTCAATTTATGTTATGACATTAAAACTTTATGGTTGTAAGGTGTGTTTTGTAATGTTTTCTTCATTAATAAAAATTAGAATCGGAAGAACACGTTTCGTGTTCTAGGTCCTATTTCAAAAAAAAAAATAGTATGATAATTTTGTTATCGTCAAACTTCCTTAATAAATATGATATTTATTTTCATAAAGGCTTATATTTAATCTCGAAAATTATAACTATATATTATGTGTATATATTACGTGTATGAAAAAATAAATGAAACAAAACCGCCGCGAAGCGCGGGTAATCTCCTAGTTAATATAAAAGAAGAGAGAAGAAGTGGAGAAGGAATACAAACTATCCCATCGAGTGACTCAAAATTCGTCCGCATTCTAATGACCTCTGAAACCCGAATGTCCCATAACGCCAAAGACTCGAAACACGATTGACCCTTAATCCGAATCCGAATTCGTCCAACTCGATAAGTATCCCATCGAGTGACTCAAAATTATAAAAAAAATTTAACTCGTAACATCAGAAAAATATGAAGTTAAAACAAATAATTCTTATTATATCCGCGATAATATTTTAATGCTTATCTCATTATCATCTCGACTAACTTTCTATTTAACATGATTGTTGGGTGGAGATAAGAGAGAACAATCATATTATCCCCACTTTTTTAATTAGTACTCAAACATTAAGAAATTAAAGAGGTAAACAAAATTTATTCATAAAATCTTTGAACGAATATAAAAAAGTGTGGGGGTGTTTTTAAATATTCAAAATAGGTTAGTTTTTTGTCTTAAAATTACCCATATATTTAATATTTACACCAGGTGTAGTTAATTTATAAATGTCCCTTAGAAGTCCGAGAAGTCCATCCCCACATCATCCCAGATAAGTACAAATGAAAATCCTTAACCATCTCCAAAACCACTACCCAATATCAACAGTGCAAATCGGATCGTTCATCAGCTCTTATCCATATCACGCTGACTAGATGAACGGTCAAGATTTATTTTATATACCGTGGTATCTTCGTGTCGTGTAAGTATAGCAAAACTGCAAGAACAAACTCGTCCTCGAGTTCATTGTATAAAATGCTTCCCCAATAGCTCGAAAACTATTGTGTAGTGTAGTTCATTTCTAGAGAGAGAGAGAGAGAAAGAAAGGGAAAAGAGACCAAGGAAAGAGAGGATAGAGAGAGAAAAAAGGAGATTGCTTGATTTACCATGGATCCTTACAAGGTATTGTCAATTTTATTTTTTTCTTAAGTTATATTTGTTTGTGAATGAATTGTGGTTTATAAGTTTGATTGTTTGGTGTAATTGATTAATTGGGGAAGGATATTTTGCTAATTGATGTTGTTGGTAATTGCGTGTGAGTGTGAAAGTAGTGTCTAGAATTAAATTTACGTTTTACTTTTGAGCTGGTTTTTGAATTTTGGTTGTGCTAATTAGGATTGAAATACCCCTAAATCGATTGATATGCTATTTTATTCCGTATTAAAGGTGATGAACGGACATTAATTACTGAATTTATTGTTTTTTAATCCACATCCCAGTTCTACCTGCCCCCCCTGTAACCATGTTAGGTTGTATTTATCGTCCCTATTTAATAAGAACAAGAAATTGGGATTTAGAATCCAATCTACCCCTTTTCAGAAAACAATGAACTCATTTTACAATTAGTTGCGAAAATCAGTACTTCAATCCATCTAATTCATAAAAAAACAAAAACAAAAACAAAACCCAATTTTTTGATTTTACAAAGGAAATTTGGGAGGACCATTGGTAGGTACAGGGGCTAGTCAATTAAAAACAAGACCCTACAAATCTATAATTTTAGTATTCCTTCTCTTATGACCCCATTAATAATTCAATTTTGTATTTATTAACATTAATTTATTAATTTTACTTAATTTTTTGCAGTTCCGCCCAGCGAGCGCCTTCAATTCCCCATTCTGGACCACCAACTCCGGTGCTCCTGTCTGGAACAACAACGCTTCTCTCACTGTTGGCTCCAGAGGTCCCTATTTTAATTTTAATTTTCATAATTAATTTATTTAAATTAACCCAATTTAATAACAGGTCCGATTCTCCTCGAGGATTACCACTTGATCGAGAAACTCGCGCAGTTCGACCGCGAAAGAATCCCAGAGCGTGTGGTCCACGCAAGAGGGGCCAGCGCCAAGGGATTCTTCGAGGTCACCCATGACATCACCAACCTAACTTGCGCGGATTTCCTCCGCGCACCCGGTGTACAAACACCGGTCATCGTTCGCTTCTCCACGGTGATTCACGAGCGCGGAAGCCCCGAGAGTCTCCGAGACCCTCGCGGCTTCGCCATCAAGTTCTACACTCGAGAAGGAAACTGGGATCTCGTGGGAAACAACTTCCCGGTTTTCTTCATCCGAGACGGAATGAAGTTCCCAGACATGATCCACGCCTTGAAACCCAATCCCAAATCCCACCTTCAAGAGGATTGGAGAATCCTCGATTTCTTCTCCCACCACCCCGAGTCTCTCAACATGTTCTCCTTCCTTTTCGACGATATCGGCATCCCCGCAGATTATCGCCACATGGACGGCTCCGGCGTCAACACCTACACTCTCATCAACAAGGAGGGCAAGGCCCATTACGTCAAGTTCCATTGGCGACCCACTTGCGGTGTCAAGTCTTTACTTGACGAAGAAGCCGTCCTTATCGGAGGTACTTTTCAAATCCCCCCTTATTTTTCTTTATATTTTTATCTGCCCATTATATATTTGGGTGATTCTATGGTAGGACCTTTTTAAAAGGGTAATTTTGGTATTTTCAATTAATTATAATATTTCTTTGTATGTATGATAAATCTTTCATATTTTGTCTATCATTAATTGATAAAAAACACACTTAAATATTACTATTAAATAGACAAATTACCAAAATACCCTTTTAAAAAGGATCATCCTATATCTTTATATATGTTTATTAATTATTATACCTTGTCGTCCTTACATTACATCTTTTTTCAAAATATTAAAATATACATATTTAATTGACAATATACATTATTATCTGTACATATTTAAATGACAATATACATTATTATATGTACGTAGTACTTTTTTGATATGTCCGTTATACCTTTTTGTACATCCGTTATACCTTTTTGTATGTCTGATATACCTTTTTTGACAGGCACGAACCACAGTCACGCGACGAAAGACCTGTACAACTCGATCGCGGCGGGTAACTACCCAGAATGGAAACTATTCATCCAAACGATCGATCCGGATTACGAAGACCGATTCGACTTCGACCCGCTCGACGTGACCAAGGTATGGCCGGAAGACGTGATCCCTCTGCAGCCGGTCGGGAGAATGGTTCTGAACAAAAACATCGATAATTTCTTCGCGGAGAACGAGCAGCTCGCGTTCTGCCCGTCGATCATCGTTCCGGGGATTTATTACTCCGACGACAAGCTTCTCCAGACGAGAATTTTCTCGTATTCCGACACGCAGAGACATAGGCTCGGCCCGAATTATCTCATGTTGCCGCCGAATGCCCCCAAGAATGCTCATCATAATAATCATCATGATGGGTTCATGAATTTCATGCATAGGGACGAAGAGGTAGATACTTTTATTGGCCAAATTTCATATGTACCCCTCCAAAGCCCCACAATTTCATGTATACCCTTGCAAGATTTCGGTTAACTATCCCCTAAGATTACCGCTAATTTTTGCTTTTCCGATTTTGCCCCCTATATAAATAAGGAATAAACTTTTATCACAAAAATCGGGAAAGCAAAACAGTAATCTTAATGGATAGTTTAACAGAAATCTAACAAAAAGGGCATTCATGAAATTTTAGTAGTTTTATTCGGGTATACGCGAAATTGTGGGGTTTCGTAGGGATACATATGAAATTTGGCCAATTTTATTTTATTTATTTATTTGTTGGTTACATTTTTTTTTGGGGGGTTTTCTTTTCAGGTGAATTATTTCCCATCGAGGTATGATCCTGTTCGTCACGCGGAGACGTTCCCGATTCCGCCGCGTGTTTTGACGGGCCGTCGTGAGAAGGTGAATTTTTTTTATTGGTATTTTTTTTTTCTGTTGAAATTGCTAATTTTTTATTTATTTATTTGTGAATTTAGGTTATGATAGAGAAGGAGAATAACTTCAAGCAGCCAGGAGAACGCTACCGCTCGTTTGACCCCGCGAGGTACGATTTTTTTTTTGTTTGTATAAATTATTAAATTAACAAAAAATATCGTGTTAATATTTTTTAAATAATAGGCAAGAGAGATACATAAAGAGATGGGTGGCTTCTTTGTCTGACCCAAGAGTGACCCATGAAGTTCGCTCCATTTGGATCTCCTACTGGTCTCAGGTTCGTCTTTATTCAAAAAACCAAAAAAAAATAAAATAATAGTTTTTAGTATTTTAATTATTAAATATACTCATGTACGGTTTTCGATGCAGTGCGACAAGTCTTTGGGACAGAAGCTCGCGATGCATCTCAACGTGAAGCCGAGCATGTAAGAGAAAGGCGTGATTTAATTGCAAAATTCGAGAATGGAGTGATTTATAAAATATATCGAAAGAAAGATACTTTGAGTTTGTTTAACTAAATGCAAGGGACTTGATTTTAATGTTATGGAGCGTTTGGTATAGTCGTGGTGTAATAATGTTTATCAGCATTGCAGACTCTTGAAATGTTGTTTTGGCATTAATAATATAATTTGGTGACTAATAAGTATATTAATTATATATGGTTCCCTTGTTTTTGCATTAATATAAATTAATCATTTTACTTACAATTAAAGAATAATAGAAATAGAATAATGACACTGTAGTCATGACTCATGAAAATGACTAGGAGATTACCCGCGCTTCGCGGCGGTTTTGTTTCATTTGTTTTGTCATACACATAATATATACACATAATATTTTGTTATGATATTTCGGAAGTAAATATAAGACTTTATGAAAATAAATATCATATCGATTAAGAAAGTTTTTATGATGACAAAATTATTATATTATTTTTTAATATGACACATTGTGAAATATTTATTTAGTACTTTATTGCAACACATACAAAATATATAAATATCACTATAAAATAATAAAATAACATTCGTGAACATAAACAAAAATCAAGATCATATGACATTTTAAATTTTCATATATAAAATTAAGAATAATAACATTGTAAAAATTTTTAAAAATTATTTGTGTCTGATAAATTTTATGTTTCATGTTTATTATTGAAAAATATTATATAAGTTAAAGAAATTATTTGTGTTTATTAATTAATATATTTCATTACTTTTTATTTTTTTTAAAGATTAACATGAAAGTGTTTTAAGTAAAAATACAAATATAACATAATTGTTTTAAAAAATAATAATAATAATTAGGATGTGCAATTTTTTTCAATTATATTTTTAAAAATAATAATAATTACGATTACAAGTCATTAATGTAATTATATTTATTTTTATATCTTTTTTTACATAATTATTTTCATAATTTTAAGTTAGAGAAAAATATTGAATATATGATAATAACATACTTAGTAGTATGTGCAATTTTTTACAATTATAGTTTTAAAATTAATAATAATTAGGCTTACAAGTCATTAATGTAATTATATTTATTTTTATATCTTTTTTTACATAATTGTTTTCATAATTTTAAGTTAGAGAAAAATATTAAATATATGACAATATGGATCTCAAAATAAAGATAAAATTCAAGCCAATATATTTCTTAATATTTTTAAATTATATAATGAAATACTAACAATATTTGATGTATGTTTTATGATATTATATATTAATTTATTAATGTTAGATATTTAAACTCTTCACATTCTATTTGTATTCACAATTGATCATGTAACATATTGTGAAAAAATTCAATATAAAATACAACTTGTCCAACATGAACCTAACAAATAATATTTTGACATGTCATCAATCTAAGGTGATGTGGCCTTCTAAAATTGCTTAAAACTATGTGTAAAATAAGGGACACATAAATATCTACAAATAAAACATAATCACACAAAATCAAAGGTTAATCTATGGTTCATATGTTGCCACATATCATAATCTAATGGTTGAAATAATTGTGATGATGTGGCATGAGTTGTGATGAGGTGGCATAAGGAGATTGCATAAAGATGAGTCAAAAATAAGGGGGTTGGTTAATTTGTTGTAACTTAAGAGGTGGAGCAAAGTCATAAGCTCTCAATCATATAGAAACAGCCAATAATATTATGCATGGATGCAAATAACTTGTTGTAGCACCGTTATATAGCGATATAGCATTGTTTGTATGCTAAATGCTAAACGTTGCAGTTTTATTGTGTTTTTAAAATTCTGGATAAGTTTTTGAATTTGATACATACAAAAATAGTAAACTAATTAAAAATAACTATAAAATAGCTCATCTTTAAATATTCATGAACGAAATATTTCATGATACTATTTTATAATATACATCATGATACATAATGCGAAATATTTATTAATTTCGTACGCTGTAAAATATTGCGTTGCTATAGCGTTATGCTACATGCAAATGATTGCAAGAAAAAGCCTAAACGCTACAAGATGCTAAACGCTATTTGCAACATTGATATTACGACTAGGACTGCAATTTTAGCTCGTGGCTCGCTCGAGCTCGATTCGATAATAGTTCGATAATAGCTCTCTCGATATTAACTCGAAATTAAACGAGCCGAAACGAGCTAGCTCGAACGCTTATTGTCGAGCCGAGCTAGCTCGAACGCTTATTGAGTCGAGCTTGAGCCAGACTCAGCTCGCTCGTTTTAAGCTCGAAAAAAATTGGAGCTCGATTTAAAAAATTAAATACTTTTATCATGATTAATTCATATTATATATTATCATAATTATAATAATATATATATATTATTATAATTATAAATTTTATAAAGAAAAACTTTATCTCCATAATAATTCCAAGTCGAGTTACAACTTAGGTCCCAAAAAAGAATATTAACTAAGGGAGACAAATTAATAATACCAAGTTCAAATCATATTTTTTTTATGTTTTGTGTTGTATGTTTGATTTATTATTGTTATGTTTTAAGATATTTTGGTATTTAGAATATTTTTTGTTTATTCGCAATTATTACAATCTTTTTAATTGAAATTAAAATTATTTTTTAATTGAGCTACTGTTGAGCCGAGCCGAGCTAACTCGAATTAGAACGAGCCGAGCTTGAGCTTGATTTTTTAGCTCGAACCATAATTCTAAACGAGCCGAGCCAGCTCGAGTAAGTTCCGAGCCGAGCTCGAGCTTGGCACAGCTCGCTCGAGCTCGGCTCGTTTGTAGCCCTAATTACGACACACTACTGAAATTAATCGACGTGAATTGCAGTGGCGGATCATGACATGATTTTTTGGGAGAGTATAATGAACTACTTGTTTCGAAATTACACTGCACGATTCTTTTGGGGAGACAGACAGTAAACCTTACACTGTTATACTGATAAAATACACTGAATCATTAGATATATAAATTGTTCGACGAAAACTTTGGAGGGACGACCGCCCCTCCGTCCTTTACTAAGATCCGTCCCCGTGGCTTGTCATGATTGGCTAATTTTGTGTTTTGGTCTCCTAGGTTAATTAGTTCTTAATTCTGCATGAAATGGATTGTACTCCTTAATTTAATTTCAAAGAAACTGAGGACAATGACTAAGTGGGAACTAGGTGGCAACAGCATGTCTTTATTTTTGGCAAATTTTCTACTACATCATGTCATGCAAAAAAAAATACAGGCTCAAAGTATATATGCATGTTTTCATGGGTACCCTAAGAAACATGAAAAATACATATCATGTACTCAATATGCAGTTCTTCAGTAATTTTTAGAGGGACTTGAGATAAATGAAGTTTTGGAGGGTTATTAGATAAGTATAAATTTTAAAAATTAGAAGGATGCTTGAGAGCACAATACCACTTGTTAAGTAAACTCCAAATTTGATTTGGACCACGATGTTAAAAATAATCAACCTCTAAGAACTGTGAATCTGGCTACTAATTCCAATAAAAAGAAATCTCCTCTTCATTTTTATATTTGATCTTGTTTATGCGGTTATAAACGGTACACGTGTCGACATTGGACTCAATCTTTTTGGGGAACAAAATTGTAAGATAAAAATTGAATTTAGTTTATGCCAATTGCAAAACAAAAACTTATCCTTTATATTAAAACAAAGTTTTTTAGTTATTATCATTGCAATCATGTTCGAATCTCATTTGATAATTGATCAACTCAAAATATTTGCTATATTGAGCTGATTTGGATCACATGTAATTAGTTGTCTATTCATTATTTTAGTTTATTTTCAAGCAATTTTCTCCTAAAATCGCCTCCATATCTATTCTGGCCATGAAATGCTAAATGAGACATATAACCTCCCCCACATAGTTCAAATTGCAAGTCGAAGATTGGTATAGATATTCATACTACCAAGGTAAAAAGGCACAAGTACCAACTATGAGATTGTCTTGATTCTATAATCTTGACACTTGATGTCTTGATGCATTTGATGCAGTGGCGGGTCTTGACGATTTTTTTTTTCTTTTCGGAGGACAAATAAAAAAGATTTATTAAAATCATACTGCACATAATTTTTTTGTGGGGAGGCAAACAATAAAATTTACAATGTTATACCGATAAAATACATTTGTTCAGGTAAAATCTTGAGAGGAGAGGTCCCTACTAAGATCCGTCTCTGCCTTGATGGAAAGAGGTAGATTTTCATAATATTAACATGTTTATAATATCTTTGGTGTAGTTTTAAGATATCCAAATATATATTTTGCATACAAAATTACAAATATAATTTCTTACTTGTCAAATATCTTTTATCTTTATTAATATTAATATACCCTTTTCCCTCAATGTTCATTTTCATGTGTCTTGTATATTTTTCAATATAAATATAAGGACTGATAAGTTGGATTTATTTTCTACTATTCAAAATGAATTAACTCTTGTAAGTACATATCCCGTTATAATAAAATGCACATTATGATAAGTTAAATTCATTGAATAATCATGTTTCTATAAAATTATCTTATCACGAATTTAAATTAGATTTTTGTAAAATAAATTCAATTTAAAAATTTCTTATAAATATACATTTTTTGCAAATCCATAATATCATCTGAAAACAATATATACATTTTATTAGTCCACCACACCATTTTTATTTGCACTTCATACTTTTTTCATTTTCTTTAGTAAGAATGGATTAGACTACTCCAATTAATTACAAAAATGCGATTGCACGAAAATCTCAATTTAATTCCCGTAACATTTCGATGCATTCCCGTGGCGATGATGCGCGATGATTTATTGACATTGAACCCGATATCTTTTTTTAATGAATGAAGAATGTTTTTTATCCTACATACATTATTTTGTATCAATCGAAATTGAACACTTGTTGAATCGATATTTAATGTCGCGCTCGTAAACATAAAATATCATAAGATAAATATGTAGTGTGTTTAAGATGGCATTCTAATGTTTCGGTACTAAATGAACATACAATATGTTGTTCTTTGTTTTGATGATCTCATAATTATTAATCAAAAATACTAATGTTTCGGTACTAACTGAGCATACAATCTCGTCAATATCCATTCATGTCTCAATGTATGTTACTCTGCACCAACACAATCTTCCCTTTATCTGTTCAACTATCTTAATTAAACAATTAAACAATTATCGAAATATAAATATTACCTATTTTTTAAGTATAAATGTATAATTTGATTTGATATATTTTGAGTTAGTTTTACATTTCCACTTTGAAAAAGTAAATTCAAAATTGCATTCTAGAAGGACCTATAAGAAAATCTGCCAGCTTTTGTACAAGATTTTAAATTTCCAAATTGAGAAAAAGAATGAAAAAGTTGAAAGGTGAGAGATTCTTCACGGAGATCCTAAAGCAGAGAATCTTTGCATATCCCTTGTTGTATAAAAAGACAATAACTACCCCTATCATTTTTCAATAATATTAGGCACCACCCACAATTTACCCGCACTTTACCCGCAATTGATTGATTAGGAAATTTGTTGCATTAATTGCTTTCTTAATTAATACATGCGGGGTAGATTGGGGGTTTATTTAGCGGGGTGTATAATATATTTCATCATTTTTGGTGGAGACCACCTTAAAACATGGTCTTGTAAATTACTTTTTTACCCCTCGAGAGTAATCTATCAACTAGTTGATTGGATTATTTTTTTGGGTTTCCAATCAAACTTACTTTGATTTCTTCAAATGTCAAAATAAAACAATTCTTCAAAAAATAATAATACTGATATAAAATGAATTTAGTAATTTTATTTGAGACACGATATATAAATATTGAATGATTATTTTCTATCCGTAGTAATTTGTTCGTCAACGAAATTATTGATAATTTGTATTTTTTAAGTTTGTAAACTTTATTGATTACATTTTTTTTTTCGGAAATACGTTTTATTTTATTTTTGAACAAGTAAAACTTCAAAATGCAGCATGAATAATATTATCACATGTAAATACATTAGAACGATCTATTAACATGAGTTAGATTTACACAAATTTTTACTTCTTTTAAGACTATTGAAATTTTTTTACCAAAAATAGATATTTGTCCAACAAAAATAATTGCAATTAATCTTAGAAAACAATTTTAAATAACATGTAAAGTCTTGGTTGTGGTAGCGTCGTTCGCTCCTGAACCTAGAGACGAGGTGTCCAAATCTCGAACAAAACATGTTTTGTAAATAATGTTTTCAAAGTTTTATTGAAAAGAATTATCAGAGGTTAAACATTCAGATGTATACATTATACCAGAGACATTTAACCATTCCGAACTTACTATTTGAATCAATAAAACAAAAATGTTTTATGTTAACCTTATGCACATAGGAATATTTATACGCACACGAATAAAATTAATGACATTTCTCAATATCTTCGGTATATATTTTTCAAAAAAATGTCCCTATATGTTTTCAAAAAATATTTTTACGATTGTTGACATTTATATTAGAAAAAAATATATAATTTGATAATGTTCGGTTTAATATCCTTCAATTTTCGCGTAGTCAAGATTCAAGTATAAAATATTTGATCCTCAAAATATGAAATATCTTTTAATAAAAATGAAAATATGAAATATCTTTGATCATCGTATGAAATATTTGATCCTTCGGTTTAATATCCTTCAAATATGAAATATCTTTAAAATCACTATAATGCAAGTTATATGTGTGCTTATAATGTGATCATCATATTACAATAAAAATGAAAATTTCAATTTTATCCTCAATTTTTTTTTTGCGTAGTCAAGATTCAAGTATAAAATATTTCTAAAATAAATATATTCTAATAATTGGGATTCGTATCGTGGTAAAATATCAATTATACCGCTCTGCTATGAGAATAATCAAATATAGTTTTTGCATAAACACAATTTTTTGTTTGTTCTCGCAATCAATTTTTATATTAGAAATAAATGCATATGAAGCGATATATTATATATAAATAAATAACCGCCGAAACAGAGTTAAATTACTTTAATAAGACTTCATTTTTAATTATAGTTTAGTTAATTTGGAATTTAAATTATCTAATTAAATTACCCAATAATTATATAATTATGTATATTTTTATCTTCAATAATTGTTGCAAGCTCCAACAAAGAAAATATTCAACAACAATCAAATACTCAAATAAATACAGTGACAACCAACTCTTACTATTCTAATATTGTCGATTTATTATATTAAACTAGATTTAATTTTACATTTTAAAAATTATTGACACCAATAAAATGATTTTTGTTGGACTCTCCATTACTAAAATAAAACAAAATAAAATTGCTGACTTAATGGCTTAATTTTGGCCACAAACTTGGAATTCTCTAGGGGCAAAATTGGAAATTAGACAGGAGAGAGAGAGAGAGAGAGAGAGAGAGAGAGAGAGAGGAAGAGGAGAGCAGACGAAAACAGGGGAGAGCTATAGAGAGAGAGAGAGAGAGAGAGAGAGAGAGAGGATTCGATTCATTCAACCCAGACAGAGAGAGAAGACTTCTGGAATTAGAAACCAAGCTCCTGCTTTCCATACCAGTGAAACCTCTGAAGGAAAAACTCAAATCGAGAAGAAACCCACAAAAGTAATCATCTGCCTTGTAACCTAATTCGAGAAAAAGAGACAAAAGAACAAAAAAACACTGTTCCATTGAGGTCCTTCGTTCCTATTTGATGAAAGTTTCTTCATTTTGGGCGTGGTTCATTCTGATTCAGTGATTTTCAGCCCAAATTACTCAAACAAGGTGATTTTATTTTGTTTATCTATTGAAAACTAACAAGTTGGTATTAAATTTGCAAAGTAGGACCTCTTGTGCCATGCACTAGCTGGGTTAAATAGATGTATTAGTGGGTCCTTTTGTGTAGCAATCAATAATTTACTCCCTTTTGTTGTCATTTTGCCTCTCCTTTTCTCTTCCTTTTTTGTTTTCATTCTCTTGTGTTGTGTAGTGTTCCTTTCTCCCATTGATTTGATGTATCACCACTCAGAACTAGAGAGAGAGACTTTCGTACCGCAAAATTGATTTTTTTGTTGATTTTTTACTTACCCTCGTGGAAAATGAAAGTAGTGTTTCAAGCCTCTTTCTTTTTCACGAACAATTGATACCCAAAAAGTTCTTTCTTTTCCATGGCTTACCTTTGAATCTTAAAAACTTTTTACCTTTTTCATCACAGTTGTTTCCAAACGGATGGAATGAATCATCACCAAAACCAAGAGTAGTATTTCTCCATACCATGGAAACCACCGGTACCAATATCAATACCGGTACTGACACCTCTCTGTCTCAATCTGACACTCTCACAACCATACCAGACATGGTACCAGATTTCTACATGTTCGACGAACTCCTACTCGGGTCGGGTTTCACCTTTCCAGATCCAAACCCGTATCCTTCTCCAAGCCTCTCACCCGTTCTCGAATTCCTGGACGATCCGAAACCCGAACTCGAAAACCAAACCCAATTATTCTATCCAAACAATTCTAACCTACCCATTAAAGACCGTTTATCCCACGCTCTGAAATTCATAAAGGATTCACAATATGGTAACGAATACTTGGTACAAATCTGGGTACCAACAATCGTTGGAGACAAGAAGGTACTCACGACAATAAACCAACCGTACCAAATCGGTACCGCATGCGACAATCTCGCGAGTTACAGAACGGTGTCGCAGAATTACCGTTTTTGTGCAGACGAGAGCTCGGAAGGGCCTCTCGGGTTACCGGGTCGAGTTTTTGTCGGTAGAATGCCCGAATGGACTCCGGATGTGAGATTTTTTAAGGAGTTTGAGTATCCGCGAGTTAATTTCGCGGAAGTCTATGAAATCAAAGGTTCGATTGCGTTGCCCTTTTTTGAAAGGGGAAATACGAATTGTTTGGGCGTTGTGGAGCTCGTCATGATGAAAAGAAAAGTTAATTACGGGTCTGAAATTGACAGTATTTGCAATGCTCTTCAGGTACGTTTAATTATTTATTTATTTATTCTGCATATTTGTACACGATGTTGACACGGCGATACAGCAATTTCAGAAACCATAGGATACGATACTTCTATTATATGTAATATTTTATTAATTTATATATTTATAAGTTTTTCTGTGTAGGATAATATATGTTTGAAGTAAAAGATACCAAAAGTTTATTGTTATTAAAATATCACAATGTAAAGTCAATGCTTATTGTATTATTAACTTATATGTATGACTAAATTATTTTGATTTCAAAGTTTTCGTATTTTTATTTTTCAAGTATATTTATTCATACCTTAGAAATATGAGACAAGTATCTGAGTCTAAAATCTTTCTAATTTCTTTTTTCTTTTTATTATTTTTCTTACACAGTCAGTTAATCTTACAAGCTCAGAAGTTCAAACTATTCCTCGTTTAAAGGTACCTACCTACCCAAAACCCTAAACCCTAAAATCTGAAAAATCCTCTTATCATCTCAATTTCGTTATAGGACGTTACGATATATAAACAACAATAACATTTCCTTTTTCTTTTAATCGCCAGCTAAGTGAATATTCGTACCAATCCGCAATACCAGAGATCCAAACCGTATTAAAATCCGTTTGTACCGCACACAATTTACCACTAGCCCAAACATGGATGCTATGCACGCAACAGGGCAAGCGAGGTTCTCGTCACTCTGACGAGAACTACTCGCGATGCATCTCCACCGTCGATTCTGCCTCCTTCGTTCGAGATCTCTTGACCTTCTCGTTCCATCAGTCCTGCTCCGATCACCACCTCTTCAAAGGCGAAGGCATCGTGGGCCGTGCCTTTCTGACGAACCAACCCGTCTTTTCCCACGACATCACCAATTTCAGCAAGGTCGAGTATTCCTTGGCCCACCATGCGAAATTGTTCAATTTGAGGGGTGCGGTTGCGATTCGGCTACGCAGCGTCGAAACGGGTCGGGTTGACTTCGTTCTCGAGTTTTTCCTACCCGTTTTCTGCGTCGAGATCGGCAAACAGAGAGAATTGCTCGACGAGTTGTCCTTGACGGTACAACGCTCGTGTCGTAGTTTGCGTGTCGTTACGCAGAGAGAAATGGAGGAAGAGGATTCGAGTTGTTATGTAATGGAGGCTCCAGTTAAGGATGGAATGGAGGGGTTTAGCGTCACGCCTGGTGGTTGGGAGGATGGGTATTCTGAGTTTGGATTTAGCGAGGAGTTTGCGGTGAAAGAGGAAATGGGGTTTGGAGGCGGTGCGGTTTTTGGCGAATCGAGTTTTTTGAATGGAGATAAAACGAACGAGAAAAAACATAATAAATCTGAGAAGATTATTACTTTGCAAGATTTGAGAAAACATTTCGCTGGCAGCTTAAAAGACGCCGCCAAAAATCTTGGAGGTATGCCAATTTCAAATTTTTGGTATTACTTAAATATAGAATTTAAGAAAATTTGCAAAAAAGTCCCTGCTTTTTATAAAAACTGCAAAAAAAAATTTTGCAAAAAAAACCCTTGCATTATTGGAACTTGCAAAAAGGACATGATATGTTAAAATGGTTTTTTTTGTTCAGTTTTCAATAATGTAGTGTTTATTTTGCAATTTTGGCACAATGCAGGTTTTTTTTTGTTTTGCAAAATTTCACTTGAATTTAATTAATTAATTAACTAATTTTAATATGCAGTGTGTCCAACGACTCTTAAAAGGGTTTGTAGACAAAATGGAATAAGTCGATGGCCTTCGCGTAAAATAAAAAAAGTTGGCCATTCTTTGAAAAAACTTCAACTCGTCATAGACTCAGTCCATGGCGGACCAGACGGTACGGTCCAGCTCAGCAATCTCTATGATAACTTCACCAAAACCACTTGGCGCGAAAACCAAGACCTAAATCGATTGCGAGAGGGTCGAATCGCTTCAAGTTCCACTTCGGTCTCTTCTTCTTCTGGAAGTCAAAGTACCGTGACTCCGCCTCGAAATACGGTAATTCCACTAAAACGAGAAAATTCGGTCGAAGAAAATAAATCAGAGAAGAAACACGAGTTGTTGAAGGTGAAAGCGAAATATGGGGAGGAGAAAGTGATTTTTAGATTGCAACTGAATTGGGGGTTTGAGGATTTGAGACGAGAGGTTGCGAGACGGTTTGGGTTCGCGGATTCGGGTTCGATCAATTTGAAGTATTTGGACGACGAGTCTGAATGGGTTTTGTTGACTTGCAATGCGGATATGCACGAGTGTTTGGACGTGTATCAATTATCTAGTGCGCGAAGCATTAAGATTTTGGTTGGTTCTAGTTCGGTTTATCACGTGGGTTCGTCGTGAGAAATAAATGGAGTAATTTGAAATTGTGAAGATTTCGATGGCAATTTTGTAAATATGTCAACTTGTTGATAAAGGGGTTTTCGGGTCGAGCATGAAGTAACCTAGAAAGTAGAATTGAAGATAATACTAAATAGAATCGTGTAAAAAAGGAGATAGAAATTGGGAATGATAAATAATAATGGTTAATTTAATTTGGAGATCTGAAGTATCTATGACTTTTGAAGACGAGCTGGATTAGACTGTAAGTATCTTGTTAATTACTCAAATTATTAAATAATTACCATATTGCCATTTATTTAAGTGTTTAATTTCTTGCAGATTTTCTTTTTTCAGATACTTGACTGAGATTTGTTTAATAATGGGGTATACTGAAGCAAGTTCAAAAATATTTAGCTAGCACTAATGTCAGTGAAAATAGCTTTTAATTTTGTAAATGTGTAGAATTCAAAGATTTTTTTTATTACTTTAGTATTCTTTTTCAGGAATTACTTTTGTTTTGTATAATAGGCTTTATGAAATTGTTTGTGTAAATTCAAACAAACTTTGCTACGATATTTCAACAAATAGCATATTGTGCACGTCTTTTAATTTGACAATCCACAGCCCCAAATTGTTTGAATATATTTTGGGACTAATTTTTCATTTTGTTCTTTCCTAGAAAAATCCTCCACCTAACTCAATTTCACCACCACAAGTATCATGAATTTCTCATGAGCTCACAAACCAAATTCCATTCACACAGAGCATTTGAAAGAAGGATTGGCCCACCAAGCTCACGACTATCCTATGACACCGCTACGAGATGGGGGTACGATGCGTATCCATATATGTATTCGGCCTCGATACTTTCGAGAGAATCCCTCTGAGGTGCATCTATTAATTGACTTGATCATAGAGAAAATTGGACACATACTCGAAGAGATAGAGACGGTGAATGAATTAGACATTAGGTGACTTAAACGAGATTGTTCATAGTGTAAGAATGTCATGCAAGGAGAAACATAAGACGAGAGCGCGAAGACGGGGTAGACCAATTGGGGATAATGGAGGAAATTGAGAGAAATATGTATTTGGCATGAATCCCTACATATTAATCAGGATATCGAGAAAATCACATTAAAATTATTTTTTTGTTTGACAAATAACGTTTTTTTATTTTCACGCCGCAAAATACATCCGGCATTAGTTGTCAATCATTTGAGGAGTGTGGATATAGCAATAAACCCAGATTTGTTATTCTTGTTTGGAGAAGCTCAAGAAAAACTTGTGAGCTAATACACAATGAAAGAGTGTTTCGAACTCATAAGATAATTTTGTCATTAACTTTATTTACTTTTAGACTTTCTTATATTCCCAAAAAATATATTGCTTACTGTATTATTACAAGAAAATAATGTATTTTTTTTTCCGTCCATAATATCAAAAACCAAAAGTCTCCCTCGTGTTATTAAAATACATAATACTGTTATACGTGACTACATCTTATACAACACCCTCAACTTTAAACAACTTTCTCTTGAAAAAAAATCCATAAATTAAAAAAGAATATAATCAAATAAAAAAAATAAATTAAAAATCGAACCATATCGCTTCTACAACTCAAATCGTTTCATCTCCTCACTCCTCTAGGACACAGGTATGAGTTTCCGGGACGTAAACTCGATCCGATACTCTCTCTCTCTCTCTCTCTCTCTCTCTCTCTCTCTCTCTCTCTCTCTCTCTCTCGACTTATTCTTCAAAGCCTCAACTTCCTCCAAAATACAAACCACTTCCATCAAAGAAGGCCGACTTTTGAGATCGGGACAGAGGCAACGAAGAGTCAAATTAGCCACTTTGTTAGCCGCATTAGACGAGTATTGGCCCTCTAAACACGGGTCCTGAGTTGAGCTAGTTTTTTGGTCCACTAGACACGGCTTGGTCCAATCGATTAGGTTGTGTTGATCGCTTGGACGGCTCAGATCGAGTGCACGAAGGCATGTCAATATATCCAATAAAACTACTCCGAATCCGTACACGTCTAATCCGTACACCTCATTCCATTGACATTTTATTCTGGACTTTGTCATAAGTTTGTAACCCGAGCTTGTTGTAAACTGTAAACAATCCGAACCCGTGCGTCTCCATATCCAATTTTGCCCCGTGCTAATCGTGGATATATTCATAAGGAATACTAAAGGATAGGAGATCCTTGATGAACAAAGATCCTTTATCTACCGGAATATTCCTAAATGGTTCCCCGTTCGTTAAGTTGTAGAACAACGATGTGGTTTCGGTCTATATGATTGAGGGCTTTGATTGCTTAATCCATAGCCATTTCACCAATAAATTAGCCAAATTTTGAGTTTGTATGTGTGTTTAGCCGAGTCCTCTGAATTTCTTGAGAGCATACATTCTCCCAATTGACAAGGCATGGCCCACCTCGGCATGTAAGTAATATATCGGTAACGCATTTAGCACCGATTTAGCCAAAGTTAAACATCCCCCAAGCAAGGACGGAACTAGGGGGGGACTAGTGGGGGCTTAAGCCCCCCTCATGAAATTACACACGAATGTATATATAGAGAAATTATATATGTTATTATAATTTATAGGTTAAAAATTATATTGAATTACTCGTTCTCGGTCCCCCTATCATTCCGGCCTCCCTATTATTCCGTCCTGGTTCCGTCCCTGCCCCCAAGCGATAGTATTTCCCTTTTCAATTGGCTAAATTTTTTTGTAAGGAGTTTAAGAGGAGTTGGAATAATATTTTTTTGGCTTTCTAACGGTTAGTGGTAAGCTGAGTATTTTCCCAAGTGATAGTATATCCATTTTTTTGGCTTTCAAAAAGAATTACTATATTGCCTTCTATTTAAGTGTTCAATTTCTTGTAGATTTTTTTTTTCAGATACTTGACGGAGATTTGTTTTATAATGGATATACTGAAGCAAGTTCAAAATATTTAGCTAACACTAATGTCGGCAAAAATTTCTTTTTATTTTTCAGGATTTTCGTTTGGTTTGTGTGATGAGGTTGACAAATGGTCATAAAATTGTTTGTGTCCAGTATATTTTGGGGCTGATTTTCTGAGTCATAGTTCACACACACACACACACACACACACACACACACACACACACACACGGGGGGATCTTAGTAGGGGCCGTGGGGGGCGGAAGGTTCGTCTTCCCCAGATTTTCGTCGAACAACGTATATATCTAGTGATCCAATGTATTTTATGTATAACAGTATAAAATTTACTGTTTGCCTCTCCCCCACAAAAATAATTGTAATTTCAAAACCAATCTTTCATTTTGTACTCCTCCCGAAAAAATCTGTCAAGATTCGTCCTGCACACGCAAGCACATAAGTGACAAGAACTGCAAAAGAGAGATTTAATTAATCGATCACTGAACTCGCATTTTGTTCTCTCAGTGAAAAATCGTCCATCTAACTCAACAACATTAGCATGCTTCTTTCACAATTACAAGTATCTCATGAACTTCTCATGAACTAACAAACCAAAGCCAATTTCCATCCCCACAAAGCATTTAAAGCCTCGCTAATCCATTCTCACTACAATATGAGTAACCAAACAAACAAATACTCAAAGAGATAGAAACTGTGAATGAATTAGACATTTTGAATGAGCCCATATACCAAACGGCAAATAAGTTCATGGACATGACAAGAACCAACTCAAAGCTGGTGCTTTTTGTTTGTGTTGCATGTACTTTGACAAACGAGATGATTGTTCATAGGGTGAGAATGTCATGCAAGGAAAAACATAAGTTGAGAGGCGAAAACGGGGTCAAACAATTGGTGATAATGGAGGAAATTGAGAGAAATATGTGTTTTGGCATGAATTTTTGCTATTTTTATCATTTATGGTTCAAAATACATGGGGACAGAATTATCAATTATTTGATGACGCCAAATATATTATTGGAGAACCTCAAGAAAAACTTCTTAGCTAATACACAATAAAAGATAGTTTGTCCGGGTCATAGGATAATTTTGTCATTAATTTTGTTTATCATAGCTATTAAAAAAAAAACTTTGCTTACTATAGAGGATTAGTTTGTAAATATCACAACTTTAATTAAATACGTAACATTTTTAGAAGTGGGACAATAAAATCTACTCTAAATTTTTTCAAAAAAATAAAACTTTATTTACTTTAGACTTTTCTATATTTCCAAAAATATATATTGATTACTATAACATTCAAGAAAATAATGTAGTTTTTTGGATCCATAATATCAAAAAAAAAAAAATACTCTCCCGTGCTATTAAAATACATAAAAAACTATTATACACGACTACAACTTATACAACACCCTCAATTTTAAACAACTTTCTCGAGGAAGAATCCATAAAATAAAAAATAATATAATCAAATAAATTAAAAATCGAACCATATCACTTCTACAACTCAAATCTTTTCATCACCTTACTCCTCTAGGAGACGGGTACGAGTTTCCAGGCGGTGAACTCGATCCGATACTATCTCTCTCTCTTTCTCTTTCTCTCCCCTCTTTTAACTGATTCATAAATTACTTTTGTATTCTTTTCCAAGAATTACTTTTGTTTTGTATAATAGGCTTTATGAAATTGTTTCTTTAAATTCAAACAAACTTTGCTACAATATTTCAACAAATAGCATATTGTGCACGTCTTTTAGTTTTGACAATCCACAGCCACAAGCACTCCATTTACTAGTTTCTCGATTTTTATTACAACAAATTGTTTGAATATATTTTGGGACTAATTTTCATTTAACTCACATTTTGTTCTTTCCTAGAAAAATCCTCCACCGAACTCAATTTCACCATTAGCATGCTTCTTTCACCCACCACAAGTATCTCATGAATTTAACAAACCAAAACCAAATTCCATTCGCACAAAGCATTTAAAAAAAGGATTGGCCCACCAAGCAGGCTTCTTCAACGACTATTCTGTGATACTGGTACGATATGTGGGCACGATACGTATCCATATATGTATTCAGCCTCGATAGTTTCGAGAGAAATCCCTCTCGAGGTACATCTATTATGTGACTTGAACATTTTGAATGAGCCCATGCCAATTCACAAATCGGCAAATAAGTTCATGGACACGAGAAGAACCAACTCAAAGAGCTTGTGCTTTTTTTGTTTGAGGTGCGTATACTTCGACAAACAAGATTGTTCATAGTGTAAGAATCTCAAGCATAAAAGGAGAGGCGAAGAAGACGAGGCCAAACAATTCGGGATGATGGAGGAAATTGAGAGAAATATGTATCTTGACATCAAAACATCAGGAGAAACACAATTGAGTACTTTTACAAACATCATTTACTTTTTGTACGCCCTGAGAAGTGAGATGTATTATATGTCCTGAGCTGTGACAAGAAATTATTCTAGTTAGCCTTATGTGCTATTTTTCTTATTTGCTTTTTTTGCTATCAATAATAATAACATGATAATAATAATAATATGAGCACTCTAAAACCAAGAAAATATATTTTATAGGAGGGAAAAGGAATTAAATATGGATTCTTTTACCCAATATAAAATGATATATACAAGCAAGGAATTAAATATGCCTTTACTTTTAAGTCCACGAACATTCCACGAAATAAAATTACAAAGCACCAACGCAAGTGCGATTTTTTGCCTAGTTCACCCTGCATGACCGTCTGTTAACAACACAATAGAAAAACGTGGATGGCCAAATTGTGGAGGTTGCGTATTCTGTACTCAACATGAGGAGTATGCACAATACCTTTTTCTTCATTGTGACTTGTAATGGTTTCGACAAGAAGCCCGACTTCCTCTAGTTTGGCTATGTAAAAATCAAAAATCAAAAAATTCAGTTGAAACACGTTATAGTAAAACGGATATAACTTTCACATACTAATTCTAATTTGGATGGTTCAAATTGGTTTGAGTAGATAATGATATTATCTAAAACTTTCATCAAAATTTATTGTGCATTTGAACGGTTTTTCATTTTCGTTTTAATGGAATACCGAAATGGATGCGACAATTTAATTTACAATTAGTAAAATTGTCATAACTTTTGGGACTCCACTCCAATTGGGCTGATCCAAGTCGGGTTGGAAAGATAATTAGATTATCTACAACTTTCGTGAAAATTAATGTTTGATTTGAACGATTTACCAATTTCGTTTCTACATAATAGTGAAAGGATGTATATAGTTTTTATGTTTCAAAGATGTATTTTAACTAGATCTTATTTACATATACGTACATATATCCCAAAGGCGTGTTTCTTTCTTCAATCCAATCGTTCTACACAAGGAGACTTGTTTAGAGGAGAGAAAAAAAATGGAGAACATTACTTTTCTCAATTTGAAGAGTTTTGTGAAGAGATAAAACGCAAAAAAGCTTAACGATTGAACTATGACAATCATTAACCCTCCGTGAAGTCGATTTCAAGGTGAATTACAAGTGAAGTCTTCGATAAGGAGGCTCGTGAGCATTCACACAGTTCAACTAGGAGGAGAACGTGTTAGACGGAAGAATATCACTTCAACTCGTCGTTCATCATCAATTTTGTGAAGGTATGACTTAAACTTTTCCTTCCGTACACGAATATTATCGAAACGAGATCTTAGGTCACGGAAATCCTGCATTTATGCTGCATCATGTACAATACATGAGTGCGGGTATTCCCAATAGATAACGGGTTCAACACACAATGGGGCAATCTATGGTTGGCCATTCTTTGGAATCTCTAGAAGGAGAGAAACCGAATGATTTCTGCTCACAAAGCCATATCGACGAACATGTCCGTTTCCATGTTTACAAGTATCCAAAACCTAGTTTGAAAGTGGACCCCGTATTCAATTATTTATTCGAAGGAAGAATAATGTATTTAGTCACATGTGATTGCGTGGCTTATTGGTTGAGGCTCTAGATTTTTTTTCCTATAGATCAAAGGATCAAATCTTGTCAAGAACATTTGTTTTCTTATATTTTCATTGTATTTTGGAGAAAAAAAATACTAAAAATATAATTTGTAGGGATTTTAACACATGACCTCTTGCAAGGGAGATAATTTTTCTTGTTAGGATTTGAGGTATCAAAATTGCATAGTGCAACATACCCGAAACCCAAAAAGAAGTCGCCGAAATGGATTGCTCTGAAGGCCATCGACGAAGCCAACACTTGGTCGAGATTCAAGAATTAAGTCCGCTAGTCATTAGGTCTAGAGTTGTTAGGATAAGACAGAGACCTTAAATACCTTGTTGTTTTTTCTTTTCTTTTCGCTGTAACTCCTCCTTTCACCTTTTATTTTAATATATAAAACCAAGGCTCAACTTGCTGACCTAATTCAAAAAAAAAAACATACCCGAAACCCTAGAGAGAGAGGATATGTGAACAAAATTTTGACACGAAGGAAGAGTTCCAATTTGTTTACCTCTGATTTCACTAATCCGGTTAATAGCTTTTGTCACGATCACGTCAGATGATGCTCCAAGTGGAAACCCCCCGTATCCACACACGACTTGCCCGAACTGGATGTAAAGATTTCAGATGCTAGTCAGAAATGTCCATCTTTCAAGAAATTCGACCCGCCTCTCAATTTTAGTTTAAAATTAAGGTTGGAAAAATGAAAAGATTAATTGGTATTTATACCAGATTTGAAATTTTTTATTTATCCAAATGAATAAATCTGTGATTAACACTGTGTAAACTTTTGTGTAGTATCTCATGCTCACAACTTTCATATTCATCTGATTTTTCATGTTCAATCCAAATATGTTTTTGTGTGTGACACTATATGTTTATTTAATGTTGACAACATATTAAATTTTTATTTAACTATGTAAATCATAAGCGGCCTCTAGTAAAACATTATAACTATCCAAATTAAATAAATAATTCGTGATTATAACTTATTTGTCAAATAGACAAGTAACTAATTCTTTTATTCTATCGATATCTTTTGATCAAAGACATGAAAAATTATTATCATTTATTATTCAAGTTAACTCTTTTCCAATCTAGAATTAAATTGAATATTCAAGTCAGGTATTAACAATACATGTTAATCACATTGAGCATGTCCACACATTTACTTCAATCCTAATTCATCAGGGATCGTAAGAGATATCTCTTTCAAATGCGAAAGGTACAAATCTCATCTTAGTTATTCACATCTTTCTTCATGTTTCATATCATACCAAATAATTATCTTACAATCATCCAATTAAAGATAACAAAATAATTATCTTAGTTATTCACATCTTTCTTCATGTTTCATATCATACCAAATAATTATCTTAGTTATTCATAGGTAAGTATCACAATTCACATATAAGGAATCTAGTAATAACTTCATGTCCAAGAATTAAAATTATATTTGTTATACAAATATTTATAATGACAAAATCACATATATTATCATAAGTTGATCGATCCTTAAAAAATGTCGACAAACGGCTCATGGAACTCATGACATGAAACGCAGAGTCACAACATTGTTAAAGATGGAATATTAGACTCCTTTATTTCTTAATTTTAATCTATCTACTGTAATTTCGTTTTAGAAGTTCTGCCTGTTGTAAATAAACTCTTTTATTTTTCAATATTACAACCGAGGAAAGGATTGTCAACTCCTTAAAAAAATTACTATATTGCCCTCTATTTAAGTGTTCAATTTCTTGTAGATTTCCTTTTTCAGATATATGCTTGCTTGACTGAGATTTGTTGTATAATGGGTATACTGAAGCAAGTTGAAAATATGTAGCTAATACTAATGTCAGCGAAAACTTCTTTTAATTTTGCAAATGTAGAATTTAGACTTTTTCTCGTTTGTTTTTTGACTTTTGTATTCTTTTTCAGATTTTCTTTTGGTTTGTATTATAAGCTTGATTAATGATTATAAAATTGTTTGTGTACATATATTTTGGGGTTGACTTTGACGAGTCATAGTTCATACACACATGAACACACAAGTGACAAGAAACACAAAAGAGGGATTTAATTTAAGTAATCAATCACTAAACTCGCATAAAATCCCCCACCTAACTCAATTTCACCATTAGCATGCTTCTTTCACCATTACAAGTATCTCATGAACTAAGAAACCAAAGCAAATTTCCATTCACACAAAGCATTTATTTCTTACTTTAATCTATCTACTGTAATTGGACTAGAGTGTATGAGGGCCCTTTGTCCTCTTCTTTTTATATTTTCTAATTCTTGTAATTGGAGTTTTTATTAATTAATGCAAACTAGAGAGGCATTGCTTCTCCTTCAAAAAATCTATCTACTGTAATTCCTAATTTAGTAGTTCTGTCTCTTGTAAATAAACTCTCTTGTTTTTTTTCAATATTACAACCGAAGAAAAAATTGTCACTTCCTTAAAAAAAAATTACTATATCGCCCTCTATTTAAGTATTCAATTTCTTGTAGATTTTCCTTTTCAGATATATACTTCACTGAGATTTGTTTTTTTTTTTTGTGAAGGAGGAACCAGCAATGGCTGGTTGCTCGAATTTGTTTTTTCATTATCCACAACCTTGCAACCTATTTACAGATATATACGAGCGTTAATTTACATGTAGGTGACACTCGAATAGGCCCTACTATTAAGATATATAGTCCTATTTCCTAAGGGGCGCATAATTCGTACCAAGCCAATGCGTCTCCTCTAGCCTGGGACGCAATTTGTCTTGGACCTTGATGAAGCCCGTTGAAGATGCGTTGATTCCTTTCCTTCCATAGGTGCCAGATGGTGGACGACCATACGGATTGGTACAATCTCGTGGGTTTGGAGGGGTCGTTCTTGCTCGATTGTCGGAACCGAAACTGCGAAGGTGCACTGGATGAACAACTGAGATTTGTTTTATAATGGGTATACTGAAACAAGTTCAGAACTTTAAGATAACACTAATGTCAGCGAAAACTTCTTTTAATTTTGTAAATGTAGAATTTAGCCTTTTTTTTTTCAGTTATTTTTTTTTAACTTTTGTATTCTTTTTCAGGATTTCTTTTGGTTTGTATAAAAAGCTTGATTAATGATTATAAAATTGTTTGTGTACATATAGTTTCGGGCTGATTTTCGAGTCATAGTTCGTACACACTTGAAAACACAAGTGAGAAGAAACACAAAAGAAACTCGCATAAAATCCTCCACCTAATTCAATTTCACCAATAGCATGCTTCTTTCACAATTACAAGTATCTCATGAACTTCTCATGAACTAACAAACCGAAGCCCAATTTCCATCCCCACAAAGCATTTAAAGCCTTGCTAATTCATTCTCATTTACAATACAATTATATGGGAAACCAAGCAAACAAATACTCAAAGAGAGAGAAATTGTGAATAAATTAAACACTAACGTCGAGTGCTCGCGTGACTTGAACATTTTGAATGAGCCCATGTACCAAACGGCAAATAAGTTCGCGGACATGACAAGAATCAACTCAAAGCTCGTGCTTTTTGTTTGTGTTGCTTATACTTTGGCAAACGAGATTGTTCTAAGTGTAAGAATGTCATGCAATGAGAAACATAAGACGAGGCGCGAAGACGGGTCAAGCAGTTGGGGATAATGGAGAAAATTGAGAGAAGTATGTATTTTGGCATGAATCCCTACCCATATATATTAATCAGGGGAAAACAGATTTGAGTAATTTTCTTTTTTGACAAATAAGGTTTTACTACTTATAGGCTCCAGAATACATTTGGAAATATTAGTCAATTACTTGAGGACACCAATTCTAGTTTGGAAAACCTAAAGAAAATGTAATACACAATGAAAGATAGTTTGTCCAGATCATAAGATAATTTTGTCATTTAACTTTATTTATTTTAAGACATTTTTATATTTCCAAAAATATATATTGATTACAATAATATTACAAGAAAATAATGTAGTTTTTTTCCATCCATAATATAAAACAAAAACAAGAAAAAGACTCCCCCGTGCTATTAAAATACATAAAACTATTATACCCGACTACAACTTATACAACACCCTCAATTTTAAACAACTTTTTTGAGGAAGAATTCATAAATTAAAAAAGAATATAATAAAATAGAAACAAAAAAAAAATTCGAAAGTCGAACCATTTGGCTTCTGTAACTCAAATCGTTTCATCATCTCACTCCTCTAGGAGACAGGTATGAGTTTCCAGGCCGTGAACTCGACCCGCTACTATCTCTCTCTCTTTCTCTTTCTCTCCCTTCTTTTGACTTATTTTTCAAAGCCTCAACTTCCTCCAAAATACAAACCACATCTTTCATGGAAGGCCGGCTTTTGGGATCGGGAGAGAGGCAACGAAGAGTCAAATTAGCCGCTTTGTTGGCCGCATTTGACGGGTATTGACCCTCTAAACGTGGGTCCATGAGTCGAGCTAATTTTCTACGGTCCATTAAATACGGCTTGGCCCACTCGATTAGGTTGTGTTGATCGCTTGGCCGGCTCGGATCGAGCGCACGTAAGCCTGTTAACATCTCCAATAAAACTACTCCGAACCCGTACACGTCGCTCTTCACGTATAAATGGCCTGTTTATAATTATCAAAATATTTATTTTATTTTTGTTTTGGTTTTTATTTATTTATTTTAATTAACATACCAGTTGCAACGTATTCAGGAGCGGCATAGCCATAGGTACCCATGACACGAGTTGTGACGTGCGTGTTCGCACCTGTGGGGCCCGGTTTTGCAAGACCAAAGTCTGAAAGCTTCGCATTGTGATTCTAAGAAGGGTATTTGAATTAATTAGATTTCTATTTGGTAAATACCCAAAATGCCCTTTTGAAATACCAACAAAGAGAGAGAAACATACAGTGTCGAGGAGGATATTAGAGGCCTTGAAATCTCTATAAATCACGTGTTTTTCGGCAGAATGCAAGAAAGCGAGTCCTCGAGCCGCACCAATTGCGATTTTCAGCCGTAGGGCCCACGGGAGTGGTTGGTAGGAACCTCCTTCTACTCGAATTCATTAAAACCCAAATTAATAAATTAGAAATATAATCAAATTGGTTATTGATATTGGAGGAACTCACTTCTGAAGAGGTGATTTTCTAAACTCCCTTTTGACAAATATTCGTAGACTAGAAGTAATTCTTTTTCTTCCCCACAATAACCCAATAATTTCACCAAGTTTGGATGCGATAATCTCCCTAAGAAATTCACTTCGGACTACAAATCAAAAAATAATATCAAAATTAATCATCTCTTTGAGGGTAAAAATGATATTTTGGGTTTTTATTTTTTAAAGGGTGTATATGCAAATAAATTATGGACCTGCCATTCTTGTAAGCCTTGCATGCTCTCAGGATTCAACTTCTTAACGGCAACGATCATACCGATACCACTTTTTGATGGGTTTAGGGTTTTCTCATCAACCCAACCTTTGTAGACCCGACCAAACCCGCCTTCGCCCAAAACCGTATCGGGTTTGAAATTCCGAGTCGCGTTTTTCAATTCGTTGAATGTGAAAACCCTAAGATTCGGTGCTTCTAGAATCTTCCCCTCATCGCTGGAATATGTACTGCTCGCGTTGGTACTGCCGTAACTACTCGTACCAACTGACCGTCCATATGTTGTTATTGAAGTTGGACTACTGGTACTTGAATTCGATGCTTTACCTGTTGTTGGTACAATGTTTTGTGGACTCTTTGTAGGATTTCCTAAAATAAAATAAGAGTTATTTATGGTTCCAATTACAAGAAAATAAACTAAAATTAACCTTATTAGGCAAAGAGAAACGGATCTCAGATAATTTTTTTGGATAAAAGCATTATATTTGCTAATTGTATGAATTTCTAAGAGTACCAATCTCCAAAATTAGAAAATTATACATATAAAATAGATCACTCAAAAAGGAAAGAAAGATTAAAAACTAATTTAAGTAAGCCTTAAATCAACGAGAAGTACCTTGAGTCGGGTGAAATGCTGCTATTGGTGGATTTACAAATTTCTCTTCTGCAGGCGAATCCAAGCAATTTCCCATCTCTATCTGAACTTCAGCACAACTTTATGAAAGATAGGGTCTTTATATGCAAAAAAGGAACAAATCGCAGAAAAATCGAGGAAGAACAAAGAGGAACAGTGTATGAATTAATGGGTTGGTTCGTGTTTTCTACCTTGCAATTATGCTTTCGAGTTTTTTTATTCTCTCTCTCTCTGGGTTGACTTCCTGCTAAAATAATGTCGTTCGGGTCAAGGACAGAGAAACTGGTGTCACAGGGAAGAAAGAGGAACTTTTACATGCATAACCCTGAAAAATGACAAAATTGGATGATAAAATATTGGGCCGGCCCATTAAGTATATAAAAATTAGTAATTCATATGCATGTTATTTGTACATAATCATTGCTTGCGATGTCCTAATTTTAATCATTGCTTGCGATGTCCTAATTTTGAAGTTCTTTTTTGATAATAACATGAATATTGAGTATTTTGTTGATATTAAACTTAAATTTTGGTGTATTTTAGAAAACAATGAATAATTGATTTATTTGAAAAATGTTTTACCTCAATTTTGATATTTTTAATATTTTTTGCAAAAAAAATAGAAATTTGGATGTGTTAGTCTTCAATTACGAATTTATTTACAAAACATGAAAATAACGTATTTAGCTCGTTTATGACTTACATTTTGGTATTTTTTTAGAAAAATATGATAAATGATATTTTTTGAAAAAAATAAAAATTTGTTCGTGTTAGCCTTCAATTTCGAAGTTTTTTTTTTTGGAAAACATAAAAATTGAGCATTTTTATCATTTAGACTCAATTTAGTTATATTTTTGAAAACTATGATAATTGATTTTTTTGCAGATTTTGGACTTCACTTTTTGTATTATTGTAAATTTTTGAATTTTGTGTTTTGTTTGTGTTAGTCTACAATTACAGAGTTTTTTTAGAAAAACATGAAAATTAATTTTGGCACTTTTAGAAAAATAGGTAATTAATATTTTTTGAAGGTGTTAAGACTTCAATTTTTGTATTTTTGTGAAATTTTGAAAAAATGGAAATTTGCGTGTGTGAATCTTCAATTTAGTAGTTTTTTGAGGAAAACATGAAAATTTAGTATTTATCTAGTGTTAGACTTCAATTTTGATATTTTTTTTTGAAAAATATGATAATTGATTTTTTTGCAGGCGTTAAGACTTTACTTTTGGCATTTTTGAGAATTTTTTGAAAAAATAGAAAGTTGCTTGTGTTAGTTTGCAATTACGGATGTTTTTTGAGAAAAACATGAAAATATAGTACTTAACTCGTTTGAGACTATTTTGACATTTTATAGAAAAATAAGATAATTATTTTTTTTGAAGGTGTTGGACTTCTCTTTTGTATTTTTTGCAAACTTTTTGATAAAAATATTAATATGTTCGTGCTAGTCTTTAGTTAGAGAATATTTTGTGACAAACATGAAAATTTAATATTTTCCTCGTGTGAGTTTTAAATTTTGGCATTTTCACTAAATTTAAAAACAATAAAATTTTGCTTGTGTACGTCTTCACTTACAGAGTGTTTTTTTGATAAAAACAAAAAAGGTGAGTAATTTGCCCGTCTTAGACTTCAACTTGAAATTTATTTTGGAAAAATAATATAAATGATTTTTTTATAGTGTTAGACTTCACTTTTTGCATGTTTACATAATTTTTGAAAAAAATAGAAATTCGCTTGTCTTCGTCTTCAATTACGAAGGTTTTTGAGAAAATAAAAATTTAGTATTTCTCTCATGTTATACTTCGATTTGTCATTTTTCACAAAATAGGATAATATATATTTTTTGAGGGTGGTAAACTTCAATGTTTGCAAATAAATAAATAATCATTTTTTAGTAAAATATACCAAAATTGAAGTTTAACATAAGCAAAATACTCAATTTTCAAGTTTCACTCAAAACAAAACTCCGTATTTGAAGACTAACACTAAAAAAATTTAATTACGCAAATTGCTTTGTAATTGAAAATAGGATAATATCTCACAAGTAAACACTCTACTTGCGAACATTATTTTTCCGTAATTAACTATCCTCTTTTTTTCAGTAATTGAAAATGGTCTTAGCAAAAATCTATGCAAGAGAATATGCCCTGAGGTGTCGCACATTGCTCGCATCAGTGATCATCCCATCTTTCTAGTCGCGACCAAACTGGACGAATCCAGTTTCTCCCACAAATCGACAATTGAATTAATCGAACACAAAGTTTACACATACCTCAATCAACCGCTACTCTCGAGTATTCCCGTCGAGAAAATTCAAAATACTCTTGAATTCAGACCTTCTTATTCGTCATTTAAACGTGAGGTCAATGCCAACGTAGATAATTTTTTATGCGTGGTTGACGAAATGAATATACAGCGTTTTCAAGGTTAGTTATTTTTAAATAAAGAATACAAATTTTACACTGCATTGGAGCTTCAAGCACTGATATTATTCCAGACGAGAGAATTGAAAGCACACTCGAAGCTAGGGACATAACTCAATACAAACCTTCTTACTGGTCAAGTCCAGGTGAAGTCGATCCGAATGTAGGCGAATTTATAGTGTACCATCTAAAATCAACTGTATGCATCATTGACAAAATCAAGATCAGGCCTTTTCAAGGTTTAGTTACTGTGTGATTCATCAAGGATTCAAATTTCAAGATTCAACTTTTTTTATTTTTTTTTTGGAAAAAATCTGTTTTTGGTCCCTAACAAATACCGAAATATTCAACTTGCCCCCTGACTATTTTTTTTTATCACTTTGCCCCCTAAACTTGCTATTTTTGTTTTATTTGGTCCCTCCGTCAAATACCTCCGGCCCCCCCCCCCCCGGTTAAAATACCGTCAAACCATGTTATTTTATACTATTTTTCTACCCGATCCGAAATGATTTAACCCAACCCATCATATTTTTACCCGACCCGTTTATTAACTCATCTCTCTCACAGCCTCTCTCTCTCTCTCTCCTCACAACAGCACTCTCTCAGACCCTCCTTTCTCTCGCTCCGCTCACAGCACACTCGCTGGGCTCTCTCCCCTTTCTCTCGCTCACAACACTCTCTCGCTGGGCTCTCTCTCCCCTTTCTCTCGCTCACAACACTCCTTTTCTCTCCCCTCTCCAACGAAGATGCAGTAGGGGTTTAAATTTTGAACTCTACATTTAACTGGGCCATTATCACACATGAAAAAACTGAAAGCAATAGCATGAATCACAAATGCTCAGCCATTTTCCATGAAAGAAGATAACAAAAATAGTACGAGAAGGATATTTGAATAGCAAAAATTGCAAACAAAACCAATTTGCAGTTTTGAGCAAGAATGAAAGTACAACAAGAATACCACTAAAAACAGTACCGATTAACTCGAAAATTAACTCACAAACTAGTCCGAATAAAAAACCCAAACTCGACTCAAACTAAAAATCAAATCAACCAAAATGACCAAATATTCCAATCACATGACAACAATTTGCCACACCAAGAATGAAATAAAAACAAAGGAATTGAAACCACCCAATAAATCTACTCGATGCGAACAACCCTGTTATTCAACAACTTGAATTTGCAAAGTTCTTCGAAGAAATCATCAGCAGCGTCATGAGTATTTTTCATCTGAGCAATTCGAATAACCATTCTACGCAATTTGGGGCTGTGCTTAACCAATGATTCAAGCGTGCTCAATTTCTGCTCTGCATTTAGAGGCGATCTCACAATGACCAAAACTTCTTCCAAATCAGGAATCGAGAATTTCGAATTCACCTACAATTATAAATCATGCAATTGATTAACAAACAAATATGTTATCAATATATCATTTGGAATCATAATTAAGTATTATGTAGAAAGGACTACAATGTTTATTTAAAGTTGGACGATTTATATTAATTACTAACTCGAGAAGTAACGAAAAAAGGCTTACATTTACGAGGCTATTCTTCTGGCACAGAGCAGCGAACATTGCACCTTGAATTTCAAATTTACACAATTTTGGATGGCAATTGAAAAAGTTGACCAAGTCAACTTCGGGGAAAGGCAAGAGGGCTTCGAAATCGCCGCAAAATTCAATCTTCGTTAAAAGGTGTTTAAGCTCACTCGCGACGCTCAATACAGAGCTTATCGCATTCCAGCGCCACTGGATCCCACGCAATGACAAACTTTCCAGCTCAGAAAGCCTCCCAATATCGACATTGTACACACGCCCTATAATTTATCACATTAATTAGGATATATTTGATAATCATTAAATAATTATGTACGAAAAGGAAAAGGTGAATTACCACAATTCTTGCCAATGCAAAATGTCTTTAAGCGATGATTTGGTTTGACCCAAATCCCACTAAACCCTTGAATCTCTAGATTCTCAAGCTTAGGGGAACCAATAAACAAAGAGGACTCGCTCTGGAGAAACCAGCAAATTTCACAGAACGATTAAAACCAGCAAATTTCACAGAAATGAACCAGAAATGAACCTTAATTCAAACCCTAAATTGGAACCCTAATTCACTGACCTGCTGTTGTGAGCGATGTGGGAGATGGAGAACTGACCTGATGGCTGTCGGAGATGGAGATGGTCGAGATGGAGATGGAGGAGATGGAGATGGAGAAACCACGAGTGAGTGCTATTGTGAGGAGAGAGAGAGAGAGAGAGAGAGAGAGAGAGAGAGAGAGAGAGTGCTGTTGTGAGCGAGAGATGTGAGCGAGAGGATGCTGCTGTGAGCGAGAGAAAGGGGAGAGAGAGCCCAGCGGGTGAGTGCTGTGAGCGGAGCGTTTGAGAGAGAGTGCTGTTGTGAGGAGAGAGAGAAAGCGCTGTGAGAGAGATGAGTTAATAAACGGGTCGGATAACAACATGATGGGTCGGGTTAAATCATTTCGGATCGGGTAAAAAAATAATATAAAATAACATGGTTTAACGGTATTTTAACTCGGGGGGCAGGAGGTATTTGACGGAGGGACCAAATAAAACAAAAATAGCAAGTTTAGGAGGCAAAATGAACAAAAAAAATAGTCATGAAGCAAGTTGAACATTTCGATAATTGTTAGGAACCAAAAACAGACTTTTTTATTTTTTTTTTAGGGCTTGTTTGGATGTACAAGAAGTTTGTAGTATATGAAAGGTTACTTCTAGGGATCAGGATTGGTATTTTACAAATCCTATAGGATTATAAAACCAAGAAAGTATAAAAAATAGTAAGTTTGGTTGTCAAGTAAATTGTAGGAATGCTTATATATCTATTATTGTTTGCAAACAATTATTAAAATATCTAGAACCTAAGTACTCCTTTTCATTTTAATTAACTTAACTATATTGCTTAAATTTCTCTTACAAAAAAAATCTATAGCTAAAATTTCAAACCCAATAAATATTTCCAATTTTATAAATTAATAAAATTATGAGGAACTAATGTAATCAGAAATTAGTGGTAGTACAAAACTTTAATTCATTAAAAAAACTACTCATAATAAACTTTGATCATTATTGTGACACACCATTTTCTTTCAGTATATAGTTTTTTTTTTCAAACAAGTCCTTGGATTTTTCAATATCTCACCAATACGCAATATGAGAGAGAAGAAACGTGAACACAGAGTGATTATTAATACATCTCTTCATTGTCTAACTAATATTTCCACAATCAACAAAATTAAAGAAAAATATTTATTAGATTCATCAAACTTCTATCAAATTGAAAAAAGATGACAAATATTCATGTCTTTGACTTTGAGATAACTTTGACATATGGAGCAGAATTAAACACACCGAAATTCATCATAATACTCTGTTTTCATTTCCTGCTTTAACAAGTCATTAGTAATTACCGATAATAGTTGGTTGATTTTAGTTAGTTAGTTATTACATATATCAACATGTAAAATGGGATTCGAATCTCTTTTTGGGGAGGAGAATCTCATCTACACTCATGTATTATATTTCTAAAAAAAAATTCATATTTTAAATTATAGGAGATACTTCCATTAAAAGAGAATTATTTTGAAGAACACCCACAAAGAGATACACAGTGAGAGAGAGAGAGAGAGAGAGAGAGAGAGAGAGAGAGAGAGAGAGAGAGAGATGATATAATGGAGGAGCAAGAGAGGAGGTTTGGCTGGACGCCATGGCAGTGCTTGAGAAAGAAAAATGAAAGTATTCGTCCTTGGGAAGGAGAGATGACAAATAATGAAAAAAAGAAAGAGGGGACACGTGAGCCTAAGTTTCCTGAATAGAGGCTCCGTCTTAGATATTTGGAATGAATCAAGAGCAACATTGGGGGCAACAACAAAAAAAAAGTGGGACACAAGGTGGATCTCGACGTTATGACACATTTGGAAGGAGAGAAACTCGAGAATATTCCGCAACAAAAGTAAGACACCGAGAATGATAGCCTTACAAGCTATGGAACAAGCAACGCTATGGAGAAAAATGAAAAATTAAAGAGGAAGGACCCTTAAGAGGGTAGCTAGGTCAATCTTATTTTCTTTTTATGTAAAGATAGTAATTACTCATTATCCTTTGTAAATACCTCTATTTCATATATGAAATTCCAAAGTCGGCAATTGCCGTCTTCAAAAAAAAAAAAAAGTTTCCTGAAAAAAAACTGACCAAAAACCTCAGTTTTTATTTTCTCAAGATTTATACACAAAGTTACTGAACCTTCCTAAACTAAAAAAGATCCTGGTATTTCCTAAAACAAAATCCAAACATGATTTAGTAAAAATCTGGTATATTTTTCCTAGACTGAATAATACTTCAACTTTCTTGTACATCCAAACAAGCCCTTAGTTTTGTTCAGCCTTTTATTACATTGGGTATTCGATGTATTCATCGACATCCGTGCAGTTCAAGTTTGGATATTGTGGAGGACCAGATGAAAATAATAATGTTTGGACTTATATCTCGCCTAAATTTCCAATACAGCGGGTTAGTCAAAAGTAACGTAATTATCGGAAATGATAAGGGTGAATATATATTTTACAATCTTTTAAGAAATGGATATGCAGAGAAATGTGCTGCAGTGTTTTAAATTACCGAGGCCGGCTCTTTGTATTGGAGGCTTCGTTAAGATTGAATTGTTCGGTACAAAAGGAAGAGCTGTTACTGCCGAATAAAGTAAAATTTTACAAAATAAATGATCTGTTCAAAGCTTATCAGAATAGAGCAGAGAAGGGAAAGAGCCCTCTTACACATACCAAAAGGGTGCAACTTTGTAAGTCAGAGAAGGGACAAGGCTCAAAGCACGTTAAAGAAACACATGACAAGAAGGGGGTATTAATTACAAAAAATAAAAATGACAAGACCCGGTCCACAGTTCCACCCATAGACCGAGCTGCCACACATGAAAATCCAAGGATGGGTTATTTGAGTAAGGAAATGGGTTTTTTTAAATAAGGACATGGGCCTTTCAACCTTCACACCACAAAAAATTAATCACAACAAGGACTCGGCCCAACCCACAAAGTACATTTTGATAGCGGGTCCAAGCACTACGAACCCGGATCCGTTAACCCTAGGCATCCATCCAGCGGACTCAAACAACACACGCTCTCAGCTGGATCCAGCAATAGCCGGCGACACGAGGCAGAAAGAGAAGATAGCTCGCATGGGTCTAGCGATGACCGGCGACACAAGCACTCAAATGGTTCTAGCGATGGCCGGCGACACAAGCACTCAAATGGATCGTACGGATATCGGGACGGAGACGAAACCTCGCATGGGATCTAGCGATGGCCGGCGACATGGGGCAGCGGTCGGCGAGGCGTCCCAGGAAACGGTGAAGACACCAGATGAGGGGGCTCCTGGGGACAGAGAAACCGAAACGGAGCAGCTCCCGAGCCAAGAATCGGCACCTGCAGCTCATGCGGCGGAGGCAGTAACTTCGGAGCATAAGGTCGACGAAGTCGACGGGACCCGGAACTCAACCGAAGCGGAAGTGGAGCAATTAGTTCGGGAATATGAAGGTAATCCTCTCTCATTTAAATCTAAATTGCCAAGCAAAGGTGCTTTTTTTCTAAGGGAAAACATTGTTAAAAAAGCGATATTCACGCCAGTTAAAAACTCGCGAATAAAAATTCCTAAGAAAGCACCAGACGGAAGAGAATTCACCACAGTTAACAAAAAAACGAGAGGTAAGGGTCTTTCAAAAACAATTCGCACCACAATCAAAAACAAAGAATTATTACAAATTCTAAAAGAAGACCAATCAAATAACAAGGGCCTAGACGAGTCAATGTGTACACAAATTGAATTGTTGTGCCATATCACCCCTAGAGATGTAGAGGCAATTCAACAGTCAACTTTTAACAATGATACAACACTAGCATCTAATCAATGTAACCCCACACAAATAACCCAATTAAATGATTTGCCACTGAACATTTCCAATTCCCCTAACACAATTGCTTGTAATAATTTCTTAGAAGAGTTCGGGCCTTTTGAAGAATTACCGGACGAATCGGGGGAGGAAAAGGAGTCGGTGAAAGGCACCGAGCATGGGGAGTAACGCGAGATGCGCGAAGTTACAAGACATTACACTCCAATTTTTTGTGGGTAATGTAGGGGAGTAGTAATGCAAGGGTTTAATTTTATTATGTCGTTTAAAGACTTATGTGTTTTGAGTTGGAATGTGAGAGGATTAGGAAGTAGAGAGAAATGTAACTTAATTAAGGACCAAGTACGTGAATCTTTTTGTGATGTTATTTGCTTTCAAGAAACAAAGTGGGATCGTCCTAACTTGTTTAACATTCGTATGGTTGCTACTTCGAAATTTCGAAACGGTTGCTTTCTTAACGCAATAGGATCCAAAGGTGGGTTAATGACCGCATGGTCGGACAAAATTAAGCTCATAGATCATGTAGTGAATACATACTCGTTAACTTGCACCTTCAAGAGGGGTAATGAGCAACCTTTTGCGGTGTGTAACACGTATGGGCCCGCGGTGGGAGAGTCACAAAAAATTACATATTTACAAGAGCTCCATAACATAGCTCAAGGAGTCACCCCCACCATAATCGTAGGCGATTTTAATCTAATAAGAAGACCTAGTGACACCACGGGGGGAGGACACTCCTCGGCCTCAATGGAAGTTTTTAACAATTTTATCGAAACCAATGAACTTATGGAAATTGAGTTATGTAATAAGAAATTCACTTGGTCAAGTAGGAGACAAATTCCTACAATGTCCAAATTAGATAGGGTGTTCATTGCGCCATGGTTCATCCTCAACCATAACATAATTTATTCCGACGATTTGCCTAACACCACCTCGGATCACACCCCGATCAAACTTGTCATCAAATCTCCAACAAAAAAACCGTATCATTTCCAATTCGAAAAATTTTGGCTTAAATATAACGAGTGCCAAGAAGTAGTTTCCAATGGATGGCACACTCCTATATCAAACCCGCAAGTTGATCCCGTTCACAAGTTCGTGCAAAAACTTAACAACGCAAAAAAAGCGCTTAAAAGTTGGTCTCGAGTGAAATTCCAAAACCAAAATGAAATTATTGAAAAGTGCAAGACTTGCTTGCAACACATGGACAAATGGGAGGAGTCGCGTGCCCTTAATTTCTTGGAATTCAAGCTAAGAATTAAATTAAGAGAAAAACTACACGAACTCATAACAATCAAAGAGGTGAAATGGCAACAAAGATCATCGATCAATTGGTTAAAATTAGGGGATAACAATACGTCGTATTTTCATGCATACGCATCAAACCGAAGAAACCAAAATGTGATTTCGAAAATCACACGAGGGTAGGGAAATTACAAACAACGACGAAATAAATAGGATTTTCACCGAATTCTACAAAACCACACTTGGCGCCCCATCCTCATCTAACCGCACGATGGATCTAATTATGATGTATAACGATAATAATGAAGAAAGCACCGATCTCTCTCTCCGAAGCATCGCGGGTCTTTTCTCCGAGGTCGAGCTCAAAGCTTCACTTGACTCATTGAAGAAAGGAAAATGTTGCGGCCCGGACGGGTTCCCAAGTGAGTTTTATCAATCTTTTTGGTCAATTTTAAAATATGATTTATTAGACATGATGGAAAGATTTTACAATAACAACATTCAATTGAAGTCCATTAATAAAGCCAATATAATATTACTCCCAAAGAAAGATGACTCAAATGTGGTGGGGGATTATAGACCAATTAGCATCATCTCAACCCCAATTAAGCTAATCACGAAAGTGTTGGCCACCCGATTACAACCACTTATGCCATTACTCATACACAAATGTCAAGCCGCATTCATAAAAGGTCGGTCTATTACGGAGCTATTCCTAACATCAAGGGAAATCTTAAATTTCTACCACAAGGCCAAAATTCCATCGCTAATGATAAAAATTGATTTTAAAAAAGCATTCGATAACGTATCGTGGGAATTTTTAATGCAAACTCTACGAGCAAGAAAATTCCCTAACAAATGGATAGATTGGATCTTAACCATTCTTAACACATCTAGTTCGTCCATACAATCAAATGAAATTAGAGGTCCTTACATTACACATAGGAGGGGGTTACGACAAGGGGACCCTCTTTCACCCCTCTTATTCACATTAGCGGTTGATGTGTTGCAAAAAATGATCGCTAAGTTGGCACCGATTCTATCAAATCCCGTCGTGTTCGCCCCTTCAACGTTACAATATGCGGACGATACCGTATTCTTTGTGGAAGCACACCCCATTAACATAAAAATTATTATGCACACAATTTCCTTGTTCTCACAAATTTCGGGTCTCGATATTAATTGGTCAAAAAGTAGCTTTACACCCATAGCCATACCCGAGGCACTACATGGACACATCGAGAACCTAACGGGGTGCGGTAAGAAAAATCTCCCAATAAGCTATCTCGGCATGCCACTAACAATTAAGAAGCCCTCTAAACTCATATTTAGACCCCTCATTGATAAAATTAGATGCAAAATAAATAATTGGAAAAATAGGTTCCTAACTTTAGGGGGTCGTTTCACTCTTCTCAAAGCGGTTCTAGGGACACTCCCACTTTATTACATGCAAGCCATGCTTCTACCAAACGGAGTGATAGACGAAATTAACAAATTATCAAGGGCCTTCTTTTGGAAAGGACGAGAAAAAATTCTAGGGGGACATTGCCTCATTAATTGGGCAAAGATTTGTTTGCCAAAAATACATGGAGGCCTTGGTGTTACAAATCTTGCAATTCAAAATAAAACTTTGGTGATAAAATGGCTTTTTAAAATTGACAATGATAGAGACTCGCAATGGGCGACGACGCTAAGGATATTGTATAATACCCAAACCACGGAAGATATCCTAACAATCTCGCCATCCCTCACTTCTTTCTTCTTGAAAAATCTACAAGAACTCATGCCACTTTACAAATCTTTGAAAGGGATGACCATCCAAAGAGGAGTGCCAACATTGGACCCTCCGGAACATGTCGAGAGGTTTCCCACGAAGCAAGTGTATGGTCGCATCTCACACCCGGGAATAGAATGTAGGTGGACGCCAACCTTGTTACGAGCGAAAGTACCCCTCAAAGTCAAAATCTTCGGATGGCTCCTTTGCAACAACCGGATTCTTACGATGGACAACCTAATTAAAAGAGGATGGCCGCATGACCCAACTTGTGCGTTGTGTACGCACCCCACCGAAACGGCCCTCCACCTATTTGTAGAGTGTCCATTTGCGCGGCACATATGGAGCACCATCGAACCAAACGCCACATGCATCGCCGAATGCCCTACTTCTTTTTGGTGGAAAACACGGCTCACTAAATCAACGGAGGAGGCCAAGGAGTGGGACCTCAATTGGCTTGCGTGTTCATGGACGTTATGGAAGGAGCGCAATAATAGAATTTTCCAAAGAAAAGGTCGCATGCACGACCTAATTTTGAACTCCGTTAAGGACCTCATGAGTGTATGGCGTCTCAACTTATAAGCATTAATATAGGATCTCTTATAGGTTCTCTAGGATATCACAAGTGTAGATTAACACGAGTCGGGGGTTGTAAATATTGTAAACATTTTCTATTTTCTTATTTATAAAAAAGACCGGACCGAGCGCGTATCGCGCTTGCCGTTCACCCAAAAAAAAAAGATTGAATTGTTCGGAAGATACCTAAATGAATCTATGCATGTTTGGTACTATATTTGGTGAGTTCTTTACTGTATTATCCTTCACGAAATATATCAAATTTATCCTTTCCTTCCATTCTCAACTTAATTTTTTTTTTAATTTTGTATGAATTAAGTCAAAAACATGTGCAAGTGATAGGAAGGAATCTATCTCCGGTTCTCGCAGTCGACGTCCCAGGCTCAGATATTGCATATGGCAAATTTGTATTAAATTATAACTCCAAAGCCCATAAAGAATACTTAGAGAAAAGTTTTCGAAAGAATTTTAATTCGAAAGACGAAAGCTGGTTTTCTAGATTGTGCTCCTTGGGTAAGAGATTTTCGAAAGATTTACATGTATTAAATTATAACTCCAAAGTCCATGAAGACTAACACATGCAAATTTTTATTTTTTTCAATAATTTTCCAAAAATACAAAAAGTGAAGTCTATCACATTTAAAAGTATCAATTATCAAAATTTTAACAAAAAATACAAGATTTCTTTCTTGAACGAGCAAAATACTTAATTTTCCCTTTTTTCAAAAAACATTCCAAAATTGAAGACTAACACATGCAAATTTATATTTTTTTTGTTCAAAATATTCGAGAAAACTACAAAAAGTAAAGTCTAACACCTTAAAAAAAATCAATTATCATATTTTTCCAATAAATGCAAAATTATATGTCTAAAACGAACATAATACTTATTTTTCATGTTTTCCTTAAAAAAAACTCCAAACTGGAAGACTAACAGATGCGGATTTCTATTTTTTCAATAATTTTGCAAAAATGGTAAAAGTGAAGTCTAACACCTTAAAAAAATATCAATTATGATATATTTCAAAGCAATTCCAAGATTTAAAGTGAAATCTACGACCATAAAAAATATCAATTATCATATTTTTAAAAACAATTCCAACACTTATGCTTAGAACGAGCAAAATATTTAATTTCCATGTTCTCCTAAAAAAATTCAAAATTTGAAGACTAACAGAAGCGAGTTCTATTTTTTTCAATAATTTTCCGAAAATGCAAAAAGCAAAGTCTAACACCTTCAAAAATATCTATTATCATATTTTTTTTTTAAAAATTCAAAATTTCAATCTAGAACGAGCAAAATACTTAGTTTTCATGTTTTCCTCTAAAATATTCCAAAATTTAAGAGTAACACGTGGGTATTACATTTTTTCTTTTTTTTGGTAAAAAAAGTAAAAAGTGAAGTCTAACACCTTCAAAATTATCAATTATAATATTTTTCAAATAAATCCCAAGATTCTATCTAGAATGAGCAAAGTACTTAATTTTCATGTTTTTTTCTAAAAAAACTCCAAAATAGAAGAATAGCACATGCGAATATCTTTTTTTTTTTTTTGAATATTTGTAAAAATACAAAAAGTGAAGTCTAACACCTTTAAAAAAATCAATTACCATATTTTTCTGATAAATGCCAAATTATATGGCTAAAACGAACAAAATACTTATTTTTCATGTTTTCCTTAAAAAAACGCCAAAGTGGAATACTAACACATGCGGATTTTTACTTTTTTTCAATTCGTTTGCAAAAATACAAAAAGTAATGTCTAACAACTTCAAAAATATAAATTATTATATTTTTCAAAACAATTCCAAGATTTATGTTTAGAAAGAGAAACGTACTTAATTTTCACGTTCTCCTAAGAAAACTCAAAAATTAAAGATTAACACATGCGAATTTCTATTTTTTACAATAATTTTCCGAAAATGCAAAAAGTGAAGTCTATCATCTTTAAAAATATCAATTATCAAAATTTTCAAAAAAAATCCAAGATTTCTTTCTTGAATGAGCAAAATACTTAATTTTCCCATTTTTTCAAAGAAATTCCAAATTGAAGACTAACACATGCAAATTTATATTTTTTTGTTCGAAATATTCGAGAAAACTATAAAAAGTGAAGTCTAACACCTTCAAAAAAATCAATTAATATATTTTTCTGATAAATGCAAAATTATATATCTAAAACTAAAAAATACTCCAAACTGGAAGACTAACACATGCGGATTTCTATTATTTGCTTTTCACTTTTTTTTCAAAAATGCAAAAAGTAAAGTCTAACACCTTAAAAAATATCAATTATCATATATTTGAAAAAAATTCCAAGATTTCTATCTAGAACGGGCAAAATACTTAATTTTTATGTTTCCCGAAAAAACTCAAAAATTGAAGACTAACACATGCGTATTTCTATTTTTTCAATAATTTTCCAAAAATGCAAAAAGTGAAGTCTAACACCTTTAGAAATATTAATTATCAATGTTTTCAAAAAAAATTAAATATTATGTTTAGAATAAGAAGAGCACCTAATTTTCACGTTCTCCTAAAAAAACACAAAAATTGAAGACAAACACATGCGAATTCTATTTGTTTCAATAATTTTACAACAATGCAAAAAAGTGAAGCCTAACACCTTTAAAAATATCAATTATCAATATTTTCAAAAAAATCCAAGATTTCTTTCTTGAATGAGCAAAATACTTAATATTCCCGTTTTTAAAAAAAAAAATCCAAAATTGAAGACTAACGTATGCAAATAAATAATTTTTTTGTTTAAAATATTCGATAAAAATACAAAAAGTAAAGTTTAACACCTTATAAAAAATAAATTATCATATTTTTCTAGTAAATGAAAAATTAATGTGTCAAAAACGAACAAAATACTTATTTTTCTTGTTTTCCTTAAAAAAACTTCAAAATGGAAGAATAACACATGCCAATTTCTATTATTTTGTTTTCAACATTTTTGCAAAAATGAAAAAAGTGAAGTCTAACGCCCAAAAAAAATATCAATTATCATATATTTCAAAACAATTTCAAGATTTCTATTTCGAACGAGCAAAATACTTAATTTTCATGTATTCCGAAAAAACTCAAAAATTGAAGACTAATACATGCGAATTTTAATTTTTTTAATAATTTTCCAAAAATGAAAAAGTATAGTCTAACACCTTTAAAAATATGAATTATCAAAATTTTCAAAAAAATCTAAGATTTCTTTCTTCAACGACCAAAATACTTAATTTTCCCTTTTTTCAAAAAACATTCCCGAATTGAAGACTAAACATGCAAATTTATAATTTTTTTTTGTTCAAAATATTCGAGAAAAGTACAAAAAGTGCAGTCTAACACCTTAAAAAAAAATCAATTATCAAATTTTTTCAAATAAATGCCAAAATTGATGTCTAAAGCGAACAAAATACTAAATTTTTGTCTTATCCGAAAAAAAAACTTCAAATGGAAAACTAACACATGTGAATTTATTTTTTTCAATAGTTTTGCAAAAATGGTAAAAGTGAAGTCTAACACCTTAAAAATATCAATTATGATGTATTTCAAAGCAATTCCAAGATTTCTGTCTAGAACGAGCAAAATACTAAATTTTCTTGTTTTCGTGAAAATAAACACAAAAATTGAAGACTAACACATGCGAATTTCTATTTTTTTGAATAATTTTCTAGAAATGCAAAAAGCGAAGTCACCTTCAAAAATATCAATTATCATATTTTTCAAAAAAAAATCCAAGATTTCAATGTAGAACGAGCAAAATACTTAGTTTTTATGTTTTCCTCAAAAATGTTCCAAAATTGAAAACTAACATGTGAATTCTATTTTTTTGATTTTTTTTGTAAAAAAGAAAAATGTGAAGTCCAACACACTTTCAAAAATATGTTTCAAAACAATGCCAAGATTCCCGTCTAGAATGACCAAAATACTTAATTTTCATGTTTTTTTTCCTAAAAAACTCCAAGATTGAAGCGAATTTCTATTTTTTTAAATATTTCAAAAAATACCAAAAGTGAAGTCTAACACCTTCAAAAAAATCAATTATCATATTTTTCTAATAAATGCAAAATTATATGTCTAAAACGAGCAAAATACTTATTTTCCTTAAGAAAAACTCCAAAATGGAAGACTAACACATGCGAATATCTATTATTTTTTCAATACTTTTGCGAAAATGCAAAAAGTGAATTTTATGACCTTAAAAAAATATTAATTATCATATTTATAAAAACAATTCCAACATTTATGTTTAGAACGAACAAAATACTTAATTTCTATGTTCTCCTAAAAAAACTCAAAAATTGAAGACTAACACATGCGAATTTCTATTTTTTTCAATTATTTTCCGGAAATGCAAAAAGCAAAGTCTAACACCTTCAAAAATATCTATTATCATATTTTTCAAAAAAATTTCAAGATTTCAATCTAGAACGAGAAAAATACTTACTTCTCAAGTTTTCCTCAAAAATATTCCAAAATTTATGACAAACACATTGGAATTACAATTTTCATTTTTTTAATATTTGCAAAAATATAAAAGTTAAGTCTAACACCTTTAAAAAAATGAATTATTATATTTTTTTGATAAATGCCAAATTATATGGCTAAAACGAACAAAATACTTATTTTCGTGTTTTCCTTAAAAAAACGCCAAAGTGGAATACTAACACATGCGTATTTCTATTTTTTTCAATTTATTTTGCAAAAATGCAAAAAGTGAAGTCTAACACCTTAAAAAATATTAATAATTATTTTTTCAAAACAATTCCAAGATTTATGTTTAGAACGAGAAACGTACTTAATTGTCATGTTATCCTAAAATAACTCAAAAATTGAAGACTAACACATGCGAATTTCTATTTTTTTCAATAATTTTCCAAAAATGTTAAAAGTGAAGTCTACCTTTGAAAAAAATCAATTATCATATTTTTCTAATAAATGCAAAATTATATGTCTAAAATGAACAAAATTCTTATTTTTCATGTTTTCCTTAAAAAAACTCCAAACTGGAAGACTAACACATGCGGATTTCTATTATTTGTTTTTCAATATTTTTGCAAAAATGAAAAAAGTGAAGTCTAACACATTAAAAAATATCAATTATCATATATTCAAAAAAATTCCAAGATTTCTATCTAGAACGGGTAAAATACTTAATTTTCATGTTTTCCGAAAAAAACTCAAGAATTGAAGACTAACACTTGCGCATTCTATTTTTTTCAATAATTTTCCAAAAATATAAAAAGTGAAGTCCAAAACCTTCAAAAATATCAATTATCAAAAAAATTATAAAAATCCAAGATTTATGTTTAGAACGAGAAAAATACGTAATTTTCACGTTCTCCTAAAATTGAAGACTAAGACATGTTAATTTCTATTTTTTTCAATAATTTTCCAAAAATGCAAAAAAGTAAAGTCTAACACCTTTAAAAATATCAATTATCAAAATTTTCAAAAAAAATCCAAGATGTCTTTCTTGAACGAGCATATACTTAATTTGCCCTTTTTTCAAAACAACATTCCAAAATTGTAGACTAACACATGCAAATAAATATTATTTTTGTTTAAAATATTCGATAAAAGTATAAAAAGTAAAGTTTAACATCTTAAAAAAATCAATTATCATATTTTTCTAGTAAATGCAAAATTATGTGTCAAAAACGAACAAAATAATTATTCTTCATGTTTTTCCATAAAAAAACTCCAAAATGGAAGATAACACAAGCGGATTTCAATTATTTTGTTTTTAATATTTTTGCAAAAATGAAAAAAGTGAAGTATATCACCTTAAAAAATATCAATTGTCATATATTTCAAACAATTCCAAGATTTCTATCAAAAACGAGCAAAATACTTAATTTTCATCCTTTCCAAAAAAAAACTCAAAAATTGAAGACTCGTGAAATTGATCACGATGAAGGGTTGATGCATTTTGTTGCCATTCTTGCTCCGCTCTTCGGTAACACGTGTGTCACACGCCCGCACGATTCGACACCTCCGATGAAGCCTTGATTTGTTGTATACAACCGAAACTTTTCCGGTTATCATTTTGCTCTCGTTGAATCACCACAAAGATCTCAGTTGAGATCTCTCTACCCATATCCACCAAGAATTCTCGCCTGTCAGTTGCGCACAAATCTTCCTAGCAAATTTGTTGCAAACTTGCGTTGATTCTTTCTCAAGAAAACCATTTTCTTGCTTCTCTAATTTCTTTTACTCTTTCCCAGATATGGATCTATATTGTATTAGAGAAAGAAAATCTGATATGATATAATAATAATATCAGGTATTAATTATGATTAATGAGTAGAAAATATGAAACTGAAAATTCAGAATTCGACATATTTTAGAAAAATGGGATAATTAATTTTTTAAGGTGTTAAGACTTTACTCTTATTAACAACACGTTAGTTTCGAATGGAAGTGTCACAATCTATAACCCTCAAAAAATTCGATTCAAAACAAAACAAAATCAAGATCACAGAGATTTTCACAAATACTCTCAGTTTTAGATCTTCCACAGATTTGTAATTTGTAAATCAATAACAATTCAGAAAAATTCCAAATTTAATGAAATAAGTTTGTAACGAAAATAGATCAAGAGATATAAAAGAATATATAACTTAAATCACTTAAACGGATCTACAAGTTAAAGAAAAAGATCAAGGAAAACGGCAAAAAGTCGGCCTTTTTTGATAGGAGTTGTTTTTTCTCAACATTGAGCTATCATCATGACTTGGTCAATAAGAGTCCAAATGGGATGAAGTAATTTATGTATAAACTAGAGGATCAATACTACACAAGGGTAATTTTGAAATAATTTTTAGAGTTCAATAAAGTCCTTGAAAAATTCTTGGACAAGTCTCAGTCATAACAAAAATTATGAAACTGTTTGAAGATTGTATCTTTGGGACTTTTTACAAGTTAAAATAATAATAAAAAAGCAAAACTATTTAGAGTATATCTAAGTAGACAAGTTTCTTAACAAGAACAAATTATTATATTAATTTTAACAGATCTGGATTAATGAGGAAATAGATCACAAAACTGTAATTTAAAATAATCAAAATTAGGATTAGGTCACTTAAAAATTACAATTTAAATTCTAGAAAATTAAGAAAAAATGTGAAATTGATAATAAATACCAAACAAACTTATATTAAGATAAACAAACAAGATTCAACAAGATTTACACAGAAACAAAAATAAAAACCCTAATTTACAGAAAATAAAGGGAAAAATAAACCTAAATTGAATTGATCAATGGTTGAACTGAGGTTCTTGAACTTTCTTGCAATTCCTTCTAGGTCCAGTGAGGTGGATGAGTAGATGGTTTGATTGAATTTGAGCTAGAGGGTTTGATTGAGTCATAATTCCACTGATTGTTAGGGTTTCGGTGAAATTTGAGATGAAAACTGGATCTCAGGGTGATAAGTGAATATATGAAGGTTGGAGGAGATTGAGCAAAAGTATTTGAAGGTATTTTGTGTTGATAATATGGGATTCGAATATGGATTCAAATAGGGATTTCTAATAAACAAAACTCTATCTTATAATTATAATAGTCTCTTACAAGTCTTTCTCTCTTTTTTAATTGATATTTGATATATGAATTGCTAAACATACAAGCCATATTTATATGCTCCATAAACTTGAAATACAAGGAATTAAAACCTTGCCTTAAAACTATTTCCTAAACTAATTTTCTTATAATTAAAATCTGCCCAATAATAATTTCCTAAATTACTTTCCATAAAATAAACTTTTCCTAAAATAAATTGGGCCAATTAAACTTAATAATTATTAATCGGGATTGGGCTTATTAACAAATTCCTCCCTTAAGCTCAAGCCTATTCTTCATCCCGATCATCGTCTTGAAGTTCTCAAACAGTCGGAAGCGGCTTCGTGAAGATGTCTGCTACCTGATCCTGGCTCGCCACATGAATCATTCGCATATCGCTTTTCTTCACCCCTGAACAAAACAAAACTAATTAATTTTCTAATCAGTAATAATTAAATTAATATAAAATAATTACAAAAAAATGTGTGTTTACTAAAAAAAGAGTAAAAAAAAAAGAAAAGATAAGAAAAGAGTATTTGAAATATATAACTAACATAAAAAAGAAGAGTATTTATTAAAAAAAAATCAGCACATCTAAAAATATATTATCGACATATATTAAAAAAAAAAAAAATACAAGTTCAATTATAAATATATATACTAGATTTTTCAGAAATGTATAAATATATTCAAAGGGTACGATAGTCATTGAAAATTACATTTTTTGAAAAAACAGTGAAATATTTAAATTGAAAAATTATGAAATATATTCAAGCCTATTCTTCATCCCGATCATCGTCTTGAAGTTCTCAAACAGTCGGAAGCGGCTTCGTGAAGATGTCTGCTACCTGATCCTGGCTCGCCACATGAATCATTCGCATATCGCTTTTCTTCACCCCTGAACAAAACAAAACTAATTAATTTTCTAATCAGTAATAATTAAATTAATATAAAATAATTACAAAAAAATGTGTGTTTACTAAAAAAAGAGTAAAAAAAAAAGAAAAGATAAGAAAAGAGTATTTGAAATATATAACTAACATAAAAAAGAAGAGTATTTATTAAAAAAAAATCAGCACATCTAAAAATATATTATCGACATATATTAAAAAAAAAAAAAATACAAGTTCAATTATAAATATATATACTAGATTTTTCAGAAATGTATAAATATATTCAAAGGGTACGATAGTCATTGAAAATTACATTTTTTGAAAAAACAGTGAAATATTTAAATTGAAAAATTATGAAATAATAATTAATAATATTTTTTGAATTATTTAACAGTGAAAAAAACGAAAAAGTAATAAAAAAACAGAAAAAACATTAAAGAATGATTATGATAATAATAATAATAGTATTAAAAAAAAAGAAAACATAATAATAACAATTATTAACAAAATATAATAATCATTAAAAAACAGAAAAAAAACATTAAAGAATGATTATTTCCACCTCTCGTAGGCTCGTACTAGAAATATTTACTCTTTCAAAATATATTAAAATATACTTAAAACAGAAATATTTACCCTTCTAATATAGTACAAAAAAATTAATTATAATAAATATACTAAAATTATAATAAAATACTCAAGAACAAAGGAGGATTTACATAGTTACCCTTCTAAAATATCATATTTATCATTTGGAAAAATTTAAAAATAAAAAATTACAGAAAATTTACCAACATTAATGGAGATATAAAATATCTAATAAATAAAATACAAATTACCATCATGTCCTTCGAAGTGGTGCCAAGAAGATGTTTTGCCATCGAAAAGGAAGAGAACCAAGGCGGTGCACTCGAATCATCTTCTTCCTACATCCTCTGGCCGGCTCAGCTCTTGCGGCACACGATTTCTCTTCTTGCGACACTCCTGGTTTTGCAAATTTCTCGCAAAATTAATAATATAAAAATGATTTAAATATTTAAATATGAAACATAATTTAATGAATAATAAATATAAATATAGTAATAAATGATATTTACAAAAATATTAATTAATGCATAATTAAATCTCAAAGTTAATATAATATAATATAATATTTATTATTTAAATCTGAAAAAATAATTAAAAAAAACAGAAACAAAATATTTGAAAAGTAACAAAATCTGAAATAATATTAGTATTAACAAAATAATAAATCTCAAAGTTAACTCGAAGCTTAGAATGAAAAAAACAAAAAAACAGTAAAAAAGAACCAAAAAAAACATGTAAAAAAATATATTTGTAAAAGAAACCCTAAAATAAAACCAGAAATAAAAAAAGAAAAAAATACGATTTGACAGTAAAAAAAAATAGAAACAAAATATTTGAAAAGGAAAAAACAGTAAGTAAAGAAATCAAGAAAAGAAAGAAAAAATAAAACCAAAAAACAGAAATTTAAATAGAAAAAAACCCTGTAAACTCATGAGATTAATATTTTGAGTACCAAATTGGATTTTAACTGGAAATTAACAAAAAAAACAGTAAATTAATAGGTAAATTAATAGTAAAAAAACAGTAAAACACCAAATTGGGGAGTTCAAAACAGAAAAACAGTAAAAAAAACAGAAATTAACAAAACTTGAAAGAAACAAACAAAAAAAAGTCTGTACACAAGGTGTTCGACGAAATGGTAGAGTGAAATTAATAGGAAAAGAGGGAAATGATAAAGAAAACCTTGCACGTGTGAGGAGAGGCGAGGCTAGGAAGTGAGCATCGTAGCCTCTGAGGCCGTGGCGGTCACCGGAGGCGGTCATCGGTCACTGGATCCTCTAATTAGAACAAAAAAAAGTCTGCACACCGGAGGCGGTCATCGGTCATCGGTCATCGTAGCCATGGAGCCAGATCTAGAACGAGAGGGAGAGAACAAGGGAGAAAGAGAATGTGCTTCAACACCAGATCCAGATCCAGATCGAGATCGAGAGAGAGCACGAGAGAAGAGAGACTAGAGCACGACAGTTGAGAGAGAGCACGAGAGAGGGCAAAAAAATTAGGGTTTGGAGAGAGTGGGCGAAAGGGGAAGGGTGGCTGTTCGGGAGAGAGTAGAGGAGAAGAGAGAGAGAGAGAGAGAGAGAGAGAGAGAGAGAGAGAGAGAGAGAGAGAGAGAGCGGAGAGGAGGGTTCATAAGAGAGAGAGAGAGAGAGAGAGAGAGAGAGAGAGAGAGAAGAGGGACAGATGGGACGGGAGGTTTTGGGTCGGTTATGTTTGGGGCGGGCCGACCCAAAACCTTATTGGGGGCGGCAAAAGTGTAGGGACGGGCAGATACAACAGTTATTGGGTCGGTTTTTTATAGGGGCGGGCTGACCCAAAACTTTATTGGGGCGGGAATTACTTCTGGGGCGGGCAGACCCTGATTTTAGGGTCGGTAAAGGATGATCCAAAATCATTATTGGGGCGGGATTCGTTTCTGGGGCGGGCAGACCCTGATGTTAGGGTCGGGCTGACCCTGTTCTGACCGACCCAAAAGCCTTATTGGGGCTGGCCGACCCAATTATAGCCCACTATAGGGGCGGCCCGACCCAAAAAAACTATTGTGTTGTAGTGAACGCACATCAATGTGCTTACTCCTCTCATGATGGACCGAATTCTTTGCTAGCTCGATTCCGGATTTATTGTCGACTCGTATCTCAGTCGCCTCGTGTTGCGTCATCTTCAACTTGTGCAACAAATTCCTTAATCATGTCGCATGGCACACACACACCACGATGCTGCCACGTATTCCGCCTCGCACGTCGACAGCGTCACTATTGGATGTTTATTCGAAAGCCACGTAAATGCAGTATCTCCCATGAAGAATACATAACCTGCTGTGCTTTTTCGATCGTCAACATCTCCACACCAATCACTGTCCGAGTAGCCCACCAGCTTGTATTCGTCCGTCCTCAAGTAGTATAACTCGAGTGATTCCGTACCTCGAATGTACCGAAGAATCCTTTTTATCGCTTTCCAGTGTGAATGCATCGGTTCCTCCATGAATCGACTCACCACCCCAACACTATACGCAATGTCGGGCCTAGTACAAGTAAGGTACCGCAAACTCCCAACCAAACTTCGAAATTTGCTCGGATCAACTCTGTCTCCTCCCTCAAATTTAGAGAGTTTCGCACCGAGCTCCATTGGGGTCGCCACTGGGTTGCTGTCCTCCATCTTGTACCTCTTCAGGATATCCTTCGCGTACGCCTCCTGTGATACAAAAATTCCTGACTCACCTTGTTTAACTTCGAGGCCAAGGAAGTATTTCATCAGACCCAAATCTGTCATCTCGAATTCTCGCGTCATCGCTTCTTTGAATTCCTTCGCCATCTTCTCATTACTCCCCAATGAAAATCAGATCATCAACATAGAGAGCAACAAACAACACGTCTTTTTCCTTCTTCCTCACGTACAATGCATGCTCGTATGGCATTGTACAAAGCCGGTCTTCTTGAAGTATGTGTCGATTCGGGTATTCCATGCTCGAGGTGCCTGTTTGAGTCCGTACAACGTCTTTCTCAACTTCAACACCTTTCCTTTTTTTTCATCTTTCACGTAACCAGGTGGTTGCTCGACATAGACTTCTTCTTCGAGCACGCCATTTAGAAATGCCGATTTCACGTCCATCTGATAGATCGGCCACTTGAATTGAGCTGCTTGAGATATGAGAAGTCGGATCGTCTCCATTCTCGCAACGGGAGCGAAAACCTCGTCGTAATCAATACCGGCATGTTGCCGATACCCCTTCGCCACCAATCGAGCCTTGTACCTTTCGATCTCGCCTTGAGCATTCATCTTCTTCTTGTACACCCACTTGACTTCTATGGGCCTGCATCCTTTTGGTAACTCGACCAAGTCCCACGTCGTGTTTTTCTCGATAGCCCCAATCTCTTCATCCATCGCGGCTTGCCATTTCTTGTTTCTCAAGGCTTCTTCAAAGGAAATATTCTCCGCATCTGTCAAAAGACAAACAAGATGTACCTCACTAGTTGCATCATACAACTCTCGTAAGCTCCTCGTGCGTGTCTGTCTCGGCTCGTCTTCATAATCAGGTATTGCGGGGCTAGTCGGTACAATAGCTAAGGATTATTCTTCCTCGGACTCGTCTGACTCGGCGTCCTCATCCTCCATCTCACAGTTCTTACTCCAATCCCATGCGCTCTTCTCATTCACATGAACATCTCGACTCACCACAAACTTTTTTTCAATCGGGTCGTACAACTTGTATGCCTTCGTTTTCTCGTCATATCCAATGAACATGAACTTCGTGCTTTTATCATCGAGCTTCTTCCTCCTTTGATCCGGTACATTTGCATATGCCGCACTTCCGAACACCTTGAAATGCGACACCGTCGGTTTCTGACTGCTCCAAGCTTCTTGAAGTGTTTTCTCGCCCAATTTCGCATGAGGACATCGATTCTGTACATACTGAAGGAAATACAGTTTCGGATCAACCGTAAAAGTGTACACAAGGATAAACGAACGTACGCGTCCGTAGGCATAAGAAACAGTTTGGTAAAACTGGCATAACTTTCAGTGGCAAACTCCAATTTGAATGGTTTAAATTGGGTTAGATAGATAATAGATAATAAGATTATCTAGAACTTTCATATAGAAATATTTTTCATTTGAGCGAAGTATCAGTGTCGTTTTAATGGAATACCGAAAGGGTGCGACTGTTTGACATACAGTTAGTAAAACGTTCGTAACTTTCGCATCCGAACTCCAATTGGGCCAGGCCAAATTGGGTTGGAAAGATAACAAGATTATATACAACTTTCATGAATGTTCAAAGTCGGTTGGAACGATTTAATATTTTCGTTTCAACAGAATACTGAAAGGGTGTCTGTAGTTTTTTGTGTGAAAGGGTGTATATTGGATATACATGCATTTTGGCCTATCATTATCCTATGTTGTATAAATAGGATGTTTCCCCCTCTCTCTCTCTCTCTCTCTATTCATTCCAATCAGTTGAATTAATCTAATTAATCCATAAATAGAGAGTCAACTTTCAGAGAGTGAAAGAGTGTGAAGAGAGAAAGACCGAGAAAAAAGAGTTTTTCTCGGTATAGAGAATCGATCTAATCAAGCAAGTTCGCCGGTGCTTCGTCTAGGCAGTTGCACCAGCGACCGACGAACTCCGACTCACGGTGGATACAAGTAGAGGAGCGACACTTGTGGCTCTCCAATTGTGATCAAAACGAAGGAGCAAAACTGTTGGCTGTGGAAGAGTGTGGACGTGGGACGCACGAAAGACAACCAGAGGCGTGTCAAGACGGTGGGAGACGTGTGGTATGGGACGCACGGGCTAGTCACCAACGTGACACCGGAGAAGGAAAGGATGCGAGCGATCAACTTGTCGTGCGTGATCAATTTCACGCTGGTAATCGTCTATCCTTCTATTGCATCGTACCCTCGAAGTCATGGCGTGATCTTGGATTGTGGGAACCGGACCGGGCCTTCATATCCGCTGCGCGGGCCCGGGGTCGGGTGAATGCCCAACACATACACCGCACACTATACCACCTCGGCCCAAAATTCTTTTGGCACTCATTTGCTCTTCAACATCGACCGAACCATGTCGAGAATGGTCCGGTTCTTCCTCTCGGTCACACCATTTTCCTGAGGCGAGTACGGCGCAGTCAAGAATCTCTTAATTCCTTGCTCCTCACAAAATCTCGTGAACGCGGTTGATGTGTACTCACCACCTCTATCTGACCGCAAAGCTATGATATATCGCCTGGTCATCTTCTCGACAAGCACCTTGAACCTTTTGAACACTTCGAATGCCTCGGATTTTTCCTTCAAAAAGTAAACCCAGGTCCTCCTAATGTAATCATCAATGAATGTAATAAAATACATTTTCTCACTAAACGATTTCGGTGTGATCGGCCCACAAATGTCGGTGTGCACCAGCTCGAGAGGGCTTGTTGCTTCATATTTCGCCTTCTTCTGAAATGGGACTCTTGCATGTTTACCGAGTACGCAACATTCGCAAAATCTGCTCGTGTTGCACCATGTCCTTCTTTGCCAACTCTCGCAGGCCTCCATATTGCAAATGTCCAAACCGCAAATGCCAGAGCCAAGCTTTGTCCTCCATGTCGACTCGTAAGCACATTCTCTGCACACTTCTCAGGTTGAGCCTTGATAACTCGAAAAATGGGTCGTTTAATTGTGTAATTTCAATCTTACGAGTTAATCATGTTGTTTAATTTAGACCTAGAGGGGGGTGAATAGGTAATCCTAAGGTCCAATTTTCGCGGTAATGGATACAAATACAATTTGGTGCGGAAGCATAAATACATTAGATAAAGAAATACAATACCGAAACAAATAACACGCGATATTTGTTTACGGAGTTCGGTGGGTGGTTGCTTTGTAGCTTTAACTCACCGGCTACTTGCTTAATCGACCGACTCGATTGATTGCAAGTACCTACGTCTCCGGGATGCCCTTGCGCCTTTTCGGCTTTCGATTGAATATTCAACTCAAGCAATTACAAGGTTTTGCCTTGATCGATTTACACGAAATGATCGATCAATGGCGGGCTTTACAAATAGTAACTAGCCTATTACAATTGTACTACTAACGAACTAGTCGTGATCGGTCACGCAAGTTGGGAATCGTTTAGTAGTGGATTTGAAATTGGATCTAATAATCTCTAAGAATGTTTAGATGATTAAGCTCAAGATTTAAAGCTAGGATTCTCTCTTTTGATTGGGAAAATATATTAGTTGAGATAATGAGAGAGAATGAGGGAAGAGTTCTATTTATAGAACACATAGACCCTTCCCTTAATTTGCTTTTTCTGCATAGTCCGTTACAACGGACTGCAAGTCCGTTGTAACGGACCATAAGTCAAACTAGCCATTACGGCTGTTATATTCGAATTATTACACAGTCCATTACAACGGAATACATGTCCGTTATAACGGAAGTCTGTGTTAGGAAGTTCGTTGCAACGAACTGACAAGTCCGTTACAACGGACCTCATACTGTGACTTTACTTCAGTTTGATTTTTATTTGCGTTATAACGGAGAATACTCCGTTACAACGTTGAGAGGCTTTCCGTTGTAACGGATTGGTTGATCCGTTACAACGGACATGGAGAGGAAAGTGTTATACTGAAGTGAATTCAATGTCCGTTATAACGGACATATATGTCCGTTGTAACGGACATAGTTCTGTGACACCCTTCAAGTTTGGATTTAATTAGCGTTATAACGGACATTATTCCGTTGCAACGCTTTGGTGGTGTCCGTTATAACGGACTGGTTGATCCGTTGTAACGGACTATACTGTGTTTTCCAATCCTGAATGGGACGAGCATGTCCGTTATAACGGACAATGATTTCCGTTGTAACGGACATCCTACTATCAGTCTGATTTATTATTTCATTATTTTGATGAATTTCGAATATATTTATTTGACTAATTTTGAGCTTAATAATTCATAAACAAGTTTAGGGATACCTATAAATTGTTTTGGTGATTTGTGTGATACCCCAACTTGCGGAATCTTCGATGTCTTGATATATGTATATCTTCGCGATTCTTCGACATCTTGATCATGCGCTTTCGTGCCATCGTTTCTTCATAGTCTTGACTTCCGATGTCTTGATTCTTCTTTTGATCTTTTTGTGAGTTACATCTTCTATCTCTATAAATATCACTCCCGTAAATAGATTAGTGGATCGACATTATTTTGAGATAATCAAACCCTAGGAAATTTGAACCAACAAACTCCCCCTTTTGATTCATTTCAAAATAATGTCGATTTGGAGAGTTGAATCGATTACCGAGTAACTTTCCATATGATTTTCTCTTCTCCCCCTTTTTGAAAAGGATCAAAAGGGAATAGAGCGTAATCATACGAGAAGCTCCCCCTACATACAAGCTCCCCCTAAATCGTTGCTTTTTGCAATTTTAGGCTTGTATATAGATGAATTTCGCAAATTGATGTTGAGTTTTTCATTTTGTAAAGATGTATGAAAAGATTTTTAGTGTAAAACAGGTTTTAACAAAGATTCTCAACATTTGCGATGTATTCAAAAATAGTCGAAAACGTAATAAATTTTGAAACTCAATTGTAATTTTCAAGAGTATGCATACCTAGCTCGAGCCATGGACTCGAGTCTTGATCTAAGACACACGACTCCTCGAGTGACACTTCTCAATATCCATCTCTGTCGAGACATTAGCTCCCTTGATAGTGTAAGGTGATGACGTTGAGTTTGGTACGCATATTTATTTAACATATTATTGCGTCTTCCCGATTCGTTTTCCATTTAGCATACCTACATACTAGTCAAAATACCTTTCTCGTCTTTTTGTAAGTGTATAGATGATTGAATTATCAAGAAAGAAAAATGGTCAAGATATCCGAATCAACTAAACCCGAGTTTAGTGATGCACATACTTGTATTAGCACTCCCCCTCAAATTGTGGCCAATTTTAAACATGGATGAGGGAGTGCGGAAACATGACTTTAAGTACCTTTAGGACACACCCCATTTGAGGTGGACGTGCTAGCCATGTTTCGATCTTTTCGAAGCCACAACCAATTTGAATTTGGTTGCGGTTTTCGAAGAGGACACCCCGTTGAGATGTGTCCCAAATTGCAACAATAGTTGCAAAATGTGCCAGTCGGTTTATTTGTAATTTCCAAACTCTTGACAAAATGAGATTTGAAATGGTTTGTGTAATCTTTTGGTTGAGTTATCGGTTTTGTCGGTTGAGCACAATTATACGTTGATTTATTAAATCGTTGTGTGCTTGTGAAATGTTTGGGAGTACGATTTTGATAGTTAGCGACATGTGGTGAACTTACCTTATAGAAATAACCATTTGATCCCCGTTTGTATAAACATTCGGTTCGCTCCGTATGGTTATTTATATACGATGAGTGAGGTGCATAGTGATTAACCCTATCATAGTTTCTATCATTTTTAGGTTGGTTAATTTTAGCACTTTTACCCTTGTTGAAATCGCGGTACATGAAAGCATTTCCGCGATTCGTATTCGCATTGTACTCCCGTTTTCCTTTTTGATCTTGAGATTTGGAAGACACGGGTTTATGACCGTTAGTCTTCTTAAATCCTAGACCCGTCTTATCATGGGGACGTTGTCCCTCTAAGACTTTGTCCAATGACGGAGTGCTCGGTGTAAGTGATACACACGCACTCTTCAAGGACTCATTCACAAATTTTAAATTTTGGATTTCGACTTTTAGAGAGGATGTCTCACCTTTTAGGGCTTGACATTCGCATTTTGAAAATCCATTAAATTCGGTTAATTGTGCTTTATACGACTTGACCGACAACTCAAGAGAAGATACCTTAACCTCGAGATTTAGAATTGTTCTCTCTTTTTCAATCTCAATTTGTCGAAGTCTATTGATTTCTTTCATTAGACTTTTGTGAGATTCAAATTCTAACTCAAATTCCGATTCATCGGATGAGCTAGAATCTTCCTTTATCGAAATAGTTTTTGATTTAGAGTTTAGGTGTACCTCATGATCGGAATCATGTGAAGTTTCGATGTCGGAAATATGTGAATCGTCTTGAGGAAATGTGATACTCGGAATCTCGATTTCTTGCGGTTCCGATTGTGACGCTTGTTGACGGATCATCGCTTGAATAGCTCGTTCAACCACATCGTCAATTGGATAGTCGATTTCCGCCATTAAGGTCACATTGGTGATTTTGTGCTCGAGGTTGCACTCCAAGTCGGAGAATGTGCTTGAGCACTCCGAATCTCCCCATGGATCCAAATCAACCATTAACGCCTTGGTTTTGCCTATATCTCTTACCTTTTTTCGTTCGTGTCGATAACGAGTTTGGTTTGAAGCTCGGAATGTGAGGTATTTGCTATAGCGTTGCTTTGTTGGTTCATGCGTGCTTCGAAATTTCGGAGGTGGCTCACAAGAATTTCCGGAGTGAAGTCTTGGGTGGCCATCATGGTTTCCAAGGCGACGAGAAGAGTTTCCCAACTTGACGGCATTGCTCGAATAAGCTTACCTACAACTCGAGAATTCGTTAGTGATTCTCCTAGAGCGATGAATCCATTTTTGATATGTGTCATTCGTGAATACATGTCATCAACGGATTCATTCTCGATCATCCGGAACCGATCGAATGATTGTTCGAGTCCCATCAATTTGGTTCTCTTCATTCTATCGTTTCCTTCAAATCGGTCTAGGAGAGCTCGCCACATGGAATGAGATGTGGTACATCCATCCACAAGTATGGAAAGTGACTCGTCGATATTTGTGAGAATGAGGTTTTGAGCATATGTATCGGCGGTCACATTGAGATCGGTGCCGTGGCATATTTTTCGTGTGGGGTCGGTTTCGGAAGTGCTTACCGTGTAAATCTCGAAACCTTTCTCCACCACCGATCTCAATTTTTGGATAGTGAATACATTTAACATGCATCTCTTCCAAAGATTCCAATTTTTTCCATCTAATTTATTTGGGTATAAAATTTGGGTCCTGTTACCGATTGAGGCCATAATCGTTATACAAGTTGTCGCTTACTAAAAAGGACGGTTAGTATTTCGTTCTGATACCAATTGTTGTTTAATTTAGACCTAGAGGGGGGTGAATAGGTAATCCTAAGGTCCAATTTTCGCGGTAATGGATACAAATACAATTTGGTGCGGAAGCATAAATACATTAGATAAAGAAATACAATACCGAAACAAATAACACGCGATATTTGTTTACGGAGTTCGGTGGGTGGTTGCTTTGTAGCTTTAACTCACCGGCTACTTGCTTAATCGACCGACTCGATTGATTGCAAGTACCTACGTCTCCGGGATGCCCTTGCGCCTTTTCGGCTTTCGATTGAATATCCAACTCAAGCAATTACAAGGTTTTGCCTTGATCGATTTACACGAAATGATCGATCAATGGCGGGCTTTACAAATAGTAACTGGCGTATTACAATTGTACTACTAACGAACTAGTCGTGATCGGTCACGCAAGTTGGGAATCGTTTAGTAGTGGATTTGAAATTGGATCTAATAATCTCTAAGAATGTTTAGATGATTAAGCTCAAGATTTAAAGCTAGGATTCTCTCTTTTGATTGGGAAAATATATTAGTTGAGATAATGAGAGAGAATGAGGGAAGAGTTCTATTTATAGAACACATAGACCCTTCCCTTAATTTGCTTTTTCTGCATAGTCCGTTAAACGGACCATAAGTCAAACTAGCCGTTACGGCTGTTATATTCGAATTATTACACAGTCTGTTACAACGGAATACATGTCCGTTATAACGGAAGTTTGTGTTAGGAAGTTCGTTGCAACGAACTGACAAGTCCGTTACAACGGACCTCATACTGTGACTTTACTTCAGTTTGATTTTTATTTGCGTTATAACGGAGAATACTCCGTTACAACGTTGAGAGGCTTTCCGTTGTAACGGATTGGTTGATCCGTTACAACGGACATGGAGAGGAAAGTGTTATACTGAAGTGAATTCAATGTCCGTTATAACGGACATATATGTCCGTTGTAACAGACATAGTTCTGTGACACCCTTCAAGTTTGGATTTAATTAGCGTTATAACGGACATTACTCCGTTGCAACGCTTTGGTGGTGTCCGTTATAACGGACTGGTTGATCCGTTCTAACGGACTATACTGTGTTTTCCAATCCTGAATGGGACGAGCATGTCCGTTATAACGGACAATGATTTCCGTTGTAACGGACATCCTACTATCAGTCTGATTTATTATTTCATCATTTTGATGAATTTCGAATATATTTATTTGACTAATTTTGAGCTTAATAATTCATAAACAAGTTTAGGGATACCTATAAATTGTTTTGGTGATTTGTGTGATACCCCAACTTGCGGAATCTTCGATGTCTTGATATATGTATATCTTCGCGATTCTTCGACATCTTGATCATGCGCTTTCGTGCCATCGTTTCTTCATAGTCTTGACTTCCGATGTCTTGATTCTTCTTTTGATCTTTTTGTGAGTTACATCTTCTATCTCTATAAATATCACTCCCGTAAATAGATTAGTGGATCAACATTATTTTGAGATAATCAAACCCTAGGAAATTTGAACCAACAAATCAAAACAATTTATAACAAATACTAATCATAGTGATAAGCATAGGTTCGTTCCAAGGAAATTTTGCGTATAATCGAAATTGCAATTCAAGAATTATTTCTATTGATCCAGAGACTATGCAATTTCATCACAATGGAGATCTCAACTTCACAAAGTGCTGCTCAGAATTTCACTTTCAAAAACACAATTTCTAATTTATGCAGATGATTGATCACAAGGATATTTTAGGCATTAAATGTTTTTCAAAAAATTATAGATCACAAATCAAGATCTCAAATTTGGTATAAAGATTCATAATTTGATACTGAGAGAGAGAACAGAAGAATTTCACAGTTTTGATATTTCAGTAAAAAGTAATGATCTAATTACAAATAAGCCCCTCGGAAATCACAAAAAAGTCCAGAAAGTTTTTAGGTCTAAATAGCAGTTTTGATATTTCCTCGTCCACGACCTCGTCCTCGGCCGTGCTAATTTTGCTGATTCGGTTGCTTCTTTTCTTCGGAGTTATAGTTTCCGCCTCTGCCTCGACCACCAAATCGACCTCCACGGCCGCGTCCTCTTCCTCGATTGTTCTCGGCGTACATCGTCTTGTCTTCATCTATGGTCGCCTTGACTTGCAGAGCTTCTTGGCATGACTCGTTCTCCTTCTTTTTCTTTCGCTGCTCGTGTGCTTCGAGTGAACATGCCAATTCATCAACGGTCATTTGATCTAAATCTTTTGACTCTTCAATAGCACACGCCACATTTTCGAACTTCTCGGTCAGAGATCGTAGAATCTTCTCAACAATTCTTGCGTCGGTTAGAGCTTATCCGTTGCCCTTTAACTGATTCGTCACTCCTTGTACACGCGAGATGTAATCGGACACTCCCTCTGATTCCTTCATCTTCATGGACTCCAATTCGCCTCGCAAAGTCTGATGCCTCACTTGCTTTACTCGGTCGGCACCCTTGAACACTCTCTCCAAAGTGTCCCATGCTTCCTCCGAAGTTTTCGCCCCGGCAATCTTCTGAAAACCCGACTCGTCTACAGCTTGGTACAACAGGTACATGGCGGTCTTGTCCTTCACTCATTTCTCTTTTATTGCTTTTAACTGGTTTACCGTCTGCTCCGTTTCGGCAACCGGTTACACATAGCCAGCTTCGACTATTCCCAAACATCTTGCGCACCGAGTAACGCCCGCATCTGGATACTCCATTCTTCGTAATTCGTCTTCGTCAATCACTGTAGCGGTATATGGCCAAAAGCACTCCCAGAACTCGCCATCGCTCTGATGCCAATTTGTTGATAATATGGGATTCGAATATGGATTCAAATAGGGATTTCTAATAAACAAAACTCTATCTTATAATTCTAATAGTCTCTTACAAGTATTTCTCTCTTTTTTAATTGATATTTGATATATGAATTGCTAAACATACAAGCCCTATTTATAGGCTCCATAAACTTGAAATACAAGGAATTAAAACCTTGCCTTAAAATTATTTCCTAAACTAATTTTCTTATAATTAAAATCTGCCCAATAATAATTTCCTAAATTACTTTCCTTAAAATAAACTTTCTCTAAAATAAATTGGGCTAATTAAACTTAATAATTATTAATCGGGCTTGGGCTTATTAATATTTTGAAGGCTTGGATTAGAGAGAACTAGCGTTGTACCCGCGCTATTGCGCAGGTTCATATTTTTCCTAATTTATTTACTTTTTTTGGGGGATGAGTATTATTGTCTAATTTATATTGATAGGACGTAAATAGCTAAGGAATGCACATCTTAGGATTACTAAGCATGGCATATCCTATGATTACTAATGGTCCAAATTATATCACATCTTATACTCGCGCAATTTAATCAGAAACTCATCTCATTAACATTTTTTATAAAAAATATATAACAAAATAACATAAAATAAAATATTAGACCCGAAGAAATGGCCGAAGCACGAAATCACCAAGGATCTGTAAAAACATAATAACAAAACGAAATATAAGTAATTTTGAATATAAATGAATTTTAATTTTTAGAAATAAAAATGCTAACCTCCATGGATTGTAAATTAACGAAAAGAAGTCCATTGATAAACTTCACGAAACACCCGAATTTAACCTTCCTGACACGGCTGTTTGGAGTAGCCAAGTAATCAAATTTGGCTGAAAATTATTAACTAAATACACTCAAATCACATAATATAATTAATTATGAACCAAATATAAAATTTAATATATATACACTAACCATGTAGGGATTGAGCGCGAACAAACTTTCCTTGCGAAGAAAACTCCCCGAAATTGCTTCATATATACATTGATTAAAAAGTATTGATTCAATTAATTAATTAAGAAAGATGAAAATTATTAACTAAATACACGTAAGTCACATAATTTAATTAAGTACTAACCAAATATAAAACTTAATAGATACACTAACCATGCAAGGATTGAGAAAAAACAAATCGTCTTTGTCCAGAAACCCCCCTGATATTGCTTCGTATAAAACCGAGCAATAACAAACTATCATTGATGGAATTTGCAAAAAACACCGAGGTATATGTCCAAATTGCAGAAAAACCCCCGAGTTAAAAATCGCTCAAAGAACCCTCTATTTCAATCGGCCTCGTGGTCCCTTCTATGTCCTGCATGCTACATTTCTATCAAAAACAGATATCCAAATTTTCAACTGTAATCACACAAGTGGAACCCAAATTCCTTATTTTCTATGTTACGCGGATACTCCAAAAATGCAGAAGTATCCTGAGGATACGGGTATCCGATACGGATACGGGTGCGATACGGCTGCGATACGTATCGGATACGCCACGTGGCGTATCCGATTATTTTAATATTTATTTTTTTCGGATACGACGGGGATACGGCAGGATACGGCTGGGATACGTTTAGGATACGGCTGGGATACTCCGTTTAGGATACTTCGGCCCAATATATATTTTGGCCCATAATATTTTTAAATAATTTGTATATGATATTTCTAGGATACTTCTAGGATACTTCTAAAATTAGTTTTAGGATACTTCTAAAATAATTTAAGATAATTTTATGATACTTGTATTGTTATGTTTATTTTTTTTATTGTTATGATATTTAATTTAAAAATATTATTTAATTTATTATTTATTTATTTATTATATATAATATAAATATATTAAAATAATAACTATATAGTCGTATCCGTATCCGTGATTTTTCAAAAATTGCCGTATCGCCGTATCCGTATCGTATCGGATACGATACCCGTACCCGTATCCGTGCAACATAGCTTATTTTCTTTTTTATCGACACAGAAAAAGGAAATTGAAATATTAATAGGTAATGGGTTTTTACGCAATTTTTGTGTAATGTGTATCTTGGTCATATCTGCATATTGGTTGACCACGCGAGGGTGACTGAATGAACGGTAATTTTTTTGCCGATGCTCCAATTCGGGTGTTTCAAAGCATCCACAACTTTAACATCCTTCAATTTCTCCACGGGCAAATATCTAGTAATGAAAAAAAGCTACAGGGTTATAAACGTAAAATAGTATAACTAAAAGGACGATTTTGCAAAAATGATATATGCCCAACTTTAAAGCTCCTCTGGTTGCAGTCAAAATAGTCATGCGTAGCACACCTTTTGCCGACCCTTGAATACACTAAAATAAAAAGAGAACTAATTTAGACTTTCGAGAGTGAATTATGATTAGAAAAACAAAAAAAATAATAATACCTTGAAAATGGAAGAATGTTCGGTACGTACCAACGATGCCAATAGTAATAAATATTAAAAATATGATTTTAATATTTGTTTTTATTCTTTACAAAATATTATGAAATCAAATTTCAAGTAAGATATTTTAATTCTTTCGAAATTTGAAACGTAGTATATGCGAGTTTTCATAATGTAATACATTTCCAAAATTATATAAATAGTACTTTGATATGAGCTTATTTGTGAAGTTATCAAAATATTAATAATTATTTATTTAGGGTCATATTTGAATAAAAGGAATATACTATTTTATATTGGTCTTATCAGGTTATTTTGTAAGATTACAAATATAAGTAAATTTGGAGGTTATATATAAAATGCACCATTCTTCTTATTGGGCCGAGTTTGTTTATGTTAGGCGGTGCTAAATATATGCATAAAAAGCTTGCATTCATTCAGAAGGGTAAAGCATATCCTCTCTTCCCTGTTCTTTTCCATTTCATTTCGTTGAGAAAGGTACAGAGAAATTTTATAGTTAGTGGAGATCAATTCAAGTAGAACTGTGATTTAGTAGATGTGGTCAGTTAGTGCTAGAGAGAGGAACTTTGAGGTATTTCAATTGAGTTTTCTGCTCTTTATCGGTCGGTACTTGTTTTCGATTTCGATTCCATCTTGGCGTCGGTCGAGTTCGATCAATCTGTGAGTGTCATTCTCACTTATCCTTTATTAAAATTATAAATTCTACTTATTTTGGTTAATTTGATTAAAACATATTTTGTTCCAAAAAGCATATTTAATTACGAAAACCTATATTATTTAGTTTATGATATCATTATATATTTGGATCTGATTTTGAATAACAGGTACAACGATTTATGATTTTAAATGAGTTGCGAAATTATGATTTTGAATTTGGATATTCGTCCAAATATAGAAAGTATATTTCGAATTTGTTTTCAGAAATGATTTGCGTTAAAAAGTGTTTTTGTTTTAATAAAGATACTTAGAAAATAATATAGTTATAATATTATATTATGAGAAGAATTTTAAAGAGACTATATATATGTAGAATTTTATTTGGATAAAACGTAAGTCGGGCTTACGATTTTAGTGAGGGTCTCCGCAAGGATATCCAAGTCGCCGGGTGGATGTGTTCTCCTTATGTTTTGTTCCAGCCCGTTTGTGATTCGCTATCAACTCGGGTTGGCACTTCAGTCGAGAGTTATTAGCGCCCTCATCCCGGTAAAAGTATTAGTATGATTATGATTATGATTATGTATGAAGGTAAGTGATTTTGATTTCGAAAATCGGGGAAAGTATTTTGAGATATATTTAGAAACTTATGATTTGAAGATATACGAGATTAATTTATGAACTTATTTGAAAAGTAGTTATTTTTATTATAACTATTTTTAACGCGATTTCACTTACTTAGTTACTTCCGTGACTAATCTTTTCGATTTATATATTTTTAGTCCAAGTATCGAAGGTCTCATATCGGGATTTGCAGGTACTTCGAGAGTTAGAACGTCTACGATATTGAGTTTCGTATTAATATATGTTATGTTTCCGCAATAGTTTTGTATTATTATTATAATTCCGTAATGTATGTATATATGTGTGTGTTGTCGTTGTTTTCGAATCATTTTAGTATCTTGTTTTGTGATGTTTTCATATGAGAGTCTGTGGTATACGAGTTGTATACTGGCGGGTTGCCGCACCCTTTTCCATTTTTATTTTTGGGGTGTGACACCAATAATATCAATTGATCGGGAATCGAAAACATGTTTTTCAATCGGCAATGCTAATTCCGCAGCGGCTAATCCCGCATCGTTCCTGTAAACAAATTGGACATGGATATTTTTCAAATTTTATTTTTATGAAAATTACTTAATTTATTTTTATATAACCTATTGGCATGAGAACCGCGCCAGCAGGGCCTACATTTCATTCGAACTCTACTGTCATACTCGTTGGAGCTGCAATTGTAGTTAGGATACCGATTTCTATACCTAAATTCACAAAAAGGAAATTTGCAGATTAGTCCCTGCATTTATAACTAATTGTAAAAAAGAGCAGCACATGACATACCTTGGTCTTCAAGCAAGGGTACTGAAATTGAACGACAGAAAATACCAAAAGTTAGGACCAAAAAAAATATCAAAGACAAATGGACAAAATCAGAGATGAAATGAAAAATTTGCGAGAACGTAATTATACCTGGAAGGATGACAACCGCGGCTCACAGTTGATTTTGGTAGAACCTCCGTAAATCAGAAAACATCGCAAGTAGTACTGAATTTCATTAATTTTCCAAAAAAAAGACCTGAAAATGGGAAAAATATCATATATACCCCAATTTGATAAGCTTACGAAGAACATACTGAAAATAGATGAAGAAACCAACATGAAAACTTGATATTTGCATTTCAGAGTTGATTGGCGGCAATAATCCAATAGAAAAAATAACCTCTTACCCGATTGAAACAATATTTAGGGTTAGCTCGCCGAGATGTCGTACATGGAAGCAAGCGAAAGAAGCAACACGTCGTGTGGCGGTTGCCATGGAAGCCGACATCCTCGTCGCTCGTCATGGACACGATTTCCTCCCGTTTTTGCAGCTAGGTTTTTGTGTCACCGGTGTTTTCCAGCCGAAAAGCCGAAAAAATTGTCTAAAGAACTGCCAATCGCGCCGTCCTTCTATCCCGCAAGAATCCTAGGGTTTCCCGTGTTTTTCTCTCTTTTGGGGTTGTGCGGGAATCTCAAATGGTGAATCGCGCGACCGCCGTGCGGAAAGAGACAAAATCGCCATGCGGCTAGGTTTCAAAAAATTAGGGTTTGAGAAATGAGGAGAAAGAGAGAGAAGGAAGTATATGGATCGTGGTGGAATGATTTGAAATCGTGGTCCAATATGGGTTCTTGTCTTATTCGTCTAATGGTGCATGTGAGCCGAGCTTAGACAAAATCAGGCCACATCCAACCATCAAATTCTGATCGGATGGTTGACATTCGAACCGATGACGTGGCCGAATGAGGAAGAGGAAAAATGTTTAAAATTAGAATCTATCTTATGATGAGTGTGTGTGGGGAATGATGCTTAACTGAGTCAGACTCGTGTTTTTGTAAGGCAAAATCACGATTGGAGGCTTAGCCACCGTTTTGATAGTTCAAGCGGATGGGACCTAGCCTCATTTCTTAGAGGTGCAAAGGTTCGAGTCCTGCGTGTAACTGGACTACGAAGAGATTTTATTTTAGGATATCATTTAGTCTCTAGTGTGTGCGTGTGTGAGAGAGAGTGTGTGTGCTTACGGGCTTGTAACAAAAAAAAAACACGATTGGAGGCACCAATTGATAATGAGAAAACAAATACAATTGGCTACGAATCCAATACGATCCATCTATTTTTTAATTTATTTTTGACCCAACATAAAAAATTTTGATGTAATACTAAGAGTCTCTTGTGTCATATATTTTTGGCTTACTTTTTTTTTGCCTACACACCACCCTTTACATTAGAATGAGGTGCTTTGCAATGGAGTTATACTCCGAATAATTTGAAAAAATCATAGTGAATGGTCAAATGAACAATATAATACCTAATTTTTTCTTAGAATTTAAATGCATAAATAATTTATCAAAATAATATAAAATAATATATAAAAGGTATCATGTCCTAGATTTTCTAAACATTATTGTCAGTATCGTATCGGATAAAATTTTCGTATTCCTATATGTACAACATAAATAAAAAAACATAACCGCCCCTTGCCATTTACCCAATAGACAACGACAACATGCCGGCTTCACAAGAAAAGCCAAACAGTCATATTTATTTTTCTTATCTGATCCGCTTACGTTATTGGTTCTCCTCTAGTAAATAATGAAATTCCTAGGCCTGTTTGGAGACCATAATTAAGATTGGAATTAGAATTTTGAATTCCATCAAAACAAAAAACTGTGTTTGGTTATCATTGAAAATTAGAATAAAGAATTGCGGGCAACTTCAACCCTTCTATTTACCTGCAAATGTTGGCTCCTCAAATATCTGGAGCGCCAAAGTTCGGGAAAACTTTGTGGCGCCAAATCTCCCTCCTAATGATCCTTATTTTCTCAGTCGTCACTCTTCTCACCAAAATTTCTTTCACCTGCTCCCTCTCTCATATCTGGTGGAGGCGACCAGAGAAGAAAAGTGGAGACAAAAGAGAAGAATATCCCTCTCCGTTCTCTCTTTCCAGTGTGTTCGAGTGGAAGCTATCTCTTTCTCAAGGTAAATGCCTCATCTAGGTCTTGCTAATTTACTTAGGGCATGTGAAATTTTTCGATTCTACACTTTACTTCATGCTTTCATAAATTTAAGGACTTCTTTTCTTCTATTTCTGTGTTTGAGCTGAACTCGTGACAAGGTGTTGTGTTGTTTGTGACTAGATAGTATTTCTTTCCTCACTCATTGTGTGTTTGTGGAAATAACTAGTGTGCCAATTCATGCTAATTTGTTATGTGGCAGCATATCAATACACAGTAAATTCGATTTACCAGTAAATGTTTGTATATGTGCTAACTGATTGAGGCTTGATTTTGTTTGTGTGTGTATTTTTTGCTTGTATAAGTCTCTTTCTTTGGTTCAGATTTTGACGTTTTCTTGGGTAATTTGTTGAATTTTAGACTCAATTTTCTCAGTATTTATCATTGGTTTGGATATGATTGTGTAATTTAACTGAGTCGATTTGTTGGTTTGAATATGATCGTGTATAATTTATTTTCTCAGTATTTACCATTGTTTGTCTTTTCTGATGTTACTTCAATTCTGAGGTAATTTGGTTCAGGTCTTTCCTGATGTTACTTGAAATGTTTGTTTTTTAGTATAATTTGTTTGATGTGAGTATATTTTTGCTTTATTTTGCATCAAATAGTTCTAATTTTAATTGTGTTCTCAAATAGATGGAATTTGAAGATGCGTCAACTCAACGTAATACGAGAAAAAATGCTCATTGGATTCAAGGAAGGAATGACGAGGTTCACTCTCAAGTACTTAACCCATGCCACAAGACACAACTTGAAGGGAGATACATGTTTTAAAAGCACGGTAATACATTACGCATCTCCAGCTCCCTCGCTTAATGGCATGGTCTTTGTTTTCTGTTAATTTTTGCAATTGTGCAATTTCAAATTATTTTCCAATTATATTTGTAGTTTCTTAAAAATAAAGTTAACGATTTATATTTCATAATTTTTGTTGTAGTTATGCCAAATCATTTAGTAATTAATATATGTTTTAAAATTTTATTTATTTGTAGATCATTATTAAATTGTTAAATGGATAATCAAACTTTTGATGAATGTGTTGCGATCATAATAATATTAGTGACTTGGATTATTCGTCAACGGGAAAAGAAAATTACGAGAGCATTGTAGCCAATATTATGGCTTATTTTTCTTATTATATAAAATAACGTATAATTTACCGACAAAAACATAGAACTAATTAGACGTAACATATAATGAATTACAATTATACTTTCCATTCATAACTACTTCTAACTATTTTCATTCTAACTATATCAAAATTCCAATTTTTTTTCAACAACCAAACAAAAAATTATACTTTTCAGCATCTTATAATTTTGACATCCAAACAAACTGTGGAATTCTTAATTCCAGAATTTTTTTCCCTCCACCTTATAATCCAATTCCACTCTACTAATTCCGCTTGCCAAACAGCCCCTAAACTTAATTTCGTATTTATTTTAATTGATTATTTTGATGAATCTCTCATTAATTTGATCATTGCTCGTGACCATGAGTATATGCTTTCCTCCTTTGTTCTCATTCATTTTGATCTTCAACTATCAGGTGAACTATCAAAATTGAGAATTTAATTGTATAATTAGACTTTCATTAAAGATTTTCTCATTATTTAATATTGAACTAAATATTCAAAAAAAAATTTAATGATGTATGACAGAACTCCTATATATATAAAGTACTTAATTAAGTATGAATTGTTTGGTCCTTATGACATTTTTTAATTTTTGGATTATGTTTTTTCAAGATAATCGTGTGTGACCGGATTATCATGAAAAAACACAAATTCAATATTAGAAAATCTAAAGTACCAAATTTAGGGACGTGCATTCGGTTGAACCGAACCGAACCGAACTAGATTCAAACCGAACCGAACCGAATAAAATTTGAACCGATTTAAAACCGAACCGATTAAACCCAATTTCTTATTCGGTTTGTTTGGTTCAACCGAATAATAAATTCTATATTGATAAAATTAAAATTCTATTAAGGAAAAAAATATAAAAACAAATCATATAAAATATAATTATATTATTTCTAATTTTACAATATGAAATATTAATTTTTTTTAAATGAATATAATGAAAAACACGAAAAATAATACTAATTCGGTCGGTTCGGTTTAATCGATTTTAAAAAAACTAAAACCGAACCGAACCGAACCGAATAAACCGAATAATATCAATTTTTGAACCGAACCGAATAAACCGAAAAACCGAACCGATTAAACCGAATTCGACCTGTTCGGTTCAGTTTCCAAATAAACCGAACCATTTGCCCATCCCTAACCAAATCATTGCTACTTCATTATATATGTTAGTCTCTCTCTCTCTCTCTCTCTCTGCACGTGCGTGTGCTTGTTTACCAACTAATTTATATATTGTGTATTTATCGAGTGAGTATTGATTACTTATTTGTCAAAACGTTTTAATCATTGATGGTATTATTTTTCAAAATTAGTGTCGTGTAATAAAATTTTAGTCTCACACAAATTTTAAGGAGAAACAAGTTCATTATTTATTACACAATACTAATTTTAATACACATTCATTGATTAAAAAATCTAGAATATAATACCTTCAATACTTGTTTGAGTATTTTAGTATTACTCTCTCTTTATTAATATAACTAAAACCTGACCTACTAAACATAGCGAAAGGTTGGGGAGTCGAGATCAATGCTTCATTGCCCCCACAAGAACTTGCTATGTACAACAAGAGGTTCTGTACTGATATGAGCAACTACTAATAGTGTGCTTACAATAAAAGTTCTACCTATCTGCATATTCAGTAGTTGGTAGTTGGTAGTTGATACTTGCATGCTAAAAATCAACCCACAACCAATTAATTTTAGTTTGTTTGGCCATCTTAGTTGGCGAAACATGAACTATTTTTTTTGTTTTTTTTTTTATTATCTGAAAAAAAAAAAATTTGCCATCTTGGTTGGCAAAACAGCCTTGTACTTGTTCCGGCATAAAAATACATATTATTTTTTCGCTAATTTAGATGACAGATTTTTTTAGTTTTGCAAATTGAATTATGCATCGGATAACAGAAACCAAAATTATTTTTGCAAATCCAAAAGAAACCAAAGCTGTACATCAAAATTAATCCAAAGTTTTTGGCTTTTTTTGGCCTGAGCATGCCATTGATAAGAGCCTTCCTGAAATAAAACTACAAAATTTAGGACCATATTATTAGAAATTAAATTTGTTCCTTTTGATATTATGTATCTACTTAATTAATGCTAAAATTGAAACAAGTATTTGTACGAAACGAAGGAGTCTAGTAATTTTTCATGTTAACCCTTGCCCATTTGCAAATACCAAGTACAATCCTATAAAATGGAAAATATCATTCACAACTACGAGTAAAAGAAGATACATAATATCATTTTGATCCCTTCATAATATTATTAGTTGTTAATGATATTCAAAACAAATAACTTTGTGGAACCATCGTATATATGTATACTTTTTTTTTTTTCAATACCGTGGGTTATATGTTCATAAGTTAGATGAGTTATCCAATCAAAGATATGTATACTAGTACAGTATTGTCCTTAATGTGTGGATATAATGCAGTAGACAAATTAAAGTTTGCATAAATTAATACGGATCATTTTTATTATCTTTTTTCTATTAAAACTTCATTTTCATTTTAATCATATCTCATTGTCTTTGAATTCAATTTTCATGACAAAAAATAATAAAATATTGCACGTTTCTTTATCAGCATAAATTTTAGTTAATGCTAATCGAACTTGAAATCTACTAGACTCAACCACTAACGTGACCATTATTGACATACATTAGAATGAAATTGAGTTATTTTAATTGCCAAAATTTATGTCATCAAATTCTTGGGAAAAGAAATTTTATGAAATTAAGACTAATCATCTGACATTTTTATTCAGAAGAATCCATATATCTTGTAGCATATAGTAAGTATTGCTGGTATGTATGTTCTTGATTTTTGCTAAAATTAAGAATAAGGAGTTAAAAATTACACACCTATGTGTAGGTAAGGGTCCAGACAGATATTTTTGTCCATGATTTTTTGTGTAAGGTTGTGTTTTATCATGCAACAACATGATTAAAGAGGATCTTGATTACCCATATATATATATATATATATATATATATATATATATACACAAGATTCTTGTTCATGCTTTCAATTTTATTCATTAGATTAGATTGTATTAAGATCCGTGTTGTGTTATAAACTATGTTACGCGGATACTTTAAAAATACAGAAGTATCCTGAGGATACGCGTATCCGATACGGATACAGGTGCGATACAACTCGTCACGTGACGTATCCGAATATTTTAATATTTAGTTTTTTTCAAATATGGCGGAGATACGGCAAGATACAGCAGGATACGACTGAGATACTTTCAGGATACGGTTGGAATATTTCATTTAGGATAATTCGTCCTATTATATATTTTGGCTCATAATAGTTTTAAATAAATTATATATGATACTTCAATATTAATTCTAGGATACTCTTAAAATAAGTGTAGGATACTTATATGATATTTGTATTGATTGGTTGATTTTATTTATTGTCATGACATTTAATTTAAAAAAAATTATTGATTTATTATTTAATTTATTATTTAGTTATTAATTATATAAAATAATTATATATTAAAATAATAATTATATAGTCGTATTCGTATTGGTGATTTTTTGAAAATTATCGTATCACTGTATCCTTATCTTATCGTATACGATGCCCGTATTTGTATACGTGCAACATAGGTTATAAATTAATTGACTTCTTAAAATTCAAGAATAAATAATGCTTCCTTTGTTGCAAAATACAAATCTTAATACAAATTCGATCCTGTTGCCAGAGAATTCTCTTTCGTGATCAAACTTGGTCAACAAAATTTTATACACGAGTCAGCTTGGGCGGATCTAGGTCTCCACTTAGAACGACTAAAAAATAAAAAAAGTAAAATCATCCATATGTTCTATACTTTTAAAATCACCATAGCCAAACTATATATATATATATATATATATATATATATATATATATATATATATATATATATATATATATATATATATTTTTTTTTTTTTTTTTTTTTTTGCTTAAAGGCCCATAGGCTATTTACAGTATCACCATTACAAGTTGAGTTTGTATTAAAAACAGTGATCTAGGTTGACAGATTCGTTGATTGAATCAATGACCTTAAACTCGTAAAATGAGTTGCAACACGTCGAAATAAAACGCCTCCTTTGTATTCATGAAACAGTATGTAACTGGAAGTCCAAGTCTGTTATTTGAATTCTCGGCTTTGGAAACCAGGTTCTGATATAATAAATTGCTTTTCTAGGTTTGGAGCAAAGGAAGGAATCAAATTCCTGTGTTTTTTATTCTGAATTGTCAAAGAACTGGGAAAAGAGAAACTGGGAAAAGAAAACCTAAGGAAAACCAGAAAAAAAGAATTCGGAAAGGGGAGTCTGGAAACATAAACCGGGAAAACATAATCGGAAAACCATAACTGGGAAACCAGAAACGCGAAAACCAGAACCAGAAAAAAATATTCGAGAAACCAAATTCGGGTTTGTACTGTTCGTTCGCATCTCTTCGGGTCTTCGCGTCTGTTCCTTTGTTCGTGCGTTCTTCGTTTGTTTTGCGTTCTTCGTTCGTTCGTTTTGCGAGTATAATTCGAGAATGGGTCTACAAATTGCAAGTCGGCAGAATCTGAAGAAGATCCGTAATCAATCAAAGAATCACACAGACCACCGAAGAGGAAATCGCAATTACAGTCTAATTAGAGTCATGGATTATAGTCGAATTAGAGTCGAATCGTAAATACAGTCGAATTAGAATCACACAGGCCAGTGATGAATTGAAAGAGGAACGTCATGGAGAAGAGCGATTAGGGTTTAGCGGTTGAAGAGGGAAGAAGAAATCGCAATAAATTGCACTGTCTAGGTTCACTGTCACAGTCAACTGTCCAGACGGACGTCATGGAGAGCGAAGAGGAAGAAGAAGAGAAGAAGCGCCATGATCTCGCCGTGGCTATCGCCACTTCTGTCCTTTCCGTTTGAGAAATGAATCTCGGGTGTGGTTGAGTCAAGAGGTCGAGAAAAAGAGGAGGTTGAGGCGAAGAAGAGTAAAGGACCCAGGGGGAGCCGCCGGCCGACGCCGTTAGGGTTGAGCCCCCCCTAGATCAAGCCGCCTCTAGGGTTTCTTTTCTTCTTTCTCTTCTGAGGCGAAGAAGAGTGTCAAAACTATATATATGACACACACATACAAACACACGTAATTGCGGATTCTGAAAGAGTTTTTTAGAGAGCAAATAAAACATGACTATTCAAATTACCTTACAAAATATTTTGACGAGGTCAAATAGTGCAATTTGCACTAGCCGCCGGCCCTTATATAACAATAAACTTAAATCTTATTAAACAAAAATCATTAATTGACAAAAATATCCAAAATACTTTTTTGAAAAAACTCTACCATAAGAAAAATGATCTATCGTAGAATTTCCCACTGATTTGAATGAATAATTGACATGTTAATCAGTATTTTTCACGTAATTAATTACCATGTATTATATATTTAACATGTACCCTAGAAGCGCTTATGGATCCCCATCAATCATTTTTTCAATCTTTATTTTTTTGTACCAAAAAAGGTTTAGTTCTAAGTAACTAATTATTATTATTATCATCATCGTCATTGTCATCGTCATCGTTTTTATATTGATATTTATACTTTTCCTATATTTCACTATATTTTCTGATTTTGTATAAAGAGAACTTTCTTACCGGGTAGATAAACTGTTTGAAACACTTAATAATCAAAATAAAATATTATTCAGGACTAAATAACAATAACGGAACCAAGACTAATTTGCCTCTCTTCCTCACCTTACACAAAGAAACAAGAAAGAAAAAAATACATTCATCCTGTAGTTTGCATTGTCAACTTTATGATTCGTCGAATAATTTGCCTCTTTTCCACAATAACTTTGTGATCAGTTATGACTATCGACCATCTCTACCCTTGGTTTGATTCTAACCTTGAGCCCCTCTTGCATGTGAAGTATAATAGAAAATCTCGGTACCGCAACAAAACCCGGAACAACTTCAACATGGTACCGGCTTAACACAGCCACTACCACAGCCTTCATTTGTGTAAAAGCCAAATCTTTTCCTAAACATGTTCTCGGCCCCGAATTGAAAGACATGAATTTATAACTCGGCTCGTGCTTTATCTTACCGGTCACACTTAACCACCTTTCAGGTTTGAACTCCATGCAGTTGTTCCCCCATATCCCCTCCATCCTCGCCATCGCATAGAGTGAGAACAGGATTCTATGAATGATAATGTAGAGTTAAAAGGAACAAATGTTTTAAAAGATATCATGCAAATCATTCATTTCACAACATTCATGACACAAAAAATAATTCATTGCAATCAACACTAATTAAATCCTTAAACATACCCGACTTTTGAAAAGTGGACAATTTTTACATCTCTAGACTATTCAAAAGTCGAGAGTGTTATTCTTACATTTCCAAACTATTTTATCTTTTCTTGTTAATCTCAAACTCATTTAGTCTCAACACAAAAAATTTCCAAATATCATGTATACCCTTTAATTGGAACTTATTTTCTTACATTGAGTTCTTCAAGCACTTGTTGAATAAACCACTTCTTTTCGCCAAAAATAACAGCGCTAAAATACGCGAGCCTTGGAACCATAAAGTCTCCCACATACTAAATCATCGTTAAGAAAATATATTATTAGTTATTAGTTATAAACTTTATAATTTCTTTAAGCAGTTAAAGTGATATTATTTTCAAAAAATAGGACAAATACAATTTAGGGAACCTGAGTTATAAACTTTATAATTTCATATCGATCACTAATCTCAGCACTTGAAATATCTAAAAAGTAAAATAAAAATATCTAAAAAGTAAATAAACATAATATTATCAAAATGATAGAACTAGTATTAGAAAATCAAGAAAATGATTCAATTAATGTCACATAGAGCAAAACAATTATTTAAATATTGAACACCATAAATCAAATTTCAAAATCAAGAAATAAAATCCAATACAAACTGAAACTGGTACAGCGTAACAGCAGGAAACCAAACTAACTAGATTTGGTACAATATTATCAAATTCAGGCTAAAATTTCAGCACATAATTTTGGATTGATTTTAAGTGATAAGGTTGATCTGTAAATCTAAAAGCAAGTGGGTTATTAATTGATTCGGGAATGAAAATGGTATTGAGTGCAATTCCAGACGAACCTATTGACGATAAGAGAGAAGCATTCAGGTTTCTATTGGGTAAATACAATATTTTTATTTTTTAATGGCAAATACGAAATTTTAATTCTTCTCAGAGGGGTAAGTACGTAAATTTTCCATTTAATACTAAATGTGTACAATCAAATTGAATACAAACTCGAAATTGATGAATACACTGTTACAAACGAAATTGAAAGGTCGTGTTCTAACTTCTAAGAGCCTGTAATTCCATTTATTTTATGGGTTTTTTCTGCATATTGCCAACTGGTACCTATTAAAATTCATTTATTATTTATTTTTTAAATTGTTTTTCTTGCTTTTTTAATTAATTTCATTTGTTGTTTTTGTTTTAGCCAACTGGCGCGATATTAGTCGAGAGTGGTTATGGTGAAAGGTTACCTTCAATGGGTACTAGGCAGGAGCGTCTCCGCGAACCTGACACGATTCTTGAGGTAAAATTGAAAACCTAAATTTAAATGAAAATATATAGGGTTTGGTGGTGTGATATGTTGGTTTATATGTACGGCTTTTTTTGGAAATACAATACATGTTCGATATGAAATATATATTTTTAGACGTATACTATACATTTTAGTAGTATAATACATTTTCTTATATGTATGATACTTTTGAAGTACAAATACATCTTTGGTTTTAATTTTATGGATAGTGATATTGACAGGAAAAATAAATATTATATACAGAAAATTTTATTCAAATTTGACATGAATTAAAAATAAAATTACCATTTGAATTTTAAATTTTCTGTTTCAAGTAATATTATTTCCTGTCAATATCATTACCCAATTTTATTTGTGTCTGATATACCTTTTAAATAAATGATGTTTTCTTTTTAAAATCTTGAATTATTGATAATTTACTGATAAATTAACTATTTTGGTAAATCTGATACTATATGAATTAATATTTGTTTTGTTACTACTTGGCTTTTTAGGAGACAAATTTGATATTTACAATTTATGAAGGATAAAATTGTTACTTCCGTGTTTAGAAGGGATATACAGCAAATTACCCCTTTTAATATCACTAGGAAAATAGCCCGCGCTTCGCTGCGGGATATATTATTTGATAAGAAATAATATAATAAGCAAAAGTAATAATTTTATATATTATTTGATATATTATTTCACTGCGGGATATATTATTTGATATATTATTTGATAAGAAAATAGAAATATTTCTCGCACTTCGTTGCGATTTTTCAAAATCTTTTATGATCATAAAATAATAATTTTATCTAAAACGTTACAAGTGCAAAACAAAAGTAATCTTCATAAATGTTAATTTAAAAAAAAAGTCTGATATTAAATAGTCTCAGAAGTATTATTCAATAAATTGAAATTTTTTTCCTCCTCAAAATATATCATATGTTCCAAAAGAAAAATTCAAATGTTTTATTTAGAATACAAAACATGTCAAATAAAATAAATTTCTGACAAAGACAAACAAAAAAACAAAAAAGATGTAGCTTGGTACCAATCAAATATATTATAATAAGCACAAAAGAATACAGCTTGGTACCAATCAAAACTGTTATAATAAGCACAAAAAAAAAAATAATACTATCTCAGGCTAACAAAAAGTATTTGTGTGAATAGTATTTTATTAACAGTAAAATTATAGTATACAAATTATATTTATTAATACGATGAAAAATTCAAATATTTTATTTAGAACACAAGACATATATCAATTATATTTATTAATACGATGAAAAATTCATATATTTTATTTAGAACACAAGACATATGTCAAATAAAATAAAAGTCCAAAAAAAAAAAAAAAAAAAAAAACCAGATGAACAGTACCGGGGATGAACAGTACCGGAGCTTGTGAACAGTAACGGTGACGTGGCCTCTTGGTTTGGCTCCAAATTGGTGTAAATTTAATGGGAGGGGTGAATTGTACAAATTCTTTTATTTTGTCTTTCACAATGATTTTAATATCAAAGAAATATGACTACTGCATCTATCAATATTTGTACATGATGAAATCAAATTTTATATCAAACTAGCAATAGCCCGCGCAACAATTCCGCGGGTCTTCATACCGTTTGTTTACATGCTTTTGTATAATTTGTTTAAATAGAATTTGTGTGGGTACGTTTAAACTCAATTATATAATCATGATATGTTTGCAAATATATTGATGTCAATAAATGCATGAAATTTGTCTATGATGGATATATGCATTATAATTAATGAGGGTCCATGAAATTAGTCCATCATTACAAATCCACACAAAATAAATAAAATATAACATGTTATAATTCAAACAAAATTAAAGTTTCAAAACAAATAAAAGAAAAAACTGTGAATAATACACATAAAACCGAAATATATATTTAAAATTACATCTATTAACATAAAAAATATCATTTTTTTTAAAATAAAGAACACAATTGTAAATTACACCATAAAAAATTAACAATTGAGTCATTGTTTCATAAGGGGATATATGGAGCCCCAATAACACAAAAATAACATTATTGATGAGACGGCAAGAGAGAATTAAGTAGGTTGATTAGTATTATTGACGGACTCAGTTAACGATTTAATTGAATTGACACGTCAATTAACATTTACTAATATTAACATATCATAAATTATTGATGTGTTAATTAATTGTGTCAATTAACATTTAATTGAGTCAATTATAAATGCTAATAAATTCACTTTGTCACTTCATCAAGGATATTGTGATGAGTTTGGGGGTCAATTATATTTTTCTTCCATACATGAATATAATTTGGGTTGCAGTAAAAACAAAACTCCAAAAAAAAAAAGAGGACACGTGCCACCATGTGGCGATATGTGCAAAATTATATCTACGTAGGTTGATTAGTATTGTTGATTGACTCAATTAACGATTTAATTGACCGTTTAATTGAATTGACACGTCAATTAACATTTACTAATATGAATATGTTATAAATTATTGATGTGTTAATTGAACGTGTCAATTAACATTTAATTGAGTCAATTAGAAATGCTAATAAATTCAATTTGTCACATCATCAAGATATTGTGTTGAGTTTTGGAGCCAATTATATTTTTCTTTCATACATGAATATAATTTGGTTTGCAATAAAATAAAAAAATAAAAAAAAAGGGGACACGTGTCACCGTGTGGTGATATGTGTAAAATTATATCTATTGAAGTATAAAAAGGCATACAAAAGACAAAGTTGTATCATATTTTCAATTTTAATAGCATTTAATAAATATTTTGACATGGAAGGATAAATGTGATATTTTAAGATTTTAATTTCGAACTTACTGAATTTAAGATAGATCAATTTTAAAGCTTTCGAATTTAAAGATTGTGGTTCTCGTTATATATAATTTACAAATTATGAAATTGAATTTTAAGTATGATTTATCAAACTTGAATTACCCCATCTTTTTAAAAAAATTATATTTATGAAAATAATCTTAAATTTTTAAGAATTGTTTTGTGGGGAATTCTATCATACACCATTTTACAAGGGTATTTTGGGTATTTTAGCAATTAATTATATTTGTAAAAGGGTGTATCATAAAATTTATCTTTTATGGACATTTTGTTTAAATGAACACCACAAAATTACAATTTAGTCAAACATTAATTGATAAATATATTTGAAATCTTACCTTAAATATTCATAAATGAATAATTACTCCAAATACCCTTGAAAATAGGTGTATGATAAGGAAAAGGGTGTATGATAGAAGCCCCCTTGTTTTGTATACATACATTTGGCAATGTATACTAAATATTAAGTTTAAGTTGGTACTTATTTCACTAATCTTAATTTTTTACTACGACAAAAGGTTAAGTCATATTGTATCCAGTACCGTATTATATGTATATACTCATTTGATTTCAATGAGATACTCATTTGATTTCAGTACCGTATCATATGTATATACTCATTTGATTTCAATGAGATACTCATTTGATTTCAGTACCGTATCATATGTACATACTCATTTGATTTCAATGAGATACTCATTTGATTTCAGTACCGTATATATGTATATACTCATTTGATTTCAATGAGATACTCCATATATTGTATTTTAATATTATGTTAAAATTATATATACAAACTACTCATCTCGTTCGAGTCACATTTGAATTTTCTGCTAATAACCACGACAAAAGATCAACTTCTTCATGTGGTGTACTTGAATATTTTATGCTGAAATAATCAGATGTTTTTTGGATAATAATTCACGGATACAGGTCATATAAATGTATATTTCTAATGTACGAATAAACATGATTGAATAATAAAATATCAAACTTAATATGTATTAGAAAATTATGCATATAAATAAATAGTTGAACATAATTTACAATATAAATATTTTGAAATTTTCAATAAACAAAAATTTAAAAAAAATTATGCTGAACATAGAATATGTAACGCGTCATATATAACTAATTGTATAAATTATCAATATGAAAATAATAAATAATAATATATTATATATAATATAACTACTATACATATACATTGTATTTTTATTTTTATTTTTTTGAAAACTAAAATAGTAGAATATAGTGTTAATATACTCTTGTCAAAATATGAACTGTTGAGATCTTCAAATGATCGACTCGATGGCTAGAGTTTGTTTGAAAAATCGACTTCATCACACACACACACACACAAAAAAAAAACTAACTCCAAAAAACAATTTTCTCCGTAACTATGTTCCATCAATCACATGTTTTTCATGCCAACATGATTTATACATGCGAAGGAATAAAAAAGAAACGTTAACGAAATATACATCTAAACATCACATATATGGTTTAGATGTATTGTGTTAACATACCTATCTAACTTTATTATAATTGTTTGATTGTTCTTTATCTTCTCCTAGTCATGATGAATCCGAAGAGATTGGTTGCGACTATAAGGAGAAGGAGGTAGTGAGGCAGGTACCCAGGTAAAATCTGAACTTGGGTATTCGATCCGAAGGGAGAGAGTAATATTAAAAAAAAATATCCGTAAGTTCGATAATATTCGAAAAAATATTCGTTCCAGAGGGTAAATTTTTACCTGAGGGTATAATTCATTACCCGAAAATACTCGAAAAAAATCCAATAATTTGAAAATTTTGAATGTTTTATGTCTTAATTATTTTTAATATTTTAATTTTTAATGTATTTAAACATGTTGTTTGTTTTATGTATATAAAAATATTCATGATTTTAAGTATTTGTATACTAAATTTGTAGATTTTTTTTTTTAGATTTTTTGTTAGGGATTTTCCGATAACGGGTAATACCACAGACAAATTTACCCGGGAGTTCAGGTTCATATATGATTTTGTACCAATGAGTATTTTTTGTTCGAGTTTGAACAATAACCGTAAATTCGAGTTCGGATATGGAAGAAAATTATCCGAACCAGCCCCGCCCTTCCCCTTTGACATCCCTATATATGTTGGAGTTGATAATATACAAATTGGTATGGTACGACTCCTCTTGTTGAGAAGAAGGATTGGTACTATATCATTGTATGAATGCTCCGTTGATCTTCCAACACGCATTAAAACACACATGTTATGTATTGGCTTCACGAAAAGACATTGAAATCAAGTCAAACGTACTTGCTATGCTCAAAGCAGCAAGCGCAAGACGAGGGAAATAATGTTGAACCATCAACATGCAAATTGAGTAAGAATGACTGATTAGTGACATCATACCCCAGTTAATTGAGTATTTGACACAATAAAATTATATGTCAGATAAATTATGAATTCATATCTCAGGGATCATTGTTGTGTGTCATTAAAAAATATTAAAAAAGAACCTAATAAGGACGTTGCAACGGAACTTTAGAAATAGAGGTGTAATAAATTCATCATAAATATCCAAGTTGGTGTCTCTTGGCAAAAGTTTGTTTTTGTTTTTTTCAGTTTTTCTTCAAATGATTTGAATTTTGAAATTCAGTAATATGATTAGTACTTTAATAGTTCATGTTAGCGTTAATTACATAATACCTTGCAATTTCCTTTTAAATTTGGATCGAAATGAAACACTTCAAAAAGGGTTTAGGCAAATCAATTTGACGGAAATAAATCACGTGGAAGCATAGTCACATATTTAAATTCCAGGCCCAACAAACCTAGATCAAGTAGAATATGTTTTAGATTTAGGGTTTGTTTGGATGAGTAGGTAATCTTTAGTTTAGTCTAGAATAACAAAAGTTTTTCAAATTTTTACTAATGTATGTTTGGATGTTATTTTGGATTTGATTGAGGAATCTTAAGTTAAGAAATTCCTAGGTTATTTGGTATAGAAAAGAATCAAAATCAAAAACTTAGTTTTTTTGTAGTAACTTCCAAATTTGAAAATAGGTTGCAAAAATTTGACTCATTATATAGTTTATGCAGAAGATAGGTTACAAACTTTGTATATGACATAATAAATTTGATTAGGGATATATAAATGATTTTTACTTCCAAATTTTAGGATATATCAATCTAAATATTTTTCACCATTACACTAATTACTGTCCAAAAATTTGAGCCGTGACACAAGACCTTATAAACAAAAAAGAAAATTAATTTTGGTGTTGCCCTTGAGATCATTTATATTTGAATTGATATACCTAATATTCTTGGTAATTAATATTAACAAACTCTGGTTTTAGTGGAGGATAAGATAATGTAAAAAAAAATTATAAAATTGAGCATAAAGAATATTGATTCTTTTAATTATATATTTCATTACGATGCTTGGTAAAAATTAAAATCATAGAGGTCTAACGTAGGATAGTGTTGAATTTGAAAACAAAATATAGCTTGTCCTAATCTTTCGCACCAAGCTTGAAAATGAAGAAGATTTACTCATGTTTTCGTTCATCGATATCCATAAATCGTGAAAACAAAATATAGCTCGTCCTACTATAGGTTTGATATGTTTTTGAGACAAAGGGTGACCATCCGACGAAACGAAACATATCTAATTCATTCAACATTATCAATGAATTTGATTCCAAAATATTAATCTCCTCCTATATCTTAAAACAAAAAGTATCTATTTTCGAGTGTGGATACATATTTTTTTTAAACGAAAAATAATTCAGCCAAACAACATATTTGAATTTTTGTGAAGATAAAGCAATATATATATTAAATACTTTAGATAAAGTAGTTGTTGGTTCATGCTTTTTTCGTGAGTATGCACGAAAAGAAGAATTTTTCATAAATATATTTTTGTGAATTAATGCATATTTATATAATATATATCCTACTTTATTTCTTATTTTATATTTATTACTAATAAAATGAAAATTTATATATCAAATAATTTCGTGATCATCAAAATCATATTTAGACATGTTCATTACAATTTATATTTTTACAATGACGTACTGAAATGTAGTATCACTTAATCCGTACTAGTTTACTCTTTTCTTTTAATTAATAATAATATAATATAATTTGGAGTTAAAAGATGACAACTAATTAAAAAAACTGGCAAATCCTAAAAAAGTTTAAAAAAGAACGGGTCTTGCAAATCTTCCCTTCAAGAAAAATACTCCGTGAATTTTTAAAAAGCAAGGGGTCTCTTGCTAAATTGCAGTCCTTTCACAATACTCAGGAAAAAATAATTCAGAGCATGATTTGCTCGTTTATGTACCTCGTAATTAGGGGGTGTAAACGGTTCAGATATTATTCAAACCGATCCGAACCGAATCCGACTAAATATTTAGATTTAAAAAAATTATCTGGATCTGATCCGGATTTGGTTCGCATCCTTTTTTGAATCCGGATATGTATTCAAAATATTATCCGAATCCGAATAACAATTAAAAATGGGTACTCGTTTTTTCATAATTTATTTTACATTTAGATTATTATAATAATTTTATTGACTTAATAAAAATTCATATTCACATGACTCATACTCCATAAACCAATTTCATTTAAAAAAATATATATATAATCTATTTTCAAAATCCAAAATTATTTTCCTCTTCTACAAAACTTTTCAACTTTTAAAAAAAAAAATGTTTCGTGGGTGGTTTTTTATGAAAATCAAGGTTTCTCAATTATTTTTGAAAAACTATGATGTATTATTGAAGTTTTATTTTAATTATATTTGAATGTCGAAGATAAAATAAATAGTTATGTTACATATCAAATATTTGTTTTAATTATTGAAAAATATCCGTATCCGTATCCGTATTCGTATCCGACAATATCCCAATCGTATCCGTATCCGTTTAATATCCGAACCGTATCCGGATCCGAATTGTTCTGTATCCGAATATCGGTATCAAAAAAATATGAATACATATCTGGTATGATCACTATCCGAACCGTTTACGCCCCTACTTGTAATGCTTCTTAACAAATTACGGAACTGTTGTACAAAGCTCCTTGAAAAATTAAATATATTGCAAATTGCTCCTTGGTTTTGGTAAATAGCGAGTTCACGGGAGAATAGTTTATGGAGTGCTAACGAATTAATAAAACACATTCTATTAATTTATATGATAATTTGTATAAATGCAAGGATTAATACGTAATTATTTCTTCAAATTTTATTTCAAGAAGTATCTTGTGTGGTTAAAAAAACCAGCACCATTAGCGACCATGTGTTAAGATATACCTTTGTTTTATTCAATACCAAATATTTTTTTCATTTATTTTTTTCCTAACTTCTTATTTTATTAAAATTCTTTTTTGAGGGAGATTATTTTATTAAATTTGACATAATCTCATGTAAGTTTCGTATTTGTAAGGGTGTTGTTTTGTAAATTGTTCTGAAACATATAAAATTCAATTCAATTATATATTACATGTGTAAGACAAACACGGAACTTCGAAAAAACCCGCGCAATTGCGACGCTACGCAAATATCAGAATATCGGAAGAACCGAATGTCTTGTGTTTTGTAATAATAACATTTTGTAAACTACCTCACTATATTGTTTTCTCTTATGTTTGTATTGTTTTATGATCATATTTTGTTACTATATTGTGCTCATTGTTTCGCAATTCCTTAGTCCACAAAATAACACACAATTCAAACCGACAAATATGGAAACAATTTCAAAAATGTACCGAAGGATATCCGTCCAATTTCAAAAATAACACACACAATTTGATTGTTGTGTTGATAAAGCCCAGTTTTTATTATTAATAATAATGAATTTGATTCCAAAATATCAATTTTCTCTGATATCTTAATCGAAAAGTATATATTTTTGAATTGTGGATACTTACTTCTTTTAAAAGAGAAAAAATTCATCCAAACAACTTATTTGAATTTTTGTGAAGATAAAGCAATATATATATATATATATATACTTCAGATAAAACAGTTGTTAGTTCATGCTGTTTTCGTGAGTATGCATGAAAAGAACAAATTTTCAAAACAAAACAAAAAAAATTTAATGCATATTCCTATAATATTTAAAAATATATTAATTATATAATATATATCTTACTTGATTTCTAATTTTATGTATATTATATGTTTATTTTTTTTGTTTTCTGTTTTAGAATAAAATGACAAGTGAGTCAGCTAGTAGTTATATATCAAATTAATTAAAAAAAATAAAACGGGTGTTGCAAATCTTTCACTGTAGAAAAATAGCCCATGAAATTTTAAAAAATAAGGGGTTTCTTGCTAAATGGCGGAACTTTTGTACAATGCTCCTTGAAAGTTAAATCTCTTGCAAACTGCTCCGTTTTGGCAAAAATAACAAAGGGAGAGAGAATAGTTTATCTAGTGATAACAAATTAATTATAGATAAATTCTATCATATGCTTTTCTATACATTTTATAATTTAAAATAACAAACGGTAAGTTTGGTTGAATTTTAAATTCTAATTAGGTTTATGACAAAAGAGGTATATTAGTAAACACATTAATTTTTTACTAAAAATAATGACGTGTTATAAATAGGAAACAAAAATATTATTTTAAAGCAAACGAGAATTATTGTGATATTTCTTCCAATGGAATTAGATAATTATCCGAATATTTTCTGTAGAGACTGGTAAAATATTGGGTCTGTAGACTTTTCATCCTTTCTCGAGTTCTTTTTTTTATATATTTTTTAATAAATATATTTTTTTATAATTATTTTCATGGAATCTTGTTCTTCAATTGTTCTTTATAAATTGTTTCTTTTTATTAAAAAACCATGTTTTTAAAGTACTTTCATGATTTTTTGAATTTTATTTATTAATAATTAATTAGAATATAATATTATTTTTCCAAAATATAAATGTTGGAACATTTTTAATAATTTTCAAATGTGTTGATATTTTTTGACTTTTTTTTTGCAAACAAATATTTTTTATGAAATTTGATTTATATTTATGGCTTAATTGGATATATTTAATATACTCTAGGTTGGATGTGAAATCATTGATTTAATGTTTATAGTTGATGGTCAAAAACGGGCAAGTATACGTCGAAAACAATATAGTCTTTTCTAATAAACCCGGGTGTAAGAGTACAATGGAGAAACTACCTATGGAAAATGAAAATTCCACCTAAAGTAAAAACTTTTATTTGGCTAGCTATACTACAAAAATTAAATATGTCCGACATCCTTACGAAAAAAGGATGGTCAAACCAACAAAATTGTCATCTATGCTCAACACAAGTTGAGACGGCCGATCACCTATTAACCGAATGTCCATACACCATTCAAGTTTGGAGAATAGTGGAAAAAACATTGAACACACAATCACAATTCACGTCAACACAAGATATACAAACATCTTGGGCGACAAATCGGTTAAAAGTGGAGAAAGAAACGAGAAAAGAATGGGACAAGATTTGGGCGGCAATATTATGGTCAATATGGAAAAAAATAAATTCGCGCATATTCCGAAACCAAACAAATACCCCGACTGTGACGGCAAGAAAGGTGATGGAAGAATTAGAAATATGGGCGGATATATCATAGGTAGTGGAAATATAAAATTTATTGGGTTAGAGTTTGGTATTCCTTCAAAAAAAAATGTTTATAGTTGATTAGTTTGGTGTGGGTGTTAATATCTCCAATTAATGAATCACCAGGGTTCGATCTCCAATTAATAAGAATATTCTAAATACCTTCCTTGATTAAAAAGGGTATTTTGGGAATTTTGATAAAAAAAAAATAGATAATTGCTCTATATTCAGAAATATCAACTCTAGAAATAATCCTTTCCTCATGTTTAGATTGTAAAGAATAAAATTCTTGAATAAATACTCGTTCATGCCTTCTCTTTGATTCGAACTCGGGTGCCGATCATGAGAGGCGAGAGGCGAAAGTATCTACTTTAAACTGTTAGGAATACACTACTATTTACACGAATTGTTTCAATGTCTAGAGAGTTTCATTCAATTTTAAACGACATTATTAATTTTAATTATTAATAGTTAATACTAATAAGTGAAAAATAATATTTTATGTTGTGATATAGTGTTGTAACGTTTTGATCATAACGTTCGTGTGATTCTCGTTATTGCGTGTTACATGAGATATATTGTCGCTAGTTAGTATATTACTGCATTGTGTTTTAGTTGTTATTTCCGCTATATCAACAATGCAACGATGTTATTTAATCAATAGGTAAGGGAAGTTTTATGATAGACCTATTTTTTTATCATTGATCCTTTTTCAAAAAATTATTTTAAGAATTTTAGTTATTTATTAATTAATTCTATCAAATTTATGTTTTGGATAGCATTAAATGATAAATATACACTAGAATCTTACAAAAAAAAATCATTATTTAACAAATATTCGAATTTTTTTTTTTTAAAATGGGTCCATGATAAGAAAATTGATCTATCATATAACTCCCCAAAAAACAATTAATATTAGCATTCAAAATTTCATAGAAAGAACAATTTAAATGACTTTCGAATTTCGATCTTCTCCATTTGTAACAACAATATGGCTTTATAATTATTATTTAATTATTATGCATACAATAATTTAACATGTGAGATATTACTTAATCTATCTAAAAAATGAACAAACAACTTTTTTTGAATAAAAAAAGAAATATATCATGAATTAAATAATTTAAAATAACAAATGGTATAATATGCCGGTTTATCCAAATCAAGTGAAGGTGATGAATGGGAAAAAGGTGGAGAGATATTCAATGGATCCTGCATTTGAAAATCCGGAGGCAAATACATTTTTGGTTCCATGAATTTGGCTTTTGTTTCTTTCTTTCCATTTTTTGTTTCTACAGTTTTAATTTTGTTTCCGAAACATTTTATAAATGGGTGATATTCAAAAGAATATTTTGGGAAGTTATAATTAATTATATATTCTCAATCAAATTAGTTTCGGTTCGAAAATTGTATTAATTATTATTTAAATTAGAGGATTACAAAATATTCATAATACCCTTGTTAATTTATATAAGAATTGGAAAAAAAAATCCTACCATCAAATCGCTCTTTATGAATATCTACATATTTCTCTAATGAAAAATTAGATGTAGCACATACAAACACTCAAATTATAAAACAAACACACAATTGTAGTTAAGAAGGGAGAGAGTCGTGGGGCATGGTATGGTAGCGCGATATTATTTACACGACAAATAACTGAATAAGGTTTTCGAAAGTATTAATACTTCATTTAACTTAGGTAAAACAATCTCGTGTCGATTTTTAATCCATAGCACCATAACGGCATCGGGTTTGATTCTTTTCACCACGCCGGCGATTCTACAACCGTGATAGGTCCAAAAATAGTAAACATGTTGGAAAAAACCACATAGTTACAACAAAAGTGCAAATAACTAACCGTTCATTTGTACTTCAAAAATAAAAATAAAAAGTTTTCTTCCTTTTGTAATAAAATTCACAAAAAAAACTCTCAAAAATAAGAGATAATAATAACTCCCTGAATTTATCCATTCACAATTGTTTCTTCCATAATAATTAAAAGTTCAAGACTTGTACATGAGAACGAATGTCATTAAAACACTACACAATCCCCACAAAAAATTTCTGAAGATTTCGATCAGCAAAACAAGTTTTCTTTTCTCAAACTCTATATTATAGACTGGAATGCATTTCAAAATCTAAACCCAACTGTTTGATCAATATCTATAAAAGAGTCCACGAAATTTCTTTCGAAGCAAATTCTCTTATGTACCTAGTGGCTCGTTTATTACACAACTATCAAAATGATGCGAGATGCAGCTACAACCCCGTTTTGTTTTTTTTAAACACACCCTAAAACCAATTATCAACATAAGAACTTGTCAAGTGATATCAAGTCTCACTAAAAATGAACGGGACCACGTCTAGTGTTCCGTCTCCTCGAGGGGGTCATGTTAGGAGTCTGAGAAGGCGAGTTGACAGACGAGTTGATCGACGAATTGATCGACGAGTTGGAATCGGAAACGTAAACCTGAGTGGCGACATGTATGAGAGCAACAACGACATCGCCTATAATTGGTCGGACATGGGGTTGATCTTGGAGGCACATCGATGCAATCATGATTAGTTGGTAAAACGCTCGTTGAGGGTATCGTCCCTTCAGAGCCGGATCCGCCAAGTAATTGAATTTTCTCTTGTCGTTAAGATATGGGCGCGACTACAATTGAAAACAAAAAAGGAAAGATGTTAATTACTATGCGAGAAGTATAACTCATATATGCTCAAACCAAAAAATAAGATGACGCTATTGCAAGAGCTAACATGACTTAATTAAGAGCAATTTCAAAAAAAAAAATACTAAATGACCACTATACTCCTATTTATGATGATTGATATTTATTACAATTATTTATTATTGCGAAGAACCAAATATAACTAGTATAGATTAATTTTCATATGACATGTTACAATTTGGATGCTTTTTTATGATGAGAAAACTTAAGGACAAATATATATTTTTATATATGAAAGATATTGTTTGCATACACTACTAGATAAGTGTGATAAATATAAATCATCATAAATAGGGATATAATGGTCATTTGATAAAAATATTGAAATTGCTCTTAATTAAGTCATGTTAGTTCTTGGCGATTGCGCCACCCAAAAAATAATATAGAAACATACCCATGTCAACAAATTTTGCTCTTCGCGAACCCGAGTCGTATCGAAAATCCTCCTCCCCGTAATCAATTCGAGCAAGAGCACGCCGAAGCTATAAATATCAGACTTGAGAGTCAATTTCCCGCTCAAGACATAATCAGGCGCACAATATCCATACGTCCCCATGACCCGAGTCGAAACGTGAGTCCGGTCCCCAACAGGAGCCACTTTGGCGAGTCCAAAGTCAGAGAGTTTAGGGCTGAAATCTTCGTCAAGTAAAATGTTCGCGGCTTTCATGTCTCGGTATATGACAGGAGGATTTGCCACGTCGTGGAGATACGTCAGTCCTTTGGCTACGCCCACTGCGATTTTCATTCGAGTATTCCAATCTAGTGCTTGCCTTTCGGGTGTCAAATCTGCACGTATTAATTTTTTTTATTTGGTCAGATTAATTATTTAAGGAAATAATAAATTATTGCACCTAGTTAAGGTAAGATATCTTTCTGCTTTTTCTCAAGTTAGGTCCGATTATATAACTGAATTAGGTCTTAAGTTAACATTCAAATACTAATCTTTTTGGCAAGACATAAGGTATTAATTTTTGGGTTGGCATGCAATTAGTTTGGATATGTTATCCTTTTTAAAAAGATGCCAAATTCTTGTCTAGTTCGATTTATATCACATTGTAGCTTCTTTCCATTAAAAAAATTAGGAAATTAAATTGCATAACCAAATTAAAGTTCATAGAATAACTTGCCGAATAAATTGTCTTCCAAACTTCCTTTAGGCATGTACTCGTAAACCAAGAGCCTCTCGTCTCCTTCGGCACAGTAACCAGTTAGGCTAACCAAATTAGAATGTCTCAGCATGATTAGCATTAGAATCTCCACGAGGAATTCTTTGCTCCCTTGCAAACCATCTCTGTTTAATTGCTTAATCGCAACTAACTGTCCACGAAAATCCCAAATTGAATAAAAATTTCGAGAAATTTGCGAGATTTTTGAAGTGATTTTTACCTGTCCTGACTCGAGGCGGCCTTTGAAAACACGCCCAAATCCCCCTTCTCCTAGCAAATTTATATCTTTGAAATTCTGCGTTGCGATTGCAAGATCACGAAATGTGAAGCTCTTTGCTGCGCCGTTCCTCTCTGGACTCATTGACGACACTATTCTCTTAGCCTCTGTAATGCCTAATTGTTCGCAAATTAGTAAGGAAATTAATAGACTAAATTCTGCATATATAGAATCAGGATTTATTTACCTGGAGATTCAACAAGAAAGCGAGAATTTGACCGAACGCTTGTGCTGTCCTCAATTTCAATCCGATTTTTCACATTTTTCATCTCTTTAATTTTGGGACTCAAGCATGAAAAACACCCCATTTTAACCCTTTTTGGGGTCAAGTAATCTCGCAATTAGAAGCTTTTGGTACAATTCAGAGAATTAACAATATTTCAGAAAAAAAAAACTCCTCAAATTCCTTGCCCAAAAAATCAATTAAGAGAAAATCTCGAAAATTTCGTGCACAAATCCAACCACACGAGGCAATCTCGCTAGAATTCCGCCCCAAAAGGACGAAAAGAGGTACGAGAAACGGAAAAACGCTACGAAGCGCCCCCGACAGAAACCCAAATAGGCAAATGCATAGAAGTAAAAATGGAGATCAAACTCGTGAAAGAAGAAGAATCTTTCCTTAAAAACCCTTGAAAGAATGCGCGAGAGAAAGAGATGAGGGGTTTAATGAGGGGTGTTTCGTGACAAACACACCCGTTTCCACGCGGAAGGTCACACGAGAAAGTAAATGGATTTCTCTCCTCTTTCTCTCTCCTCTCTCTCTCAAACTCTGTGGCTCTCAACAAGGGGCATTTTGTAAGAGAATGCAAGACTATTTTTAGAAGGTGCCTCTCTCTCTCTCTCTCTCTCTCTCTCTCTCTGTTTTCTTGTTAGAGGAAGTTCCTTCTTTTTCCCGCGAGGTGGGAAGAGAGACGAGGAGGATAGAAGGGGTGGAAGATAGAAGCCTTTTCGTCTTACTATTCTCCCATGGACTTGGTGCAAGGTTGTACAATATGCACTTTCACTATTTAAATGTCGATTATATTATATTCTAATATATATAGAGTATTATAATGATTTGCATAGTTTAATTAAGATATTTTTATTTTTGGATATTAGAAGAGAAATATATTGGATAATTTGGCGTTATATTTTTTCTTGTAATTGATTAAGAGATTTGATTAGTTCATATTGTATGTATTTGATGACGTGTAAATAGATAGATTATTACTAAAATACTAACTAAGTACGATGAACCAACGGTAAATTGAAGCATTACAATTTAAACTTTCTAAAAAAATTATGAGCATTAATAAGAATTCATATACTTCTGAATAAACAAAACATGTAATTATTATTATTCATTAATACTTTATCATCGTAATTAGTTTATGTATTTAAGAAATATTATCTAAAAGATATATCAACATTCATGTTATATAATAAATAAAATATTGTTCATTTTTTTTAAAAAGCGAATCACATTAATTATATAATACGAATATTCGAACGAAGATTGTACATAATAAATTTAGAATTCTCGATATCCAATATTCATTTAAGCATTTTATATTTACAACGAAAAAATTGAAAACTATCATAAATGAAAATTAAAACAAAACAAAAAATATATAAAGGAATAAATTTTTATTATCGGATTCAATTATTTTTATAAAATAATTAACACAAAGCATGCTATATAATAAGAGTAATGATAGGAACACAAATATCAACCACAAATATGACACAAATGCCTAAGTTTGTGTTTGATTTATGATTCATATATGCATAATTAGCATTACAAACTTAGTTATTTGTGACACATTTGTGGTTGGTATTTGTGACCCTATCATTACTCAATATAATAATCATGTAATGATTCGTTTAATATTTAAATATATATGTGGTCGTTCTTAAAAAAATTAAGAATAATAATAAAAGAAAATAAGAGGAGTATAAAAAGCTCATGCACCAGGTGCATCTGCATATTAATTCCATCATAAGTTGATTCATTGAACGCCGCTGATACATTCACATTAGGGATCTGGTTCCATTTAATGAATCAATTCCCTTATTCTCCATTTCACGCCACAATACACTCTCCAGTAAACATGACATCCATGGTGAACATAATCCTATAAATGATCCAACGAAGAATGCCATGTGTTGAATGAATGGAGAGGGGAAATAATATTTAACATTAAATTGGAAATGTTATTAGCTTCTGGCAAGGGATACTGTGTAGTAAGTCAATGTGATGATGTGATTCGGTCAGAGAGTGGGCCCGGCTTTGCTTTTGTTCGGCGAAGGACTGTCTTTTCGGTGCACATTTTAATTTGCATGTTTCTGCCCACACACCAAACACCATCATGCTGTTTATTTGTTATTTCATTTGGCTAAATATAGTAAAATAAAAGAATATTCTTTTCAAAATTTTATTGGAAATTAAAAAAATAATAATGATTTTATTAAAAGTCCTATTACTGAGTATATTTTTATGCTATTAGTATTTCGAGTAGAGTATAATATTTTTTTTATTGGAGTCGACGATGATGATTGGAATGTATTCCGAAATGGGAAGTTCGTAACGGTGGTGAAAATAAATACGTAAATAAGTAATTCGTTTTAAATTATACAAGTTTGAAAAAAAAAATTATATGTAGGAAAATATTCTTTGAGGATTCGAAGAATGTTATTTTATTTATTCTTTGAGGAAAATACAATTAAGTGATTAACTCCGGACGAGTTCAAAATAGAAGTAAATATAAATGATGGGTAAAATAATAAATTTACTTGATGATTTTTCGCAACAATAAAAATTATTCCTGTCCAAATCAGTCTCGTTGGGTATTATTATATATTTTCTACTTGTTATAATGTACATTTAACGAACAAAATATAAGTAATTATTAATATTTAGCGGTATGTATTTAATGATAATTCATACAGTAATATCATGCATTGCGTGTGTATAACCACGCAATCACCACGCGTGTACTATTTTCGTATTCGTGCACTTCAATTCATTATTACTTTCATATAAAAAATATATATATTTATAGCATATTCAAATACTTTTCATATCTGTGCACTTAAACTTATTATTATTTTCATATAGAATATTTTTTTTTTCTGATAGTATATTCAAATAGATAAAAATTGAAAAATTAAATGATGGTGGCATTTCACAACTGCAGACATGGAGACATGATTTGGGGCCCTGAGTACACGTGGAACGAAGAGAATGATGATGTTTGCTGTGTCTGTTCGGGGTTGCTTAGCGGTGAGACTTACGTGTCCTTTTCCTTGCTGGCATTCTTATTCACTACTCACTACTCACTACTCACTAGTAAAGTAAACCTCACTTTTCATAACATGAAAATTTTAATTAATTAATTCATTAATTTAGTCAAAATTTAGTGCACCGAGAATGCCAGCACTAGATTTTGACAGTGACCTTGAAATAAAATAAAAATAAAGGTAATAGTGAATACCAGCATCATATGTGTTCATGAAAATTTCATGCGTGCCCAATTTTTCTTTTTTCAAAATGATTTTGTACGCTTATAAAAGTTTACAAGAATAATCATACAAATTATTCTAATCATCGAAATATAAAACATGCCAATACATCATTATAATTACTAATTAGGAAACTATAAATGTAGGACTTCAATGATTTTTTGGTATAATATGTAATTTTATACACTCTTTTGGTATAACATCGTAATTAACAATAAACATCCAATCAATAGTTAATTAATATTATTTAGAAATTATTAATTCGAGTAGATGTTAATTATAAATTGTTAATTCGATGAGAATTAATTATTCTTATAGGTTTATCCAAACAACAACTTTACGAATTTATACATAATTCAATTTTTATAGGTTTGGAGATTTAAAAAATTTAAATCCTATAAATAACTAATACCACAATGTACATTTTGTATGCATCCAAACAAGCCTTAAGGGAGATGGAAAATGAACAAACTAATTATTTCCCTTAGTCCATTACTATGATTTAAAAATTAATTATGACTAGGAGAATACTCGCGTTGCACGATGAATATGATAATTATATATTTTTTCTTTTATTATGGATGAATTTTTATGATGAAAATGATAATAAAATAAAATTATTAATGTTATATTAATCTCATCATTTCATATAACTAATCTAATTATAATCAGAAATATATTATGTTTTCGTAGAAAAATCTCATTTTTAATCAGATTTTAATACATATATTGAAGCAAATAATAATATCCGAAGCATAATACAATTTTACGAAATCAACTACATAAATGATATCATTGTTTCTCGCAATAATTCATGCAATATAAATATATAAACATCGAACAATCCCATCAATATACTCAAGACACATAATCAATTATAAGATACTGATAATTTTTTTGTATTGATAAACAAAAAATGAAAATTATACACAACATTTATTAAACAATGAAAAAACATTAAAATTTAATTAAAAATATAACATACTTAGTAATATAGGATTCTAACAATTATATATATATATATATATATATATATATATATATATATATATATATATATATATATATATATATATATATATATATATATATATATTGTGTGTGTGTGTGTGTGTGTGTGTGTGTGTGTGCGCGTGTGCGCGTGCGGGCGTGCATGCGAGCGTGGGCGTGCGGGCGTGCGTGGGCGTTCGGGCGTGGGTGGGTGGGTGGGCGTGCGGGCGTGGGTGGGTAGGTGGGGGCGGGCGTGCATGCGTGCATGCGTGCGTGCGTGTGCGCCCTCCCCTAAAATAGAATTAACTCGTGTGCGAATTAACGCGCGTGCGTTTGAACTAAATTAATCTAATCATGACATATTTGCAAATATCATGATGTCAATAGATGCATAAGATTCATGAAATTAATCTATCACGGATATTATTTTCTGATATAATTTGTATAAATAACATTTGTTCAGGTGATTTTAAAATCAATTAATATAATCAGAACATATTCGCAAATATATTTGATGTCAATAGATGCATTATAGTTACGGTTCATTAAAGGATCACAATGTGTCATATGGATACAACGGACAAATGACAAAAAAACTCGCATAAATTTGAGGTTACAAAATTTCACATATACCCGTGCAAAATGAGCAAATACAAAAAAAAATTGAAAAGCAAAAAAGGACCAAAATGTAAAAAGGAAAACAATTGGGTAAAAAGGAAAATTACAAAAAAAAAAAATTGAACTTACGAAATTGCATACATAACCCTGCCCAATGAACAAATTAAAAAAAAATTGAAAAATAAGAAAAAATGATCAAAATATCAAAAAGGACCAAAATATAAAAAATATATCAAAATGTAAAAATGACCAAAATATAAAATAAGAAAAAAGGATCAAAATGTAAATAAACAAAAAAAAGACCAAAATATAAAATAGGAAAAAAGGACCAAAATGTAAATAAACCAAAAAAATAAATGAGGTGGCCTCATATATGAGCAAGAATTTTCCTTACTTTATACATACTAGGAAATTTGTCCGCGCTTCGCTGCGGATTTTTAACGTAATTGTTTGTATTAGATAAAAGATCGTGTATTCACTTATTAATTGTTATTTGTTATGTTTATAGAAAAAATAACCAATATGAAAATTATTAAATGTGTAATTTGATATAATATCATAAAATAAATTAATGAATATCATAAAAAATATGAAAATTATTAAATACGTAAAGCATGATATAAATTAATGAAATCACAAAAGACATATGAAATCATATCATATTAATGAATATCACAAAACAAATATGAAAAAAATATTAAATGCGTAAATCATGATATAAATTAATGAATATCAATCACAAAATAAATATGAAATCATAAAATAAAATTATTAAATGGTTAAATGGGTAAAACATGATATAAATTAATGGATGTAATCAAATTATAAAATAAATATTAATATGTGTGATAGAAAGTCAAAGATATGAGGTGGCTCAATTTGGAAACTCAAAAACATCCTCTCTTTAAAGGAAGAACAATTTTTAATGTATGCTATTGCGGACTTTTTATATATGTTTTGTGGTGATATACATTGTCATAATCATGGGGTAAATTTTTTTGTTCTTTCATTTTTGCTGGGTATTTAAATTTATTTAAATTATAAATAAATAAATTCAAATATTTTAGCCCTGTATCTATAGCATCTGATATAATTAAACACGTAAACTCATTAGGCCGCAGGCTTGAATATTATCATCGGACTCTTTTATACACAAGGTACCCATTTTCTTTATTATTTTCTTGAAAAACCCTCGTGCTTACAAAGAAGACCGGAAATATCTCAGAAGCTTTAATCCCACCATGTTAAAGCATAAGTTCTGAGCCAGAGAAGCCAATATAAATAGAGAGATTAGTACAACAAAAATTTCATACCTTTCTCGGCCTTTTGGCTAAGATCAAGTGTAGTATCTGTTCTTATCAGTTTAATATCTGATATGTGAACCATGTGTTCACAACGATATTAAATTTATTTTTCGCGGGGGAGAATCCATCACAGTAGCTTGCTATTGGGATTCTCATGCGTCGCCCTTGCGTTGCATTATTGCTCGGGCTTGGCGTGCTCCTACCAATTCGAACCCAATGTTTTGTTCAAGTTTAAAAAAAATGAACAAAATGGAAAATTGCTAGATAGTTTTTCGATTATTGGAATGTTCGTTTTATTTCAATATTGATGTCAATGAAACTAGAATTATGTATAATCATATCAATACAATGACTCAAATAAAATCAGAAACAAACTTAACATTTTAGAAATCATAAAACATTTTTCATATGGGACAAATCAAATCAGAAAATATCACATATATAGTTATAGAATTTTAAATATTTTGAATATTTATATAATTTTGAGAATTCTGTATAAGTCTAAAATTAGAGCAAAAATATGTATAATTTTTCGAAACTATGCAAATGTTGTTCCAAAGCGAAGCGGGGTACTCACTAGTATAATTCACACATTTAATAAACATGGTAATCAATGAGACACATATAAATAATTGGTAATTCAAATTCAAATGAATATTAATTATGTATTGATTATAATAGTTAATTCTGACTTGTCCAATAAACACGTCATTAACGCTTAGAATTTTTACCTTCTCCACATTGTGCTCTCCATATGTGTCCATTATTTAATATACTATTAATTTACAAAAATTAAGATATTGAGTACGTAAATAAATGGATAAGTAATCGGAAAAGAAAATAGAGGCAAGAAAATCAAAAAGAAGTAAGAAGCTTAGACAACTTGTCAACTTGTGCTTAGATGATATTCTAGGATTTGTAAGCAAACTTTTTTGTTTGGAAATTCTAGTCATTTTTTATACAAATTATGTGAATAAAAAAAACTTTGAAAAACTCTTTTTTCAAAGAAATTTTTAGTTTGTGTTGTGCATATTCTCTCCCTCTCCTTGGTGAGTGTGCATATTTGTAATTTTTTGTCTAAGAACATAACATCAAAATGTATAATTTAAGAATTCATTTCTTTCGTGTAGGGAAAAAGAGAAAATTTCTCTTCGGAGAGAAAACTACTCGCACCCCTTCGTTTGCACCCCTAGACTGCAAACCATCCCCACCGCTTGAATCGGCGCTCCTCCGCGTTCGCCGGAGTGCTCAGGCCATCAGTGCGACACCGACTGAATCGCTGCTGTTTTCCTCCCCTCTGATTTCGACGGAACAGTGTTTTCGACGGTGAACAGTGATCCCGACCGCCGTAAACAGTGATTTTCGAAGGCGAACGGTGATTTCTGGCCGTGAATAGTAATTTCGACGGTGAACAGTGATTTCGACAGTGACAGTGCACGTTTGTGCGATTTTGACAAATAGACAGTGCACGTTTTGTGCGTTTCTTTTTTGGGACAGTGATTTCGACGGGCGCGAACAGCAATTTCTGGCCGCGAACAGTAATTTCGACAGTGAACAGTATTTTCGACGGTGAACTGTGATTTTAATCCTCATTGTCGAATCGTTACGCAACAATAACAGTTACTAATCGACGAAAACCCTAATTGACGACAACCCTAATTGATTTAAACCAGCGACAGTTACGCGACAGTAATAGTTACGCGACAGTGACAGTTCCGCGACAGTGCACTTGTGTGCGATTCTCCTCATTCTCATGAGAGATCATTTCATTTTTCAAACCCAAACATCTCTTTCTCCATGAGAGTTTTTTGCTAGTGGCGAAAGCCACAGCGAGATAATGACGCTTCTCCTCCTTCCTTCTTCTTCGTTCTCCATGGCGTTCGCCTGGACAGTCGACAGGGATAGTAGACATTGACTGTGCAATTTATTGCGTTCTGCACCCCCCCCCCCCCACCCACCATCTTTCACCCCTCTTCAATCGATTTCCTTTTCAAACCCTCTTCAATTGCTTCATTACAAACCGCAGAACTTCTTGTCTCAAATTGTTCCTCTCTTCAAAACCTTAAATCCCTTAAATTTGATTGAAAATCGCTGAATTGCTGGCTTTAAATCATTGCATCGATTCGACTGGCCTAAATCGCTAAAAATTGTTCCTCTCTTCAATCTCTTGAATCGCTGGCCTAAATCGCACATCCATTTGACTGGAAAATCAACTGCAATTTGATTGAAGTTTGACTGAAACTCTACCAACTAAAACAGATACGACTGAAATATAGTGAAACCACAGCGAAATACACAGATACGACTGAAATATAGTGAAAATCGACTGACAATCGACTGAAACCTTATCAAATTGAAGAGCCACAGCGAAGAGTTGCGAAGAGTTGTCAAACCACAGCGAAGCAACAACGACGAATAGTGAAACCACAGCGAAGAGTTGTGAAACCTTATCAAATCGACTGCCGTCGTAATTGCAAAGATGCGAAGAGTTGCGACGTTGCAGCCGCGAAGAATCTTTGATCCGACGAAGAGATGTGAGTGGTGTAGGGATTCGACGAAGAGTTGCTCTGATTTGATGAAGAGCCGCGAAGAAGGTGGAATGAATGTTGTGAACGAGAAGGATTGACGAGGTTTTGAAGAGCCGGGATTTTATTTTCCGACTTCTTTTTCTTGGTTTTCTTTTCTAGAATAATCAAAAACCCAGAAAAGAATTCTAGTGCCTTATCAAATCCGAGAATTCAAATAACAGAATTGGATTTATAATTAACTTTTGTATCATGGATACAAAGAAAGCGTATTCTTTCGACGTATTTTAGGTCCTTGATTTTATCAACGGAACCGTGAACTTAAATCACTGTTTTTAATACAAACTCGACTTGTATTGGTGATATTGTATATAGCCTACGGGCCTTAAAGCAAAAAAAAAAAATGTATAATTTAAGGTATTCCTTCATTTTCCTGAACTATAAATTATTATTTTCCTACGTATATTATTTTCTTCTAGGTTTTATTATTTTGAAATTTGCATTAATAAAAATTACCGATCCTATACTAGAAAGTGATTTTGCATCCAAACAAACATTGTGGATAGAATACCTAGATTCGGATATTTTACACACAATTTTGAGTCGTTTGATTTGATAGAAAACAAGGGACTAAAAAAATAAACAACTATGTTATGGGCAAATGTTATTTTTTAGTGTTTGATAAAAGGAATTCAGTGGGATTGTGAATTCTTGTTTTCTTATCTCTCTCTTCCAATTCATTCTCTCGTTGTCCCTCAAAAATCACGAAAAAACACAAGAATCATTCTCGTGACACACATATATTCATTTATATTTATTTATATATTAATATCTATTAACTATATATAATTAGATATGAATGTATGAAATAAATATATAATTAAAAATACATTATACGTGTACCTTGTATAATATTTATATACTATTACATACAATAATATATAACATATATTAGTAAATATATTATATTATGCGTAATTTTTTTTTAATATATATTAGTAAATATATATTATATTAAATTAGTAAATATATTATATTATATTATGCGTAATTTTTTTTAATATATATTAGTAAATATATTATATTAAATTAGTAAATATATTATATTATATTATGCGTAATAATGGATAATATATATTAGTAAATATATTATATTATGCGTAATTTTTTAATATATAACTTAATATACATATATTCTCATTATAAAATTGAAAAAAGTTCATATTAATTATAACTCTGGCCTCTAATAAAAACCTATAATCAGGCCTTGAATGATTTCGTGCATACTTCAATTTCAACACGCCTTTGCTCAGTTCAAGCCATCAAAAACAATAACATCATCTCTGCACCGTTAGATCTTCATCCAACGGTACATACTCATGATCCGGATCATACAAACAATCTATACTTCTCAGAGCTAATAGGAAGAGACCCAACGGATCGCTGACATGGCAAAACCATTTCAAGATCCCGCCCAATCTGATCCCTTAGTTTCACAGAATATTCTCATATACTCGCGGAATTAAATATTATTCTCACAGACAATTGGGACCCACAGGTTTTTATATGCTGTTCTTCTTATCGAGAAACATTTGTTTTGCTATATAAAGTCCTCGTCTTTTGGTATTGTCGAGATCAAGTTTTAGCTCTGAAATCTGTAGATCTCGTCACTAGAAACACTACCAAGTATTTGAAAGTTAGATTGTTATTTCATTTCTCTCGGATTTAGTTTGTGTTTATGTGAATTTTTGTTTAATTTTTGGTTTGTGTTTGTAGGATTGATTCGAGATGAAAGGAGACAAGTCGAAAGCTGGAGCTACCAAGGCCGATTCAAAGTAATTTATTCTGAATTTCTTCGATCTATACTTTTTTTGATTCAATTCGTGATTCAGAACATTAACATGTTTTTTTTTTGTTTTTGTTTGATGAAGGCTTGGTGTTCAGAAAGGAGGCAAAGGTGCTGCTAATAAGCTGAAGAGGCCTCCCACTGCCTTCTTTGTATTCATGTAATTCGTTTCTACTTTGATTCGATTTTTGATTTTGATTTTGATAATTTGTGATGGTTTGAAAAATGTAGGGATGACTTTAGACAGGACTACAAGGCGAAGCACCCGAACAATAAACTCGTCTCAGCTGTAAGATCCTTATCTCCTGCATAATTATACACCAATTACGCATTGACGAATTAAATTTGTTATTAATTTGAAGGTTGCCAAAGCTGGTGGTGTCAAATGGAAATCTTTGTCAGAAGATGTGCGTTCTATTTCCCTAATTTCATTCCATTTTCTTTGAAATTGAATTCTAATTACCAATTTTTGTGAATTCCCCCAAAAAAACACAGGAAAAAGCACCATTTTTGCAGAAAGCGGCCAAGCTAAAATCTGACTATGAGAAGGTCAAGAATGCTCAGGACAACGAGGAAGAAATTCCCGATGCAGGATCAGACAAATCAAAGTCCGATGATAATGGTGATGATGAAGACGAGGATTAAGCTGAAAAGTACAAATAAAATGTTTTTAGTAATGTAACGAACTAGGTTAATTAGGGAAAGTAGTTTGTTTTGGTAGTTAACACGAGCAATATTTGGTGCTTGTGTTTGTTATGACATGCAATTTGGCTTTTGAGCCCTTGTTATTATTGGCTTGTCTGTTTTTTAACAAGTTGTCTGAATATATGCGTGAAAATTATTGTTGTGAAAATTATTGTTATGAAAATTACTGAATTTAATTGAGTTAATTCAATGTATTAACATCATTTGATGATGTGAACTAGGTTTGGATCCACATTATTTTTTTATCTTAATTAGAAAATCAAAGGTTCATAATAAATTTGAAAAGAATTTGGTAAGAAAAGAAAAAGAAATACAATCCAATTTCAAGATGAAGTTAAAAGATGTTTGAAAACATGATTTTCTCTAATTTGAGTTTTAAATCATCTATTAAAATGTAAAATTTACCTAGTCTTTTATTTTGTACATATCTTTGAGATCTCTCGATGCCATGTTATCATGAGTATTTATGATTACTAATAATTATATTTTTTGATGTGGTTTCATCATATACAGTTTGATTACTAATAATTAATTTTATATTTGATAATTTTACATTTTTGAACTGTTACATGTAATAATGCAATTTGATGTCATTCACTCGTTCATTTTTTTACTTGATATTTCGAAAATCATATTTTATGTACTTATTTATTTGATATTATTTCACAATAACATTGAAATATTTTCAAAAGCCATTCTATTTTTGATAATTTAAGTAAGTTGATAGTAAATGTAATATCCATATGACAAATAAAATGAAAATATTTGTTAATTTTATTTTGACACAGAAGTTCTACAATTTTGTTATTTAATAATCTTTTTGTTAATATTGAATAGTTACTTATGATCTATTTCACCCTCATTCAATTAATAAATATTATTTCTTTAGTACGAAAAATTATAACATTTTTTTTTTCTAAAAGTTATATTAATTATATTTTAAAAAATTTAGTTTCAAAAATCCGTGAAGTATATATGTACTTTAATTTTTTTTTATTCTGACATATATATTAATGTAGTTCATACATACTATTTTGATTTGAATTCATGAAAATAATATGTAATAGAATATAATGCAAAATAACCCATATAAATATCTAAATAATTAAATTAAATTGGTTATTATTTTTATAAGAATTATAATAGTCAGAATCTTATATCACTAAGTAGGTTATATTTGTGTTTTTATTTTTCAGAATTTTAATATTAATTTTTTACAATTTAATAATTAATATAAATGAAAAGAAATATTTTACCTATAAGAAACGAAATTATTTCGTAAACTTATAAACATGTTTCAAATATTATTATTATTTTTTTAAGTTGTATATTTAAAATTATTAGTGACACACAATTAGTTTGATCTCTCACAATTTATTTTATGCAAGGTCATGCATATTGGCATTTTAGGATCATGCAGTTAGTTGGGGGCCTTGGTTGAATGTGCATGCTATTTGCTTTTCATTTGCATATTTCAGAACCAATTGTTTTAGATTTTGCTCAAAAACAACCAATAAGTTGCCAAGGTAAAATAAATTTTCTGAATGTTAATTCATAAATGTTAGTATGGAGAATCTTCAATATAATATATTGGAGAAAATCAAATTCGTCTAGAGCAAATTAATAATTGATCAGATTTGTTATTATGGTGAATCTTCAACAAATATGATAACCATACAAATAGAGAGATGAATTCATTGAAACAAAAGAATTTGAACAAAGGAATATAATATTTCGTTATATGTTTCCACTAATTATATATCATTTGGTTCTAAAACTGAGATAAACCAAAAGAAAATCCAATTCGTGGATCGTTTATCGAAAAACATGGAAGTTGGGACGTGAAAACTTAGATTGGTATAGTTAATTAAGTGTAAGTAAGGAATTAAAATTGCGCTTGAGGTTCATTATTGTGCTTGGATATTGAGGAAGATCAGTGCACGACATTGACGATATCAACATCGAGCTTGAAGTATTCCTGTAGTGAGTTTCTTTCAATATTTCAACCACGTCTTCATCTTTTTGAATTCAATACGAGAAAAAATAGAAGACAATTGTTTTAGAATTTGAGGATTTACAAAGTTTTGCTTTAGAAATTTCAAACACAAAGATGAAAAAGCTCGTTTTCCATTATTTTCTAATATTGTTTTTTTGATATGAACTTGTAAAACAAAAAGAGTAAATCTAAGAACTGTGAAAAAGACTTCATTTTGGCAAATTCACTCGATTGAATGTACACAATAAACAATATCTGTTATGAGCCAACTAAGTGATGTTACTACAAGATTCTAATAAATTCAAACAAACTTAGGATAGCAGGTAATTTAGTGTTTAAAATAAACTCAAATAAATAAAATATTGTTTTTGGGACCATATCGGGCTGTTTAATTTTTAACATTCCATCCATTTAATTTATTTTGACCAAAATATCGTTTATTATATTTTTATAATTTACTAATAAATAAATTATACTTTGAGATATCATATTCATAATATAATATTACGATGTTTTGTGATACAAATTCTAATTTAATAATCTAATATAAAATATTATTTTATGAAATATGTCAGCAGTCATTGTTTATGTAAAATTAAGAAGTACTTTTATATTATATAAAATTCGTAATAATAATAATATATTTTAAATGATATCCCAAAACAAATATAAATATAATATAACGAGATATTATGCCATGGAATATTTTATTTGTTATTTATTTATTTTAAATTGAATAAAATAATTAATAGAAAAAATAGTAAGGGAGGATAGTTTGGTTCAAAATAAGATGAAATGTTAAAGTCTAACATTGTTTATTTTTATTTGTTTTGTTTTTCAGTAGCGAGATTGAGGAATCATCCACGAGCAACCGTGTTAACACTAACCGTTGCAAATAGAGACGCGAAGAGCGAAAACACTTACGACCAATTGGTGGATATCTTACCAATTTACTTGTACGATGTGATATCACAAAACCCATTTGGAATATCACAATGATGAGCGTTCAAGTGGAAATCTTACCAATTTAATTTGAAGGTTGCCAAAGCTGGTGGCGTCAAGTGGAAATCTTTGTCAGAAGATGTGCGTTCAATTTCCCTAATTTCATTCCATTTTCTTTGAAATTGAATTCTAATTACCATTTTTTGTGAATTCCCCAAAAAAAAAACAGGAAAAAGCACCATTTTTGCAGAAAGCGGCCAAGCTAAAATCCGACTATGATAATGGTGATGATGAAGATGAGGATTAAGCTGAAAAGTACAAATAAAATGTTTTTAGTAATGTAACGAACTAGGTTAATTAGGGAGAGTAGTTTGTTTTGGCAGTTAACATGAGCAATATTTGGTGCTTGTGTTTATTATGACATGCAATTTGGCTTTTGAGCCCTTGTTATTATTGGCTTGTCTGTTTTTTAACAAGTTGTCTGAATATATGCGTGGAAATTACTGTTATGAAAATTACTGAATTTAATTGAGTTAATTCAATGTATTAACATAATTTGATGATGTGAACTAGGTTTGGATCCACATTATTTTTTTTCTTAATTAGAAAATCAAAGGTTCATAATCAATTTGAAAAGAATTTGGTAAGAAAAGAAAAGAAATTTCCCCTCTCGTTAAAGAGGGCAATACTAGCGCTCATGTGAAGCCACGGCGTCGTTTATTGTTCACCCGGTCACCCGGTACTGTTCATCCGGGTTACTGTTCATCGTGTTTTTTTTTTTATTGTATGGAATTTTATTTTATTTGACATATGTCTTGTTTTCTAAATAAAATATTTGAATTTTTCATCGTATTAATAAATATAATTGACATATGTCTTGTGTTATAAATAAAATATTTGAATTTTTCATCGTATTAATAAATATAATTTGTATACTATAATTTTACTGTTAATAAAATACTATTCACACAAATACTTTTTGTTAGCATGAGATGGTATTTTTTTTTGTGTGCTTATTATAATAGTTTTGATTGGTACCAAGCTGCGTTTTTTTGTGCTTATTATAATATTTTTGATTGGTACCAAGCTGCGTCTTTTATGTTTTTTTGTTTGTCTTTTTCAGAATTTTATTTTATTTGACATGTTTTGTATTCTAAATAAAACATTTGAATTTTTCTTTTGGAACATATGATATGTTTTGAGGAGGAAAAAAGTTTGCATTTATTGCATAATACTTGTGAGACTATTTAATATCAGATTTTTTTTTTTAAATTAACATTTATGAAGATTTGCACTTGTAACGTTTTAGATAAAATTATTATTTTATGACCATAAAAGATTTTGAAAAATCGCAGCGAAGCGCGAGAAATATTTCTATTTTCTCATCAAATAATATATCCCGCAGCGAAATAATATATCAAATAATATATAAAAGTATTACTTTTGCTTATTATATTATTTCTTATCAAATAATATATCCCGCAGCGAAGCGCGGGCTATTTTTCTAGTACAATCCAATTTGAAGATGAAGTTAAAGATGTTTGAAAACATGATTTTCTTTAATTTGAGTTTTAAATCATCCATTAAAATGTAAAATTTACCTAGTTTTTTTTATTTTGTACCTATCTTTGAGATCTCTGGATGCAATGTTACCATGACTATTTATGATTACTAATAATTATATTTTTTGACGTGGTTTCATCACATACAGTTTGATTACTAATAATTAATTTTATATTTGATAATTTTACTTTTTTGAACTGTTACATGTAATAATGCAATTTGATGTCATTCACTCGTTCATTTTATGTTGCTTGATGTTCGATTATGTTCCGCTATATCGAATTTGATTTCTTCTAGCTACACTTTCCCGAATCCACTTACTCGTGTCGAGTATTGAATTATGCACATGTACCTCCCCCGCGAAAGTACTTACAAATCAATTTATTGGACAAATTTTTATCCAAACTCTGAGATCAAACTCTAGGTTTTTCATTTCTTTTTGAGAAAGATAAGAAATGCAACTATTCTCCGATAAACTAATCCGTACATCAATTTGTAAAAAGAAGAAATATGTACTATTCTCTACTTACCAAAAATGGCACGAATTAGAGAAAAACTTGACACTTCTCAAATGCAAGGAATTGAACACTATCAATTGATGGTTATTGAATTGAAGGATTTAACTTTGACGTCCATAATCAAATGGATCAAAGTAGTAGACCAAAAGAACTCGGAGCAATTTCACGTGCATACCCTTGAAAAATTTCAAAATATCCTATGTATATCACATTCTCAGGGAACCCCTGCAAAATTTTAAAATAGAGAAATCCCCTTTTTCAGCCCTTCTGACACAAACATCAATTTTTTCTACTCGTCCTCATTTTTTCATATATTCCCGGTTGTATTTTTCGTGAATATAAAAGTACCATTGAATATTTAATTATAAATAAATAGAATAGTATTTTCTGTCTTTTGTACAAGGCAAGAAAATCATTTCAATGACAAATTCTTGAAAGCACAATTGGCGTGAACGAAGTTTAATTAGTGTGAAGGAGAGTAGGTAAAACTCAGACATTACACCACTTTTTATCTATTTAAGTTATGCACTATTCATTACATAAAACTAATTTATCAAATCTTAATATTCTGAAAATGAAAATCATCAACAATACAATGTCAAGTTACATAATATCTTCAGATATTAGAGAGAACCAAAAAGCAATAATACGCTACTATTTCGGTTTTATTATATATACCTGAAGCAAACTATCAGCACTGCCTCCTTGTTCCATTTTTTTTTTTAAGTTTTCTCCTTGTTCCATTTTAGCAATTGCATTATGCAACTCGGATTTTTCTCTTGTCAAAATAAATTCAAAATAATAAGTCTCCATATAAATTAAAAAATAATAATAAAATAAATAAATTACGGTAACGTCACGAATCGAGGCTTTCGTCGAGTTGCAGTTTGGAAGCAATATCTCCCACTTGCTTGTACTTCACTTCATATTTTTTTGCCAGAGACTCCACCTAAGTTTTAACTGTGTAATTTTGATATTGAAATTAATATAGAAATGCTACATAAAATGTGTAATTTTGTTTTATCATATACCAGTTAATGTTATACATTCAACATAAGCATTAGTGTTTATATTATCGAAAATACAAGGGTAATGCTAAACAAAATGCCGCACAAATAAAGTATTATTAGACAATAAAAACAATACCAAATGTTTTAACTGATTGAGATTTTTTTTTCCTCCACAACCGGCAGGCTTCATTATAAGAATGTCTTGAAACAATTTAGATTACTTTTGATAGCAATTATTAAAATATATATGCTAAATTTGGCTACTTAAAAAAAAAATGAACCCATTTTGTTCATATAGCCTAACAAAACTATTACTTCCCCAAATTTCTTAGCACAATATATTCATTAATGATCGCCGTAATAACTACTATTTATATGTTGATTGGGTTGCCTGACTTGCATGGCTTATAAAAAGAACATCATCTTTCCAGGACTTGGAATTGGAAGATTAAAAAAATTACACATTTCCAGTGATATCATAGTCAGAACTACTGTTTCGAGACTCGAAACATGTAGAAACAAAATATAAGAAAAGAAAAAGCGGGGATTTCTTTGCAAATTTGTTTAATCCACTATGTTCATAATTTTTGAGTTAAAACCCTGAGGCACCACTGGAAGAAGGTGCACATTTCCCTTCAGTACTTTTTTTTAGATTTTGGATTGGTTTGCACATTTGAGGTAGTAATAAGTAAATACCTGAAATTTGTATAAACAGTTAACAATCAAAGTTGATTAGGTACAAAAAATAGATTAAATGCAAAATTATTACTTTTCAAAATTCAGTCGGATTGCCCATTTCATGCTCTATCAACGCCGCCCTCAATTCATCACTCGTTGTATACCTATCAAAAAAATCATCAATAACATAAATACGAATTATTTTTAATTTTTTTCTAAATTTTTTTTAACGAATACGTACCAACTATTATCTTTATCGAAATACATGAATGCCTTGTTAAGATGCTCGTCTCTTTCAAGTTTATGTCTATGCATTGTCGCCGTTATGAACTCCACATAATCTATCGACCCGTTTCAATCCACATCATCCTGTTATCATTACAACAAACATTAATTAGATTGCAGAAAAGCCCCTCAAATAATAAAAATTACACTTACGGCCTCCATGTAGTATTTCACTTCGGATTCGGATAATTCGGAGCCGACTTTTGCGAGACCGGCTCGTAATTCTTGATAAGTAATCCTACTGCTTCCATCTGTGTCGATGTTCGTGAACATTTGTTTGAGTCCCTTTGTTTCCTCTTCGTTCGTGTTCTCGTGTTCTCCGCTATGACCTGTGAAAATGCAGGGGTATTTTTGTAATTAAGCCAAAATATAGGGTTTCCTTTTGCAATTTCTTAATGGTCATTTTAGTAACTTTTCAGTAATGTCATAGATTCTATATTTGCACTTCTTTATAATGCAAGGGCATTTTTGTAATTTGGGCAAAATTTAAGTTTGTTTGGCATTTATATAATTTTTCAGTAATGTCGAGATTTTATTTTCAAAAAGTTTCAATAATGAAACAGCATTGTTGCAATTTGGGAAAAATATGTTCGGATTTTTCAATAATGCAGGGGCATTTTGGTAATTCATGCAAACCTTCAATGCCATCTTTTTGAGTTTATTAACAGCTCTGAATTGCTTCATTCTAGAAAGAACCGCACTGTCAATTCACTTGTCAGAGGATTGTCCTCTTAGCCATGGATGTCCTATTTACACAAAAAAAATGTACAGGTTTATTTGCGAATTTCCAATAAATAAAATAGAATATTTTTTGCACTTACAAATGACTTGTGCAGAAGTGATTCTTATCTTGCAGTTTTGAGTGAGCATTTTCTAACCAAATCCTTTGCACTATTCGAAATTGAGGGCCATGGTGTGCTCTCGAAATCTCTGTCTCCCTGTAATACCGCGTCATATATTCAGTCTTATTTACCCTTTCAAAACTCACAAAATATCAAAACTATCTACATTCTTAACTTGATGTTAATTTGTCAAGTTACTATGATGTTTAGGATTTTTGAAGTTAATTCAACAGTATACCTGATGGCCCCGCGAGGCCGCGAGTAATTTCTGCTGGCCATTGAGACTGATCATTGCCCATTTCAGTTCCTTCTCGTCTACCACTTGCTCAATTCCGCGTGCACATCATCTTCTCTTTTAATTCGCAACCTATCGACACGAAAATTAAATTAAACTTCTGACAACAGGGTTCTGTGTTTACTTTATTAGAAATCCATTACATTCTGGATCTAGTAGCGGTACATTGAAAAGGAGAAATAGGGGCGAAATCAATACATTAAAATCAACAGACTATTTATTGAAATTGAGAAGAACAGAACTTCAGATTAAAATCAAAACAATTTCCAAAAAAATTGAAAAATTATTCATAAAAAACCGGGTATTATAAAAAAATATAATCACGTAATAATTAAAAAATTAAATAACAATTAAATATAGAGATTAGCAGATAAATATCTTACAAACTTTAAGATTTTCATTTCACAAAAAGATCATATTTTTTTGAAAACATGCCGGATTTTGAGAAAGAAAAAAAAAAGATTCAGGATGAAATGCTCAAAATTACGAAAAACCCTTCTAAATTGCTGGAAAATTAAGAAGCAACCTGGAAAAATTCCAGTAATTGGGGAAAGAAATATTTTTGCAATAATTTTTGGAAAATAAAAAACAATTCTTTCAAAAAACTTTGAACAAACCCAGATGAATTATGAGATTTGTAAACTAATTCAAAATAAAAAATGCAAAAGTATACTCACAACCCTTTCAAACTGATTAATTAAATAGCCTCAATACCCGAATTTCAGTTTTTTCGAAAAAGAATAGAAAATTGCCGAAATTGCCAAAATCTAAAAAGAAGAGAAACCTGACTTGCAGACAATTAAATTCGAACAAAAAGTTGAAGGAAATGATAAACCAGAGGATCGCATCACGTTGAAATCTAAAAAGTACCATTGAATATTTAATTATAAATAAATAGAATAGTATTTTCTGTCTTTTGTACAAGGCAAGAAAATCATTTCAACCGACTTAATTTTGAACATTACTATGAAAATAATCACGTTATGTTTTGTACGAGTTAATTATAGTTTTGATTTTATTACGAATGATAATGACTTTATTATATTGAAATCAAATTATTTCATGTTATATTAATGTCATCGTGGTATATAAATAATGTAATTATAATCAAGAATATATTTTACAATTATATTATTTTCTGCTCATTTTTTAATCAAATTATAATGTTTCGAATACTATTATTTGCTTAAAATTAAGATTTTAAACCATGTCACTTAGATCAAAATTTGTGTGAGAGATCTAGAAGGTATACATCACTACTCTGTATAAAATATGACAAATCTTAAATTTTTATTTTAGAATACTATTTTATTGTTATCATAATTTTGTTTTATCATTGAATAAAAATCTATGTTGCAACGATACGAATACAACAATTTAAAAAAAAAAATTAAATACGAATACAACTATATAAATATTATTTTAATATATTTGTGTTACATCTAAAAAACAAATAATAAATTATTAATATATTTTAAAAATAAATATCATGACAATAAATTAAATTTATATCATAATAATATCCTCAATATATTTTAGAAATATTATTTAACTAATTTATAATTATTTTAAAAGTATCATATATAATTTTATATAAATTTTTTATGGATCGGAGTATATAACTGGTCTGAGTATTCTAATTAAAATATTCAGTATTTTCTGTAAATATCTCATTTGTATCATGAAATGTTTGAGAAAATAAATATTAAAATAATCAAATATTTCAGCGGATACTTCTCCGTCTTCATCAGTCCAAAAATAGGTGTGTAACGATTGTTAATGGCGATTGCTCAGGCGAAATGCATCTTCGTCACGGCTCCGCCAGTAAGCACCGCCGCCTCTTTCCCTTTCCGATCGCCCTCACAAAATCAAATCAAATAATTATTTGCTCTCGTGTATAGGGAGTGGGAAAGACGACTCTGGTGATGAGAGTTTTTGAAAGACTCAGAGCTTCTCACCCTTATCTCTCCATTCGTGGCTTCTACACCAGTAATGTCCTACACTTTGAAAAAGACACCTTAAATGTGTCCCTTCCTTATTTGACTATATACATTTTCTATAATTTATTCATTTTCTTTTTGGATTGTAGAGGAGATTAGAGAAGCCTCAGAGAGGGTTGGATTTGAAATCGTCAAGCTCGATGGGACACGTGGACCTCTTGCTTCCTCACAAATTTCAACGTAAGTTCGAGCATAATGATCGAATATTTCTGCCAAATTCTCTTGAGGCATTTCATCAAACACCTGATGTGCAGATATGGATTTCTTCATGTGCTAACATTGTCGTTGTTACAGTGCGGAGAGTATTCAATGGCCTACTGTTGGTAAATACAAGGTCGACATGGCATCGTTTGATTCGTTGGCATTACCGGAATTACAAGTAAAAGAGGGATCGGATCTTTTTATAATCGACGAGGTGGGCAAAACGGAGCTGTGTAGCTCGGCCTTCTTTCCAGCTGTGATGCGGGTTTTGGAATCGAATATTCCAATACTCGCAACCATTCCTACTCGTAGATTTGGCTGCGATATTCACGAAGGTAACCCCCTTTTTTTCTTTCCATTTTGTAGAACAAGCAATGTATGAGTAAGCTAATTTAATTAATTAATTTGAGAATTAAATCATTTTATAAAATATATACTAATAACATACTTTTTGTGGTGCCGATTCAGTTGAATTTCAGTTGGTGGTATTATGAAAAATCCTTATTTAGACTCAATTTTTCTAGGGATCTTTTTCAAAAACCTGCTAACTTTTAGACCCCTCACTTTTGAGATTCCCTCACAACCCCCTACAAAAGCACATTGAGTTATTTTTTGCACCCATTTAATTTGTTTTGGACCAAAATACCCTTTATTGTATTTTTTTATCGAACCTAAACTAATAAATAAATTATATTTTGAGATATCATATTCATAATATTATATTGCTATGTTTTATGATACATTTTCTAGTTTAATGATTTTATGAAATATATTAGTATTTACATTGTTTATGTAAAATGAAGTAGTACTTTTATATTATATAAAATTCGTAAAATATATTATTATTATATTGTAAATGGTATGCCAAAATATTTTAAATATAATATAACGAAATATTATGTCATGGAATATTTATTTATTTATTTGAGATCGAATAAAATAATTAAAAGAACAAATATTAAGGGAGGGGTAGTTTGTTCCAAAATAAGATGAAATGGATGGAGTAGTTAGTTTTTTTTTTTTTTTTTTGAGAAATCCCATAAAAGTTGGGGGGGGGGGGGGGGGGGGGGGGGGGTTTGAATTATTTTCCATTTTTCTAATATCAGTTAGAGTTAGACAACTCCTAGAAGAAAATCAATAGAAAAATAAATAAATAATTCAAAATTATAAAAAATTGAGTGATAAAAAAATTGGTATTTTTTTTCAGTGGCGAGATTGAGGAATCATCCCGGAGCAACCGTGTTAACATTAACCGCTGCAAATAGAGACGCGATGAGCGAAAACGTGTATGCCCAATTGGTTGATATCTTGCCCAAGTCTTGATTATAAAAAATCACATAAATTTTGCGTAACAACAATTCCAATGGGCTCGAGCTCATATGAAGGATGGTGAATTTAAAATTCGGAACGTGACGAGTACAAGTTTGTTGGTGTACATATGGTAACAGAGTTAGTGCCGCAGAAGAACGGGGATTCTTTAGTCTTGGTGGGTATCCTTGAATCAAACAGGCTTCACATGTCACATGTTCTTGTGGGGGCTTTTATCATTAGAATTTGGGGATTGCTATTTAAGTAAGAAGAGCTTAACTTTCAAACATTGCTATCAATGCCCAATAGTTCCCCAAATATCTAAACTTATCACGAACACAATGTGATTTCACAAAACCCATTTGGAATAAGACGGTTCGTATGGCTAGCGAGAAATTGACTCGTATTTACAAGGGAAACAATTAATACACACCAATCAATGAAAATGACCGGTCGAATATTTTCGTTCATCGATACTTCAAAAAAAAATTGTTAGCAATTTTTCTGATTGTTGAAATATGAAATAATCGGTCATCAAAAAAAAAAAAAAAAATTGGTTTCGAGAGGCATTATTTTGAAGTGACATGCGACTAGTAAACGTGAAACATAGCCTGTCTCATCAGATTTTCACAAACATCCTCAATTTTATGGTTAATCCACTTAATTAACATTTAGATTACCAAATGATAATTAATATTTCGAAATTATTAATTCAATATTTCTTGTTAATTTGGTTGTTAATTAAGTGGATTAATTAAGAAATTGACGATGTTTTGTGGAAATTTGGTGGCAAAGTATAATTTCTCTTTCGATTCGGTTTAGATCTGACTTTGCATAATGGTGGCCTAGTGAGTGACCATCAAGCATCCTTAATGGGGTATGTATGGTGTGGTGACCCTTAAATGAGCCCAAATGGACCCACAAGTAAGTTAAAGTCACAGTTAGTTATCCCCTTCTCTACTGGCATTTCATGACCTTATAGTTCTTCTGTAGCGGTCACTGGTATGAACTGAGGAATATCTGAATATTTTTCATTATTGAATGGGCAATTATATGGTATATCTCTCATGATAAATTAAATTGAATCCATACAATTCAATCTCAATTAAGTATATTATCATTTTAGCTCGAGTTATTTAAGTTTAATCAATGTTTTAAATAGCGACGTTGTATCGGCTATATATCACGTTCTTATGTACATTACGTATTATTGTAAAAAGTATCATTGTGATTGAGGACCGCTGCAATAGTGAAGCGGCACGATAGCCTTCGCTAACGCTGAACGCTAAATGAAACGTCGAAACGTCGCGTGTCCGCTACACGTTATTTAAAATACTGAATTTAATTTATCATAAAAGAAAAAAAAGAATACTTGGTATATCCTAATTGTTTCATCAAATACAAAAGGTTGATCATAAGCTATGTTGCGCGAATACTTCAAAAATTCGATTTTACTCGTATCGTCGTATCCTAAATTATATGTAAGACATATATGGCCACATGAATACATGATCATGCAATAATGTTAAAACTAGCATTTATTTAGCATGACGGGCGAAGCTAAGTTGTATTACTTTACAAGGGACCCACCATGTGATGAGGATTGAGGAGCATTATTCTGCTTTGAATTCTTTATTGTGTATACTTAATTATGGAGAATATATGCATATCCTTTGAATGGGTGTTTTGCTTCTCCATATTTTGGAGTCTATCAAGAATCAACTCACAATAAATAGAGGAAGGATAGATTTGATATTTTAGGTTTTATTTAGTATATGAAATTGCTGTTTCTAAAATTTAAATTCAATGTGATCAAATAAATTAAAAAATGTGGTTGTCCACTTGAATTGTATTTGTGCAAGAAATTGAATCATGAAGTTTCACATGTTTCTCACCAAGACAGATTTGTCATGAATGATTGACTGTTGAATTATTCCACGTATTAGGCGTGATTCAATTTTTTTCCTCGAAAGATTTCATTCATTTATGTAATTTGTCTTGGCCAACCAAAGATTGAAAAAATATATGTGATTTTTCTTGTTTTTTTATTATCTTCTGGACCAGTTCGAGCTGTAGCACATACATTGGGAAGATATAAATATGTGAATAATTAATCCGACACGCATGGTTTCAAGAAATAGAACAGGTTTGGTATGTGGAATTGAACATTTAAGTAATTTGGTTTGATTTGATATTGATTTATTTGGCACGGTTGGTTTATTGAAGTGGTTCATGTCATGCCACGAAGGAGTGCATGTATGCATGTAGCATAGTTTGGAATCTTAGTATGTACTTATATATATGCTAACATTATGTTTTCAAGACATTTCTTTTGGTCCTTTCACACTCAATATTGTTTTTTATATTCGAATCAAATTATGTTTTGATGGTTGATTTGATAATAGATTATGTTACGCGAATACTTCAAAAATCAAGCCGTGTATCGGATATCATATCAGATACCGATACTCGTCGGATACGTATAAGATACTCCACGTGATATATTCGAATTTTTTTTATTTCAAACTAATACGGATACTTTTTGGATCCTTCCGAATACTCGTCGAACTTATAACACATCAATAATTGTACTTAAAAAATAAAATATAAATTTTAAATCGAAATAAATGATTAATACATATAAGTAAACAATTAAATATAATAAAAAAATACTTTAATAGGAAGTTATTTCTGTTATAATAAAATTTTAGTATAAGTTAGATAAAAACATAATATATAAAAATAAAAAATATTAAATATGTAAATTACAATTAATAAATTAATAAAGTATTATATATAATAGACGTACCGTATCACATGTTTTTTGAAAACGGCCATATTATCGTATTTGTATCTTGTCGGATATGAAACCCGTATTCGTAGCAACATAGATAATATATCCTTTTTTTTCAATTATATTTTTTAATTTTTTCAATTATAATGCAATGCTTGAATAAAAAGGTCATATTTTATCAGATATAAAAAGTCATGTTTTCAAGGACATGAATGCAACATTTCCGTAAACAACCATAATCCCGTTATAACATGGCGCCAAAAGCCGCAGTCTTCTTCAATAGAAAAAAAATAAAAGCAAGAGAGAGAGAGGGGCAATTACCAGCCAACATCCTCGCTCCACCGAGCTGGCACGAAAGCAAGAAAGAAAGGAAAAAGAAAACGAGGTGGCACAATTATTCCATTTCTTTAACCCATTTTCGGCTTAAAGAAACAATTAATCACGAAAAGGTCCCTCCTTCCACTTTAGGTGGCGAGTAAAAGAAGTGGGTAAAGCCAGATCTAAAGGGAAACAAAGAAAGAAGGATGAGTTAATCAAAACTAATGAGAAAAACGAATTTAATGAAAAGGAAGGACTCGCTTTAGGAGTTGTTTGCTTTACTTTTCATGGCCTGTAAGATTCTCGATTGCATGCCAACGTGGGTCTCTCCACTTTATTGATTCTGATTACGAACAAGGTACGATCTCTCAAACTACAAGTTACGGATTTGGTACTTTTGAATCGGAAATGTGGAATTAAGGAGGAAAGATTTGATCTTTGGTTTAAATGGTTTTGAATTTGGTTTGTTTGAGTTTCGATTACTCCTTTTTTCTTGTTCCTCTTCTTATGTTTTATCTTCTCTGTTCTTCTTAGACGAAATTCAATTTCTTGATGAAATCTTGCCAAAACTAATTGAACTCAAGGTGTTTGCCGAAATGCAGGTGAACAAACATCATTTATGCATATAGTACTAATCATCACGGTACCAAATTAATATGGCTGGTATATTGCAATACTTGGATTTCAATGACACCACCACAATGCGCAAGTTGCCCCATTCACACAAAAGGCACAACGATGGTACAGATTTATAATTCATATCAAATCCAAACTTTTATATATATTCATCGTTTTTTATTTGATTTTTTATATAGTATTATGGTTTCGAAATTTCAGGCCTTGAAGCTCCTAGAAATAGTGTTGAGTTTGCAATGGAATCATGTCAGAGTTTTAGTGTGGTTCATGAAGATATACCAGTTAGTTTCAAAAAGTTTGATATTTCTATTCCATATATCATAAAATTAATATATATAATATTTTTATGTAGTATTCTTGCCATATGAGGCATTGCTCAAAACCGAATTCATACTCCAATGGAGTTTCAGTGAAGAAATTAATCGAACAGGAGATCTCCAGTAAAACAAACGAAATTTCAAAAAGACCAAGTGTCGTAGCCCGCTTAATGGGTATGGATCCATTACCCGATCCGATAACATCCTCGTCGAATCTCGACGAAGAATTCAACGACCAAAAACATCAAACGAGAGAGAAACACCCACAAGAAGAAGAACTTCAAAAGTTCAAAACAGATTTCGAAGCTTGGCAATCAAGCAAGCTTCTAGAACGTTCTAGAAGCCTCGAGTTGGAGAACTTTGGCAAACACAAGTTTGTTCAATCTCTCTCTCTCCCACAAAAAAACAAAGGAAAAGAAATTTCAGAAAAACCCCTTTCGCCAACTCGAATTGTAATTCTCAAACCCTGTCCTGAAATGAATTTCAATTTGGAAGATTCGAATATTCCTTCGCCAGAAATAATTAAGCGGGAAAATAATATGAATAATTTTCTCGAAGAAGTGAAAAACAGACTCAAACTCGAAATCGAAGGAAAATTCGGCGAAAACAAAACGGATCCGAAACAAATCGCGCGAAACATCGCAAACCAAATACGAGAAACAGTGGTACGAGATATTAACCAAAATACCAATTCGACTCTGTCTCGATCCGAGTCAGCCAGGTGGTACCGAACCGGTACGCAAGAGATCAAAGATGCGAAAAAAATATTATCAGAGCGAATAAAGAACGTGCTAAGAAGAGAAATCGAAAATGCAGCTCCTCCGAGTCCTCACAGAACGAAACCCATTTACGATATTAAAAGAAAGGGCATAAAAGTAAAAAACCAAATCGAAGAAACCGAACAAGTATCCTCGCCTAGAAATCTTGTCAGATCATTTTCCGCACCGGTATCCGGTACAGGTTTCGTCAAGCTTTTAACGGAAGAAATGGACGTGTCCAGTGGAACCAGACTGGAGAAGAAGCACGAAGCGTCCTGTGAACACGAGAGAAAAGGAAGAAAGGAGGTTTCTGAACGCAATGGCAAGGGTGGTAATTTGAGACAAAATTTAGGGTTAAGAAAATGGCTCTTTGGGAAGCGATTCCAATCCGCGGATGAACAAACCATGCAAGGGTTCATGCCGGTTCAAAATTTCGTCACGACTCCTTCAGTGGTTGTTAATTCTCGACTCATTCAGGTATTTAAATTTTAAAATCATAATATTTAATTATTTATCATTATTTGTTTATAATAATTTTAATTTTTTTTGTGAGTACAGGAGAATTTTACGGAAGTGCCCCCGAGTCCTGCGTCTTTATGCAATAGTCCTCGAGACGAGACCTGTAGAGGAGTATATTCTAGCCCAATTTCGCCACTCGATTTTATCGATGAGCATGCTTTTATCGAAGGACCAAAAGAGATTTTGCAAATTAATCCTTGTAAGATTAAAATTGTTTTTGATTGAATATTAGTGTTTTTAATTTGTGCTTATTTGGGTTTGTTGTTTGTTTTAGATCAAGTTGAAGAGAAACCAATTGAAGATGAAGTAATGGAAATAGACGATCATGAAAAATCATTTGTAAAGAATGTTCTTGTCATGGCTGGATTGTATGAAAACGAATCGAATCAAATATTGTCGAAACCTATTTCGAATTCGGTGTTTGAACAAGTAGAGGAAACTTTTGGCGATAAAACAAACTCCGATGACGTGGCATCGGACGAACCGATTTGTGATTGTGAAAGTTCGATTAGTCATAGAATTTTGTTCGATTTGACTAACGAGGTCCTGCCAAGTGTTGTTCAAATCGGTGTGAATCTCAAGAAATGGGGTTTGGGTCCTGTGAGAGTGCCATATGGCAAGAGGTTATTGAACGAGGTTTGGCGTAGGATCGAGAAATTAAAGGGGTTTAGAAAGGTCGAAGGTTATTCGTTGGATGAATTGATTTACGATGATTTGAGAGAGAATTCGTGGCGAGGCGATTTTAACGAGGAAATAGGTGAATGGGGAGCCGAGATCGAATTGGAATTAGTCGAGGAGTTAATTGACGAGCTATTTTGGGACGTGCTATTAAATATTGGTGAAATCACACGATAATGGATTTGTGTAAATTTTTTCTCCATATCTTTTGATGCGTGGCTCGTTATTATTTGCTATTTTTTTTGGTTTTGTTATTGTGGGTTTGTTAGGCTTGCTCTGTGTTATGATCAAGTTTGTGTTAGTATTAATATTAATATATATAGATTGACGTTGTAAATGTGTGTTGTAATTTAAAGAGAAAAAAATCGTAATACAAAATTGGCTGTTTATTTTCCGCGATCCCTTTGTTGCTGAGCAGGACCGCTAAATGATCAATAAAAAATTAATCGTCCTAATACAATTCACAAACAGTTTTCAATCATTATACGCATCGCGGCCGTTACCGAGGGCAGTGGCTCGAATTCCCCACGACTTCAACGAAGACAATTTCGGCGATTACAATCCTCATTCAACTGATACTTGTTATTCAAATTCTTCTGGTTGCTCTCCCGTCGTTTCCTCTCAAAATTACCTACTGAAAACCTTCCAATAAAGAACACTGCTCCATCTTTATTGTAGGAGATGCTGATTATTTCTCCATTACGGGAGCAATCGAGGTACTTTCATAAATCAATTTAGACAAATTTTTATTCGAAGTAATAAAAAAAAGAGACGAATTTCTCGTGCCATACAAGTTGTAAAAATATATACAATGATAAATAATAGAGAGATTAATGAAATGATGTTGTATTATTGATTATGAAAATGATTTACGATGAGTTATATTTAGGATTAACTAAACCTCTCTAATCATTGATATCCAACGGTGCATTAATCATGACCGTTGGATCAAGCAACTCTCGTTACTTATGCACTAATATCTCCATTAATTTTAGTGAGGGACATCTCCATTATACTCCTTAACATTTCAGATCATAGCCATTTTCGAACTCGGATTACTACATTCTCAAACGAAGAAGAGGGGACGTGAGAGATCATGACTATTGGAACCAATTGATGAAAGGATTGAACTCTTTATTTGGGCACGATCATGTTTTCGGAGAGAGACCGGTCGGTACCGATATTTATGGAATGCCAATCTATGCTAACGAGAAAAATGGTACCGATATTTTTTGAAGAAAGCACTTTCTCGCCAATCTTTTGAATAATTATATAATTAGTGGTACCCTCTATTCATCAATATTTTTTCGAAGAAATACTTTTCAGTTTTCCCTAAAATTATACATATTATTATTAACAAGATATGTTTCTAAGAATAATGTTTGTGACGTCTTTATAATTAGACAATTAAGGTGATTGTCTGATACATTTTTTTTTTTCAAATCATATACAAATTAAAAATGATTATTTTAGAAATAAAATCAATTACTTATTTGATGTCATGCTTAAATAAAAAAAAAAATCATCATTCACATAATGAAAGAAAAGAATCTAATTAATAGAAAAATATTCAAAATATCATTTGAAAAAAATGGTATCATCGAAAATCACCTTATAATTGAACCAAGTTTAACTCCTCAAACCGAATTAGGGATGTCAATGGGTCGGGTAAAACCCGAACCCGCGGGTACCCGACCCGAACAGGGCGGGTAATATCCGAAAAAAAATTCGCGGGTCGGGTATTACCCGAAAAAAATACCCACTCCGGGTTCGGGTACGGGGTTAATTTTTATCCGCGGGTATACCCGAACCCGAAAATACCCGAGAAATATCCGAAAAATATCCGAAAATACTCAATGATATGAAAATTTGTGGTGTTTTATGGATTAATTATTTGTAATATTTTCATTTATAATGTATTTTGTGCAAATTATTTATTTTATGTATACAAAATTGTTGGTGATTTTATGTATTTGTATAGTAATTTATAATTTTTTTTTTTAAATTTTGTATTGGTGATTTTCGGGTAACGGATTCGGATTCGGATATGATTTTTTACCTGCGGATATTTTGAATTTGGGTTCGGATAATATTTGAAAATTCGGATTCGGATACGAAGGAGGCTTATTCGAACCCGACCCGTCCCATTGACATTCCTAAACCGAATTGAAGACCCTTATCTTGTACAGTGACTACAGTTTAAACCAAAGGCCCAACCAATGCGAGAGGAGGAACCTTGGAAAAAAAATGGAGATAACCAGACTCTCTAGATTCAGCCTCCCATCATCTCCAATCCGTGCTTCCACTGGAGGGTTCTTCTCTGTTGCTACTCTCCCTCCAGCTCATTCTCTTTCTCTGGTGCTTCGTTCTTATTTATCAACCTCCAAGCAACGCAACCAATGGCCACACAAGCGACTATTAGCATCCTCGGAAGGTTATCGAATTTAATTTTCATGGTTTTGCATTAAATTGGCCTATCTTCTCGGCGAATAAGATGCATATGTTATGGTTGGGGAAATTGGTGGCTAAATTATTTTAATTTTGAGTATTTTGCAGGAGTACCAGATGAATTGATTGAAGATTCTAAATTCGTTCCATTGAATGCTGAAGAACCCATCTTTGGTCCACCTGTAAGTGACAAAATTAAGAAATCACTTGCATAATTTTCATTCGTTCCATGTTTTACATTATTAATGTGAATTTAATTTTAATAGGCACTTTTGCTTCTCGGATTCGAAGCTGATGAAACAGAGAAGGTGCCTCTCTCTCTCCAAAAGAATTTCCTTTTTTGTGGAATCGAAATTTCTTGTTCCTTTTTCACCTAAAATTTGACATGCATATATTATTATAGGTTCAGGAATTTCTAAAAGATCTAGATGGCGATTTCTTAAAGGTAATACTTTTCTCACAAGTTTTGATCAAATTAAATTCATCATGATAAAAGTTATTTTTAGTAGGTAATTCATTGCACGGAAGAAATGATTAAAAAACCCATTTGGGATGCAATGCAAACAGAACAACCAAATTTATCCACTGTTAAGGTAATATAACTCGTAACGCTTATTTTATTTTTCTTGAAAACTTTATAGTATGGGTCATAATGTATATATGTTTTATAATATTTTAGATTGCAAAATCATTGCCGAGAATATGCTTTTTTTCTGGCTTATCTGGCGTGGAGATGATGATGTTCATTGATGCTTTCCCTGAATCTGGTACACATAAAACCATATTTGAACTACTTAAGGCAATAATTATAATGTATATATATTTTTATTTAGGTAAAGTTTTATGTGCTTTGTTTTTTCAGGGTTGAAATCGGCTGTTTTTGCAGCACTTGTACCAAATAGTGCTGACAAATTGCTCGAGGAATTGATCGAAGAGATAATGGGGGACCACGAATTGCTGGTTCGTACTCTCTCTCTCTCTCTCTCTCTCTCTCTCTCTCTCTCTCTCTCTCTCAAAAACCGTTTATGTATTTATGAAAGTTTGTATGTTTTTTCAGACCGGTAGGAATGGGACTAGCTAGAATGCTACATTGTTAGCGAGAACGATGGCACGTATGAGTATATTCTAAAATATTGGATTTTAAGGCATGTGTATTCTAAAATATTGGATTTGTTCAAAATTCACTATTCGATTTGTAGGTCTATTGTATTTCACCGCCAAAATCCATGATTAGATTCCATAGTATAATTTCCAAAAGAAAGAAAAAGAAAAGCAAAATATAATTTGTCCATAAGATATTGATTCGTAAACACAAATACATAAACCTGAAATACATACAAATATAAAGTTGCGCGAGGTCATTAAACCGTTGTTATATTTACAAGACCGGTAATCTTAAATCCTTACCATTCACACTTTCGCACACGCAAATATTATTTAAACCATTTTTTTACCTCTTTTCTCGTGCATTATGAGGTTTCACAACTAGAACAAGGTTCACCTTTCTGTTAAGCACGAGCCCCGTTTCTTCAGTCATATCCAACGACTCCGCCTCCATCCCGCCAGTCAATTTCCAGTCAAAATGGTACAATAAACTGGCAAGAACGAACTCGATAATCGAGCCAGTAAAATTGATTCCGGGGCAAACCCTTTTGCCCGTGCCGAAAGGAACGAATCCAAAATGTTGCTCGTTCAAATCGACACTATTGTCTATGAACCTCTGAGGGCAAAATTCCTGGTCACAAATCATACAGTTGAGCAAAACAATTTTTGAATAATTATTTTAATAATGAGATGAATTAATTAATCATATTTTTTTCTGTAAGTAAAGAACAAAAAATATTCTCAAAATCAAATATAATGATTGTTTAATAAGCATAAACACTACAAGCCACGAAACAAGGTTGTCAGGAATTTTAGCTTGAATCGTTATGGGTAGAATCGGATCCGATCGTAAAATCATATTTTGGATCGTAAGATTTTATGAGAAGTAAACATTAACTAGAAAATTAATCTAACGAACATGATTTTCTAAATAAAAAAAATATAACTTCATTGATAGAGTATGTTTTTTCATTTGAATTATTGTATTCTTTATATTGCAATATGTTAATATTTTATTTCATATTCTAAGTAAGTTATGACAGAATTGTAAAATCGTAAATATATGAGATTTTGCACGATTTTACATTTTGAATTGAGATTCTACCGTAATTCTACCAAATTAAGATTTTTTGTAGTGAATGTGGCGTTTATTTTGTTGATTCCATAATTATTGTTTAATAAATAATGATATAATCTAAAAATAATTTACTAATTCATTGTTTAAATGTCTAATACCTGAGATCTTTCCCAAAAAAGAGGGTCTCTTCCAATGGCCCATGCATTTATGACGAATCGGGTGCCTGCGGGGACGTGATAATCGAATAATTTGATATCTTTAGTCGACTCCCTCGGGATGAGTAACGGTGCCGGAGGGTGCAATCTCAGTGCCTCTTTGATTGCCGCTTTTAAACAAGTCATTTTTTCTGTAAGATTCTCGGATAATTTTCCTGACTTGTTAGTGACGTCTCTAATTTCTTTTTGCACTTTCTTCATTTCTTCTGGATTCTTGATTAACTCCGCCATTGTCCACTCGAGAGCCGCAGCAACTGTTGCTGTGCCGGCACGAAACATATCCTACAAAGTTCAAACCAGTGTTTGAATTGATGTTGGTTTAAACTAAACCAAATTTAAATTACAAAATTTAGTAACTATTCTAATTCATTTGCAGACTAAGTAAAAGAAACAAAACGCCGCTGCCGGGGATCGAACCCGGGTCACCCGCGTGACAAGCAGGAATACTTACCACTATACTACAACAACTTGATTATAAACACTAATTAACATGATTAGTGATGTACACATTATATTAATTAACATATGTCAAGTCTTCTGCATGATAATATAGATGATGTTTTGGTGAAACTTACCAAGATGATTGCTTTAATGTTATCGCGACTAAGGGTTGATCCAATCTCCTCGTCTATCTCGGTAATATTTAGCAAAACATCAAGCAAATCCGTCTGATCGGTATCCAACACATCTTTTTTTGCTTTGAGATGATCTTCTATCACTTTCTCAAAAAATCGATCAATCTCTTGAGCAGTCTTTTTAGCTCTCCTCTTTACGCCGGTCAAACAATCCATCCAACCCAAAAATGGCACTATTTCGCCTATCAACGGTACCTCGAGACGCTCGCCGAAATCCCTGAAAAGCCCCTGAATATGATTCATTTCTTTGGACGAGTACTTTTGTCCAAAACTTACCCCGCAAAGAATGTCGTTCATAAGTTTAACGAACATTTGACTCAAGTTGACAACATATACATCCTCGCCGTTGCGGGAGCAACCAGAATGGATTTTGTCAACGATTGAAGAAACCTCTTGTTCGCTGATACGTTGAAACGACTTCAAGCGACTGGTGCTCAGAAGATGAAGATCGCATATACGGCGAGCCTGACGCCAGTATTCCCCGTACGGGGAAAGTGCCACGTCAGACGACCCGTAGAATAAAATGTCGGCCATAGTCAAGCGAGGCCGGTTTGCCAATGCTATGTCATGGTCTTCGATAGACTGTTTAACTAAAGAAGCGGAAGAAAGGATGATTGTGGGGGTACAGCCGAAGCGGAGGAGCATAATGGGACCGTGAATTGAGGAGAGGGCTTGTAAGGAGCGATGTGGGAATCGGCCTAAGTGATGAAGGTGGCCGAGTAAAGGTAAAGATGAAGGAGAGGGGGGCGTGTTTTTACGATTTGGAGATTTTGTTGTTCGAAGGATGAAGAGGATCGCGAGGACGGTGGCGAGAGCGAGGAAGAGAGGCAAGGCAATACTTTGAAGTGATTCATTCCAAATGGAAGAAGGGGGAGACATTTTTGCCGGATAAAAATTCTGTTTGATACAATACAAAAGAATATGAGAGGCAACATATATGTACTAGATTCACCATAATTTGATTTCTTCTACTATTATAGAAGGATTATGGCAATTTAGTTACTTTATTCTCCAAAAAAAATAAAAAAAAAATACTGACTTTCGTGATGGACGACTTCTACTTTTTGTGACTTTAATATTGTCTAAATAGATAGGAAGTTGACAGGAAATAAAAATAGGAAAAAGTTGATGTCTACATGTTTTATATAAAAATGTATACCGATTGTTTCGAGGCTAGAATGGTTATTCTATGGCTAAATGGGAGGAGAATTCTTATAAAAAATATATATTTTTTTATAATTTTATAAACTCCTCGATTTTTTATAAGTTACTATAGGGGTTAAAGTGGGCACAATCGTTTTTAGGATAAATGTAAGAATAATTCTTACAAAATAAAATTCGTGACTTTTTTTAATATTTTAAAACTCTCTCAAATATTCTTCTATATGAGTTTAAGAAAGTCTACACCTGCAGAAATATTCTACAGAATTAATACCCAATATTTTTTGTTTGTATTTCAGTGAAAAGATTCAATAGAATCCATGTTAGTTGTCACCTTATTCTACCGTTGCATGTTAATTCGGTGAAATACTTCCGTGATGTAGGATTTACCTATGAGTTTTACTTCTCTATTTTTTTTTAAGGAATACCAAAGTTTTTTATAAATATAAAAAAAATGGTATTCATAATGGTATATTAGTTTAGGCTAATCTTATGTGATTATTATCTGAAGTATTCGTCGTTTTTTCCCTCCATAAGAATAGTTTTTCCGTTGCTCTTTTTGTCGTCATTGCAAGAATGGTGAATTGGAAAATCCTTGTATTTCGATCCTTCCAAATTTGTCATGTGACGACCGTCCATAGTTCATCCCTTTCATATTTATGTTCTTTTAGCAAGTTGTTTTCATAGATCAGTCTCCAAAGCAGTCGTAGAGGTAGGACAATGGCCGCCAGCCAGAGAGAGGGAGAGCGAGAGAGCTTCGAGAGGGTGAGAGCTTGGACAGTGATTGAGGGTGAGGGTGAGGGCTGATAGGTGAGGAATAACAATGGCGCCACCCCAAGAGTATCTAAAAACATCTCTTCTAAAAAAAAAAATTGAAAATGTTTTTACGCGCATTTAAATGTTTTTTGTAAGTTATTATTGTATTATCATACAATTTTTTTGTATTAAACAGAATTTGAAATGATTGCACAAAAAATATCTCTTCTAAAAAATCATTTTTATCATTTCACCACAAATCTAAGTTATCATCATCGTCTCTACTGAAATCTAAAACTAAAATAACAATCTTCTTAATCCAAAATTGGCATCTCCCCCCCAAGAATATCATTCACGTATTCGTTCATCACAAACGTAATTGATGGCGCCACCTAAATCAAAAGGGAATTTTCGTTATTTAGAACAAACAAAATGTCATGAAAGCGAAAAAAAAACCCCTACCTTAACATAATTAGGAACGAGGCCCTTGTACAGAGCACCGAACCCTTCATTCATGACTGTCTTTCTAAAGGCGTCGACCATGCTGCAAACTCTGACGATCGCCGTATGTCATGATGACAAATAAAAAATACTAAAATTTAGGAAACAAAAAAATGTAGAAATTTAAAGAAAAAATAACTAAAATAGTCACATTTACCAAAATAGACCCTATGAAAATTTGCTCGAAAGCTCCTTGAATTGTTGGATTTCTTCGGAAAAACATAATATGCAGAAATTTAGAAAAAATAACGGTAATATGCTGAAACTAAAAAATACTAGAATTTACAACAAAAAAAAACCCAAAAGATCTGATATTTACAAAATAGTACCCATAAATTGTGAAAAATTATACAAAACACATGTAAATATGTGGAAATTTACACAAGCTCCCCTAAAATTGAACATTAAATGGAATAATTAATGGAAACATAAATTGAACACTAATATTTAGGACAAAAACAATATCACTATTTTTCAAAAAAAATGAAGAAAAAACATACCGTGAAAAATTTCAAGTTTTCCAATTTCAAGTTTCCCATAAACCAATTTCAAGAACACTAATATTCAGTCAAAACAGTCACTCCTTGCTACAGTCCTAAACCAATTTCAAGTTTTCCATAAAAAATTGAATTCAATTTCAAACCCGCCGGTTCAAGTAGCCAGTTGGAAAACATTATTTTGTGCAAACTATACCTAAAACAAACAATTTAGAATAAAAATAAGGGAAATTTGTAAAATGTGATGACCTTATTAAGGATCGCGTGGCCATTGAGAAAATTAGATCATAAGCATGTAGATGAGCTCTTAATATTGACGACACTAGTCCAGCTAAAATCATACCTCCTCTTTTCAGACCACTGCAATTTTCAAAATCAAATTAAAAAGTTTGTAAATGAGAAGAAAATACAATGAAAAGTTAGAGTGAGTTTTGAGTACCTCGTTTGAATCTGGAGTGGTTTGATCTTCCTTATTGTATATCGCGTGGTCTCGATCCTTCTCTGTCCCTCTCCTTAGAAACCCAATAAATTTCTAATGAATCACACAAAAATACATAAGATCAGAAATTTATACACAAATTCTAATGAGGCTGAGAATTAGGGTTAGAGTTCTGAATCAAGGATGAACAAAATCGGAAAAAACAAAGTTTGTTAAACCGGTCTAACATGCAATTAACGTGCTAAAAACGCGTATTTTTTTTTTACTTTGAACCGGTTTTATTTCGAGTCCAAGCAAACCGGTGTTAAAAGCAAATTTTGTATTAGTGAAATATTGAGATTAGACGGGAAAATAATGAAATGACATCAAGGCCAATCATGATGCCGATGTCATCATTATGTGTCCGTTAACATTTAACATGAGCAACTATTAACTAGATGGGAAAATATACTTGGCTCCCCAAACTTATCTCAGACCTCTCGATGAGTTGGCAAAAAATGATTACGTGAGTTGTTTAGTTTTTTAATTGACTCAATTAATTGTTTTTTTTTTTTTTGAGGGCAATAGACGATTGTCTAGTGCGAATTTCATTGAACTTATAATTAACAATTACAAGCCCATTAAAAAAGAAAAAGAACAATACAATTACACTAAAAGAGAAAAAACGATTCTACACGAATCAAAGGTTATGGTTCAACTGTCCAAAATCGTCGTCATGGAGGAGAAGAAAGATAGTCAAGGTAACCGACATTCAGCCTTCAATTCATCAGATCATGAAAAAGTAGAAAGGGATGAGACCTTTTAGATACCAAACTCGTTGAATAGATAGGACAAGGTTTGGCTGGCGAAGAGCGCCGACCATCGAGAAACCGTCAAAGAAAAGGAAGAAAGTCTGAGAAGCGGTCACCTTCGTAATCCATCGAGAGAATGGTTCTGATCAACCCGCAAAAAGAAAGAAACTCTTATCACGGCATAATAGACAAGCGAGTCTGCAAAGAAAGAACTCTGACGTCATATTGTCGGTATTGTCGCCTAATGTACGACATAGGAGCTTAATTGAAGGAGTCACACTAGCAGAAAAAAGTACAACCGACTACCGGCTTACACCGAGACAACCCTGTCAATGTAGCCACTAGGGAGAGAGGGGAAGCTCTGCGAGAGAAGAAAGAAACCGACATGTAAAGAAGTTATCCCACTCTCGCCGTCTCACTGGAGAAAGAGAAGCGCCCATGCAGAAGAATGATGCCGGCACAAAAGCATAGAAGAAAGGAGTAACTCGGGCCACAAGTGATCAAAGAAATAGGATTTGACAGTCCAAGTAGAGAGGAGGGGGGGTCCGCGGCTGACCTAGGACGGAGCAGTAAGTGGGAGAGACGGAGGATCGAAAGAGAAGAGGGCAGGGGGGGAGAGTCAGGGGTGTTGGTGCCGGAGTACGTAGAGAGGCAGGGGATAACGGCAGGAGATGGTGCAGGTGACATAGGTAGAAGAGACAAGTCTGGTAGAGAAACCGAGAGATCCGGAGGCAGAGAAGGGGTTGGGTCGGGGGGGTCGGGTATGGTGGTGGTCGGAGGAGAAGAGAGGCCTAGGAGTGGGGTTCAAGGCAGCACTAACGCACAAATAAGAGCTATTTCTCTATGGCGCAGCTCAAGGCAAAATGAAGAAGAACGATGCCCCAGAAAGAAGGACAAAACCCGAGAGAAATTGTGTCGGAGAAGCTCGGATCGGAAGAGGGTCTGATCCAAGAAGGAGTGAAGCAGATTAAACCTTGGAACCTTGGAGGTGCGTCGGATATATCACTTGAGAAGATCTCCTCGTCAGTAGAGGCAAATGAGAGGGACGGGATGATTGGCGGCGTCAGTTTGCTCAGATTTGAGCTAGGCCATGGAAAAAGTTCGCCATTTCAGAAGAAAGAGGCCGGCGTCTCAGGCGGAGTCGGTATCTCAGGCGACTTGTCGTCTCAGGTGGTAAAGTCTGAGAGAGAGAGAGAGAGAGAGAGAGAGAGAGAGAGAGGTCTTTCTCGGAGATGCGGAGAGTCGCCGGAGGTGTGGTGGGGGTGGAGGCGCCGCTAGGGTTTGCCTCCACCCCGACTCAATTAATTGTTAACTGGCTTGTTCAATTGACATGTCAATAAATCATATTAGTACATATTAATTGACGTGTCAATTCAATTAAATAATCAATCAAATTGTTAATTAAAACAATCAATAATACTAATCAATCCACTTAACAATCATTTGTCACCTCGTCAAACCTACTTTTTGGTGTTACGGTGCCTGGGTTGAATATATAACCCCTAGGTAGATAGGGAGCATCAAGCATGAATATATTAACAAGCGATCCAAAGTTAAAGAAAAAGCAAACATAGTTTGTCAATAATATATCAATTCGTAAACACAAATACATAAACCTGAAATACATACGAACATAAAATCGCGTCGGGGACATTAATCTGTTGTTATATTTACAAGACGGTCATTCACACTTTCGCGCGCACAAACATTATTTGAAGTACGTAAACCATTGTTTGTTTTTTTTTACTTCTTGCTCATGCATTACGAGGTTTCGCAACTAGGACAAGGTTCGCCTTTCTGTTAAGCACGAGCCCCGTTTCTTCAGTCATATCCAACGACTCCGCCTCCATCCCGTCAGTCAACTTCCAATCAAAATGGTACAATAAACTGGCAAGAACAAACTCGATAGTCGAGCCGGCAAAATTGATTCCTGGACAAACCCTTTTGCCCATGCCGAAAGGAATAAATCCAAAATGTTGGTCGTTCAAATCGACATTATTGTCTATGAATCTCTCAGGACAGAAGTCCTGATCATAAATCATATTTAGTAAATATTGATATACTATAGAAAGTAATTTATTAATTTATCGTTTAAATGTCTAATACCTGAGCTCTTTCCCAAAAAAGAGGGTCTCTTCCAATGGCCCATGCATTTATGACGAATCGGGTGCCTGCGGGGACATGATAATCGGATAATTTGATATCTTTAGTCGACTCCCTCGGGAGAAGTAACGGCGCCGGAGGGTGCAATCTCAATGCCTCTTTGATTGCCGCTTTTAAACAAGCCATTTTTTCTGTAAGATTCTCGGATAATTTTCCTGACTTGTTAGTGATGTCTCTGATCTCTTTTTGCACTTTCTTCATTTCTTCTGGATTCTTGATTAGTTCCGCCATTGTCCACTCGAGAGCCGCAGCAACTGTTACTGTGCCGGCACGAAACATATCCTGCAAAGTTTAAATCACTGTTTGAATTTATGTTGGTTTAAAGTTTAAACTAAACCAAATTAAAACTTTAAAATTTAGTAACTATTCCAATTTATTTACATACTAAGTAAAGAAAACAAAACGCCGCTGCCGGGGATCGAACCCGGGTCACCCGCGTGACAGGCGGGAATACTTACCACTATACTACAACGACTTGATTATATACACTAATTAACATGATTAGTGATATACAGTGTTATACACATTATATTAATTAACATATGTTAAGTCTTCTGCATGATAATATAGATGATGTTTTGGTGAAACTTACCAAGATGATTGCTTTAATGTTATCTCGACTAAGGGTTGATCCAATCTCCTCGTCTATCTCGGTAATGTTTAGCAAAACATCAAGCAAATCCATCTGAGCAGCATCCATCTCATCTCTTTTTACTTTGAGATGATCTTCTATCACTTTCTCAAAAAAACTATCAATCTCTTGAGCAGTCTTTTTAGCTCTGCTCTTCACGCCCGTCAAACAATCCATCCAACCCAAAAATGGCACTATTTCTCCTATCAACGGCGCCCCGAGACGCTCGCCGAGATCCCTGAGAAGCCCCTGAATATGATTCACTTCTTCGGACGAGTACTTTTGTCCAAAACTTGCCCCGCAAACAATGTCGTTGGTAAGTTTAACGAACATTTGACTCAAGTTGACAACATATCCATCCTCGCCGTTGCGGGAGCAACCAGAATGGACTTTGTCAACGATTGAAGAAACCTCTTGTTCGCTGATACGTTGAAACGACTTCAAGCGACTGGTGCTCAGAAGATGAAGATCGCATATACGGCGAGCCTGACGCCAGTATTCCCCGTACGGGGAAAGTGCCACGTCAGACGACCCGTAGAATAAAATGTCGGCCATAGTCAAGCGAGGCCGGTTTGCCAATGCTATGTCATGGTCTTCGATAGACTGTTTAACTAAAGAAGCGGAAGAAAGGATGATTGTGGGGGTACAGCCAAAGCGGAGGAGCATAATGGGACCGTGAATTGAGGAGAGGGCTTGTAAGGAGCGATGTGGGAATTGGCCCAGGTGGTGAAGGTGACCGAGTAATGGTAAAGATGAAGGAGAGGGGGGCGTGTTTTTACGATTTGGAGATTTTGTTGTTCGGAGAATGAAAAATATCGCGACGACGGTGGCGAGAGCGAGGAAGAGAGGCAAGGCAATAATTTGAAGTGATTCATTCCAAATGGAAGAAGGGAGAGACATTTTTGCCGTATAAATTTTTTGATTCTCGACTTATGATCCGATCATCATAGTTTGATTACCTTCTGCTATTATAGAAAAATTCTGAGAATTAATTGACTTTCTTGATGGACCACTTCTACTTTTTATGACTTCAATATTGTCGAAAGGATAGTTATATCATGCTCCTCAAATTCTTCTCAACATCTGTATCGTCAATTAACAATTAATTAACATGGTAATTAACAAAAATATATTTAATTAAGGATTAATTGAAATTGATTAAGAATTGTTAATTCATACGTATTTTAATTATATATCAGTTAATTGTTAATGAAGTGTATTTTTGTTAATTATCATGTTAATTAATTGTCAATCGATGATATAGAGAGTGGTGGAGGAAAACTAAGGAACATCATATATGCCCTCTTGTCGAAATAGACCGGAAGTTGACGGGAAATGAAAAAAAAAATACTTCTTTTTTCATAAAAAATGGCTACCAATTGTTTCGAGGCTAGAATTGGTAATTTTATTTAGGATAAAATGGTCGGAGGATTCTTAGAAAAAAATACTTATTTTCTTAGAATTGTATAAACTCCTCAATTTTATATATTTTACTATAGGGGTTAAAGTGGGCACGATCGGTTTTTAGGATAAATGTAAGAATAATTCTTACAAAATAAAATTCATGACTTTCTTTAATATTTTAAAACTCTCTTACATAAATATTCGGAATTAATACCGAATTAATGTTTACCTAATTCCTATATGAGTTTGAAAAAGTCTACCCTTACATAAATATTCTGAATTAATACCGAATTGTATTTTTGTTTGTATTTGAGTAAAAAAAAGTTAGTTATTACCTAATTCCTATATGAGTTTGAAAAAGTCAACCATTCGGAAAATTCTTTAAAAAATGGAGAATTAAAAAAAACCTAATTTTTAGAAAATTAAAACAAAAATACCTCCTCTTTTGGAGAGTAAAAAAATGCTTATGTTTTCTTTATATTTACCCCTAGAGGGATTATTGAACTTAATAATTGATGGTGTTATTCTTTCTACCAAAATATCCTTCTCTTTTAATATTTAATTTTACTAAAGCCTTCTTGGCGTTTTCATTAAGCTAAAAAGCTTGATAAATATTTTTAACATATAGAAATTAAAAAATACGTTCTATATTGATTTCTATATTTTCTTTATTATATTTTTTTTATAAAAAACTTGGATAAAACAATAAAAGTTAAAACGATATAAAATAAGTAAGCACCTTGAAAATAACTTAATCAGAAACAAAATATTTTTTCAAGGCACTTCATTATTTTATATCTTTTTTTATTTTTGTATCATTTTTATGCTAGTCTTTTATGATAAAAATAATAAATGAAATATAAAAATTATATAAATATAATATATTTTTTTATTTTTAAATATGTTAAAAATATTTATGGATATTTTTAAATTAATAAAAATACCAAGAAGAGTTTCGTAAAATTAAATACGTAAATAGAGGAGTAATTTGGTCCCCAAAAACGTAACTCAACACATTGTTAGGTTTAATCCTTTCAGGAGTAAATTAAAAGGAAACCTTGTTAAAGGGGGTGTTCTAAAATATTCTTGGAAAGTTTGGGTCTGTTTTAAGAATTCCAAAATAAAAAACTCCCTCAATTTGTATGTAATCTCCTTTATTGGTTTTACCCATTTACTCTTCATATTTAATTAATTACATCCTCTTATTATTTTTTTATTTAAATAAAATCTCAATTTGCTCTTATTATTTTTTTATTTAAATAAAATCTCAATTTGTTAAATTAGACCAGTTTGTGGGGTAAATATATAAAATGAAGTTCTGATATGAATTCTGGGAATTTGTATCGACTTTCTGGAAGGTTTAGAGGCCTAGATTATGGGCTTCAGTTATCATTAAAATCATAAACACGAAATCAAATTAAAAATTGCTGAATATCTAAATGGGTAGAATTTGAAGTCACATTTAGACCAATTTTTTTTAATTGTAGATTATATCAATGCATACATACATTGAGATGCTTTTATTCAGGAAACAATATATTCTTTTACAAAAATACAGTATTTTTCAAGTAGTTCAAAATCACCAATTTCAAGCCGTTCAATAAAAACAAAGACCACAATACAACATTAAAGTCTCATTTATCTCACACTAACATTCTATCAAAACACACACACCCCCTCTTCAAACAAAATAATAATAATAACAAACAAACAAACAAAGAATGCTTCTAGAAACTTCAGAACCGCGGAGGCGAGCGGCTACCAGAAGCCTTAAACGGTCCGGACGCCCCGAACGGGTCATTATCATCGAACGAATCGAACCCGCGATTATGACCCATGTTCGCGCTGCTCCTCATCGAATCGAACCTCGACAACGTCTCCCCCTTGGAGCTACTTATCGAATCGAACCTCCCAAAATGATTATTACTATTATTATTATTATTATTATTTTCGCCGAATAACACGCTACTATCTTCAGTTTTGAACGAATCGAATCTACCGTAATTAAACGAGGACGTATCGTTGAATTTTGGCGAGAATCCACTCGCGCTGAAAGCCGGCGAGCTCGGAACCGAGTCGTCGAAAAACGTGCTTTTCTTTTTCCCGTACACGCTCGATCCACTTGGCGAGTTTACACGGACCGGGTCTAACCCGTAATCTTCTCCGCCCGAACCGAAGAACGAGTTTCTCTGATCATCACCACCCTAAATATACACGCAAATTAATTTATTTTTTATGAAAGTGTATTATGAAAATAAATTACCATGGCATTTGCGCCCCATACAGACTCGGTATCGGTATCGTCGAAATTCCACGAAGCTTCGTTAGCATACTTATCGCCGAAAATAGATTCTGCGCCGTCATTATCACTGTGAAAAAAAATTAACAAAAAATATTTTATTACATTATAATAAATTAAAGGGGGATTTACATATTTACCCTTTTTCAAAATTGAAATTACATATTTACCCTTCTTAAAATTAAAATATCATATTTACCCTTTCATAAATCTAAAATACCATATTTACCCTTTCAGATTTAAGAAAGGGTAAATATGATATTTTGGGTTTTTAGAAGGGTAAAATAGTAATTTTAAACGTTGACCGTTAGTTTTAACGGAGAAATTGGATGTTTTTAATTTTTGGGTAAATATGATATTTTAGATTTATGAAAGGGTAAATATGATATTTTAATTTTAAGAAGGGTAAATATGTAATTTCAAGTTTAAAAAATCCCCTTAAATTAAAATTACGATGGTAAAATAAAAAAAATACTTGAAATCGTCTTTGATTCGGGGAGAAGAAACAAAGGGGCTGTCGAAAGTGCTTCTTCTTCCAGGCGTGCTGATCGACTCGGTATCCTCACTTTCGTGTTTCGCGTGGCCATTAGAAGACGAAGCGACTGGAGAGAACCCGTCCATTGATGAGTCATCGTTCCATAGAGATGCTGTTTTGTCTTTTTCTGGAGCCACGTGCTCTACTTCTGTAGTGTTCGCCTTCACCACCATAAATCCTGAGTCGACAACATTTTAATTTATTTATTTATTTATTTATTGTGATTTTATAAAAAAAATGATATAAAATTCACCTTCATCTTCGAATTTATCCCAGTCTTCGTCCCAATCCATTGCACCCTCAGGGGCACCATGTTCCCAACCTAGAAGTATATAAAATTATAAATTAAATCATTTCTTTTATTTTTTAGTGAATAAATATATACCAAAAGGTAATTCGATTGAAGCAGAAGGTTTGACATTCAAGCCGAAATGTTTGCAGCGTTCTGACATGGCCTTCTCCAGTTCCTCCAGTTGGTACTGGATTCTATCAGCACGAACCTGTATAAATTTAATTTCATTAATAAATATTTATTAACGTTCATAAATATTTAATTACGGTATTTTTATATTACCTGAAGCAAACCATCAGCACTGCCTCCTTGTTCCATTTTAGCAATTGCATTCTGCAACTCAGTTTTTCTCTCCTGTCAAATAAATTCAAAAATAATAAGTGTCCAGATAAATTAAAAAATAATAATAAAATTAATAAATAAATAAATTACAGTAACGTCACGAATCGAGGCTTCCTCGAGTTGCAGTTTGGAAGCAATATCTCCCACTTGCTTGTACTTCTCTTCGTATTTCTTTGCCAGAGACTCCACCTAATATAAAAAAAATAAGTTTTTAATAATTTCTTTTTTATTTAATAGAAAAATGAATTATTACCTCACGCTTATCTGACAATGCCCTTTCAGTAATTTCATTCAGCCTGTTATCGCACCGACTTTTATAAAGTACCTACCCAACAAAAATTGCAAAACCATTAATACAAAATAATAAAAAGAAAAATATCTAGAGAGAGAAAGTGCTTACCAGATCCTGCATTTTGGTTCGGAAAAACTCAATCTTCTCTCTAGAATCTAAAATCTGTTTCTCTATCTGTATCGGTTTCTCAGAACCACCCATTTCCTGAGATTGAGGAGGTACCGCAACAGGTACGTCTCTATTACCCTGATTAACCCCGTGATTATTATTATGGCCATTATTATCCATGCCAGGCTGGCCAGGCCGTACTTGCCCTCGCGGATTCATATGACCCGGAAGTGGCGGCCTCATGCCCGGTACCATGCCCGCTACCGGTACAGGTGGTCTATTCCCCATCCCTAAAAATCCCAAAAAAAAAATTAAATATATCGAAAATAAATATATAAATAGGAAATTAATTACCTTGGTTTTGTTGCCAACTGGGGGCGGCAGAATAGGCTTGAGCAGGCAAGCCAGTGGCCTGAAGAAGCGCCTCGTCAAATCTTAAAGAATTTGGTAATTCTTTCGGCAATGTCGCTCCTTGACGATGTCTCTCCATTAAATACAACGCTATGCAGAATTCTCTAAGAGTAAGCATTCCGTCGTTATCCTGGTCCGACAGGTCCCATACCTGCTTCAACACCTCTGTACATTCCAAAAAAATATAATTAAAATGTATTTATTTATTCTAATTATATAAAAATTAAATACCTCTTGGGAGTTTCCAGCTGAGGAATAAATTACGAGCCTCGAGACCGGTGATTCTCCCGTCCCGATCCTTATCCACCTCGCCGAAAACCTTGGTGTATTTGGTCACGTCGGCCTTGCTCATTTTAGGCCAGTTAGGTTGAGTCGTGTTCGGTGTAGGAGGAGTGGGGCCTGCTTGAACGGGTTGGGTCTGACTCGACCTTAATGGATCGAGTTGGGCGAACCCCATCTGAGGAGAAGGATTCGTGGCCGGTACGATTGATGTACTTGGTTTTGTCGAGAACATGTCAGGAGAAATACCGTTTTGAGATAAAATTAATGATCTTGAATCCACTGGTGTTTGTACTGGTTGCGTCAGAGAAGATAAGATCGAGGAAGATTGATTGGGCTGTTGTTGTACTTGAGGCCTTTGAGTCGGAGTCATGTCCATTGAACTCGTCAGAGAAGATAAACCAAACGCATCTGTGTTGTTCGTAATAGGAGGTCTTGGTTGATTTCCAGTTGGTTTACTTAGCCAATCACTCGATAGACCCATTGTACTTGAGGTTGTGACGGGGCCACGTGGGCCTAGACCAGTGTTTCCGCCAACCAATCCCATATTGACACTTGGCGTTTGAAGCGGGGGTTGAGTGAATCCTTGGTTGACGCCTGGTTGTGGGGGTCGCATCATGCCCATGTTTGGTGGAGTGGCTTGTGGGGCCCTTGGGGCAGTATATTGAGCTGGGTTTAATCCACCCATGCCCGATTGAGGAGAAGGGGCGGGTTGGGGGGAAGGGGAAGGGGAAGGGGAAGGGGAAGGGGAAGGGGAAGCTTGAGGAACAGAGTTGATTTTGGGAGGCGGGATTTTGGAGGAGGCGGGTCCGTACAGAGCGGATTTTACTATGTCGGGTTTTAAGGCGTGCCCGCCTTGAGCGACGGTTACGAGTCTCAATGCATTGAAGAATTCGGGTCGGCCAAGGAAGCCGGTTTTGTTTTGGTCTGCGTACATCCAGATCTGTACAGAACAAAAAGACTTATGTTGGATCAGTACCATTTGGATACCAGTTCGTCCAATTTACAAGGAAAAATTAGGGGATTTTGATGTGTCGAAGTCGATTTTATCAAATTTCAACATAATATCGAATGTTATTGAATTTCACTAATATACATTCATATTTCAGACTCTAAAAATCTGCTGATTTAAGTCAGCTTAATACAAAATCATACAGATCTAACTACTAATTTTACTAATCAAAGCTCAAATTAAGATCACAGAATGACAGAATCATCAAATCAGACAAAATGACTGGATCGAACAAACGAAAAATTGAAAAAAAACAAACCTGAGCGAGGACTTGCTGGGGCAAACCGGATCCCTGGAAGAAAGCAACGGCCTCGGCTCCGCTGATCTTTCCATCCTGATTCGCATCCGCCCTCTTGAAGTAATTCTCGAAGGCTTCCATACTCCGATTGTTCGATTGAACTACCGAGAGTGGACGATGATCGGATTCCTGTCTGGATCCAAATCTAGAAGGATCGTCCCGAAAGGGGTGGTTGGCAACGCAGGCTCAATTCGAAGAGGACAAAGGCCGAAAGCTAGTAGACCAAAAGAACTCGGAGCAATTTCACGTGGATACCCTTGCAAAATCATAAATTATCACTTTCTCAGGGAACCCCTGCAAAATTTTAAAATAGAGGAATTTATCAAAAACTCCGTAACTTTTCTAAATATTTTAAAACCACCCCTGTACTTTCAAATTTCCTTATTCCGCGGCTCCGCCCTTTTGATGCCCTCAATATTTTCATCGTACAAAATATTGTTTTTTGTCTTTTGGTTAAGGCAAGAAAGAAGTGTCACCGACAAATTCATATGTTCATGTTGCATGATCAAGTTTAATTGGTGTGAACGAGAGTAGAAAAATTTATGTCAGAGTACCATCTTTTATCTATTTAAGATTTAACTATTTCACTACGCAATCAATCATTTAGCATATCAAATTATACACTATACTCCTTATGTAGAACTAATTCCCTAGATTTTTATGACCAATAATATCATATCAAGTTATATAATATTTTTCAGATATTAGAGAAAATCAAAAAACAACAAGCAGGTGTGCTGTTAATTTGTGATTTATTCTTAAGAAAGAAAACTCGGTTAGAAACAAAATGATTGAGTTTTCAATAAAATTATCACCTTGGTTGGATGGTCTTCTTGTGCAATCTAGAACTCGTGATTTCTTATAAAAGTATTTGCGAGCAGAGAAAATAAGAATGGAATTTATTTCGAAATTTTAGTTATCTAAACTATTTTTGTTGAACTGGAGAGTGATTTCTTAACATAATAAATATTAGGAACATAAATTAGATTAAAATATATGTATCGACTTATCCATTAATTTTGTATAAATGGAGAGACTAGTAGCCATTGATTGGTACATTTACATATATACCCATTTTCCACTAACGGGATATTGGGTTGGATATTGGACCCGAAAATTAAGATAAATGTTTGGACTAGTAGTTAGATAGTACGTAATAACAAAAGATTAAAACAATATTAGTTAGTATAGGTGACATGTAGTTAACAGAGAAATAGTAATTACTAGTTATATAAATATTGCTATACTCTTGTAAAATATGACAATTTTATTACATCTATTTGAATTATACAATAAGTATTAGAGAGTAGTTTTCTTTTTGGAGGCTTCTATCGTACGTTGTTTTTTTAGAAAAGGATAATTTGGGTTTAAGAATATTAATATGTAATAGTTGTTTACACTCTCAATTTTCATTAATAACTAGGAGAATATTCACGCTATGCGGCGGCGAATATGTTAATTATGTTTTTCATTGTAATATAAAATACATATTCGTATGATAATATTGATGATATCATCTCATAATAAAGTTATTTGAACTCCTTTATCTATAAATGTGCATATGTTTTACGATAACAAAAAAATTTATTTATAATTTTAAGAAAATACATAACAACATATAGTATATAATTGTTGTTCACAGTATTGCATACAATATCAAATATACAAATTATGAATTATACGATTTATGTAATAACACATCATTAATTATGTAGTAATTATATTTTTTTATTAATTCAAAATGCAATGAAAATTAAACTTAATAATGAAAGTAATTTAATAAATAATATAAATTATAATATAGAATAAAAATAAACGTAAATTATTTTATATTATATGGTTTTTTGGGATTATATTTCTGAAAATAACAATACTAATTGATATATGTTTAAGAAATTATTTAGATAGATAAACTATTTTTTTATTTCTATTAAAGTTTACAAAATTTAATTTTAATTTTGTTTGATTAAAAACACAAATATAGTCACATTAGTATTATATAAGTTTCTTATATTTATATTTTTTTACAAAACAAATAATAATACTTAAAGATCTACTATATAAATAAAATACTTAAAATTATATTATGTAAACATGTTTTTCTTTACATTGTATGTTGTTACATAATATTTTTACAAATTCAAATTATGAAAAAGGTATATATAAACTATATTATTATGGATGTCAAAATAAAAAGAAATTAAAACGAATATATTTGATGAATTTTTAAAATTAAATTTTTACAAATAAAATTAATATATATTGTATGTATTAGAATATTAAATATTAAATTATCAGTATTTAACAATGTTTTAAATTGCGATATTGCGGTCCATTGCGGTCGGGTCTTTTTTGCAGCGGATTGCGTTTGCGGGCGCAATTGCGGCGCAATGACTTTATTGCGGACAATCGTTGCGATATTAAATTACGTAAAAATAATAGTTTGTTTAAATATATTTTTCACAATATTTTTTATCACCATTAATATCGTAAAATTTTCTTCATAATTTTCTTCTAAAAAGAATAAAAAAGTTGATTGTCCAGGAACTTTTTCAGTGTAAATAAAAGTTGATCATAAAATTTTCATTAAAAAGACAATTATACGTGATCTTTGGAATTGTATTTTGTTGAAGAACTTTTTGTCGACATCCTAAAAAATATCAAAACACTATAACTAAAATTTTAAATCGAAACATCAATGAAATACGACGAAAATTACTAAATTCATACATTTATAGATGAAAATGACAGATTTTAGAAGTTATATATGTTATGAGCATATTTTATCAAATATTTTGATAATAAAACATGAAAACTAAGTATTAAATAATCACAAAAATTATGTTATAATATTTATATTAAATAATTCTCGATAAAATTACTTTAACGTGTATTTTGTGTTTAATTCAGGGTAAAATACAAAATTTCACAAATTCAAGCCCATCATTGCATTCCTCTCGTCGAGACGAGCGATTTCGATATAAATTTCATGTAATTTGGTGGAAGGATGAGAAATTTACAACGATTTGAATATTATCCGCAATATTTGACCCGATATGGCCGCAATATTACCGATATTGCGTCGCAATCTCGCCGCAATATCCGCAATTTCTCCAAAAAAGATATTTTCGCAATACTTCGTTGCGATATAGCGATTCTAAATCTTAGTCCGCAATATCCGCAATATCGCCGCAATATCGCCGCAATTTAAAACACTGGTATTTAATATATAAATTTCACGAAATCGATCATGTCAGTAATACTTCTCGAAGTATTACTCACACCATGCTAACTAGAGCGAAAGTATTTATAAATCAACCAAAAGAACTCGGAGCAATTTCGTGTGAATACCCTTGCAAAATATCAAAATATTGTATGTATCTCGCAATCTCAGGGAACCCCTGCAAAATTTTGAAACAGAGCAATTTATCAAACACTCCTTAAATTTTCTAAATATTTTAAAACAACCCCTGTACTTTGAAATTTCCTTTTTCAACCCTTTTGACACACATCATTTTTTCCTGAACCCTTTGCCCTCAATATTTTCATGTATTCCTAGTTTTGTTTTCGTTAAAACAAAAATACACTCGAAGAATTGAATATTCCTTTTTCATGTTGCATGACCAAGTTTATTTGGTGTGAATGCGAGTAGACAAAGTCTATCAGGATACCATCTTTTTTATATATAAATTTTAACTATTTTACTATGCAATCAATTATTTAGCATATCAAATTATACACTATATTTTGACCAATAATATCATATCAAGTTATAGAATATTTTCAGATATTAGAGAAAATAAAAAACCAACAAGCAGGTGTGCTGTTAATTTGTGATTTGACAAGTTTATTTATTCTTAAGAAAGAAAACTCGGTTAGAAACAAAATTATTGAGTTTTTTATAAAATTATCACCTCGGTTTGATGGTCTTCTTGTGCAATCTAGAACTGGGGATTTCTTCCAAAAGTATTTGCGAGCAAAGAAAATAAGAATGAAATTTATTTGAGAAATTTAGTTTTCTTAAATATTCTTGTTCAGCCGGTGCAAACACTTGAATTCTCAAAATATTCATAAATATTAGGGCTATAAATTATTTATTTATTTTTTTTTTTATTTTATTTTTTTTGCATTAAAAGCCCTTAGGAAATATTAGGGCTATAAATTATATTAAAATATTTATACAAGGAGTCATCCAATACTTTTGTGATAGGAGAGACTAGTCATGACCCGTACATTTGTTGGGTTGGATATTGGCTCGTGTTATGGCTAGTAGTTAGCTTGTACATAATAACAAAAGATTAAAACAAAACTACGATAATACTCGCGGTAAACGAAAAACATGATAATCATATTTTTCGTTTTATTTCAAAATGATAATTTGTATGATGATAACAACAACAATAATAATAATAATAATATATTAAATAATGTATTTCATATTATAGAATTAATTTAAGTATGGTGAACATTATATTTTACAATTAAAATTTGTTCTAGTAGTAAATAGGTCATTTTTAAATCAACTTTTGGTACATGTATTAACTCAAATAATAGAATATTTGAAGCATAATACAATTTTACGAAAAAAAATATAACCACACAAATCATTGTTGCTCACAATAAAGCAAGCAATATAAAAATAAAATATTGAACTATGCAACTTGTACACTCTAAACACAAAATTAATTATATAGTCGGATAATTTTTTTACTGATAGATAAAACAATAAAATTTATAACGACAATCAAAATAATTAAAATATAATATGAAAATTCAATTTAGCATAATTAAAAATTATTTAACATCATATGAAACCACGTCACAAAATATAATTGTCAATAATCATGATGACGTGGCATCATGAAAAAACTTAAAAACAACTGCAAAATAATGGGGTGCGTAAATATTTTAAAATTATTCACATTATGATAGAAGATGGCTCATTTTTTATCAAATAACAATACATATATTAGTGCTATTGTATTATAACATATGAGGCATAACACAATGTTATGAAAAAAGTTAACAACAAATATTATATCATTTTTGTTCTTAATATTTAATGAAACACATAATATAAAATAATGAATCATAGGATATATGTTGTCACAAAACACATCATTACTTATATAATTCCGACAAATTTTTTATTGATTCAAAATTGTAAATAGTATGAAATTTAATAGTGAAAGTAATTGGAAAATTAAAAATCAACATTTAATTAATAAAAATATTATCTTTGTTATTTATATCATATGATTTATTGATAGTTTAAAAAATAGCAATACTATTCCATAAATGTTAACAAGTTCAAGAAGTTATGTTTTGATAAATAAACTATTTTATACTTTTATAAAAAAAAAAATTAGTATGAAAGTTATTTGAACAAAAACACATATATAACCTACTTAGTATTATATAAGATTATTATAATTATAATTTAAAAAAATATAATAATACATAAAATTCTATTATGTAAATATGTATATATTTTGCATTGTTTTTCTTACAAATATCTTTAGAAAATCCAGATTATGGAAACAATATGAATAAACTATGCTAATATGTATGTCAAAATAAAGAGAAAATTTCAAACAATATATGTGATAAATTTCTAAAATTAAAGTGCTACAAATAATATTAATATTAATATATGATTTATGCTTTATAATATTACTATTAATATATGAACGGTCAAGGATAGTGAAATGGAATTTGCATCAAGGAAGAATTCCATGTATTCCTATAAAAAATTACAATATTATTACATACATCTATTTGAATTATAATGTAAGTATTAAGAATGTAACTTCTTTTTTGGAGATTTCAAGAATAATTTGAATATTAAGAATATTATTATGTATTAGTTTTTAAACTCTCAGTTTTCATTAATAATTGTTAAATCTTTTTTGCATCTCTCTCTTTCTTTCTCCTCCCTCTCTTCTAATTTGCACAATAAGTAGATTATATTTATATAGTTTGGTAATATAAGAATGTCAAAGATTTTGTATTCTTTAAGCATGTAAAATTTCAAGAAATACAAAGAAGAATGAACTTTTTTTTTATAAATTTTCATCATGTCAAATATGTAACTATCATCCAATTTTTCTTTTTTTTTTTGAAAAACTAGAAGGGACTTGAGAGGGTTCATCAGGGACTTTTCTACGTGTAATCCTTTTTCAGCCATGTACTTCGAAATTTCCTTTTTCAGCCCTTCTGATACACACACCAATTTTTTCTACAAGCATTTCTACATGTAATCATATATGAAAATAAAATTCGAAAAGTAACCCGATTTCAAAAAATATTTCAAAACTAATCCAAACTAGATTGTAAAAATCCGATATCATCTAATTTTGAAAACCCGGTTTATTAGTTAAATTAAAACCTGATTAAGACTGTACTTGAAAAATGATTGAAAATGTGACCGGGTTTATAAAACCCGGTCGCGGATTCAATACACAAAAAGTATTTGTTCCCAGATTCTACCCTTATATATATTTTTTAGTTAACACGTAAAATTAACATAATAATTAACACATTTCATAATTAATAATTAATTTAATACACAATTAACATTTATTTGAATTCATAAATTAAAATAAATATTAATTAATTATTAATGATATTTTTTTTAATTACTATATAAATTAAGTAGAAATTTGCTATATTGGAATTTCTATTTTATTTGAATTCATATAATTAACAGATAGAAAGTTTTTTTAATTATTAAATTTAAATCTTGGGGCAAAGTAATTTTTCTCTTTTCTCAATAACATGACTAGCAAAAAATAAAGTACAAATTTTACTTTGTCCCAAGATATTCCTGTCGAATTCTCTATATTCGAATTAACATAATAATTAAAAAAACATATCATTAATAATTAATTAATTAATTTAAATGAATGCTAATTATGTATACAATTAATTGTTAATTATATGAAATGTATTGATTATTATGTTAATTAAATGTGTTAACTAGAATACAAAAATTATAGAGGTAAAATCAGGGGACAAATATTTTTTTACAATTGAATTTTTCACTGGATTTTATAAAACAGGTAATTTTTTTTAATTATATCTCATCGGTCTTAATCATGATTTTAATTTAATTAATTAATCGGGTTTTTAAATCATGTGTACCAGCTTTTTAAAATCAAGTTTGGATTAATTTTGAAATATTTTTCGAGACCAGTTGTTTTTTGAATTTTATTCTCATACATGAGTACATGCAGAAATCCTTTTTTTTTTCTAACCCATGTTCTCATTTTTTTTCATATATTCGTAGTTGTCTTTTTCGTGAAAATAAAAGTACCTTGTTGCATTGAATATTCAATTATAATAAATAGCATGAATTGTAAATAAGAAATATTATTTCCTGTCTTTTTGTACAAGGCAAGAAAAACATGTCAATGACAAATTCACATGTTCATATTGCATGATCAAGTTTAATTGGTGTGAACGAGACGAGAGTTGGTAAAACTCTATCAGGACACCATTTCTATCTATTTAAGTTTTAATTATTGGACTACAATGTCGTTTATTTAGGAGATCAAGTTATACACTAGTTCACCAAATTATATGATCAACGATACAATATCGAGTTATAGAATTCGTTCAGATATTAGAGAAAACCAAAATCCAACAAGCAAGTGTGTTATTGATTTATGGAATGACAAATTTATTTATTCTCAAAACAAAAATCTTGGTTAGAAAGAACATTACCGAGTCTTCTATTTACGAAACTTTATGACTAAAAAATCAGTATTTAATCAATAGTCTAAATTTTGTCACGTATCAAAATAATTGGTGGAAATGAATGTGATGACGTGACACAAGTAAATTAAGCAATTTTTTTCTTGTCGCATATCCAAATTAATTTTCGGAAATGAGAATTTAATAGTCCAGAAATTTGATGAAACCTCACTTGGAGTACGTTCTTCAAGATAAATTGTCATTGAATACTATGATATTCTTGTTTCCGATCCTACTCCAAATCAAAAATGGAAAAATATTCTAATAAATAAATGTTTATGAAAGAAATAGATAAATTTATACAAAAATAGAAGAGAAAATATTTATACAAAAATATTAGTAATTTTATTCAAGATTTCTGCTCAATTGGGTGTTGCTAGATATTCGATTATGTATCTATATCGAATTCGGTTTCTTCTAGCTACACTTTCCCGAATCCACTTACTCGTGTCGAATATTGAATTATGTACCACTCCTACGGAATCAATCATGTAGTAATACTAGGGGTGTCAACGGTTCGGATATTAAACGGATACAGATACGGTTCGGATATTGACGGATACGAATACGAATACAGATCTTATTCGGATACTAATATGGTTACTACAATATAATAACATAATATTATTTTAAAAGCGCAAATCTTAGTTAGTTTATAATTTCGAACTAGAAAAAACAAGAATTTGTTACAAACATGTAGTTTCAAAAACATCAAATTATCAAATAATTTCTAAATATAACTAATACTGTCATACATCCAAAATATCGATAATTTGTAAAATATGTCCAAAACATTAAAATATCATATATTAATACCAGAAAGACAATATCATTTTTTCTACTACTAAATAACATGATCAACAATCTCTTTAAAGCCATCAAAGACCATTGGTAAATCACCTAATAAATACAATTATCAGTTAAGTTCGAACTAATAAAATAAAATATATATAATAAAAATGTATATTAAAATATGAATTAACATATTATCTTTTTTAACGGCTTTCACCCAACTTTGAATACAAATTAACGCCTCGACGGTTTCCGAATCCAACCTACTCCTATAAGGATCAATTACTCGACGACCCGTACTAACGACTCCGACGCAACCTACTCCTATAAGGATCAATTGACCCCAAATAATTGTACAATTTATTCTTTTCTTCCATAAACATCTCGAGTATTAATTTCCTTGATGTATTTCGAGATTGAATAGAAAAATAAGGACGGAGAGATTTAATAAATTTTATAAAATAATCATGCTCCACAATCAAAATTGGATACTCGTGCATAACTATTGCCAATACCAATTTCTTTTTACTCGTATCTTCATTATAAAGAAATGGTTCGAATTTCTCCTTCGTTAAACTAATTTCCTTTGGCCCACTCTTGAATAGATGTTTTTTCTTGTAATGTTTTTTCAAATGGTTTGTTCCCGCTGCACTACCACCATTAAATTTTTGTCCGCATTTCTTACAAACAGCTTTTGAAACAATTACTTCTTTTTCATTAACTAATTCTTTAGCATTTTCTCTATTAAACCAATTCCAAACTTGCGAAGTTAATTTCTTTTGTTTTTTTGCAACCGGTTCGGGTGAAAGAGATGTACCAGTACCAACATTATCAGGTGGATTTAGTGAATTTTGAGAACCTGATGCCATGAAATAATCACATAATCTGAAAAAAAATAGCAAACAAACAAAAACAAAAAAGAACCATTAATTAAAAAATATAACACCAGTGACCTATTCGAAACAAAAAAAATTGGCAGTAGACATTATTAGATGGATTTTGCTATTTTATTTAGAAAATCATGAAATGCCTGTCTATAGTGTCATGCTATTAAAATATCATATCCTGTATTTTTTTTCTCATGCAAATAGTCGTTGTCTTGAAATGGGCGATTTCTTATTTCTTTCAAGATTGAGAACATAAAAACATCATTTTGTATGTAAAATAGAGGAGAAAAATTAAAATATACAACACAAACTAAAGTAATGAAAAAATTATTACCTGTCAATGAGCCAAAAGCTAAAGAAACGAAAAGAGAAAAGAAGCTTGAAGAAGGGGAAGAATGGACTGGAGAGAGACGAGGAGAGAGAGTGTTAAGTATTACTGTAATACTATACTACTCGAAGTATTACTCGCTTCATGGCTAACTTAAGCGAAAGTACTTACAAATCAATTTATTGTACAAATTATTATCCAAATTCTGAGATCAAACTCTAGTATTTGCCGGTCTTTTGATAAGCTCTTTATTTATTTTTGAGAAGATAAGAAATGCAACTATCTCTGATATACTAATCCGTACATCAATTTGTAAAAAGAAGAAATATGCACTATTCTCTGATTATAAAAAATGACACGAATTAGAGAAAAACTTGACACTTCTCAAAAGCAAGGAGATGAACACTAGCAAGGAGAAACCCGGTAACATAGGATATCGAAGATCGAAAGGTATCTCAATAAATTTAGAAACACCGGAAAACGAAATCCCTATTTCCTCTTGGAAATATGCTAATATGCAAGGACGAAACTAGAGTGGGGGCGAGCCCCCTCATGAAATTACACACATGTATATATAGAGAAATTTTATATGCTATTATAATTTATAGGTTAAAAATTATATTGAATTACTCGTTCTCGGCCTCCCTATCATTCTGGCTCCCATATTATTCCGTCCTGGTTCCGTCCTTGCTAATATGTATTATTATTATTTGATGAGACCTCACTCGGAACTTTTTTCAAAATTGCCGTTGAATACTATGATGTTCTTGCTCAAGTGAGAGATAAATTTATGAAAGAAATAGATAAATTTATACAATTCATAAATTTATTTAAAGAATATGATCTTAATTGATATAATTTAGAGAAAAAAAAATAGAAGCATAATTCGTAAGTTTATTCAAGATTCCTGCTCAAGTGTATGTTGCTAGATGTTCGATTATGTTTCGCTATATCGAATTTGATTTTTTCTAGCTACACTTTCCCGAATCCACTTACTCGTGTCGAGTATTGAATTATGCACATGTACCTCCCTCGCGAAAGTACTTGCAAATCAATTTATTGTACAAATTTTTATCCACTCTGAGATCAAACTCTAGGTTTTTTTCATTTCTTTTTGAGAAGATAAGAAATGCAACTATTCTCTGATAAACTATTCCGTACATCAATTTGTAAAAAGAAGAAATATGTACTATTCTCTAATTACCAAAATTGGCACGATTTGGAGAAAAACTTGACACACCTCAAATGCAAGGAATTGAACACTATCAATTGAAGGTTATTGAATTGAAGGATTTAACATCCATAATCAAATGGATCAAAGGTGGTAGACCAAAAGAACTCGGAGCAATTTCACGTGCATACCCTTGGAAAATCTCAAAATATCCTATGTAAATTCTCAGGGATCCCCTGCAAAATTTTAAAACAGAGAAATCCTCTTTTTCAGCCCTTCTGACACAAACATCAATTTTTTCTACTCTTGTCCTCATTTTTTCATATATTCCCGGTTGTCTTTTTCGTGAAAATAAAAGTACCATTGAATATTTAATTATATTATAAATAAATAGCATGGCATGTAAGTAAGAAATATTATTTTCTGTCTTTTTGTACAAGGCAAGAAAATCATTTCAATGACAAATTCATATATTCAGATTGCATGATCAAATTTAATTGGTGTGAACGAAGTTTAATTGGTGTGAATGAAAATAGGTAAAACTCAAACATGACACTACTTTTATCTATTTAAGTTATGCACTATTCATTACATAAAACTAATTTATCAAATCTTAATATTCTGAATAAAAAATCATCAAATCTTATCATCAATAATACAATATCAAATTACATATTATCTTCAGATATTAGAGAGAACCAAAAATCAATAAGCAAGTATGTGATAAAATTATAAATCCGATTGGATTGTCTTATGATGCAATCCTACTTTTGTTGTAAAAGGTATCAGATTAAATATTATGTATGCAATCTCAGTTGCTCTCAATATCGTGTTTCATTGGGTATTTTAAAGTGAAAACTTTTTTGGTCCGGCCGTGTTCCCCACGTAAACGTCGTCGCATTGGTCCATTCCTATTCGGAGGCGGCTCAATGATTTCCGGAGATTTCGTCTAAAGAGATCTTGTTTATATTATATAATTGCAAAAGTAAAAATGTAAGCCATTAGAATGACTCGACAAAATAGAGTCGTCCCCATTTGTTGCTCTCGGAGGAGAAGTGCCTTTTCTGGATCTTTCGCATTTGTTTCCGACCAAATCAGCAAAATCGATTAGTTTTTGCGAGATTTGAAAAACAACATCCGAGGGTAGTTCAAGGATCGAGGACCAAATCGTCCCCATTTCTTGCTCTCACACAAATATCCGAGTGTATTTTTCGCTCACGCACGGAGAAACACGATAGCATAGGATGTCGGAGATCCAAAGGTATCTCGAAAAATTCTGAATTGAAATAGCATGAAACGAAATCCCTGTTTCCTCTTCCAGACTTGTACTATAAAATATTTATACATAAATATAGCTAAAAAAATATGAAAAATAATAGTAAAAAGTTGATTTTATTAATTAAAAAAAATACTTTGTATTATTATATTCAACGACCGTATTTATTTCCAATTATGTATTGAGTCGTGATGTACATATCCCATTATCCTACCCCTGAAGCGTTGATGCGCTGTAAAGTGGGAGGTGTTAAGCCATGTGCTTGAAAATTCGTTTGCTTATTGGGCATGTTTGATTTGAGGGATTAAGTTGGATAAGTATTTCTTGTCCGGGATAAGGTACAAATCCATTGTTTGATGTTTCAATGTTATCCATGTATATTGATCATATCCATGGATAGTGTTATCCCCTTTGAAAGTTGGTATTTTGATGTTGTATAACTCTTCTCCATGGATAACAATATAATATTATATTTTTGATCCAACTCAACCATAGAATTAATATAATAAATTAATATAACTACAAGATAATAATATAATAGTATAACAATATAATCTTATATTGATTATATTTATATTATATTAATTATATTTATATATTATATTAATTATAATATTATGTTAATAATTTTCTCTTCTCTATGTATAACAATATAATATATATTAATTATAATATAATAATAATAATATTTCTCTTCTCTATATACAATAATATAATATAATATTAATTATTATTATATATTATCATAAATAATATATTACATTAATAATATTTCTCTTCTCCATGTATAACAATATAATATTATCGTAATTATATTAATTATAATAATGTCAATAATATTTTTCTTCTCCATATATAATAATATTATATTATATCATAAATTATATATTATATTATATTAATTATATGTATATAATATTATATATTTTCTACAATAATATATAATAATTATAATATAACAATACTATAATTATATTATAATTATTAAATTCATATAATTTAATATTATATATGTATATTTAATATTATATTATATATCATTGTAATAATATATATAATATATATATATATATATAGAGTCTGTCTACTATAACATTAAGGGTACAAGACTATCGGTGCCATTAATTTCCCAGCCGTTGGATCTCATTAAGCAGGTGCGGATCTAATTAGGATATGATTAACAGAGTTCAAGTTATATTTTCCGTCTCCCACTCAAATGTTCTCTTGCTCGTTATTTTTCTTACTTGCTTCCTTCTCGCTACTTCTTCTCTCCAGACCAGAGCTCTCGATCAGAGCACTCTCCTCGCTCTCTTCTCTCGATCAGATGATGTGTCTCTCTTCTCGCTCGATTAGATCAGGTCTCTCTCTCTCTCTCTCTCTCTCTCTCTCTCTCTCGATCTCTCGAGATAGATGTAAGACTTTGACCTCGATGAATCAGATTCGATTTTTTCACCAAAGCTGGACGAAGGTAACGAAACTCGGATTTGGATGGTTGATTCAACGAGAGCTCCAACCTCTTCGGACTTAATACAATGCTCAAGGCTCATTCTCATAGGCAACAATCGTTGTGGTGATTGGAACAAAAAAAATTTAGGGTTGGTTAAATTATATTATGAGTTTAATTGGGAATTAGAGTTTTTTACTTCATCAATGCTTAGTACTGAATTAGGGGGTTTTGTGATTTTTATTGAATTGGTGTCCTTTGTGAATTAGGGGTTATTTGACAGATTTGATGACGATTTGGGTTTATTTGTTGTTACTTGCAGGTAAACAGTGCCAGGGTTTGGCGAATTAGATGTAAATAGGGATGAATTTGAGGTTTGTTTGTTCATAGTTGAAACAATCTTCTTTTCGCATAGTTGTTGTTTTTTTATTATATTTTCGGGATGAATTAGATGTAAACAGTGCCAGGGTTTGGTTGTTACTCGCAAAACTAGTCTTAAATTGAGGATTTATTTTATTTAGTTTGTCTGGTTTGCTAAGTAAGCTCATAATAAGGGTAATTATTTCGCTTTTATGCTTTGATAATACAGCAAGTATCGCAATTTCTTATTAGTTGATTATTAATTTCTAACTTTTATATCAATGGAATTCACATTGTATTCATGCAAAGGGCTTGAACAAATCATATAAATATCATCCAAACGTACATCAAAATTAATTTTAAAACACTGCCAAACAATCTAACAAAAACACAATTTAAAACAAAATTATCTAAAAACAAAATCAACTAAAACAAAGTATCATCATTCTTTTCTCATTGGACATGTGGTAGCGTTGTGGCCTTCTTTCTTCCCGCAAATACCGCATGTTCTCATCTTTTTTGCTTTGATTTCATAAGGAGGCTTATGCCTTTGCGGTTTTCGCTTTCCTTTACATTGTGACTCAGGAGGATCCCGATATCCATTAATAGGTTCACTCGGCAGTGTTGATGTTTCCGCCTCCGGTAAAATTTCTGTATTGTATGCCACGAGTTCAGTACGCAGCTCTTTCAATTTAGCATAAGCAATTTCATATGCACCATAATTCTTTGATCCTTCTTTTAAAATTTCTTTCATTTCTGCATGAAGTATATTATACCAACTCAACCCCGAGGTTTCTGCCGATTTTGAGCTTGAATTACCAGCAGAAATATTTACACCTTTATTAGCATTTTTAGTCCATCTTTTTAGCACGTATTGAGAAGGTATATTATTGAACCCGATATAATCCATTACCTTCAGCACGTGAGGACATACAATACCTTCAAATTCAAAACCTTTGCATTCGCACAATATTTTTTCGGTTTTGATGTCTACCCTGACCTTGTATGACAAACCACTAATTTTGTTTCTAGCTTCATATAACACATCTTTTTCTAATTCAATTAATCTATATTCACTACAAAGCTTCAACTTCTTTTTGAACAAGGAGAAATTATTTTTCGTATAGACTTTCCTTGCTTCTTTCTCAATGGGATCGGCCGACCACAATGCCGGTTCTTCTGTCACTTCTTTGTAGTCCTCATGAGACTCTCTAGCGTAAATTGATTGAACCATTTTATCAAATTGTACAACGAATTTATATATTGATGAATGTGAGTTCACCCAATTCTTAAGCAAAGCATTCATACTTTCGCTCCGTTGAGATGTGGACATATTTGCAAAAAATGTATTGCGAAAGTATGCTGGTACCCATCTATTGCGAGTGGTAAACATCAACTTAAGATGTCGATGTTCTTTCAAATCATATTTAGTAACAATTTCTTCCCAACTACGTATAAACTCCTCAACCGTCAAACTCTTGTCAATGCAATCGAACATTTCATTTTTAAATCCATTGATTTGCCGGTACAGAGAACTCAAATGTTCTCTTGCTTTTCGCATTACGTGCCACTGACAACACCTGTGCACTGTATCGGGAAATACTTTTTCTATTGCACATTTCATCGCGGGATCCTGATCTGTAATTATTGCCTTTGGTTTGTTCCCGTTCATTGCTTTTAGCCATGTTTGAAAAAGCCATTCAAAATTCACCTTTCCCTCATCTCTCAAAAGAGCACAACCGAAAAACATTGACTGCCTTTGATGATTCACTCCAATAAATGGGGCAAACGGCATTTTATATTCATTGTCGTCGTCAAAATCAGATAAATAATTGCGAGAAACAGGACTACTAGATGTCATGGTTTGCGAGAAGCAGCAAAAGAGGTGGCCGTAATTAGGGTTTGGGAGGGAGGAAATCAGGGTTATGATTTTAATTAGATTAATATGCACACAGAATATAGGGGATATTAGAAGATAGGAGATATGCGATATTTGAATTCCATATTAGAAGATAGGAGATATTAATTCAATGATTTCTAGCCCTCTTCCCAAATTCAGTAAAGTCAGCATTAATTACCCATAAGATTTATTAACTAACCCTAAACCAACACTAATTGTCGTCAAATGAGCCTACTGACCTTTAATTCACTTATAATCTGGTGTAATTAACCAAAAACATCAGCCCCAAATCACAAAATAAATACCAATTCAGTCCTAAACTTGATGAAATACAAATCCAAGATTAATTGAGCTTCGTCTCCTCATTCATGTACAAATCCAAACAACATCTACACTGTGCCCCACATAAATCGGTTTAGAGGAGAACCAGTATGTGAGTTTCTTACCAGAAATTGGAGCCACGTCAAGAAAACGCACTTAATTGAGCTTCGTCTCCTCATGCAAACAAATCCAAACTTTGCACCAGTCGAGCTTTGGTGGGAAAAACGTGGTTGAGGGAGGTACGAAGAAGGTCTCGAGAGGGAGAGGAGAAAGGTCGCCATAGCCATCTGGCCTAGGAAGAATTAGAGAGAGTTGCAAAAATAACGAGATGAGTACAGACGGATGAAAGTTAATTGAATAACTCTGTTAATCATTGAGATGATCCGCCCAAATCTAACGTTATCGGACGGTTGAAAAGTTAATGGCACCAAATCCTTGATACCACTAATGTCATAGTAGACAGACTCATATATATATATATATATATATTACATGGATAGAATAAAATATTTTTTTTTTTATCAATTTTAATGAAATATTTTTGCTAAATTTTCAATAACAAAATTTCAAAATTTTGTGACCAACTAAACAATTCACCTGGATTTTGAATTATTAAATTCATTTCGAAACTAATTAGAATACAAAATGAAAATCATGTATTTTTAAACAAGAATCAAACAAAGGATTGTGTATCCATGATTTTTGAATCCAACTAACCAAACAAGTTACCTGGATTATGAAATACATGGACAGTAAAATACATGGATAACGAAATACATGGATAATCAAAATCCCTCAAATCAAACATGCCTTATGATGCCAGACAATTTACGATGCCAGACAATTTATGATGCCAGACAATTTACGAGCCAACCTTTAACAGACCGTATGTGTTAAATGATGTGAGTTTTATCATTTTACAATTTTGTCTTCGTCATTTATTAGATGTGATGATTGATTTGCATGGTCTGGTTATTAAGGGTTAACACCTTTGGGAGGGAATTCTAAATTTTTTTTTAATTTTGAATTTGCTTCAACTCCTATAAATATAACCATTAACTGTAAACTCAATTCACACAATTTCCTTCCAATGTAATTAATGGTGTGTTCAATTCTAAATTAATGGTGTGTTTTCATAGCTGAAATTTGTAACCTTTGTGAAAAAGGTAGTAGTGTGTTCAATTTTTTGAGCAATAATTCTCGTGTTTAGCCATGAGGTATTCTTTTGTCTTGAATTTCTTTGTTGGATGATAGAAGCTTGTAAATCTTTTTATCAAACAATTTTCATTAATTTGGAACCTTTAAAACACAATTTCCATCCAATATAATAAATTTTTTATTTTTGGAATAAGGCAATCATAAATTGGTCTTAACAGCTTCAATTTTCTAATAATGCTAAACACCGTTTTTGTTTTGGAACATATATTCTTTTGCTGTTAATTATATTTGGTTTAACCCAAATGAACTATATTATTTTCCGTTAATACAAATATTTTTTGAAAAATTAACATATTTGTTACAATTTTTTTGTTACAGTTTTATTGTTTAGCCCTGATTAAATGGAAAATTTTATGTTTTGGGACTGTTTTCAACCATGCATTTGTTTTCGATCATGAAATTTTTTCTGCAGTAATTACGATTTGCCATATTCCAAAATCAGTTTGTGTGTTATATAATTTAGTTTTGAATTATATTATGCAGTAATTTGAGTTTTTGTTTGTTTTGATTATGTTGGATTAAGACTGCAGATTAAGGGGCCGTTTGGTTCGTGCTTTGGAGAATGCCTTGGCATGAAGTATGCCAAGGAATCTCATGCCAAGGCATATCATTCCATGGCATACTCTAATATCTTGTTTGGTTGGTACACTTATTTATTCCATGGCATAATCAAAAAATATAAAAATGAGTTTATTTATAGAAACCTTGAACAATTTATTTTTGGAAATTAAATTAAAATGTATTCCCTCCTCATGGGAATAGAGAAAAGCCACCAATTTTGGTGGTAATCCTATTCCCATCAATTATGCCCTAGGGAATGGAGTATGTCATTACTTTATTACCGAGCGCGCAAACCAAACATGGGAATGGAATCCATGATTGAGTATGTCAAGGCATTCTGATTGTAAAGTTCCAACCAAACGCCCCCTAAAGGGTTTGGAAATTTCTATTTAATATAGAAGATTATTTATTGCTTTGTTTTAAAATTGAAGGGTTTGAAATTCCTAAAAAATTAAATTTTATGAAACATTTTATGGTTTTGTTTTATTGTGGTTTAATTTTGAAAATAAATATTCCAATTTAAAAAAATTATTGTTTTATTGTTTTTATGGTTTAATCTTGAAAAATCAGAAAAATGAATTTCATTAAAAAAAGTCGTATGTTTTATTTTTTGTATGGTTTTAATCCTGAAAAAAAAAAATCTTACAAATAAAGAAATTCATTAAAACACGTTTCTTAAGAATGAATATCATTCAAACTTTTCTATGGGTTTTTTTTTTATGGTTTAATCCTAATAAAACCCTTCTTAAAGAAAAATGAATTTTATCAAAAAAAATTTATGGTTATTTTTTATGATTTAATGCGGAGAAAATATTTCTTAAAAAAAAAATTCATTAAATTTTTTTTAATGATTTTAATGATTTTATGATTTAATCCTGAGAAAACCTTTCTTAAAGAGTCATAAATTATTTTATGATTTAACCCTCGTGTGTAAAGTGTTATTTTTTCTTTAAGTGTGGAGGTGTTAAGATTTGACTTTCCCATTATATTCGAGGTGTTAAGTGTTATTTGACATTTAGAAGGTATTTAGTTAACATGTTAACTAAGGCTTGAACCAAGATTAAAAGTTCTTAAAAAAATATAAAAAATATAAACAATATATCCAACCCTAACAAAATGTAAGAAACAAGCTTAATAATGTTTAACATACCTAACAAGCTATATCCATAATAAAGTTCCACACAGAATCAACACACACAAAAATATTCATGACAAACATAACAAAACGTTCCGCACCGTCATAGCCAAATATTGTTCGAAATAATTACGCAAACACATCAAACACACATAAATTTGTTCCTTCTGAAATACTCCGATTCCAACAAGCGGGTCATTAGGACAAATTGTCCCGGTACCAAGGCAGACGGACTTCCAAATAATTAAGCAGTTTGACGAATCTTGCATTTTGATCCATTAAAAGTTTGGAGCAGACCTTGCAAGGAATAATGAGGCCTTCTTCTCTGGTCAGTGATCATACTATACCCAATCAATATATTTTGAACAAATGAGAAACATGGGTATATAAGAAGGAAAATTAATGGAAGTAAAACTGGAACGTTTTTAACGCTGGAGCATGGTTCCATTAATTACAGCTTAGCAGCTCTGGGAGTTCCACATCCATTTATCACATTGTTTAAGTACACTAATGATGTGTTGCCAATCAACTACATAATTTTGTTTAATAAATATTAAATATTATAAAAATTTAAAACCGAGTATGAAAAATGGTATTTTTTACATAAATCTATGGATCACAGTTCACACAATAATTTTTCATAATTGGAGGTATAATTAGAAAATAATGAAGTATAAAACATACCTCAGTCATATCCTTTGTGATTTCAGATGCCACTTCGCCCATTGCTTAGTTCTTTAGAAAAAAGTAAATCCAAAAAAAACAAGAACACTCATTTGATAGATCATGAAAAATAAATTTGATTAGTAAAAAGAAAAACTAGACATATAAATAGTAGTCGTTATAAAAGATTTAACTTTGATAAATCATGCTTAGACTAATTTGATTGAAAGAAGGATTTTTTACTGTCCATACAACTAGGATCTCAACAAGAATAAGCTTTTCATATGTAAAAGAAATGGTCTTCGAACTACTTGCAATGAGTTAAAGAAATGGTCTTCGAACCAATTTCATACAGACAATATCGCAAACAGCTTGTGTACACATTTGTAAAAGCTACGAAATCAGGATACGAACCCATTTGAACTCAAAATTTCATTGCAAAAATATGATTAAAATTTAAATAACTGTTGTTTGAAAGTGAATATCTAAGCTCAATGCGAAAACCCACAATACATCATAGACTGCAATTAAGTCCAATTAAGTGAATGACCAATCATTCCTCAGAATCATAATCATCATCATCAGAAGAAGAAGAAAAATTGATCAGCTTAAAAAGGACCAACCAAGCTCAGCTTAAAATGGAGACGGCTAGTAAATCCTGAGGAAGAAGCGACAAATGAAAGAAAAAAAATCAACCATAAACATTGATTTCGAGGGAACAAAACTGTAAAAAATAATTTCAAGGAAAACGGAGGAAATTATGGAAACTTCGATTCATTTCTTCACTGAGCAAAACAAGAAGGTTGCCTTTTCTTCACATGATAATTTCTTCAGCCGAACAATCAACCATGAGCAACAAGTATGATGGATTTGAAATTCAAATTAAAATGGAAATGAAAGAGAGTTATGGAAGAGAGGAAAGTGATGTACATGATTTTTTTTGATTGGTTCTCGAGACGCAAAAGAAAAGAAAAAAAAAAAAGGGTTAAAACATGCTGACGTGCTGTCAAAAATTGTTGGTGTACGTTACGTTGTCATTGTCAGACAACAATCACTGTTGAACACAGCAATCATGACCTTGCTGGGCGTGGACCGAGAAAAAGGAACGCATGGTTTACCAGCGTGTCTACTGTTTTATACCTGGCGCCAGCACATCAACAAGATGGGGGGGAGGTTTAGGGTATATACAACATTTTCCTTATGTATTATGGTCTTCACTCTCCTTCTCAGCTGACTTCTCCGTAGAGGCGTAGACGAGTCAAAGACACGAGCTTCCTTCCCTTTCTTTTCTTCTCTGTCTCTACCTTTCAGCTTTTTTCTCCTTCATTCTCTTTCGTCGACAATTCTCCGATGGGTCCCGACTGGAGAGCATGATGAGCTCGCTAGGTTTCCAGAGGGCAACACATCCGCGTTAATTTTAAGGGGAAAGGCTCTAGGAGAGCGAAAGGTATGAATGAAATTTACTGTTTATTGTAAGATCAAAGATTGATTTCGTTTACTACCATGTCGATTTTTTTATTGAATTGATTTGTTTTGCGCGTTTGGAGACGAATTCAGTACCGTTTGAGGCCGTTTTAGTGAATAATCGGTCTTGTTAATTGCGTTTGTTGAAGAAATCAAGTGAAAATTGATTATTAAGGGATTTGAGATAGGTTTTTTTTATCATTTGCTCAATTATTCCATACTATATCAGATAGAATTGATTGTGCCAGTGTGTTAGCAATTAAAGTTGCTCTTAGGGTTTTCTAACATCTTCTTTTATTGTTTCCAATTTATTTTTCTGTTTTGCATAATTCTCACTTGTCCTACATTTAATCACTAATAAATCTCTAATTAATTACTTATATTTCCAGATTTTATCACAAAAAATGGCTGAGATTGATTTATACCGCGACTCGTCAACCCATTCCACAGACTCGTATCAAGAAACCATACACATAGAACCAATATACGAAGCCTTTCTCTGTCCTCTCTCCAAGAAAATCATGCGGGACCCAGTAACCCTAGAAAACGGGCAAACCTTCGAGCGTTCCTCGATAGAGAAATGGTTTCGAGAATGCCGAGAAAAACAAAAGCCACTCACCTGCCCCATCACAAAAAGGGTTTTAGCCACCGCCGACTTAAACCCTAGCATAGCTCTGCGAAACACGATCGAAGAATGGAGCCAACGAAACGAGGCCGCGAGACTCGACGTTGCTAGAAGGTCTCTTAATCTCTTGAGCTCCGAAACGGACGCTTTGAGCGCTTTGGATTACGTGATCGAGATTTGTGAAATGAAAAGGACAAATAGGCATTTTGTCAAGAGAGGCGAATTGGTTCCGTTAATTTCGGATATGTTGAAGAGTAGTAGCAGAAAAGTTCGATTGAAAGCGCTACAAACACTTCGTATCGTTGCAGAAGAAGACGACGACAACAAGGTTTGAAAAAAAAAACTTAAATTGCAAAAAAGCCCCTGTAAAATTATTATTTATTTTTGTAGGAGGATATAGCTGCGGGGGATACGATACGAATGATAGTGAAGTTCCTATCACACGAGCCTTCAAAAGAAAGAGAAGAGGCAGTATGTTTGCTCGACGAGCTGGCGAAGAGAGAGACTCTTTGCGAGAAAATCGGAGCGGTGGGCGGCTCGATACTCATCCTCGTTGGCATGTGTAGTAGCAAATCCGAGAATGTTTCCATCATCGAGAAAGCAGAGCGAATATTAGAGAATTTAGAACGGTACGAACCAAACGTACGATTCATGGCCGAGAATGGAAGGCTACAACCCCTCCTCCGACTTCTCCTTGAAGGTATTAACCTAAAAAAAGGAGAAGTTTTTAAAATAACCCTTGATTTTTATTAAATTATTATTTTGCCAGGCTCGTCAGAAACACAGCTCACGATGGCGGTGTACTTAGGCGAACTCGCACTGAGTAACGACGTCAAAGTCTTCGTGGCTCAAACGGCCGGCTCGGCTTTAGTCGACCTAATGAGAAGCAAAAACAAAGAGGCTCAAGAATCCACGTTAAAAGCTCTCAATCAAATCTCGTCGTACGAAACGAGCGCTAAAATACTGATCGAAGCCGGGATTTTACCTCCTCTCGTGAAGGACTTGTTCATGGTTGGCCCGCACCAACTCCCCATGAGGTTGAAAGAGGTTTCGGCGACCATTTTGACTAATCTGGTCGCGTGTGGCGTGGATTTCGAGTCGATTCCTCTCGATCAGAACCGCCAGACTTTGGTCTCGGAGGACGTGGTCCATAATCTTTTGCATTTGATCAGCAATACCGGTCCCGCCATTGAGTGCAAGCTCCTTCAAGTACAATCATTATATATTTCAATTTTTTTGGGGAAATGCTAAGTATAATCCATTTTATAGGTACTTGTGGGATTAACGAGCGGTCCAAAAACGGTTTTAAACATAGTCGCGGCGATCAAGAGTTCCGGAGCCTCGATTAGTCTCATCCAATTCGTGGAGGCTCCGCAAAGAGAAGTCCGCATGGCCTCGATAAAACTTTTAAACAACATTTCCCCTTACATGGGTCAAGAGCTCTCCGACTCGTTCCGCGCCGCCGGAAGCCAGCTCAGCAGTTTGATAAACGTGCTCGCCGAAAACAACGGCATTTCCGACGAGCAAGCCGCGGCTGCCGGCCTGCTCGCGGACCTTCCGGAACGAGATTCGGTCCTCACGCGCCGCCTTCTAGAAGAAGGCGCGTTTGGGATTATCGTTTCGAAGGTTCGGGGGATAAGACAAGGCGAGACGAGAGGTAGTCGGTTCGTGACTCCGTTCCTCGAAGGACTCGTTAGGGTTTTGTCGAGGGTCACTTTCGTGATCAACGAGAACGATATTATCGCTCTCGCGAGAGAATTGAATTTGGTGGTGTTGTTCACAGATTTGTTGCAAATGAACGGGTTAGATAAAGTCCAAGCGGTTTCGGCGACCGCGTTGGAGAATCTCTCGCGGCAATCGAAGTATTTAACGAGGATCGTCGATCCGCCCGAACTGGGTTGTTTTTGTTTTCGGAAGAAGACTCAAGATTTAGTGAACAATTGCAGAGTTCATCACGGGGTGTGTTCGGTTCGAGACACGTTTTGTTTGCTAGAAGGAAAAGCGGTCGAGAAACTCGTCACGTGTTTGGACCACACGAACGAGAACGTCGTCGAGGCCGGTTTGGCCGCGTTGTGCACGTTGTTAGAGGACGGGGTCGATATAGAAGAAGGGGTGATTGTTTTGTTGGATTCGGAAGGGATAAAGCCGATATTGGAGGTGTTGTGCGAGAGTAGGACCGAGATTTTGAGGGAGAAGGCGGTGTGGGCCGTGGAGAGGATTTTGAGAAAGGATGATATAGCGTTCGAGATTTCAATGGATCAGAATGTGGGGACTGCTTTGGTCGAGGCGTTTAGGCACGGGGATTACAGGACCAGACAGATAGCTGAGCGGGCATTGAAACACGTGGATAAATTACCGAATTTCTCGGGGATTTTTTCGAAAATGTCGACTTGATTGAATGGATATATTTATTGATAGGATTTGAATATTTGAATGGAATTTCGAATGGTTTTTTTTCTTTTCCGAATGGTGTTTTGTATGTATTTATGTATGTATGTATGTATGTATGTGGTTTGTTGTACATTTCTCTATATTGCATTTTAGTTCTTTTCTTCTCTGTATTTCGAGATCGTGAAATTTTGTAAATTCTGTTTCGGTGGCACATATATTCAATAAATTGGTGGATATGCTTCTTAATTTTATTTGCAGCATTCTGCTTATGCTCCTGCAAAAATTTAAAATATCACATATGCCCCTCCAAAATGCGAAAAGTATGTCAAATATCCAGATAAAATATGAGAAATATCACCGTATTTTCACTAATATACCCTTCTTTTCTATCAGCGTAAATTTCGGCACAAATGATATTTCCCTGTTTTGTAAGGGTACACGTATGCTATTTCATGAATTATGGTCTTATTATTTTCATACCTCAATATAACTTGAAAAGTAAAATGCTAATTGAAATCACAGAAATACTTTGTTTAAAAGTTGTTTCCAATATTTTACATCAGAATCATAATGCTGCAACGAAAACAAAAAAAATATTGTTTCATTCCAAATTCAAAGCAAATAACCCATCCACACTTGAAGATCAAAATTGCTTCTTACAAAAAAGTATGATTAGAACTGTAATTTTTCCATCAAATTCCACGATTGAACTCTCACCAAAATGAGAGAATCTCAAATACCATGAGTTTGTTTATTCTTAAAAAGAATAATCCTAAACTTTAAAATAAAATTAAAAACATTCAAATCCTCATCAAGCCGCGGCTAATTGCTTGTCCTCGTGATTCTCTTCGAGGTTTAGCACCTGTAGCAACTTGGGCCAAGAATCAGGGATTCCACCTGGCAAATCGAATTCTAGAAGCTTCCCTTTCTTCCTGTAAAATTCTTCCACAGGTCGGCTCTGCAAAAAAGCAGAAGTTATTTGAAGGTCTCTTTTGCAAATTTCCTAAAAGAAAAGTACCATGTTATTGTAGATACGAAGGCGTTCTTTAACGACATTTTCGGTATCGTCAGCTCGACTGACGAGTTTCGACATGCAATCGGTTGGGGGGAGGAGAGGCGCCATGTACATGTCAGGTTGACCGTTTTGCCCCTTGACGTCGATACATGCGAGATTGAAGTTCTTCCCGCATTGATCGCAGATCCGTCTCCCCAAACACTTTTCGACTATCACGTTCTCTTGGAGTTTTAGGTTTACTACTAGATCTATGTCCATCACTCCTTCGAGAATTTCCTATTAAGAAGAAAAGGATGAATGATTAAAATTGATGGTAAAGAAAAGGAGATTGAGAGTGTAGTGTAGAGATCTCACAGCTTGGTTTACGGTACGGGGAAAACCATCAAGAATGAATCCTGATTCGCCCTTAGTTTGTCCTTTTTCGAGGCGTTTGGTCAAAAGGTTTATGATGATATCGTCTGAGACCAACTGCCCGTTGTTCACTAAGTCGGCAAGCTGCGAAAGAACAATAAACAAAATGAGACGGGTAATTATCTTCTTTTTTTGAGAGATAACTAAATTGAAAATTGAGTGAAATTTAGCAAAATTGATCTCATTTTTTTATAGAATTGGTGAAATTAAGCAAATCGGATCAAAATCTAGAAGGAATTGGTCTTTCTTCTTCATAAAAATTAACTCTCTTCTTTATACCTGTTTCGACAGAGGTCCAGAAGAGGCGAGTTCCTCACGAACAAGATCGCCAGTGGCAATATGAGGTACGCCGAGCAATTTACACAATCTACTCGCATAAGTACCCTTTCCTACACCAGGACACCCTAAAAACACCCACTGCACGTTCCTATCATCCCTTGCCTTCCTTGCTGCTGCCGGCCCCGCCAATCGCGCGGAAAAACCAGCCGGAAAGCACGGTTTAGGTTCGGATGCGAGTGTTGAGAAGGAGTTTCTGGCCGTAGATCCGGCGCCGGCGGCAGATCGGAGGAGTCTAGTTACTGCCGCCATGAGAGAGAAAGAGAGAGGAGAGGAGGAGAAGTGTATGAGGAAAGCGTCTCACTTGTGATGAGAAAGAGGAAAGAGATCTGAGAGGAGTTTGAACGACGAGTTGTGTAGTCTGTGTAGAAAGTCATTTTACAAGCTAAATTAGCCCATTATTGACTCGTTTCATACACTATGTACGTGAGTCAATACATGATTCGGAAAAATGTAAAGTCGAGCTTTGATATAAACCATACATATTTACCACGAATTATTACAGTAAGCCACGTGAGGTAACCATTAAATGATTAACACGTGAGTTGTGCGCAAAGTTGGGTGCAAGCGGTGGGGTCGTATCGTTTCTCGTGGGAAGATATCCGGAAATTTCGAGCACGTGGGTGGACCAGCGCATTTGTACTGCATTGCATATCAATATTAACAATATTAAAGGTAGAAGAATATTCCCGTGAATCTTTTAGAATTGTAGCATGGTTCTTTCACACCGAGGTATATAACAAGGGTTATTCAGCCCAGTATGTTATCATTAATGCTTACATTGGTTAATTTGGGCCATGACTTTTTACATTTTTTAATATACATGAAATTCTTATTTTGTGGACCTTTATAAATAAATGAACTTTTATATTTGAATGGCCCATCTGTTTTGGGTGGCCCTCTGTGATATTAAAAATTTGAATATAAATATATATTAATACTAAAAAAGTTATATTATCATTAGAAAATGACATGTTAATCAACTTATATTTCTATTTAAAAAAGTGTAAATGACCATATAAAAAACATACTTTTATTCAAAAAGTTATTATCACACATTTAACAAAATATTATCATTCAAAAATCGCACAGCTAAAATTGTGTCCGGGACATTTTCGATAAATATATCACACATATATATATATATGGTATATTGATATATCTGAACTATATACTTTATTCCGAAAAAATCAATTATGGGAAAAAAAATTACATAAACAAAAAATGTTGTACTTCAAAACGGTACATTATAGTTCCAAATATATATATATATACACAAAAACCAAAAATATATTAGTATTTCGAAAGGATATGTCATCGTCAAAAAAAATATAGAAAGAAAGTATTGGCAGATATTGTTTCGCTTCTTTACCTTATCATTTCTCCAAAATATTTGAATTATAAAATTTGGTCTCTCAACTACTAAATTGGTGTAATTTTTTTATTAATTTTGTTTGAAAAAGATCTTATTTTTGATATTTTGTTAATAAAAAAATATATTTATAAACCGGTAAATAGATTGAAGTGGCAGTAAATAAAAATCCCAACGCGGTAAGACAAAATCCAATTTACCCTCCAACTAATCAATATATAAGAACTTAAGTTGTTATTAACAGGGAAAATATAGCTGCCCCTCCGCACCAACTCATCCCAATACATCATGGTGCTAAAAAATAATTAAATGAATTGATCAGCCTATCTAATCAGGAAACACGTTTAAATGACACGTAAATAATTTATAATACGTTAAAATTAATAGTAATTTGAGTCAATAATTAATTTACATATCCTTTTTTTTTGCCACCTTATCAAATGTGTTATTTTGAGTTTGAAGGCTGAATATATAACCCCTTATTAATATGTATGTCAATGAATAATCAAATTATTAATGTATATTCTATGTTGTAGGGATACGAATACAAATATCGTATTCGACACGAATACGACGATACAACAATTTTCGAAAAATTTAGGATACGATACGTCTATTATATATAATTTTTTGTTATTTTATTAATTATAATTTATATATGAAATCTTTTTTATTTTTATATAATATTATATTTTTAACACAAAATATACTAAAATTTTGTCATTACAAAATTAACTTAGTATTAAGTAAATATTTCTTATATTTAGTTATTTATTTATATGTATTACTCATTTATTTCGATTTCAAATTTATATTTTTTGTTTTTCAAGTATATTTATTGATGCGTTATAAGTATTCGGCAAATATTCGGAAGTATCCGAAAAGTATCCACTATTATTTTGGAATAAAATATTCGGTTACGCCACGTGAAGTATCCGATACGTATCCGACGAATATCGATATCTCATGCGGTAATACGATATGGCTTGATTTTTTAACAGTGTATATAGTGTATATGTCAAAACATCAATTTTTTAATGGAATTATAAAGAGTATCATCACTCTTATAACAAACCAACACAAATTGGATAAAATATATAAAATTGCAAGATAAATCATACACCAGTAAACCTCAGATCATTTTATTCATGCAAACCATACATATTTTAAGCACTTCAACAAAAGAACAAGAAGTAGGGCATACAAGAAGTATACAACTCTTCTCTTAGGGGGTGATCGTATCGTAAACTCGGGCTGCAACATAATTTGTTCAAGGGTTGATGATATCTGCAGCGCAATGCGTGGTGCAGAAACACCGACGGCGAAATCCACGGCAGTTTCCGCCTTGGAAGCCTTCAGTTCGGCAGACGTTACCGCAGTTGCTTGCACTGACGCACGAGCCTTTGAATTTATGGCTCTGCGACTCGCACGTTCTCGCCTCCACGCTAGCCGGCCCCATCTCTTTTTGTAGAGAGTCAAATAAATTCATCATTTTTTTTTGAATAAATAATATGTACATAAGTTGATAAATGTATTTTTAAAAAAAATTGGATTGGGAACAGACCTGAGGAAATAATAAGAATCAACAGGAGGAAGATAGAAGTGAAGAGCTTTTGAGTTTTCTCCATTGTTAGTCTTGGAGAGAAATATCAGAGATGAGAAAGAAAGCTTGGTATGCACTAGGGTTTTATACTAGAATTTCAAAAGCTTTACCACTAGAGGTTTCATGGAGGTGTGAAATAAAATGGAAAGAAAAAACACACATCAAAATCTAATGTCACCCTCACTAAGATATTATTTTCTTCTTTTTCTACTCCATATGCTAATTAATTATGTTAATTAGTATGCTAACTAGGAACTACACAGTACCCACACTTGTAGAGTTCTTGATAAAAAACATATACTTAATCTTCTTAAAAAATATTTTTTAAATACTGTATTATTGCTCATGTGATATTATTTATGTGGTAGAATGCTGCTATTATTTATGTGTCAAAAATGGACTATATATAAACTGAGGGTTAAAAAATCACACCAATTGATGAAGATGCTATATATAAACTACCATAATAATTAATAATTGAAGGATTAAAAATAAATTATATAAAATTTGAAGGTAGAAAAATCACACCAACTCAATAATTTTTTTTGAAAGAAAGGCAAGCGCGATACGCGCTCGGTCCAATCGATTTTCATAAATAAGAAGAAAAAAAGAGTTTTACAACGACATAATTACAATATAGTTAATACTTAACGAACAACTACCTATACCAAATATTTCTTTAGTTAGTTAACTATAAAATCTCCAATTACCCATGAAATCTTGAATATTCTTGATAAGGAGCTCATGCATTCGACCCTTGCGGTGAAAAATTCTATTATTTCGTTCCCTCCAAATAATTAAAAAGTTAGATTTGAACTTTTCTCCTTTTCTTTTGACATTTTTTATATATGTGGATATTTATGTTAAAACCATACTTACTATGGTCGGCAAAAATAATTAGTGCTCCATCTCAAAATAGAATGTGATAATAAACAAAAAGTAAACCAAAATTAAAGTTGCAAAAAGAGCATTATTGCTAGACCATTAGTCACTGGTGCACTACTTTGTCATTATAACGTGCCCTTTCTTTTGCTTTGTTTGTTCTTTATCTTTCTATCTTTATTGAAAATATTAAGCTAATTGAGAACTTGTCTAATAATTTTTTCCGGATTGAAAACTTTAAGCAAATACACAAAAAAAAGGTTCAATCGTTTTCCGGATTTGGCTTATCACCACGGAATGGGCTCCTATGATTTATCAGGATATTAATCTTTTCCACATACCAATTACACAATTAGAGGTGGCAGTCGGACGGATCGGATCAGGTTCGAATCAGGTCATTTCGGGTTGCAGGTCATTCGGGGCATCGAGTCGTTTGGGTCGCGAAGCGTTCGGGTCACGTGTCATTCGGGTAGTTTCGATTTTCGGGTTATTTCGATTTTCGGATCACTCGGTTTCGGATTATTTCGGTTTTCAGATTGTTCGGTTTCGGGTCGTTTCGACTTTCGAGTCATTCAGTTTCGGATCGTCTCGATTTTCGAGTCATTCGGTTCCGGATCGTTTCGGGTCATCCGGGTCTTGGTTATATCGATTTTCGGGTCATTCGGATTTCGCAAAATTTGATTTCGAATCATTCGATTTTTCGAGAATTTAGTTTTCGGATAATTCAGGATTTATTTTATCGATTCCAAAACATTTTAGTAATATTATATTCATTTTAACAATAATATATTAAATTTCGGGTCTTTCGGGACGTGTATTTCGAGTATTCGGGTCATGAGTTTCGGATCAGTTCGGGTTTCGGCTCATTCGAGTTTGGATCGATTTCGGATTCGAGTCATTTAGTTTCGGATCAATTTTGGGTTCGGTTCATTCGGTTCGGTTCCATTTCGGATTCTGGTCATTCGGTTTCGGTTCGATTTCGGGTTCGGGTTGTTGATTTTTCAACATTTTCGATTCGGATCGAATTCGGATTCGGACGGATCGAATCATTTTTTTCCAGGTCGGGTCAGATTTTGCTAGCTCTTACCACAATCAACACCATTTCATACTTCACAAGTCAAGCTTCTCTCCAATCAAATCTGATCACCTTTAACATCGTGACAGAATCGTGTTATTTTTGTTCGGTTTCGGTTGAAAAAAAACAATATTGTTCGTTTTTACCGTTTTGTTCGAGAAAGGATTTGGTTAGATTATTAATTAGGTAGTAAATTTTATTTTTTATTTTTCTGTAGAAGGTAGTAAATTTATTTTAGTTATATATATTTGTATAATTTACTTTGATGAGGCTAGTATATTCATAAATCATAATTATTTAATTGTTAATATACGATTTATCTGAAAAACAAGATATTTTCATTTTTCTATTTTTTTTTTTTATCTTTATTCATATTTTGTATTTGTATTTGTATTGTTGTGCTCTATTTTTATTTTTCTAAAATTTCCGAAAAACACTAATTTATGATTTGTTTTGAGTTATTAAAACTTATTGAAATAAATGCATTATTTTTCTTACCAAAATTTATAATATTTTAGCGTTATGAATCTTTTATCGCTTTTTAAGAGAATTCTATTTTTTATATCTTGTAAATAAAAATATGTTATTCTATATTGGTAAATAAATCAAAGTGGTTTATCAATATCCTTATTTTTGATCCAACTTTGTGAATTTTTTTATGCTACGTCATCACATTCATTTCAATCAATGGCTCATTCATTTCAATCATTAAATTATAATATATGACAAAATTTAAATCATTGTGTTGATAGTCATAGTTTATTTGTAGTTATTAATCTTTTTTATTATTTTACACAATATTTTAATAATTCTTACAAAGTCATATCAATCTACATTAATGACGTGGATTATTGTTATTGGTTAGATTCAAGTTATAATAAATCTATAATTATTTATCATTTAACATAAGATCAGATCAAATGTGAATGAAATGGAATATGAAAACTTTATATATGAAATAGTAATAAATTAATATGTAATATTGTGAACATACACCATATTTTAATATTATTTTTTAGAAATTTAATTTTGAATATCCATCAAATATACCCATTTTCAAGTTTCTCTTTGTATTGACATTATTATTTACTAAATTTTGATATTATTTGTTAAATTATTTTAACTAGTAAGTTTGATATTTATAATTTTCATTGCATTTTTAATTTATTTTGATATCCATATTAGCATTTTTTGTACATATATTTTTTCATAATTTCAATTTGCAAAGCTATTATGTAAGAAATTACAACGCAAAAAATGATATTTATATAATAGAATTTTAAGTATCATATTTACATAATAAATTTTTATGTATTATTATTTATTACAAAAAAATAACTATAAAAATTTCATATAATACGTATACTATATTTGTGTTTTTAATCAAACAACTTTAATATTTTTTTTAAAACTAATTAAAATTAAAAAATAGTTTATTTATCTAAATAACTTTTTAAACCTATAAAGATCAATCAAATAGTATTAGTTTTAAAAATGTAAAGTTTTAAAAAATCATATGATAGAAAATCATCCATGTTTATGTTTGCGCTAAATTGAATTAAATTTTGATATTATTTATTAGAAAAAATCCACTAGTATGTTTGTTATTATTTATATTTTTCATTGCACTTTGAATCAGTAAAAATGTTTATGATGTGTAACTACATATGTCGTTTATTATTTTTATATTTGATATCGTATAAAATATTTAGAATAAAAATTATATAATACTTGTTGTTATGTTTTTTTGTAAAATTATGTTATGCATCATATATATTACACAAGCACACTAATATAAGTATTATTATATCATAATTTTTTTTGTTATCATAATATAAAATAATTGAAAATATATACATAATTATAGATAAATGAGTTCAAATAATTTTATTTTGATATAATATTATCAATATTATTATAATAAAGTATATTATGTATTACAATAACAAATATAATTAGCATATTCGGTGCGTAAAGTGAATATTCTCCTAGTTGTAAATAAAAACAGATGGGGTAACCAAAATCCAATTTATCATCTCGCTTATATTCGCGTCAATGATTTGTCACACTGTTAATGAGAATCAAATTATTCTCGTGCAACCGATCTCTTGTGCAACCAATGATTTCACTTTAGAAAAAATATACTTATTTTATATAAATTCTTTGGCATTAATTAATAAATTGATACGTTTTTTTTTGAGGTAAATAGAGTAGGCTCTCAAGTCCTACTTCTATTATTTGATTGATTTAATTAAAAAAAAGTTTTTACAAAACATGCAACAATAGAAGGTATTTGCCCTAAACTAGCTAAAAACACTACTCCTAAATACCTTCTTAACAAGTTGCATGTATAAAACCTAAAGAAAAACCTAAAAAACATTAATTTAATCCCTTGAAAAATTTGATAAAAAAATTCGTTACTTAAAATCCAGGGATCATAACTTCCTAAAATCCAGGAAATCTTAATCATAATTTGATTTTCAGGTTTTCCAGGATTTCTTTTCCGAATTACTCAAAGCCAGGGAAATCAGAAAGTTGAGAATTGAAGTCTGGGATTTGCTTTCCTTATTTTCCTCAACTAAACCATGAATCCCATTCCTTCGGTGGTTTCCTTTTTCCATTAACTTCCTTTTCCTTCTCAGCACCGAAAGATTTCACCTTTCCTCAAATCGTCTTCTTCCCGACCTCACCACACTTCCTCTCATCGCCATAAGAATTCCTTTCAACCATCATCTTCCATCAACACTGAAAATCTCTCTCATCGATTGGATCCTGAAAGATCTGAACTTTTATTCAATCCATCCTCCTCCTTCATCATCTCAAAGACTTCTCTGAACCTCTTCTTCCCTCAACCATCTTCCCACTTCAATCAATTGCCGCACTGGAACTCGGTGATCGTCAAATAAAGGCTGCTCATGGACCAAAACGACTCAATTTGGGATCCAGTGGAAGGATTTGGCTTAATCTCTGGTATGTTCTTCTTTAATTACACAAACTCCCTCAAATTATTGTAAATTTGCATAAAGGTTTCATCTTCCACTTCCCCCTCTTCTTCTATGGTAGTTAGCATTTGATTTGTCGTATGATCTTCAATTGGTTGAAACCACCAAAGCCTTCGATCTTCTGATCTCATTGCATTCTCATTGTTAACTGTTTCCACCTCTTCAGTACCTGCATTATAATTAATCAAATTAGTGTAGAAACTTTCCTCTGAAATTAATTCAATTGACTGATTTTCATTTATATTTATTGAATTTTCCATATCGGGAATCCAAGCTTGAAACTTTTTGAAATCCAAATCATCAAAAGTGCTAGATTGATTTAGTTTGTATTCATAAAGTATGTGATTAATAATTTTCCACTCATCAAATTGAACATTAGTGAAAGTTCTTCTACATCTCTCTAACCAAAACTGGTACAAAGAGATACATATTAAATTTTTATAATCCTTGGTTTCTTTGTTGTTAAGAATTATATCCAATGGTTTAAATAAGTTTAATTTAGAAATCCCTAATATATCATGTATTTTTTCCCATATATTATTTATGAAATTACACTGTTTTATATGGTGATTTATATTTTCCTCATCTACTTTACATAATACACATCTATTAACTAGAGACCAACCCCTTCTTTGTAAATTATCAATTGTTAGTAGTCTCCCTTTATATATTAGCCATAAAAATATTTTAATTTTAAGAGATATATTTGATTTCCAGATATTATTATAATATGCATCAATGTACACTCCTTTAATTATTGTTTGATATGTACTTTTGCAGGTAAAAATCTTATTGCCATTCCATTTCCAATTAAATGCATCTTTCTGTGATGGATTAAGATCAAGGGAGCTACATATTTGATCAAGCTCAAAAAATTGATCATGTGCAATACTAGATAAAGGTACCACTATACCCAAGCTATTATATAAATTAGACTCATTTATTTTATTAATAAAATATTGGACTGTACCAGATTTATTTTCACAAAAATTTAAATTATATTTAAGGGTTGATCCATCCATCTACCTTTCCAAAAATTTGAATTTTCACCATTTCCTAATATTATATTTAAGCTAAGATAAAAAAAATCCATATTTTTAATTATGTCATTCCAAAAATAAGAATAATCTTTTTTATTTAAATTATTACTCTCTCCTAGTTCTACAATATCTCCAACTAAATTTTTCGATCCTAATTTATCATCTGAATTGTAATAAAGCTATAGCCATTTAATCAATAAAACTTTATTAAACAATTCTAAATTTATAACACCTAAACCACCTTTGCATTTGGGCTGACATACAATATCCCATTCTATTAAATTATATCCAGAGTTAGAATTCCCTTTCCAAAAAAAATTTCTCCTTATTTTATCAATTTCTTTAAAAACCCATTTTGGAAATTTAAATACATGAAAATAATATATTGGTATGGAAGAAATTACAGAATTCATTAATATTAATCTCCCAGCTTTACTTAGCATATTTCCTTTCCAACCCTCTAATTTTACTGTAATTTTTTCAATTATGTTGACATATTCCTCTTTTGTTGATTTTTTATAATGAAGTGGTAAACCTAAATAATTTATTGGGAATTTCCCAATTGGACAATTAAGTATGTTTGAAATTTCTGTCATAATATTATCTTCTATATCCATCCCAATAATTTCTGATTTATGAAAATTTATTTTTAATCCTGACTCTTCTCCAAATAAATTTAAAATGTAATGAATTCTATGAATATTATTAATATTAGATTTAAAAAATAATATTGAGTCATCAGCATAAAATAAACTAGTATAAATATTTTTAAATGGTTTTATAATGTATCCTTTATCACTTAAATTTTCTAACATTTTTGCTAAGACATCCATAACCAAAAGAAATAAAAATGTAGATAATGGATCACCTTGCCTTAAACCCCTTTTTAAATGTATAAACTTTCCTGGATTTCCATTTAATATTACTCTTGCAGAACCTTTAAGCACTGAATTTTTCACCCAATTAATATAATTTTCTCCAAACCCTCTTGATTTTAATATTTTTAATAAGAAATCCCATGAAACACTGTCAAAAGCTTTGTGGATATCTAATTTTAAAACTATCAAGGGGTTTTTTTTGTCTTTTAGCTAAACATATAACTTCTCTAGCATAGACATAATTTTCAGCTATATTTCTGTTTTTTAAAAATCCAAGTTGGTTTTTTGATATCATTTTATTTATATATATATATATATATATATATATATATATATATATATATATATATATATATATATATATATATATATATATATATATATATATATATATATAGTCTGTTAGGTAAAATTTTTGAAAATATTCTTTGAATACTAGAAACTAGACTTATAGGCCTAAAATCCTTTGGTTCAATTGCATTGTCTTTTTTAGGAATTAAAGTAATATAAGAAGTATTAAATTGTGATAAACCATTATGACCCTCTTTGTTAAATAATTCTAAAATTTCATCTTTTAAGATATTCCAGAATTTTTAAAAAAATTCCCCTATATACCCATCTGGTCCAGGTCTTTTATTTGATTTCCAATTTTTTATAACAATATTTAATTCTTCCATTCGAAAACTATTTTCCAGTAAAGATAGATCAATATTTTCACCCTGATATAATTTAGATAGATTAATTTCCCCATATATGTTTTTTGAAATAATTTCTTTTCCTATAAGGTCCCTATAAAATGAGAAAATAAGTTTTGATTTATTTCCATGATCTTTAACCTCAATTCCATTTTTATCTTTTAAAATTGCAATCATGGAACCAGATTTTTTTATTGATGCACGTAAGTGAAAAAATTTAGTATTTGCATCTGCATTTTTAATCCAATTAAATTTTGACCTTTGTTTCCAATAAATTTTATTTAAAGAATTTATATTTTCAAATCTTAATTTAGATTTAATTTTTATCCACTTTTCTATATTTGTCAATTCCCTGTTATCTTCAATTTTATCAGCCCACTGAATAATTTTTTACAGTTTTCAATTTGAATATTATATTTTTTGTGAACATTTTTATTCCAGTCCTTAAGAATTTTACTTAACTGAAAATATTTATTATGTAAATTTTCCATTGAAGAACATTTATAACTTTTCATATGTGACTCTATAATTTCCATAGATTCTGGCATATATAACCATTTTTGCTCAAATCTAAATCCATTAAAAATTGGATATTTAGTATTAGCTTCATATAATATTGGAATGTGATCAGAGCAAGTATTAATTCTTGTTGTTTGTTGTGAATTAGGAAAATCTATGAGCCATTGCTTATTCAAAAGGATTCTGTCAAGTCTTGCTCTTGCTATCGAATTTTTCCAGGTAAATTTTTGACCTTTTAATGGTAGATCAATTAAATTCAACTCACTTGATAATTCTCTAAATTCTTGTGTAAAATGATTATTAGTATAAGGTTCACTTCTTTCATGTGTATAAAAAACTAGGTTAAAATCTCCTAATAATATCCAAGATAAATTATTATTTTCACCAATTTCTTTTAACTCATTTAAAAAATCTTGTTTTCCATTCCTAATTGTTGGACCATATACTCCTGTGATTAAAAATTGTTTAGCGCATCCCATAAATTTTGTAAGGTTATAGATATTGAATATTTATATTTTTTAGTTGAGATTTGTTTAAATAGTTTTTTATTCCATGATATAAGAATGCCTCCTGAGGCACCTTGAGACTCTAAAAAATCAAAACCATTTAAATTTTTACCACAACATTCTTTATTTATTTGTTCATTAATTATTTTTAACTTTGTTTCTTGAAGGCAACAAATATCAATATGTTCATCTACTATAGTCTTATTTACCAGATTTTTTTTATTATTATCATTTAGGCCCCTGACATTCCAAGAAAATATTTTAAGTTTTTTATATAACATTATTATTATTATTATCCTCTTTAACTTTATAAAGTCTATTTTAAACTTTATGACCACTTGCTTCTAACATACTGTTAATGTTTTCATTTAAATTAGTATATATTTCAATTCATGTAGAAGATAATATTTCAATTATTTCTTCAGGAGTTGTTAAATCAGTTTTTTCCTCTAAGTTTAATATTTTAAAATTATTATTATTTTTCTTTGATTTTTGTCTTTTATTTCTCTCTTTTTGAACTTCCTTATATTTAACCAATTGTGCTTTTTGAATTGGAGAAGTGTAAATCCCTGATTGTTTATTTAATAACCTTGCACTTCTTCTTTGATCTTCTATTTGAATATTTTTTGCAATTTCTTTACAGTTTTGTTCATTTGAAATTTATTTATTTTTATTAGGAGAAATTGAAGAATTTATATTAGTTATATGTATGTTTTCCCCCTCCTCTAAATTAATTTGATGAAAATAATCACTAATTTTTGCTTGTTTGAATTTTGATTTATCATGAGGTGATAATGCTTGTATTGATTGATCAATGGAGCTTATAATTTCTAGTGGTGGATCCATATATAAAAAGGTATTATCATTATTATAAGTTATATATAAAGTTGGATAAATTCAAGCTCCCACATGAGGCCACGTCATCAGGGACCTTTTTGTGAAAAAACAATATTTTTTTTTATATTTTGGTCCTTTTTTATTTATATTTTGGTCCTTTTTTTAAAAATAAATTACATTTTGGTCCTTTTTAATTTACAATTTGGTCCTTCAAGTTTAAAGAATTACATTAGGGTCCAGGGGCCTCTTTGTAAAAAAAAAAATTTAATTTACATTTTGGTCCTTTCTTAATTACATTTTGATCTTTTTTAGTTGAAAAAACTATATTTTGGTCCTTTTTATTTACATTTTGACCCTTTTAAGTTTAAAAACTTATATTTTGGTCCTTCATATTTACATCTTGATCCTCTTTTATTTACATGTCGGGCCTTTTTCACATTTCCGAATTTATATTTTGGTCCTTTTTAGTTTTAGTTTACACTTTGGTCTTTTTTTTTTTTACATTTAGGTCCTTTTTAATTTAAATTTCGGTCCTTTTAAACATTTGAATTTATATTTTTGTCCTTTTTATTTATATTTTGGCCCTTTTTAATTTAAACATGTGAATCTTCACTACATTTTTTGATATTTATAAAGTTAAGAAAATTGCTCTTCTATGTTTGCTCCACGTCAACCTTTACAAAAAAATTTAATTTACATTTTGGTCCTTTCTTAATTACATTTTGATCCTTTTTAGTTGAAAAAACTATTTTTTTGTCCTTTTTATTTATATTTTGGCCCTTTTAAGTTAAAAAGCTTACATTTTGGTCCTTCATATTTACATCTTGATCCTCTTTTATTTACATGTCGGTCCTTTTTCACATTTCCGAATTTATATTTTGGTCCTTTTTATTTATATTTTGGTCCTTTTTAGTTTTAGTTTACACTTTGGTCTTCTTTTTTTAACATTTAGTTCCTTCTTAATTTAAATTTCGGTCCTTTTAAACATTTGAATTTATATTTTTGTCCTTTTTATTTATATGTTGGTCTTTTTTAGTTCTAATTTACATTTTTTGATATTTATAAAGTTAAGAAAATTGCTCTTCTATGTTTGCTCCACGTCATCCTTTACTTTTTCACTTTTTTATATTTGAATTTCTCACTTTAATTATGATTGATTTCTTATCATCATCATAGATATCAACTATATACAATTAATATTATTAGTAATTAATGATATCATTAATAATTTATTTTTAGCCTTTTGGTCTTCTTACCGGTTTCAGTTAATGCGATATTTACCCTTTTTTATTTTTTTTATTTTTAGAGAAATTAAAGTCCTCACAAAAGGTCACATCATCCTTTTAATGTGGACCACTTGATCTTGATCAAAAAGATCTATAATATACAGTGTTTTAAATAGCGGCGCTGTAGCGCCGCTATAGCGCGCTATAGCGGGTTTTGGGAGGCAAACGCTGCATCGCTTCGGAATATATCACTGTAGCGTTTTGTTCCGCTGCAACGCTATAACGGACCGCTATAGCGTTGAAGCGTTCAATTGTAGCGTCCGTAGCGGCGCTATAGCGTGATGATGATGATTATTATTATTGTTGTTGTTGTTGTTGTTGTTGTTGTTGTTGTTGTTGTTGTTGTTGTTGTTGTTGTTGTTGTTGTTGTTGTTGTTGTTGTTGTTGTTAAATAATAATCACTATTATCATTACACAATAATAATAATTGTTATTAAATAATAGTAATAATATTAATAATAATTATTATTATAATTATTATTGTTATTATTATTATTGGTACTAAATAATAATAACAATAATAATAATAATAATAATTAATAGTATTAGTATAAAATAATAATTATTGTTATTTAATAATAATAATATTAATAATAATGACAACGATACAAATAATAATAATAAAAAAATAATAATAATAGTAATAATAATAAGCATACTTACTATTATTATTATTATTATTATTATTATTATAGGAAAAATAAGATAATAACAACATCAACAACAACTATTAATAGCCTTATTATAATTACAATAATTACAATAATAAAAAGAAAAACAAAAGTAATAATAATAATAATAATAATAATAATATATTTTTCTTAGAGATGAATTTTAATTTATGTTAGTTTGCGAGGTTGATATAAATATGCATTCAACATAATTTTATTTATAATATTGGACCGCTAATTTATATTTATATTTGTATTGTAGTATTATAAAAATAATAATTTCGATCAAAAATCCGCTGTGATGGTGAAGCGGCGCTATATCGCCCGCTAACGCTAAACGCTAAATTAAACGTCAAAACGCTGCATGCCGCTGCACGCTATTTAAAACATTGATAATATATGATATTTTTATTTTAACATGATCTATATAAACCCACTAATTAAAAAATTACATGAATTTTGGTCCATCGTGGATCAAGTTCATTCATATTTTTTTGTATAAATTATAAACGGAAAAATTTCAAAAAAACTCCTTAAATTATTGGATATTATAAAAACTCCTAAATACATATATGTAGTAATTAAAAAAAATTATTTTCTATTAATTTAAAAAAATCTTCATATTTTTGGAGCATATAATAATTAAAAAAATTATTGTATATTATATTTATACAATTTTAATATTTCATACATTATATATATTTGACTTTTATATTTTTTCCCTGAAAAACTAACACAAAATAATGATAAAAAGAACACAACATAGATATTCTTTTACAATATATTATTTTACAATAGATAAAAATATAAAATCATGAAATTATTACTAAAATAAACGGACAACGAAAAAAAAAATTGATGTTTAAATAGATATTCTTTTACGATATGTTTTCAATGTGTTTATTTATTATTGCATATTTTATTATTATTGTTTACGAATTTGGTTAAAATTAATAATAATAAAAAATAATCATTACGTATGAAGATTAAAGAGTATCTGGCAAAAGGAGAAGTGAATATCATCTATAAGAGAAACAAAAGTTTGGTAGAGTTTTTTTTTTTTTTGAAATATACAAAAACATTGAATTTTTTTACAATATCTAAAAAAGATAGGGAGTTAAAAATACACCAAAATACGGATGTGTGAACAATCAGGCAATAAAACGTAGAATACAATAACATATTAGAAAAAATTACATCATAACAAACTCGAAGACTCCCGCGCGATTGCGCGGGGGAAAAAGCTAGTTAATATTATTTATTTCAGTATACTTATTTAACTCATACAAATTGTTATTAAGTTTTGAATTTCCACTTATACCCTTATGTGAAGTATATTCTATAGTAGGTATTTGTTTTCCTTTATTCTGTTGAATTAAGTTATCCTTAAACTTAGAAATTATTGCTAAACCCTTTTCTGTTATTTGAAACTTTAATGTTGAATTTTTTATATCTAAATTATTTTTTAATATTTTCATTCCATTGTGCTTAGTTAATTCTATAAATATCTCTTTATAAATTGGAATTTTAATAATTCTCTTAAATTCAGCTGATTCAATTAAGATAATATCTTGATTATTTTTTGAATTAGAAATTTTTAGTTTATCTGAAATATTTGTATTTATATTTTGTTGTTTAATATTTGAAGTTAAATTCTTTTCTACTTTTTTCTTAACTCTCCAGATTTGCAATAGTTTCTTCTTTTTTTGCCAAATTTGCACTGTTTTTTTATTTTTAGAATTCTGATTTTTATTATTGTTTCCATTAATTTTAAAATTATTAAATTTTTTTATTTGTTGGTTTTTATCCTTTATGAGATCCTCTTTAGAATCATTATGTGAAGTACTAGATATATCCCTATTTTCAATAACCAAGATTTTATAAGTATTTTCTCCATCAATTATATTAATTAAATCTGGTAATTGAGTTTTAGGTTTAACATTAATTGAAAGAGTGATCTCATGTATTATCTCAATTGGAATGTATGATCCAACACCAATCAAATATCCTATAGAATTAATTATTTTAGCAATGTCAAAAGCATTACAATATTTTAATGGAAGATTTTTAACTGATATTGACTTTGTTGAAAAATTTTCTTTTTCTAAAATATTAAAAGTATTTGACATATAAACTGTTAATTCTTTTGTATTTGCCATATTATTTAAGTTCTTAATCTTTTCCTGTTCTATATTAATATGTTTTTTATTACTTTCAATTTCAGGATTAATCTGAATAGGATGTCTTGATTGCACTAGAGATATTTGATTCACATTAGTCATGAGAGGTTTGATATTATTTTGAATTTTCCCTAAATTTGTATAACAATTTTTTGAATATGACCCAATTTAAAACACCTAAGACAGCTAATAGGCTCTCTACATTCATACCTAAAGTGATTTGTAGCTAAGCATCTATAACATTTTTGATATTGTTTCATTTGTGAATTATTAGAATATCTAGGTTTTTTTGAGACAAAAGTCCAGGGCTTTTCATTTTCTAAATTATTTTTTAAAATTTGTTTATAGGAAAAATTCATTTTAAAGGAAAATAAGTAAGAAGACTTAGCAGGAAATGGAGAGCTTGAACTGGAGAGCTTGCACCAAATAGTCACTGGAGAGCTTCCACTGGAGAGGATTATTTGAACTGGAGAGCTTTCACCGGAGTGGTTTCACATGACTTGGAAGTTTGTTGAGAATGAGAGGTTTTGGCAGCTTGGAGGAAGATGAATAGTGACCTCCAATTTCAATCACAGAACTGGTCTCAATTGTATTTAGGATCCCTCCATTTGAATCTCTATTTTGTTGTTTATTTTGGTCGCTTGATTGGAGGAAAACTTTTCTTGTAAATAATTTGGACTGTGGATTGTAATTGGTTGGAGAAGTTTATTCACCCTTAAAACCGCCTGAGAAGACCCTCTCTGTTTTCATAAATTGATACGTTGACAATTAATGATGGGAAAATATACTTGGCTTCTCAAATTCATCCCAAACTCGTGATAAAAATGATTACACGGATTGATTAACTTTTTAATTGACTCAATTAATTGTTAAATACATATTAATTGACGTGTCAATTCAATAAAACAGCCAATTAAATCGTTAATCGGATTAATTAATAATATTAATCAATCTACTTGACTATTATTTGCCACCTCATCATCAAGACTATTTTTTGATATTACAAGAGCTGAATATATAATCCCATTAACGATAGACAAATAAATAAGACGAACACATGTGTGTTGAGTTAAAATGTTTCTTTTTTGAGCCAAAAATTAAAATGTTTATGTACTACATTGGATTTATTTTATTTACTTATTACTGTATATTCTCGTTTAATATATATAAAGGCGTTAAATCGAATTCATTTATTCATTTGTTATTTACTAATTAAACATTATATTTATCACTAATAAGTAACAAAATATCGTTTCATCAATATGTTGAAGTGATTGTGATTTTCTTTCGTATATTGTGAGAGATTGTGAATATGATTTTTATTGGCATAAGACATATAAGTCTTCTCCATTTGTTATATTTTTTTCCTTTTATACGTATATTCATTCATTTCTCATCACATTATCAATCAGAATTCAAACCAGCAATCCTTGAAGTGACGAAATACTATCACTCTTTTATAATAAACCAACACAGAATGGACCAAACTAAAAAAACTGCAAGATACACTAGCAAACCTTAAATTATTTATTCATGCACATACATGACATACAATTTTAAGCACTTCTCAAAAAGAACAAGTAGGGCATAAAAGCATACGACTCTTGAGGTGATAATATAACAAACTCGGGATCCCTTTGTTAGGGGGTGATCATATCGGCAGCGCAATGCGTGGTGCAGAAGCATCGACGGCGAAACCCGCGGCACTTTCCACCGTGGAAGCCTTCAGTTTTGCAGACATTAGCGCAATTGCTTCGACGGACGCATGTGCCCCTGAATTTGTGGCTCTGCGACTCGCATGTTCTCGCCTCCACAATAGCCGGCCCCATCTCTTTTTGTAGTGTCAAAACATAAATTAAAAAATGTGTTATATGTTTGCAAATATATTAATAGGTAATTAGTGCAATAATGTTATGGGTTTTCGCAAAAGAAAGGCATTGGGGACGAACCTGAGGAAATAGCAAGAATCAGTAGAAGGAAGATGGAAGCGAAGAGCTTTTGAGTTTTCTCCATTGTTAAACTTGGAGAGAAATGTCAGAGATGAGAAGGCAGCTTGGAGTGCACTGTGGTTTTATACTAGAATTCCAAAAGCTTTACTCACGTAGCTGTAAAATAAAATGGAAAGAGAAAGCATGATATCAAAGTCTAATGTCGTTTTTTTAAAGAGATTGGCGAATCGCTGAAATCAAAGGTATAGATTTCAGAGAGAGTAAAAGTCCATACTACACATGTAAAACTCATGTATAGTTAATTAGTATTTTAATTTTAATTAGCAAGTTCAAGTATTTTATAAATACATATATGCAAGTTTAAATTATCTCGTCAGTTTCAAAAATCAAGTTGAAAGATTGAGGAGGTTTAATTATTTTTTTAGTTTTAAAATTATTAATTACTAAGGTTTTTTTTTTTATAATAAATGAAAAAATTTCATATGTCCTCCATTCATTAATATCAGTTTACACAAATTTGTTAATCATTGATTGGTGTGTATCAATTAACAGTCGAGTGTATATCAATAAACATGCTATATTTTTCGTAATATTTATTGTTCAAATGTTTGGCACATATTGTGCTGCCAAGCCTTAGCGGCTGCTTTCACTAAGATGTCTTGTACCATGTGCTTCCATTCTCCCTACTTTTTCATCGTGACCGTCACAATTCACAATTAATTCATTATTTATCTCTTTCAATTAATAATTAATTCATATGTATCAAATTTTGAACATTCTTAACTAATATTTAATTGGTAGGGACGTTAATTACATATTAAATTTTTAATAACTATGAATTAATTATTAATTAACTTTATTAATTGTGGTGTTAATTAGTGTGGAGAAATGTAAAAGAAAGGGAGGGATGTCCTTTGTTCTGTTCTGTGTCATATACTAAGATAATTATATTATTATTAATTGGTATGCTAATTAAGGAACTCACAGTTAGGGGATTTAAAAAAAAGATCTTCAACTCTATATAACCTTGGAAAATCTTAAAAATATCATATTACCTAAAATCATTTATATACTTATATATTACTGCCGACTTCTTTCTTTTTTTTTGTTAAAGCATGCTTAATATTGTCGGCAAAAACTCCTTACGAAAAAAAAGTAATCAAAAGAAAATAAAAAGTAATCAAAAGTAGCAAAAGTAGCATTATTGCTATTTGCTAGACCATTCCTCGTTGTTGCACCACTTTTTCATTATTATCTACCCTTTAGTTTCTTTTTTTCCTTTTATCTTTCTCTCTTTAGTGAAAACTTTAAACTAATATATACAAACTTTTAAGCAAGCATCACTGTATATATCATATATATTTGAATGGTTTATGCATCCCAAATTTGTTCTCTTGGTACCTGTTCGGTAGCCATGGAATAAGAGATTAGGATGAATTAACTCATTTACTTCCACCGAACATGTATGGAATAAGTTGGATTAAGAGGTGGAAAAAGAAAATAACTCTCTTCCATGGGGGGCATGAAATTGCACTCTTCCAAGGAATAGAATAAAATTTCGGACAAAAATGCCCTCTTTTCTTCCATCCTAGGTATACGTATGAAGTTAGAAAGGAGGGAAATATTTTCTAGAGTATGAAATAATTTGTTATTTTTATATAACGTACTTGTACTTAAATATTTGTTCTTCATTCTTAAATTGTATTTCTTTTTAAATTGAATAATCGTATAATGATAAATTATAAAACAAGGGTATTTTGGTCATTGGTATTAATTTGTACATTTTAATCCATTTCTTGTTCTAACTAAAACGCCGAACACTCATGGAATAAGATAGAATTGTTGACTAGTCTCTATTTCATTATTCCTTTATTCCATGTGTTGCCGAACGAGCCCTTGAAGTACTATAATCTTTCTCGTCTCGTCGAAGAAGGTAGATCCAGGCGACGCGCTAGCACACCAGATGCGAAGGGCTAGCACCCCACGCTAACCAGAAGACCTAGCTGCGGGATCAGCTAGCACACTCTCCTTCTCCGTGACTTAGCCGCGAGACCTAGATGCGAAGGGGATTTTTGCTGGACACTCTCCTTATCCTTCGACCTAGCCGCGAGACCAGAAGACTCATGGAGCCGAAACCCTAGCCACGAGAAGGCCAACACCCCAACGCAGCTGTCAATGGAGGTTCGATTGAGCCGATGAGGCGCACACACCAGAAAATCGATTTGATTTCAGCAAACCATAAATTTCTTCAAGGTAAATTGATTTGATTTCAGGGTTTGACTGCATTAATTGAGTTATTTTAAGTACCAGTACCGATTAATTGAAGATGAGGAATTTCGTTTTGTTACTGCAGGTTCGATTGATGACGACGAATCGCTCTCGGTTAATTGCAGACGACGAATCGCTGATGTTGTTAATGGACTGGTACGACTTCTGAATTAACGGTCAATTCGCGATGAATTAATGGAGCATCAATTAACTGGTACGACGAATTAACTAGTACGGTTAATGGAGTCGGTGGTGGATTGACTGGAATGGGTACGAGGTGAACGGTTAATGGAGTCGTGTCGAAGAAGGTGGCTCCGAAAGCTTCTGTCGTCCTCTCTGGTTTCTATGCTAGGATTCGCTGCTAGGTCGAAGAAGGTTCTCTGCTAGGTCTATGCTAGGCTTCACTCCCGTCGTGATGTCGAAGAAGGTTCTTCCTCCAAATTGTTGTTGTGTCGAAGAAGGTTCTCTTCTAGGTCTCGATTTTTAATAATTTATTCTTAATTGTTTGGTGAATTAACTATTAATTTGGACTAATTCTTGCTTATTTTTGCTTTTTGAGGTTTGCATCGGTACCAGCTTTGCATCGGTACCAGGACTGATTAATAATGACCAAGAAAAATGGACGAGTACTGCTCTGTTATTCATTAATTCAAGTTTCGATTAATATCCACTCGACTTTGATTTTCAGGTTTAATTTTCAGGTTTGTTTCAGGTTAATTCAAGCTTCGATTAATATCCACTGGACTGGTACCAGATCTGTTCTTGGTTAATGGAGTAAGGGCGTGATGATGACGTGGCGGTGGATGATAATTTTGTTGGGTACGTATCGGCATCACTACCGAGCCCCGTGCAGCGGATTGAAGAGCCCGGTCCGATCCGATCCCGAGGACCACGTCGTCGTTTCAATGATACGAATCTACTAATGCAACTAATCCAATGAAATTAACTCTTAATTCATAGAGAATCATACCACGTGAAATTGATCACGGAGAAGGGTTGATTCTTGCGTAGTTGCTATTGTCCTTGCTTCGACTCCGGCGACACGCACGTCCCAGGCCCGTGCGATTCGACACCTTGCTCGAAGCTCCGATTTGTCGTATACAACCGGAATTCTTCCGGTTAGGATCCGACCTTGCTCGTTCTTGCTTTCCTTGGATCACAATCCTAGATCTCAATTGAGATCTCTCTACTCGTATCCACCTCGAGTTATTGTCTTTCGGTTACGCGTAAATCCTCCTAGAATACTTACGCGCAAACTTGCTTGAATCTAGAATTGAAGAAACACTTTCTCCAATTCTCTCTTTTTCTCTAATGGTTTCTTGGTGAAGAAGATGAAGTGAACAACTAAAATCGAATCCCCTTTCTATTCTTCCAGATCTGAGATTATATACCATTAATCTCAGATCAAGCCATTAATTACGACAATCAATTCAAGAAAAACTGAAACATACAATTCGGAACATAGTTCGTTCGAACTCACTTTTGGTTTCGTTGGAACGAACCAGCCACGGTCAATATGTTATACATGTTCGTTCGAACTGAATCACTATTCATCAGAACTAACTATAGTGCGTTCGAACGCACTATAATAGTTTGTTCGAACGAACCGTATCTTGGTTCCAGAATTCTCACAATCTCATTGTGAGTTCAATTCTTTGATCATCCTTATTTGTACTTTCTTCTAGTTGATCCAAAACTGTATTTCCTTCAAATTTGTATTAATTCAAGCTGGTACCAGGTTAATTCAAGCTTCGTATTGTTTTAATTCAAGATGGATAATAATTTGTATTGTATTAATTGAAGCTCGTATGGATATTATTGTATTGTTTCAATTTGTCGAGTTGTGGAGTGGATGATTAATTTTTTAAAATTAGTTATTAATTTGTTGCCGGTTGGAAAATAATAATTGTGTATTGATTTATTTTTGTTAATTGTATTAATAATGATTTTGTGTGTTAATAATGATTTTGTGAAATAATAATGAAATTTTGAAATAATTAATAATGGAACATATTTTTGTCAATTGAATTAGTTGATTAGTTCATTTGTGTTAATTGTCAATTGGAAATAATTCATTTGTATTAGGGAAAATTTCTTCCATATCCCTACTAAATACATCAATTACATATTTATCCCTCTTAAATTGTAAATATCATATTTATCCCTACCAAGTTTTATTAATATCAAATTTGTCCAAAATTAACAATTTTGTTAAACTTAACAGAAAATTTATTGTAATTGACTAATTTATCCTTGAACTAACCCTCAATCCAATAAACTAATTAGAATCCTAACCCATTAACAAACCCAATAACAAACCAAATAACCAAATTCTCTCTCCTTCTCAAGAGCTCTTCTCCTCCACTCTTCTTACGACCACCTCTTATCTTCTTCATCACTCGAAGAGGTCTTCTCCAACTTCCTACGACCATGATGTCTGACTATCTGGCGAAGCTAGCGGTCCGGCGATTTTCGAGATCTGCTCGAAGCTGGCTCCTGACGAGGTTGTCTTGAGATCGGGGATACCCTTAACCCTACTCTCGGAATCGGTTCTCCGGCAATCCGGCGTGGATCGAATGGGTCTAACTCGATTCTCTGGTCTTTGGATTCTCGAATCTTTAAATCAATTCGAGGTACAATAAACCCTCTTCTCTAAATCAATGGTTAACAATTTGTACGATTTTTTTCATTAATTTTCGTGTATGATCCTTTCTAAACGAGCATTTGTAAAGATTTGTTAGATTAAGCATTAATTGATTGATATTTTTCTAGATTTATACAATTTGATTAGTTTTCTTGACCGGACTAGTGCAGACCAGTGACGGACTAATCACAGTATCGATTTCATTACTTCTTCAAATTTCTCTCTCATTCTCTATATCTACCTAATTAACCAAAGTTTTTTTTATCATGTAGATGTGGGATAAAGCTCAACAAGAGATATTTCAGGGTCTTTGAATCGCATTTTACATATGTGATGATTGTTGTGTTCTTGTTTACGATGTTAATGTCATGAAATCTTTTGATCATCTTAATAATTGGCATGAAGAATTCTTGATTCAGGTGCTTTAATTTTCCAAAAACAAATTTAATTTTGAGGTTGCGTTTGAAATCATAGTAAAGAGTGCCTCGAAGAATGACATTGAAGAAGAAATGCAATTATACATTTAAATGAGATTAATTGCAAAATAATAACATACTAGTTTATCAAATTTTATTTCGATTTTATGCATATGTTAGATATATGCAAGATACAATTGATGTCGGTGGAGGTGGAAGGCAAGCCAATCAGCACCGGATTTTGAATACTGGAGAGAGAAATAGGAAGAGAGAGGACTGAGATAGAAACGTGCGAGCCAAAAAAATTCTTGATTTGTCATGTACTCACATAATATAAATTTTCATGCTTATGAATGGTTTTGTTTGTGACCGGAGTAAAGAATTTTTGAATTCTTTATGAAAGTTTCATTTAGCATTATGTTATATTTTACTTTCATTCAACATTCTGTTATATTCTAATTCATAATAATTCATTTCATTTGATTGTTTTTTATCGATAAATTTGATATGTTCCCAATGTTTTTGATATTTGAATTACTACAATAGGGTTTGCATGTCAATCTAAATTCCTACCTGAGATGAGTTACCGCAACGACTAGATCTAGAGGTAGTTTGATGAAACAATTCATGACTCAGTATAAAGAAATCATAATTCTACATAAGTGTATAAAAATGCATGATTACATTATACTAACTAATGATTACATAAATTCTAGTCAAGACAATAACTCAAAATTACATAAATACTAGTTAATAGGGCCAATTATGTCCTTGCTCAATCCAGTGGTGGTCACTTTGCTTCAGAAGTATCTACAAAAAAAATAAATATAAAACGATCTGTTGAGAGAAGCAACAAACAAATAACATGATCATCATTTGGATAGAGGGTATACCTTTCTCGGCCTTTTGGCTAAGATCAACTGTAGTATATGCTCTTATCATTTGGAATTTGGATAGAAGATTTATTTTGATCAAATCAAATTTATAAATTAAACAAGGGAAATATCTTATTTTATTATATCAGAATATCATATCACAATATAAGTTTCAAAGGACTTGTATTATCATGTTTCATGTAGTGAACTAAATAACAAAATTACTGATTTAAAAAATACACAAAATAAAATCTCTGAAACACAACAATAAAGTGTTTTATTTTGTTTAAATCTAGATAAATATCAATCAATTCGAGCTCAATCTAACAAATATTTACAAATACTCCTTTAAAAAACATCATATATCCAAATCAATGAAAAAAATCATAAATATTGTCAATAGAAAAAGGTATGGGTACCTTGAATTGATTTAAAGACTTAACAATCGGGAGACCACAAAATCGAGTAGGAACCCATTCGAGCCACGCCGGATCGCCGGACAACCGATTCCGATAGTAGGGTTAAGGGTGTCCCCGACCCGAAGACAACCTCGTCGGGCGCCAGCTTCGCCGGATCTCGAAAATCGTTGGACCGTTCGCTTCGCCAGACAGTCAGATTGCATCATGGTCGTATGAAGTCGGAGAAGAGCTCTTCGAGTGATGAAGAAGACAAGAGGTGGTCGTAAGAAGAGTGGGGGAGAAGAGCTCTGGAGAAGGAGATAAATAGGATTTGGTTATTTGGTTTGTTATTGGGTTTGTTGGTTTGTTATTGGGTTTGTTAATGGGTTAGGATTCTAATTAGTTTATTGAATTGAGGGTTAGTTCAAGGGTAAATTAGTCAATTACAATGAATTTTCTGTTAAGTTTAACAAAATTGTTAATTTTGGACAAATTTGATATTAATAAAACTTGGTAGGGATAAATATGATATTTACAATTTAAGAGGGATAAATATGTAATTGATGAATTTAGTAGGGATATGAAAGAAATTCCTCCTTTGTATTAATAATGATTTTGTGAAATTTTGACTAAAAAATTATGATATTAGTCAATTTAATTAGTTGATTAATTCATGGTTTAATGTAACTAATGGACTTTGAAAATTTGTTAATTTTAACTTAATTGTCAATTGGAAATTCATGTTAATTATTAATTAATTTCCAGTGAATTAATTAATTTCCAACGAGTAGTTTCTCTTTCAATCTTACTTTAAATAATATAATTGAAATGAATTAACACTTCTCTTAATTATATTTAACACTTGTATTAATTAAATTACACTTATCTCAATTTTCATAGATTTCTTAAGAAGCTACTCATGGTACACTTGCATTAACAACCACTTTCAATTGCATTAACAGCCATTTTCAATAGCTTTTTTAGGAAACCCCACATGGTACATCCCTATTAACACACCATGACATAAGCATGATTCCATCATGAATGCCATGGAGAAATGAGGGGGTATACTATAATTACCCATAATTTATAGGGGCAGAGAAGAGCTATCTCAAAAAAAAAATGTTTAATTCAGACTATTATCAATTACCAATTACAATTTTATTACTAATTATTACTAATTATTTTTCTTTTGACTAATATTGTCCTTTTTAGTTGCGCCGACACCCGACACAATATTTAAAAATTTAATATGGAATTAAGGTCCATACTAATTAATGATGTCAATGGGCCGGGTAGAAACCCGAACCCGCGGGTACCCGACCCGAACGGGGCGAGTAATACCCGAAAAAAATACCCGCGGGTCGGGTAATACCCGAAAATAAAATACCCGGTTCGGGTTCGGGTCGGGTTCGGGAGGAGTACTGCCCGCCCCGCGGGTAACCCGAACCCGTACCCGAAAGCTTCAACCCATTACCCATCTCTCGACTCTCAGACTCACACCCCCACCCGCGCCTCTCTCTCTCTCTCTCTCTCTCTCTCTCTCTCTCTCTCTCTCTCTCTCTCTCGTGTTCAGCCCCTTCAACCCTGAGCCGTCAACGAATCCACGCCCGCTTCGTAGTCGTCGGCCAGGCGAACGAAGCTCGTCAACGAATCCACGCCCGCGCCTCCTTCAACCTCCTGCAAGTGGCGAACCCTAGGTGGACGACGGTCGACGACGCCGCTGGCCGCTGCAAACCCTAGGTGGACGACGACGCCGCTGCTCCTGGCGTGGACGACGACGACGCTGCTCCTGGCGTGGACGACGACGCTGACGTTGCTCCTGGCGTGGACGACGCTGCTCCTGTGGACGACGCTTCTTCTCGCTGCTGGCGATTTCGGGTAACGGGCATACCCGCGGGTAACGGGTTACCCGCGGGTTCGGGTACGGGTACAATTTTTTACCCGCGGGCATTTTGGGTTTGGGTTCGGGTAATACCCGAAATTTCGGGTTCGGGTATGGGGAAGGCTTACCCGAACCCGACCCGCCCCGTTGACATCCCTACTCAATCCTCTCTCGGCGAGCTGCATACTTTTTTTAGGGAAATTTTACTGTTCCCCCATATGCACCACCACATCCTCTATATTTTTAAGAGGTCATATACCATGCCCCTCAAATTCCCCCACAATTTTCCCACAATAGTAATTCATGGTTAATCCAATAATTAGTGATTTGGATTAACGATTAATTCATAATTATCTATTTTTAAATATTTAGAATGAATCATTAATTAGTATGAACCTTAATTCCATATTAAATTTTTAGTAATCATGAATTAATTGTTAATTCACTTTGCTAATTATGAGATTAATTAGTGTGGGAGAATTGTGGGAGAAATGAGGGAAAAAAGTATAAATTGTCCTATTTTTAATTAGCACACTTAATTAATTGGTAATTAAGAAGATATATTTAATTAATAGTTTATTAATATTAATTCTTAATTGTTAATTCATGTATACGTTAAATATATATTAATTATTAAAATTTTGTTAATTACTAATTAATTAACTGTGTTAATTAGAGATATAGAGAATGTGGTGATCATCCGGGGGTTGGGTAAATGGCCTCCTCTTTTTATGGAGGTGGAATTTCACGTGTACTTGCTATAAAGCGGCATAATAATTCTATGTATATCCCCGAAAAACGTGAAATTTGACAAATATTCCTATAAATTAATGAACTCATTTTTCCGTATTTGCTCATTTAATTTGGATCATGAAATGATTATTTTGCCTTTAACAAAACCAAAAATTATATAAAATCAAATATTCTCGTAAAAAAAACCCAACATAAATCAAAACTCCAGCAAAGACATTTATTACGTATTGTAATTACAAAATGTTAAATTAGAAAAATATCTTAAAACTTAAAAGTTGACATATTTTTTACGAAAATTTCAATGTAGGAGTATCCACGACAATTCAAGGTTTTGTGGAGGTATTTGTGAAATTCACGTTTCCGAGAGATATACATGAAACTATGACATTTCGTAGGAATACGCATGAAATTCCGTCTATTATCACGCCACTAATTCTCTGTTGCGAAAGTTCTACTTCACTTTTCAAGAGACCTGTTCAGATCGGCACTCACACAAGAGGCAGTAAACCAGCTGACCAAGACCAACACAAGTGCGACTGAACTCACGCTAGGCGGGTGCGGCACGACCTCTAATTTTTTGCTCAATGTGGGGATGTTAAGTCGTGCGGTTCGAAATTATTAACTAATAGTTTGTGTTGAAGATCATCCAACGGTCTTCTTCTACATTGGTATTCTAGGGTTTAGGGTTTCTTAGAATTGGGCTTTTAGCTTTATATTGTAATATTATAGATGGGCTGTATTTATCATAATAGTTTGGTCTTTTACAAATTAACGGTTAGGATTGTCTCCATATGTTTCGCTAGAAATGTACGGTAATGATCAACTAAGTAGCTAGATCCAGTTGTATATATACAACAGAGTATTGTATTCGCAAAACAATCAATTAAGAAAACCTAACTATCTTTCAAGAAATATAAGATTGCATTTTACATGTTATCAGACGCGTTAATGGCGATCTAATCTTCTCCTTGGCTGTGAAGCCTCCTCCCTCTCCTGGACTCGTCTTCTTGCCCTCGCTACATTGGTACATACAAACCTTCTTTCTTTTCTCAATTCTTGAACTGTCTTGCACTTCTTTTCTTCAAGATTCACTCTTTCTCGTCATGGCAAACTCCACTTCCGATTCACCTGATCTCACTAACTCTCTTCACTCTCCGTATATTTCTCCAAAAATGACCACCTTTGCTCATTCTATCTCCTCCAAACTAGAAAATACAAATTATCTACTCGGAAAATCTCAAATCTTACCGGTTCTTGGAGGTCACAATCTTATGAAATTCATTACAGATCCTATCCCATACAACCCTAATAATCTATCTTCTACTTCTTCTCAAGAAATGTTGGATTACCAACAACAAGATTCTTGATTGGATCTTGGGCTCTCTCTATATGACAAAACTCTATCTCAAATCTTACAATGCAACACTCTACTGAGGTTTGGAATTACCTAGCTGATTCATACCAGACCTACTCTTTCGCACATACTCACGGTCTTAAATCTAAACTTATGAATATTACTCGTGGATCTAGCAAGAAACATCGTCTCAATATCAAGCCTATCAATCAAACTACTCAAAACCACCACTTCTACCTACTCCACCTTCTACTCAGTTTACAAACAACTCGAAATCCGGATCTGACAAGAAATCTTGAAACAGAATAAGAAGAACACTGACATTACATGTCAATTATGTAACAAACCAAATCATTCTGCAAAAGAATGTTGATATGCTTTCCGAATTCTAGGGTTTCCAAAACCTAATTCAATACCGCACCTTCTGCTTACATCTCTCATGCTCCGCAATTTCTTCAAAGTCCACCTCATCAAGCAAGTGAATGGTGTCTCTGTTCCGGTGCTACACATCCTCTAATCCTGGACATCAACAACCTCTCCTATCCAACCACTTATCATGGAGCTCATTCGGTTAAGATTGGCAATGGTAAGCAACTCAACATTTCTTTTATGTTCTGATTGATGTAGATCTAAGTCTCATTAGTTGCCGTTTAATAAAAACAATTATGTTGCAAGAAAACCTCTTGAATTGATACATTAAGATGTCTGGGTTCCAACACCATTTATTTCTACGACTGGCCTTGGTCATTATGTTATATTTGTGGATGATTTCTCATGCTTTACTTGGATATATTTTTTGCCCAATAAATCTGATGTCTCTAGTCTCTACTGTGTTTGCTCAGTTTAAATCTTTAGTAGAAAATCTTCTTTCTTATAACATTAAACAATCCAAGTAGCTAGATGATGGAACGGAATATCTTTTTCTTCACACAAACAAATCACAGATTCAAGTTCGAAAATCAAGACCATACAGTCCTCAACAGAACGGTAAAACTGAACGTAAACATCGTCACATAAAAGAACTCGGTCTCTCCTCTATCTCTCACTCCAATCTTCCTCTCTCCTACTGGCCAGCTATCTCCTTCAGGATTCTCTACACGATTAATCGACTTCCATCCTTATATCTTCCGCATACTCTTATCTTCTTGCCCTTGGTTGCTTATGTTGTCCCTTTCTTTAATAGAGGGTTATAAATGTAAATACGCAAGGTTAGGTAAAAGGAGTTATGTAGGGTATTTACGGGTTTTTACTATAAATAGAGACCCATACTTTGTAATTGATATCACAACATAATCCACTCTTTATTCTATTTATATTATTGTGTTCACATTACAATTGTCTAAACCAATTCTTTAGATTCTTTCGATTCCTTCATGGTATCAGTGAAATTCACTCTGAATTTTCAAGTTTCTTTCGAAAGAATTCCAAAAATTCATTAGCCTCAGATAATCTTGCGAGGATCATAGGATCATTGAGGTTCTCCAAGAAGAGTCAAGAACCAGTTCAAGACCAGAAATTCCTCAAATCAGAGTCAAATCAAGCCGAGCCATACTCAACGCAGTTTCCTCGTGCTCAAATAGATCTCTGCAAGGCATTCTGGAACAAGGTCAGGGTTCTCCATCTCTTCTCGCAATCTCTACCACCTCCAAGCTTCATCACTGGCATCGATTGAACCTCAATCTTCAGTAAGAATCTCTCTTCTTACAATTCACTACGAATTTCTCAACCTCTTTGTTCTCTGGTGCATTGAATTTACTGAATTCAATTGAGTTCAGTTCTGATTCATCACATAGTATACCAGTATCTCCTTTTCGGGACTGAATTGAGTTGCAAATCTCTGATTAACACTCAATTATCCTAAAATCAATTCAACCTGTGCTGCTTTCGATCATGGGTGACAGAATCGTGACCTTTACAAACCAAATCACTGCCAAATTCAATGGAACAAACTATCGGGTCTGGAGCTCGCAAATCAAAACCCTAATTGGGGGTTATGGACTCTCGAGCCATCTTGAAGGCCTCAATCAACCTCCAAAAATGATCACAGAATCAAACACAGTCAAAGCAAACCCTGATTATCTCCGATGGCTCCAACAAGACTTGTTTCTTCTCGGGTGGCTGCATTCCACCATGAAGGAAGCTTGCTTAACCCAAATTCTGAACTGAGAATTGACAGCTACTGCTTGGGAAATGCTTCGAACCCTCTACAATACGACGACTTCCGCTTAGGTAATCAATACCTTCTCTAAATTAGTCACAACTCGAAAAGGATCGAAATCGTGCAGTGAGTTGCAGTGAGTTTTTCAGAGAGATCAAGACATATGGCGATCAATTAAGCCAACTAGGGTTCGGCCTGCCGGATTTCGTAACTCCGGTTGCTCTTCTTCGTGGACTAGGGCCAAAATACAACAGGTTCGTTTCTGCCATGTCCACCAGATCTCAACTACCTAGCATCAGCGAACTCCATGGCCAGTTACTAAATCACGAGCAACATCTCCTCGAGCAAATGGCGACCGACTCGAGCTCTCATGGCGACACAGCAACGTGAACAAGAAAGAGGAAAGTGAAGGAAATACAGTTTCGGAACAACCGTAAAATGTACACAAGGATAAACGAACGTACGCGTTCGTGGGCATAAATAATGTGCATATTAGATGCACATATGTATATTGGATATACATAGTTAAATTGATAAGAAACGATTTTATTAAGAAAATCAGAAAATTCAGTTTAAGCGGTTTTAGTAAAACTGGCATAACTTTCAGTGAAAAACTTCAATTTGAATGGTTCAAATTGGGTTAGATAGATAATGAGATTATCTAGAACTTTCATATAGAAATATGTTTCATTTGGACGAAGTATCAGTGTCGTTTTAATAGAATACCGAAAGGGTGCGACTGTTTGACATACAGTTAGTAAAACGTCCGTAACTTTCGCATCCGAACCATTGGGCCATATCCAATTGGGTTGGAAATATAATAAGAATATATACAACTTTCGTGAATGCTAAAAGTCGGTTGGAATGATTTAATATTTTCGTTTCAACAGAATACTGAAAGGGTGTCTGCAGTTTTCTGTCTGAAAAGGTGTATATGAGATATACATACCTTTTGGCCCATCCTTATCCTATGTGATATAAATATGATGTTTCTCTCTCTCTCTCTCTCTAACCAATTCATTAAGTCCAAACTGTGGAATTAATAGGATTAATCCAGAATATTGAGAGTCTTCTTTCTAAGAGCGAAAGAGTGCGAAGAGAGAAAACCGAGTAAAAGAGTTTTTCTCGGTATATAAAGAATCGATCTAATCAAGCAAATTCGCCGGTCCTTCGTCTAGGCAGTTGAACCCGCGACCGACGAACTCCGACTCATGGTAGATACAAGTAGGGGAGCGACACTTGTGGCTTTTCGATTGTGATCAAACCGAAGGAGCAAAACTGTTGGCTGTGGAAAAGTGTGGACGTGGGACGCACGAAAGACAACCGGAGGCGTGTCAAGACGGTGGGAGACGTGTGGTATGGGACGCACGGGCGAGTCACCAACGTGACACCGGAGAAGGAAAGGATGCGAGCGATCAACCCGTCATGCGTGATCAATTTCACGCTGGTAATCGTCTATCCTTCTATTGCATCGTACCCTCGAAGTCATGGCGTGATCTTGGATTTTGGGAACCGGACCGGGCCTTCATATCCGCTGCGCGGGCCCGGGACGGGTGAATATCCAACAGTGATATTAGAGCGATCGCCATCGATTCGAGGGTCGAATCATAGTCGTATATTCGATATACGCACGGGTTATCAAAGTTCGTGATGTGAGGCAAATAAGGCACAAATTTGATGCTTAATTTAGGGATTTTAGCCCTTGTGAAGAGCAATTCTATATACTTTATTAATCATATTTGAGATAACATGAATATTTCTTCACTAAGTGTGTTTTATTGCTTAATCACAGGAATTAGAAGGAATTTCTGGGAATTTGGAGAGTGTAGTTGTCTCCAACACGTCAAGAGGAGTGAAAACGGTATATTACACCGATATATTCGGTACATGAATGAGACGGGAGGCAAATAATTATCATGATATAAACTTACACAAAAGTCTACACGAAAACCACTCAATCCTTAGCCCTTATCCTGCCCACCTACCTTTGGTGGGAATTACCTCCTTACCCCCAATCCTCTCCATCAACTCGTGGCCAATAAGAAGACTCCATGAGTACTATAAATATGACCACAAGGGCCACAAGTTATTGACGTTCTTTTCACACTCTTTTACGCCCATTCTCCCATTCTCTCTCTCTCCCTCTTAAGCAAGTCCAAGAACTTTCAAGAACACACAAGAATTGCAACTACGAACGATAATTTTCTAAGATTGATCACCGAATAGAAGCTTACTTCATTCGGTGAATCGGTTTACACTTCGACAAAGATCGAGTTGCGAGGATTGAGGTGGAGCTTTCTTCATCCGAATCCATGCAAGCAAGGAGTCGAGCATTCGCTATTCCACTCGGGAGCTTTCTTCCAATTGGACTTCTTGCAATCTCGAGTTCACTCAACCGGTACGGAGCTTTCTTCGATTGGCGAGTGGATCGGTACGAAAGGAAACGTTGTGTGAGGCGACTAGCTTTCTAGCATCTCAAGCAACGGAGAAGGCATCCAAGACGAGACTCGAAGCTTTCTTCATCTCTCTAGGTGTTTTCTTTCCTTTCTTGTAATTCTTGTAGTTTAAATTCGAAATTGGGTTTGTGTAAAGAATTCTCGGTTTAATGAATCTTTAGTTTCTTGTTTACTTGAATCGAATCTTTGTTCTAAAACTTGCTCTTTTACTTAAGTTTTTGCTCTCAATTTCTGCCTTAAAACTCAGTTTAATCTTACTTAATTCAATCTCAAAACAAACCTTTAATTCAAATCTCAAATCAAAACTCAAACCAGAATTCCTGAAATACTTCCGTTATAACGGAACTTGAACTGCGTTACAACGGACTCAACGGTTTGTACCTGACTTTCAGTCTGTTGGTACTCCGTTGTAACGCAACGTAACTCCGTTGTAACGGACTCACCAGGATTTCCACTCAAATAGTTCAATACTAGTGCGTTGTAACGGAAATAGTAGTCCGTTGTAACGGATTAACCAATCCGTTGCAACGCAACCACTGTTCGTTATAACGGACTAGTTTAGTGCGTTATAACGGAGTTTCATCCGTTGTAACGGACGTTCATCTCACACTAGCGCCAGAAAATTCACTCAAGTGCGTTGTAACGGAACTCAATGTCCGTTGTAACGGACTATCTTCTGTGAATTTTCTTCGTTATTTCTCATCCATTTTGATCCAAATTTTGACGCAATTGCTCCCCGTGGAACGAATCTATACATTTTCCACTGTACAAACTTAGATTACAAATTTTGTTGATTGTTCGGGGTTTTTAACACAACGATATTTTACACGACAAAAACCCGCCCATCAAATGGCGCCGCTGCCGGGGAGCGGTGTTTAAGTCAATATTTTAGATCGAAACTTGAGATTTAAATTCGTAACATTGTTTACTCACTTCTTTGTTTCTTTTGTGACAATATAGGTGAAGAAAGAAAGCTTTATGCACAACACAAGATCACGAAAAGGAGAATTACTTCCATTTGTCAAGGAAATCGAAAGAAGGAACAAGAGCTCTAAGAAGAGCAAGGAACCGACACAAGAAGATTAAGACGAACCTAAACTTCAAACTCAAACTTTTTCTTCTCTCTCTACTCATTTAAATTCAAATATGGGTGATGAAACAAGAGCTCCAAGGCCAAAAACCTTGAGAGAATTAGTAGCACCTAGAAATGTGGAGGATAATTATAATTTTATTAGGCCCAATATTCCGAATTTCAAAGCGGATCCGAGCATTATAGGCTCATTGCCTATTTTTCATGGGAAAGCCACGGAAAACCCTCATAAACACTTAAAAGATTTCAAGATTCAACTAAACATATATTCGAATTATGAATCTTTTAGTGACATTCTTCTTCTTCTTTTTCCTTACTCATTAGGTGAGGGACCCAAGGATTGGTTCTACACGCTTAGAGGCCCTCTCGCATTCAACGAAGTAGCAAACCTCTTCAAGGAGAGGTACTTTTCGGCCTCTCGATTGGCGGCTATAAGGCGAGAACTTTTGGCAATAACGCAAAAACCGAACGAAACATTCCACGAATACTACGATCGATTCATGCGTTTGAAGGAAGAATGCCCAAGCCACAATGTCGAGGTCCAATTCCTCTACGAACAATTCATTAACGGTCTAGGATATTCGGAGAACCAATTCCTCAATGCATCCGCGGGGGGAAGTATCGCGAACAAAGATCTCGAAGAGATTAAGAAGCTACTCGAAGTGATGGCAAACAATTCTCAATCAAGAAGGAACGTCGAATACCGAGTTAATGCGTGTAGCGATCTCAATGTCGACATGCTTAACGACAAGCTCGAGATCATCATGAAGGCTTTGGGCAAGGAGCACACAAAAAAATGTGGGGTATGCCTCGCAAATACCCACCACACCGATGAGTGCCCGAGTGTGATCGAAGATGCAAATGCCGTCTACAAGAAATTCGACGCTTCGAACTCGTATAATCCGAATCTCCGCAATCATCCAAACTTTAGTTGGTCGAATCCCAACAATGCTCAACCCGATCCGTACCGACAAACGGTTGCAAAACCGGCCACGTACCAACATCCAAATGCGACTCAAGCGGTTCAAAAACCAACTCCAACTCAAGATCCAAATCAAGATATCAAAACGATGATGGAAGGGATGATGAGTATGATGACCTCAATGAAACAATAATTGAAACAAGACAATAAACAAAACATGGACTCGATGAAGCAAGAATTGAAGCAAGAGATCTCAAGTGTAAGGCAAGAGGTTTCGAACACGAATCGCCATGTGGGCAACTTGGAGACTCAAATCAATCAAATTGCCACTCGAGTAAACGTAATCGAATCCCAAGGTACATCTCGATTACAATCTCAATCTTTAGCACCCCTTGAGCAAAGGCATGTGAACGCAATATCGCTCCGAAGCGGTAAGGAGATTGGTGAGAGCTCGAGACAAGCTAAGGAGGTGCAAGAAGAAAAAGAAATGGAGGTACCGGTACCGAAGGAGAAGCCTTCACAAGCTATAGAAGTACCATTCGAAGCAAAGGAACCCGAATCGACTCAAGTCAAGCCACCTTTCCCAAGTCGTCTCCCAAAGCCAATCGAATCGAATAACGACGTGCTTGCCATCTTAAAGAAAGTGGAGGTAAACATTCCTCTACTCGAAGCGATCAAAGAAGTGTCTCGTTTGGCAAAATACATCAAGGCATTGTGCACGAATAAAAGAAAGACAAAGGGAGATGAGTTGATAAGTGTGGGGGGAGAGTGTTTCGGCGATTTTGAGACTTCCCCAAAAGCACAAAGATCCGGGGATGTTTGCCATTCCATGCAAAATCGGGCAACATGAATTACCCAAATGCATGCTCGATTTGGGCGCATCCATTAATGTAATGCCCTTCTCGGTTTTCAAAACCCTAGATCTCGGCCCTCTCGACGATACACAAGTAGTAATTCAATTGGCCGATAGATCTACGACGAAGCCGGTAGGAGTAGTCGAAGACGTGATCGTAACGGTGAATGGACTTTACTTCCCCGCGGACTTCTACGTGTTGGACATGAATGAGGGGAGTAACGATTCAACCCCGATTCTCCTTGGACGGCCATTTTTGAAGACGGCGCGCACAAAAATCGATGTACACGCGGGAGAGCTCACGATGGAGTTCGATGATGAGGTAATCAAATTCAATATTTTTGACAAACAAAAGGAACCCATTGTAGGTACACTCAACTTAAGCGCTATGGACGTGGTCGACGATTGTGTACAAGAGGTCATGGATAGATCATTCGAAGAATTTGAAGAATATGGCAATCCTACACTCGAGATCGAGCCGGATTTGGAAGAAGAACAAGGAATGGATCAAGCACTCTTTCTAAGAGACCTCGAAATCCCGATGCAAAGAGCTCCACCTTCAATCGAACAAGCTCCAAGGTTAGAATTGAAAAAATTACCTATTGGACTAAAGTATTCTTTTCTCGATGAAGCGGAAACTTTGCCGGTGATAATCGCCTCGAATCTAGCAAAGGAATAAGAAGAAAAACTCATTGAAATGCTAAAAAGGAATAAGAAGGCTTTCGGGTGGACACTCTCCGACATTCCGGGCATCTCCCCCTCCATGTGCACACACCGAATCCTTCTCGAGGACGATGCTAAGCCCTCGCGAGAACCACAAAGGCGGCTCAATCCGCCAATGATGGAAGTTGTAAAGAAAGAGGTGATCAAGCTACTCGACGCCGGAATCATTTACCCCATCGCCGACTCGAAATGGGTCTCGCCCATACACGTGGTGCCGAAGAAAACGGGGATGACGATAGTTGAGAACGATGAAGGCGATCAAGTACCGACTCGAGTTCAAAACGGGTGGCGAGTTTGCATCGATTATCGAAGGCTTAATAAAGCGACAAAGAAGGATCACTTTCCGCTTCCATTCATCGATCAAATGTTAGAAAGACTCGCGGGAAATCCATTCTATTGCTTCCTCGATGGATTTTCGGGATATTTCCAAATACCGGTCGCACCCGAAGATCAAGAGAAGACCACATTCACGTGCCCGTTTGGTACCTTCGCGTACCGACGCATGCCATTCGGGCTATGTAATGCTCCCGGCACATTTCAAAGGTGTATGCTTTCTATTTTCTCCGATTATATTTCCAAATTCATTGAAGTTTTTATGGATGATTTCTCGGTATTTGGGGACTCATTCGACTCGTGTCTAGATCACTTGTCCCAAATACTCGATAAATGCATTGAATCTAACCTTGTCTTAAATTTTGAGAAATGCCACTTCATGGTGAGCAATGGAATTGTATTAGGTCATTTGATCTCGGAGAAAGGAATGGAAGTCGACAAGGCGAAAATCGACGTAATCAAGACACTTCCGTATCCAAAGACGGTAAAAGACGTGCGATCCTTTCTTGGCCATGCGGGATTCTATAGGCGCTTCATCAAAGATTTCTCCAAACTCGCCCAACCAATGTGCCAACTATTGAAGAAAGACGAAAAATTCGAGTTCGGGGAAAAGTGCAAGAGATCCTTCGACGATTTGAAAGAGAAGCTTTGCTCCGCACCAATCATCAAGTCGCCAAATTGGGAGCTACCATTCGAAATAATGTGTGACGCAAGCGACACAAGTGTGGGGGCGGTACTTGGCCAAAGAGAAGGAAAAGACCCTCACGTCATCGCCTACGCCTCAAAGTCTCTCGACAATGCCCAACGAAACTACACCACCACCGAAAAGGAACTCCTCGCAATTGTGTTTGCATTGGAGAAATTTCGTTCTTATCTTTTAGGTACGAAATTGATAGTCTTCTCGGATCACGGCGCGTTGAGACACTTGATGAAGAAGAAGGAGTGCAAACCGAGATTGCTCCGATGGATCCTTTTGCTTCAAGAATTCAACCTCGAGATCAAGGACAAAAAGGGATGAGAGAATCTCGTGGCGGATCATTTGAGTCGGCTTCCATTGAAGATCGAAGATCTCGTTCCGATTCGCGAGGAATTCCCCGAAGAACACGTTCTCGCGGCCCAAGTCGAAGCACCATGGTACGCCGACCTTGCAAACTACATCGTCACGAAGAGATTTCCCCCGAGCTTCTCCAAGGCGCAACGCGACAAGATGAAAAGTAACGCGCGATTCTACGTTTGGGAAGACCCGCTCCTTTTCCGCATTTGTGCCGACCAAGTAATTCGAAAATGCGTTCACCAAAGTGAGATACAATCTATTCTTTCTTTTTGTCATACATTACAATGTGGTGGACATTTCGGTATCGCACGTACCACACACAAGGTACAAGAATGTGGATTTTATTGGCCAACCTTGCATAAAGACGTTGCAAACTTTGTGAAAGATTGTGAAAATTGCCAAAAGACGGGGAACTTGAGCCGTAGAAATCAAATGCCCCTCAATTCAATTTATGTGTGTGAACCATTCGATATTTGGGGCATTGATTTCATGGGCCCGTTTCCATCGTCTTTTGGCTATACTTACATCTTGTTGTGTGTAGATTACGTGACAAAATGGGTGGAGGCGGTACCAACCAAGCATGCGGATTCGAAAACGGTGGTGGACTTTTTGAAGAGAAATATCTTTCAACGATTCGGCATACCAAGAGTTCTTATAAGCGATCGAGGCTCCCATTTTTGCAATCGATATCTCCAAGGCCTCCTCGAGAAATACCATGTGAGCCATCGAACCTCCACCGCGTATCATCCTCAAACAAACGGCCAAGCGGAGGTTTCGAATCGAGAAATAAAATCTATTTTGGAGAAAGTGGTGAACCCGACACGAAAGGATTGGAGTTCTCGACTAGGCGACGCACTTTGGGCGTATCGTACCGCTTTCAAAACACCAATAGGTATGACTCCTTTTAAACTCGTGTACGGAAAGGCGTGCCATCTCCCGGTCGAATTAGAGCACAAAGCCTTTTGGGCGATCAAGCAATTGGCCCTCGACTACCCAAAGGACGCATCGGAACGTAAGCTCCAATTGCTCGAGCTAGACGAATTCCGGCAAGAGGCCTACGACAATTCAAGCTTGTGCAAAGCAAAGGCCAAAAGATTTCATGACCGAATGATTCAAAAGAAAGAATTCCAAGTAGGGGAAAGAGTGTTGTTATTCAACTCTCGTCTCAAACCTTTCCCCGGGAAACTTCGGTCCCGATGGATCGGCCCTTTTGTGATCACAAATGTGACTACATTTGGGGTTGTCGAAATTCGAAGCGAAGAAACGAACAAAACGTTCAAGGTGAACGGCCATCGACTCAAGCACTACCACGCAAATTTCGAAACCGGGTGGATGGAGGAGCAAGCTCTAGAGCCCAACGACACCTCACAATGATGAGCTCGGCCAAGTCGAGCTCAAGACGTTAAACAAGAGCGCTAGCGAGGGAGGCACGCCCACGCATCAAAGGTTGTATCTCTCTATTATCCCTCTTTTAGGAATTTTCGATTTGTTATACTTGAGGACAAGTATTCTCTAAGTGTGGGGGGGTAACATACAATCTTTGCCCTGTATGAGCCCAATTAAAATTTAAAAAAAATCAGGGAAAATTGAAATTTTTTGATCTGGCCAGCAACTCCGTTGTAACGGACCTCCATGTCCGTTATAACGGACTGTACAGAAATTTAAAAATTTGACTGGCGCCAAGAGTTCCGTTGTAACGGAATGGTATTGCGTTGTAACGGAGAGCCCTCTAAATTCAATTCTCATTCTACGGCTAGTACTCCGTTACGACGGAATACAATTGCGTTACAACGGACCAAAAATAGCGTTGCAACGGACATGAAAAACTCAGGAAATTGCGTTGCAACGGTAAATTCCAAAAATTTGCCAGAACTATGTGCGTTGTAACGGACCTCAATGTCCGTTGCAACGGACATACTCAGAATTTTTAAAAACTAAGCTACGAATAGTGCTCCGTTATAACGCAGTTAGTACGTTGTAACGGACTTCAATGTCCGTTGTAACGGACTTTAAATTGCGTTGTAACGGAATAGTTTCTGGCAAGTTTTCTATTTTACTTGAAATTTTCAAACATTAAACATTATTTTTGAATCCTGAGCATCAATAATAAATAAGTCAAGCATAAAATGCATAAAAAGATTTTTCTCCACTGAATTGAACTAAATTGTTGGTTTTTAAAACAAAATTTCATCTAACTCGGAATTTCGCTCTCAAAATTGAAAGTTTGCAAAATATTTTAAAAGATTTGGTTATGATTTTGAAGAGATCTATTCGGGGATTCCAGCCCTATTATTTCAAATTTCACGAGTTTGAGACACTTGATCAATGCGCGGTTCATGCGATACGTTTTAACTCGATTTTCGAACCCGTAATTGATATGGGACTTATGAGTAAGGTTCTTAGCGTGGCCATTAAAGTACATTTTGCTAGAGTTAAAACATGACCAATTGCACTATGAAATGACCGTTTGTGGGGACCCGTTAGTAGATCAAATATACCCGTTTGTTAAAAAAAAAAAAAAAAAAAAATGAAGGTCAAAAGACAACACCGAGAGTAACCTCATTGCATTTCGGTGTAGTGGGGCTTTCGGTTAAAGACTTCATATTAAAAAAAAAAAAAAAAAAAAAAAGGTGAGAAAAGATGAAGGTCAAAATACAACACCGAGAGTAACCTCATTGCATTTCGGTGTAGTGGGGCTTTCGGTTAAAGACTTCATATTAAAAAAAAAAAAAAAAAAAACGAATGAGCGGGAAAATTGATCGAAAACGGGTATGAACCTTGTACCATTGTACCAAACGTGTTTTAAAATGAATAACTTGTATTTAAGAACATCTAGCAAAACGGGAAATTTTGGCCCGATAATAGCTTTCGAATTGAGTCCTTTTGAGATTGTGGAGTAAAGCAATTCGAAGTAAAAACGTTTAAGTCGCTCTTACCGTTTGAGATCGAGTGTCATGAAAAACTCTTATCAAATTTCAAGTTAATTTCGAGATCTGATAATGAAAAGACCAATATCATTCTAAATAACTAGTGAACTTGATGAAATGAGAGTGAACCATTTGATTCATGAAATTAGTTTTTGAACCAACAATATAACTTCAACAAAATCTTATGCAATTCTCTCTTATGTTTGACTTTTATACTCTAATTGATCGAGGACGATCAAGGATTTAAGTGTGGGGGTATTTGATGTGAGGCAAATAAGGCACAAATTTGATGCTTAATTTAGGGATTTTAGCCCTTGTGAAGAGCAATTCTATATACTTTATTAATCATATTTGAGATAACATGAATATTTCTTCACTAAGTGTGTTTTATTGCTTAATCACAGGAATTAGAAGGAATTTCTGGGAATTTGGAGAGTGTAGTTGTCTCCAACACGTCAAGAGGAGTGAAAACGGTATATTACACCGATATATTCGGTACATGAATGAGACGGGAGGCAAATAATTATCATGATAGAAACTTACACAAAAGTCTACACGAAAACCACTCAATCCTTAGCCCTTATCCTGCCCACCTACCTTTGGTGGGAATTACCTCCTTACCCCCAATCCTCTCCATCAACTCGTGGCCAATAAGAAGACTCCATGAGTACTATAAATATGACCACAAAGGCCACAAGTTATTGACGTTCTTTTCACACTCTTTTACACCCATTCTCCCATTCTCTCTCTCTCTCTCCCTCTTAAGCAAGTCCAAGAACTTTCAAGAACACACAAGAATTGCAACTACGAACGATAATTTTCTAAGATTGATCACCGAATAGAAGCTTACTTCATTCGGTGAATCGGTTTACACTTCGACAAAGATCGAGTTGCGAGGATTGAGGTGGAGCTTTCTTCATCCGAATCCACGCAAGCAAGGAGTCGAGCATTCGCTATTCCACTCGGGAGCTTTCTTCCAATTGGACTTCTTGCAATCTCGAGTTCACTCAACCGGTACGGTGCTTTCTTCGATTGGCGAGTGGATCGGTACGAAAGGAAACGTTGTGTGAGGCGACTAGCTTTCTAGCATCTCAAGCAACGGAGAAGGCATCCAAGACGAGACTCGAAGCTTTCTTCATCTCTCTAGGTGTTTTCTTTCCTTTCTTGTAATTCTTGTAGTTTAAATTCGAAATTGGGTTTGTGTAAAGAATTCTCGGTTTAATGAATCTTTAGTTTCTTGTTTACTTGAATCGAATCTTTGTTCTAAAACTTGCTCTTTTACTTAAATTTTTGCTCTCAATTTCTGCCTTAAAACTCAGTTTAATCTTACTTAATTCAATCTCAAAACAAACCTTTAATTCAAATCTCAAATCAAAACTCAAACCAGAATTCCAGAAATACTTCCGTTATAACGGAACTTGAACTGCGTTACAACGGACTCAACGGTTTGTACCTGACTTTCAGTCTGTTGGTACTCCGTTGTAACGCAACGTAACTCCGTTGTAACGGACTCACCAGGATTTCCACTCAAATAGTTCAATACTAGTGCGTTGTAACGGAAATAGTAGTCCGTTGTAACGGATTAACCAATCCGTTGCAACGCAACCACTGTTCGTTATAACGGACTAGTTTAGTGCGTTATAACGGAGTTTCATCCGTTGTAACGGACGTTCATCTCACACTAGCGCCAGAAAATTCACTCAAGTGCGTTGTAACGGAACTCAATGTCCGTTGTAACGGACTATCTTCTGTGAATTTTCTTCGTTATTTCTCATCCATTTTGATCCAAATTTTGACGCAATTGCTCCCCGTGGAACGAATCTATACATTTGCCACTGTACAAACTTAGATTACAAATTTTGTTGATTGTTCGGGGTTTTTAACACAACGATATTTTACACGACAAAAACCCGCCCATCAGTTCGTGCCCGTTTGCATGATGTTACATATAGAGAATGAAAGTTTCGTTAAAATCACAAGTGGAATTCATTAGAGATCAATCAAAAGTTGATTGAGAGTATCTAGGAATGATCGTGAAAAAGTTTCATGATTTATCGTTTTAGAAACGAGCGAAAACGGAAGAAACGACGAAATCTGCAGAAAAACAGTTTTTCTGCCGCCCCGGGGGCAGTTTTTGGCCACCCGGACGCGTCCCGGGCGTGGATTTTGGCCCCCCGGACGCGCCCCGTGCGTACTGCCTCAACGCAGTAACCCCTTCCGGATGCTGATTTTGTTTTCGCCATAACTTTGGCTACGAAGCTCGGAATTTTGAGTTCTTTATATTGATTTGATCGGCATCAATCATACTAGCATATAATATTAGTATTTATTTAGAATAATTACTCTACCTGATTAAATCATATGTATTTAGAAGTTTTGTGATAGTGATATAATAAGATTATGACACGAATTAATTAAACATGAATGTCATAATCCCTCATAATATTTAAGTCATGGAAATGCTTTCCATATTCACAACCACTATGTTCGGTACTACGTCTCACATGGGTTAAGGCCAAATCCGACATGAGTTATTGTAGCGTTAAATAGGGACTGATAAGGGTTAAGGCCAAAACCGACTTATTAGTAGTTTATTTGAACGATACGTTGAGTATGGTGGTGACTTAACCGTTCAAGCCAATAAGGGTTAAGGCCAAAGCCGACTTGATTGCAAGTTCGGGGCATAGATAGATATGATGCACACACGGAAATTGGATTGTATATGATACGATCCATCACCGAAATCCTAACACGCAAAGCCGACTTGATTGCAAGAGGCGATATTTGAGTTATGAGTATCACGCTTTTTCAGTGGGTTTTGTCCCCCTCTCCCCCAGACGAATGATACATATCAATCTTAACACGCAAAAAAACATATTTGTTCATTATAATAAGTTGGAACTTGATATTTTAATATATAAGTTATTTTGATTTCAACAAAATATAAATAATCTAGATATTATCAATACAAAGTTATGAGAATTTTATTTTCAACAAATCCTGATATCAACAAATATAGGAATGAAAATATGGCATTTAAAAAATTAGATTTTCAATTTGTCAATGTTAATACGGAGTTATGAGAAATTTAATTTCAACAAATCATGAGGTCAATAAATTTAAGAATGAAAAAATAGTATTTCAAAAATTAGATTTTCAATTTGTCAATGTTATAGTGAATTTAATTATGAATATTTGAATGAAAACATAATATTTTAATATCTACTTATTATTTATTATAATATTTTAATATCTACTTATTATTTATTTTTTGCATTTTAATATATAATATTATTTATTAAATTATAGATATTTATAAAATAAAATTATGGAAAAAATTATAACGGTAATCTTCAAAATCATAACAAAAAGGGAGAGATTCTTTTAGGCATCTAAAAATGTTACGGGATTTTGGAGGAAGTCATAACTATAGGGGTTCTTTAAGGAATCTAAAAAGATAGAATTTTTTTTATAATTTTCAAAAAATAGGGGTTCTTGAAGAAATGCCCTATTCTCTATTTGGCTAATAACTAATTTTATATTCTATATTTATTGAAAAATAATTCTTAAAATCATTCAAAGAACCAGCACGTCTCAAATTTGACTAATCTAACTTCCGGAAGAAATTGTGTCTCGAACAAACCCGCATCCGATTGGAATCGAAGTTTTTAATTAACTCGAGACCGAATCCGATTGAAAATAATTCATGCTTTTTTTTTTTTTTTTTTTGATAAAGGCCCGTAGGCTGACTTATTCATGCTTGACATATAATTTTAGGCAATTCTAAAATAGAACAAGAAGTACAGTATACATGTTTTCCCTTAGTCTCTCAGAGGTGATTATATCATAAACTCGTTGGGGGTGTAATAGGACCGCAAGGCTTGTTGCAGAAACATTTACGGGGAAACCCAGGGCACCTTGAACCGTGAAGGCACGCACGACACTTTCCACTACGGAAGCCTCTAGCTTTGCACATAGTAGCGCATAGTGTTCTGTTGTTGCATTGACCCTTGAAATTGATGTGCTCCCACTCGCATAGATAATCAGCTTTAGCCGGCCCTATTTCTTTTGTAGAGTTACAAAAGATAAATAGATAATCAGTATAGTAATATTTGGGGATTTCAAAAAAGAAATATTGTACACAAACCCAACGAAATAATAAGAACCAGTAGCAGGAAGATAGAAGGGAAGAGCTTCTGATTTTTCACCATTGTTAAAACTTATAGAGAAATATCAAGGACGAGAAATTATTTTGGAATGCACTATGATTTTATACTAAAATTTCAAAAGTTTTAACACTAGACTCGGTGTAGCTGTAGAATTTTAAAAGTTATTAAATGTTTGGTGATAAATATAAATAAAATTTATTGCTCGCATTAAATGTTTAAAATGGACTAGACTTATCACATTGTAATACTTAGGTGGTAAACAAGATTTTATATTCATACATTAGGAATTATAGTGTAATTCGAATATTTATTTATTGTATTGGGTTTATGGTTTAATGTCAATTTGATTTGATTTGTTTACCATATATATATATATATCAAATCGAAAATTTTACAAAATATAAAATAAATGTAATAATCGTAAAAATACGAGAATGATGCAATAAATTTAAAAATATCATCCAAAAATATTTAATTAATCATCATTTATCATATGTGAAATGATAACACAATAAACTAAATTTATCATCTAATTAATGTAGTTTACAATCTAATATGATTTATCATTTAATTCTCTCATCTTTTTGTTTACCACCTCATATTGTTCACCACAAAATAAAGTCTCGTATTTAATATGTGTATCATATCATGTTGTTACCACATAATAAAGTTATAAAGTTTGTATTTAATGTGTTCGCCACTTAATAATGTTACGAATTTAATGTGTTTGATATCTTGGATTGTTTATAATTTAGTACAACTAGCTTTAAGCCCGTGCCATTGCGCGGGATTGTTTTGATTCGTAATTTGTTTATGTTGATTTAATTTTTGTTTCGTGGCTATTTTTTGATTTATTATTATTCACACATGTATATCTTAGTGTGTTGTGTTCGAATGATATGAAATAGACATTTATTCATTACCAAAGTCACAATCTGACTCGAATCTATATAAATGTATGATATTTGTTCGTTGCGTACATGATATGAACGAATTATTAATACTACATAACATGTCAGAGCGCAATACAAAAAATAGGAATATTTCACAAGAAGAAAATAGATAACATCACATAACTTTTAACAACAGGATAGATATGTTTGTACATGATATGACTCGAATCTATTTGTATTAGCATCTTTTTGTATAGTTATGTTTGTACATTGGTCATCTTGTTCCTCAATTATCAGTATTTATATAGTTTTTTAGTTTCTATTGTTATTGGTATATTTTTTTTTCCTGTTGATATTTCGTATTTCATTTTTTGTGATTGATATTCGTATTTCGAATTTCTATTTGTATTAGCATATTTGTGTATAGTTTTGTATTAGCATTTTTGTGCATAATTGTGTTGGTAAATTTGTCATCTTGTTGCATACTTGTTACGAAGATTAATATCGGTACGAAACATAATTTTGACATGTCTATGTTTCACGTATACATGTTTATGTTTTATGCTCGTACTCGTGTTTACCGTGTAATTTTGACATTCGTGCTCGATAATTGCATTTTGTGTTTATTGTACATTCCTATTTTGATATTTGCAAGAGATGTTTGACATGTTGTTCGACTTATCGGACCTTCTTGTTTCTTTTTGCAAACGTTTAGACCAATTTGTTATTTCCGTATATATGCTTATATGCTTCACGTTTATTTTTTATGCTCGTACTCATATTTATCATTCAATATTCATATTTGTGCTCGATAATTGCATTTTGTTTTGTTTGTACATTTCCATTTTGTTATTTGTAGGACCCGTTGAATATGTTCTTCGACTTTTCAAATGCCTTGTTGCTTTGTACGAACGTTTCGACAAATTTTTTGTTTGCTACAATTGTTTATATATATTTGGAAAGAAATTTGAAGCGCACAACATGATGATGATGATGATGATGATGATGATGATGAAATTATGATGATGATGATGATTATGATCTAAATAATTATATGATGATATGACATACTAAACCAGAGTGGCTGGGAATAATCCATTATGTTAATTACATAAACCAACCCAAATTGTTGGTCTTTGTTAGGTGAGTTTGAACGTATGTTGTTTTTCCTAATCCAACTTTTTAATAGTCCCACACAATATCCGACATACAAAATATAGTCCAAGAACTATCAAATTAGCTACAAACAAACCCGATCAAAAAGGGGTCAGTATCGCGAAATGTTTTTTTTTCGACTCTCCCTGAACACGAATCCTGAAAAGAAAGAAACAACCAATCATGTTTCATGTACAGAAGCAATTTGAAATTTCCCTCAACCAAATTAGACAAAATCACACGTTAGAAATTATTTTGAAAAACATTCAGTAGGAAAAATTACCAATTATGCATATCCATCCTCGAGATTCCAAGCAGAAATCCACTCAATCATCAGCCTATGTATAATATTGATCTAGGAATGGCCTGGAATCCCCAAAACGAACAATACAAAATCATAAAATACTTGATCATAAATAACAACAAATACAATATGTTAATATAGAAATAAATCTCACTAACTTGAGCATATGTCATCTTCTCAAATATCATTTGATCACCACTCTTTAGAAGACATAAAAAGACACAGAAGGCACAATTCCTTGAGTTAAACCTGCACGCGTTCAATTTATCAAATTGCCTTTTAAAGATTGTACTTATTGTTTGTTTAATCGTAGTATGTTGATATATCAAAGTGACCAAATGAACTGGCCTGAATTATCGCTAATTTTAGCAATAAGCTCTTATTCCTATTAAATACGAACAAATAACCATTAATGTTGGTCTCGAATTAAACCCCCAGTGACAACACTGCCATGCGGATCACACACGCTATGATTCTTGTTTGCGAAGCTTTTATTTCTACAAAAATAGAAGAACAATCAGCAAAATAATATAACAATTTTTCACTAAAAATCCTAATTTTGAACAAAACAGCATATGAATTAAGAAAACTCCCTAATTAATAAACAGAAAAACCTAAACAAACACCAAAATCGGTCAGTACATACCTCATCATCGAGGTTCGAATCCATCTCGGCTAGGGTTTGGTCCCGCGTTTCAGGTGGCCTCGGCTAGGGCGTTTGACATGGCGTTCGAGACGGGCTCCACCAACCATGCGTGGAATCCTTGTTGTTTCGTCGTAGTCTTTTTGCCCCCCACCGTTTCATTTTGGATTAGGATTTGAGAAGGTCGAAAAAGATAGAAAGAGTGAGGCGCACTCCAGTGCCATGGAGATCGTCGCCGTCCAGCGATGTTGTCGCTTCCGTTTGGCGTCCGTTTCACCTTCATTTTCGCCCTTTTCTCCCTCTAGGGTTTCTGTCGGCTGCCTGATTTTTTTTTTTTCCTTTCTTGTCGTGGAAATGATGAAAGAGAGGAGGGGAAAGGAGTGTAAGTGAGTGCGTACATTGCAGGGCGGATGGACTCGGTCCATATGAACCGTGCCATAACAATATATAATGGACCATGTAAGCCGCGCTCATTCAATTGTTGGCCGTGCGATTTTCATCGAATGGTGTCGAGTGAATGGGCGACGTGGAGCAATATGGAGAGGCGGCATCAGTAGCATTAGAGTAATTATAATATAGAACTTAATCGTACCGAGATTCCGTGCGAATAATTTTGTTTATAATTTTTTATTGAGCATGTTATACAAAATTAATGAGCTAAAATTGTTTGTATAATTCTATGTAGAGATGGCAATCAAGTGGGTTCGGTCGATTTTGGACTGGACCCATATGGGTTCGGGTTAATTTTGAGTTCATATCTATTCGATTTGAAGTCATCTCGGATCGGGATGGATTCTGATGAGATCATATTTTTTCGAATTACTTTCGAGTTGAAATTATAGTCTGGTCGTATTGTCCAGTTCCGGGGATGATTCGGGCGCGAGTCAGTTCCAAAATATTTGGAAATCCGAAAATTATATAAAAATGTGTATTTTGGGCTTTGATTTGATTTGTATAGGAGTTGATTCTGTTGGTTCAAATTTTCGGTTGTTTGATTATCTCAAAAACAATGCCGATAGTACTAACAAAATCTATCGAGAATATTGCATAGGATACATAGGTACAAAATGCAATAAGAAGATCAAGATAAACAAGCAAAAATCAATTAAGAAGAGCAAGGATCAAGACGTCGAAGAATCGTGAAGAAGATCAAGACGTAGAAGAATCACGGATTCAAGACATCGAAGACTCCGCAAGTTGGGATATCAATTTAATCGCCAAAAAACATTATAGGTATCTCTAAACTTGTTTATGAATGGTTAAGCTCAAAATAAGTCAAATAACTATATTCGAAATCCATCAATTTGATGAATTAAAATAAAAAGGCTGAAAGAAGGATGTCAGTTACAACGGAACTCAGTGTCCGTTATAACGGACATACTCGTCTATTCAAGAATGGAAACACAGTATAGTCCGTTACAACGGATCAACCAATCCGTTATAACGGACACCACAAAAGCGTTGTAACGGAAGAATGTCCGTTACAACGCTAATTAAATCCAAACTTGAAGGATGTCACAGAACTATGTCCGTTACAACAGACATATATGCCCGTTATAACGTGCATTGAATCACTTTAGTACCATTCATTTCACTCCAAGTCCGTTGTAACGGATTAATCAATCCGTTGTAACGGAATACCATTCAACGTTGTAACGGAATGTACTCCGTTATAACGGGAATTAAATTCAATCTGAAGTGAAGTCCCAGTATGATGTCCGTTGCAACGGACTTGATAGTTCGTTGCAACGAACTTGTTAACACAGAGTTCCGTTACAACGGACTTATATTCCGTTGTAACGGACTGTGCAACAATTCGAATATAACAGCCGTAACGGCTAGTTTAACCTACGGTCCGTTATAACGGACATGCCGTCCGTTGTAACGGACTATGCAGAAAATGCAAATTCTGGGAAGGGTCTATGTGTTCTATAAATAGAACCCTTCCCTCATTCTCTCTCCAACTTTTTTTAATCTTATTTCCACAACTAAAAGAGAGAATTATTGCAAAACCTTTTGAGCTCATAATCATCTAAACATTCTTAGTGACTATTTTCTTCCTTTCCTCCATCAAATACGATTCCCAATTTGCGTGACCGATCACGTTTAGTTCGTATTAGATTTTGTAATAGGCTAGTACCAAGAGTGTAAAGCCCGCCATAGATCGATAGAAAACGTGTAAATCAATCTAGGCAAACCTGTCATGCCCCAAAACCAAATGAATGGGTTTGGAGAACGACAACCGCCGCGACCCTTTTGGGACCGCCAGGCTCCTTCGCATATACATTCACACAAACGAATAAATATTTGAATAATGAATGGTTAATGATTCTCGACTACGCATAATATAATATCCTTACAATCTAATTAATTGAATAATATCCTCAACAAATTAAATATTCAAACGATAAAAAGACGCTTAGTACCGACGCTCGCCCCTTCTTGAATCCAACACCGCTATTCCTGGACAAATCAAATATAGAAGGGAAAAAGAATGAGTACGGTTGTACTCAGTAAGGTTATAAAGTAAACACAAGCCCAGCCTCCCTTATATAACATAGTATTATATTATGTGTGCTTACAAATTAAATCTCTCAGCTCGATTATAATTTAACTCTCACTTATAATAATGCTTTTTTTATACTTTTCTTTCTCTTTTTCTTTAATCATGTATATTTATTCATTTTACTTCTTAACCGATAAGTTGCCCGCAATCGCAGTACGGGATGCCCTACCGTTGTGCATTCGGACCCTCTAGATCCAGAAGGATTGCCCGAGATCGTAGCACGGGATGCTCCTACAGCACAAGAGCCTTGCCTACGATCGCAGCGCAGGATGCAGCTCCTCTTCCGTCAGATCTGACTTCTTCTCATCATCCACTTCTCTTCACTTACATTATTATCTTACTTATATTAGTATATGTGGTTGTTTATATTTTTATTTTATTTTCTGTTTCTTATGTCTCCTTTTATTTTATCCAAGTTTTTCATAAATTACTCACTCCTCTCATATTATCACTCATAATTGCATTATTTATTCATTTGTCATATATACCTATATAGTCACTAAATAACATTTTGAAATAACTATTAATTATCTAACTATCTAATCCATCTAACTTATATAATTTTATTTCTGACTAGCATAAATAATATAAAGACATGAATATAAGGGAGGAATAAACAAACCCTTACCTGAACGAGGGCTGCCGTCAAAGAATTCACTTGTTGCCTACTGATGTGCTGCGACTTCCTCCACCTCCGTCTCAAACCCTTCGTCTTCTAATGTTTCGTGAATTGTGTCGGAAGCTAAAATAATTATTTTAATTAATTACTACATACAACTACAATCCCAACATGCACTCAAAATATGCTGATGCAGACTCGAAATTTTTACAGATTCAACAGACACCGCCAACAGATTTGTCTCGTCGAATCAATTAAAATCGACTACTCATTTGTTGGAATTGGAATTACGGTTCGCAAGTTATTAACAAAACAAGTTTGGACTTCTATTTCCTAGTCTTACTGGAATTCGGGATTTGATAACCCATAACCCACCGGTCATTATTCTCTGACTCCCAAGTCCTCTCCATTGATCAATATCCCCAAATTGTACCACGTATCGAACATGTATGTATAAATATGTAAAACTCTATTTTATGGTCCATGCAAATAATTAATACCTATATGGCAATTGAGATTTTGAAATTGACAACTATTATCATGACATGATGATTTAATTAATAGAAATGTCATATGCAAGATGATTTGATTATCATATAAATTATTATAAAATTTAAATTATCAGATATATATTTGTATGTAAGTTTATTTGAGTAATGGTTGGAGATGCATACCAACTAGAAGCAATGATTCGTTTTTTCTTCTTTGTAATCTGATGAAAAGCCAATACAATTATCTTGTTCCCAATCAAATAATTCCTTTGTGCACAAAAACCGAGAGAGAAAGAAATTTGTGTTTTTTTTGCGGCGGTGGAAAAGAAGGAGAGAGAGAGAAAGGATTATTTATTTATAGTCATTAAATTAGGGTTTAGGTTGAGGATTTTAAGTGTGGCCCAATTTATGTAGTTTATCATGCAATGTAATGTTAAATAATTATTTTTGGACTCATGCAATTATTTTTAATTTCTATGTCGGATAATTATTTTCAATATGGACTCATATAATTTTACGAGAATGCCCTTATGCGAAATTATTAAATTAACGGTATGTTACAAAACATTGTACGAGTGAGTTGGAATTCAATCGAAAGCCCAAAAGGCGCAAGGTATTTCCGGAGACGTAGATACTTCCAACTAATCGAATCGGTCGATTAAGCAAATAAAATGTGAGTTAAAGCTACATAGCAACCACTTACCAAACTCCGTAATAAACATCGTGTGTTCAAGTGTTCGGTATTTTCTACTCTTTTTAAATTGCATTGATTAGCTTCCGCATTTAGAATTTGTATATCTAGTCGAAAATTGTACACTAGGATTACATATTCACCCCCTATATGTTAGAATTAACCAACATATTCGACTTTGGGTCATATTTGGGTTCGGATTAGTCGAGTTTTGCGTAGGGCTGGCAACGAGCCGAGTCTTACCGAACACAACTCAGGGTTCGAGCTGGACTTTCCAGCTCGAGCTCGGCTCGAATTTATTTGGGTAAAAAATACCAAAAAATAAATAAATGAGAAATGATAAAAACTACACATTGTTGAAAATATAACAAAATAACAAAGGTAGAGAGAGAGTTTGAGAGAGAGAATTTCTATTCAACATTAGATCAAAAAATTACAATGGCACTACCCTCTTTATATAGTAGAGGGTGAGTGTATGAATAAATGGAGAGTTACAAATAATCAATACTAAATTTCTATAATTATTCCTTCAATATAATTCTCTAAGTTACAAAATTAACATTCATATATTATTTCATAACACTCCCCCTTGAATGTTCACATTTCATACGCATAAGAAGTTGTCTCGTTAAAAACCTGGTCAGGAAAAACCCAATGGGATAAAAACCGTGACTAGGAAAAAAGAGTACAACGCGTATTATTTCTCCCCCTCATTTGTACAAATATCTCGAAAATGGCGGAGTCCAATCTTATGTCTTAATTGCCTGAAAACTTTCGTTGGTAATGATTTAGTAAAAAAATCTGCAAGATTATTACTTGAGCGAATTTGTTGGATATCAATTTCGCCGCTCTTCTGGAGCTCATGTGAAGAAATTTTTTTTGGAGAAATATGTTTTGTTCTATCTCCTTTAATATATCCTCCCTTAATCTGGGCGATGCATGCAGCATTATCTTCGTAGATCACTGTTGGACTTCCTTTGATTGTTTTAATACCACATGATTCTTGAATGTGTTGAATCATTGATCTCAGCCATACACACTCTCTACTTGCCTCATGAAGTGCTATTATTTCAGAGTGGTTTGATGATGTGGCTACCAAGGTTTGCTTGGTTGATCGCCAGGATATGGCAGTGTCACCATATGTAAATAAATATCCAGTTTGAGACCGAGCTTTATGTGGGTCTGACATATATCCAGCATCTGCATATCCGACTAATTTGGATTCTGAGGTCTTTAGATAAAATAATCCAATATCAGTTGTTCCTCGGAGATAACGAAGTATGTGCTTAACACCATTCCAATGTCTTCGTGTTGGCGCTGAACTATATCTTGTTAACAGATTCACAGAGAATGATATGTCAGGCCTGGTATAATTAGCTAGGTACATTAATGCACCAATTGCACTTAAATATGGTACTTCTGGACCAAGAATTTCTTCATCATCTTCCTTTGGACGAAAACAATCTTTTTTAACATCAAGAGATCGAACTTCCATTGGTGAGCTTAATGGATGTGATTTGTCCATATTAAATCTTTTTAGAACATTTTCTACATAAGTAGATTGATGTATAAATATCCCATTTTTCAAATGTTCGATTTGCAATCCAAGACAAAACTTTGTCTTTCCAAGATCTTTCATTTCGAATTCACTTTTTAAATATGCGGCGGTACTTTGAAGTTCTTCAGGAGTTCCGATGATATTTAGATCATCAACATATACCGCAATAATTACAAATCCCGAATTTGATTTTCTAATAAAAACACATGGACAAATTGGGTTGTTATGATATCCTTCCTTTGTAAGATAATCATTTAGACGGTTATACCACATTCTTCCGGATTGTTTCAACCCATACAAAGATCTTTTTAATTTTATGGAATACATTCCACGAGATTTTGTATCACATGATTCGGGCACTTTCAATCCTTCAGGGACTTTCATGTAAATATCAGCATCAAGTGATCCGTATAAGTAAGCTGTTACAACATCCATGAGATGCATATCCAGTCCTTCTGAGACTGTCAAACTAATTAAAAATCTAAACGTAATTGCATCTAACACAGGGGAATAGGTTTCGTCATAATCAATCCCTGGTCTTTGTGTGAATCCTTGTGCAACAAGCCTTGCTTTATATCTTACTATTTCATTTTTCTCATTACGTTTTCTAACAAATACCCATTTGTATCCTACGGGTTGTATACCATCAGGTGTTCGGACTACTGGTCCAAAAACTTCACGTTTCTCAAGAGAATGTAATTCTGCTTGAATTGCATCTCTCCATTTTGGCCAGTCTTTTCTACGTCGACATTCTTCAATTGTTTTTGGTTCTTGATCCTCATTTTCATTCATTATATCAATCGCGATTGCATAAGCAAAATGTTTGTCAATGACAGTTTTATTTCGGTTCCATCTATTTCCAGTAGAGACATAGTTTATTGAGATCTCATTATTATCAATATTTTCATTATTATCAGGTACCTGAACCTCTACTGGGGTTGTTTTCTCATTCATGTCTCCTACTATGTTATCATCAATATTCTTTTCAGAAGAATTTATTTCATCAGAAGTATTAATAACTTCCGTTATGCCAACTTTCTTATCTTGTTCCTTTTTCTTCCTTGGATTTTTATCTCTGGAACCGATTGGTCGACCACGCTTCTGGCGTATACCAATTTTATCATTATCCAATGGTATTTCAATACGAGCAGGAACATTTTCTGCTGGAATATACGCTTTAGTTACTCTTTTTGTATCAACGAATGCATCTGGTAATTGATTTGCAATTTGTTGCAAATGAATAATTTTATGGACTTCAAGTTCAGATTGATTTGTTCGAGGATCAAAACGATACAATGTTGATGCATTCCATGTAATTTCTTGTTTTTCCAGCGTTCGCTTATCTCCCCCTAATGCTGGGAACATACTTTCATCAAACTTACAATTAGCAAATCTCGCCGTAAATTGATCTCCAGTTAATGGTTCAAGATATTTAATAATTGATGGAGATTCGAAGCCAATATAAATTCCCAATCTTCTTTGGGGTCCCATCTTTGTGCGTTGCGGTGGAGCTACCGGAACATATACAGCACACCCAAAAGTTCTTAGATGAGATATATTTGGCTGCTGGCCTGTTATGAGTTGTAGGGGACAATACTTGTGATAAGCAGTTGGTCTTAATCTAATTAGTGATGCAGCATGTAATATTGCATGACCCCATACAGATGATGATAACTTTGATTTCATAATTAGGGGCCTTGCGATTAATTGTAATCGTTTCATAAGAGATTCTGCTAAACCATTTTGCGTGTGTACGTGGGCTACTGGATGCTCAACTTTAATCCCAATTGACATACAATAGTCATTAAATGTTTGGGATGTGAATTCTCCGGCATTATCAAGACGGATTGTCTTAATTGTATAATCCGGGAATTGTGCTCTTAATCTAGTTATTTGAGCAAGCAATCTCGCAAACGCAACATTTTGAGAAGATAATAAACATACATGTGACCATCTAGTAGATGCATCTATTAATACCATAAAATATCTAAACGGTCCACATGATGGTGTAATAGGCCCACATATATCACCTTGGATACGCTCAAGGAAATTGGGTGATTCATTCCCAACCCTAGTTTGTGATGGTCTAACGATTAATTTTCCTTTATAACATGCAACACATGATATTTCGTTTGGTAATAGAATCTTCTGGTTCTTTAATTGATGTCCATCTGAATTTTCTACAATTCTTCGCATCATTATTGCTCCTGGATGACCTAAACGTTCATGCCAGACCATAAAATTATTTTGTGAATTATTAAATTCACTTTTCATTATAGCATGATATGCCTCAATTGTATTAATACGCGTATAATACAAGCCTATTGACAAAGCAGGCAATTCTTCTAGCATGTTTTTACTCCCACAAATAATATTTGTTATTTGAAGATACTCAATATTATCTTTATTCATTGTTTCAACGTGGTATCCATTTCGGCGGATATCTTTAAAACTTAACAAATTTCTTTTTGATTTAGTAGATAATAAAGCATCCTCTATTATAAATTTAGTTCCTTTAGGGAGTAAAATAATAGCTCTTCCGGAGCCCTCAATCAAATTTGAGGTGCCTAATATTGTATTAACATTCGCTTTCATCTTTGTCAAATTATCAAAATATTTTATGTTCTTAAGTATAGTATGAGTCGTTGCACTGTCCGCTAGGCATATGTTATCGTCATCCATTTTCTTCAAATTCGAAAGAATAGAGATCTTCAAGTCTCTTCGTTTATTAAACAAAACAAAAACAAAAATACAAGATAAGATAATATAATTTCAAAATAACAAGATAACTAAAATATTCTAAATAAAAACAAACATACATACAATAAATGTACGAAAATAAATAAATAAATTGAATATAGTTGCAACTTCTGGTGCATTAATAAAATGAACATATAACTTCTGATACATCATGTGAGCGAGCAATTTCAAGTGCGTTAATCAACATACAACTTCGGGTTGCAAATAAATAAGAATAATTAAATGGAAAATATGATACATGAGTATGCAACTTCTGGTGCATATTCTTATTTTCGGTATATGATTTGCAGTATGATATTTCATTATTTTCGGTATCATACCATATTGTATGATAGTTCATAAGACCCAGTATTAAATTTAATACACAATGCAACGTACCATTTAATCCAGATTAATGACCAATCTAATACCAATATCTTTTTCAGTACATAATTTATAATACTCGATTCACACACTCAAATACTCATTCCCCTAATCATCATGTTCTATTATGTGCTTTTCATGTTCTTCTTACATTTCTCCTTGGCCAATAGTATACCAGATAATAACACAAAGAAGTATAATATATCAAAATCATAAAAACAATAACATCATGAAATCATGACATCAAACAGAAGCCCGAACAGCAAATTATTACAGTAAACAATATGGAGCGTAAATATATAACTTCTGGTATATAATTTTTTTTTTTTTTTTTTTCATTATACATCTTCTGGTTGTATTCCCAAAATAAATTCTTCTTTCTTGTCAAGATTTAACATAAAATATGCAACATCATTCTCAAAGATGCACATACCATATTGTATGATAGTTCATAAGACCCAGTATTAAATTTAAATACTATAAAGATCAAAAAGAATATTACAAAAAGAATCAATATTAAATAATTTGAACAAACAGTAAATAAATAAGTCTAGAACTATTATATCACCAAAATAAGAAACTATATTAAATTTGAATGACAGTATTAATATTTGAATACACAATATTAAACTGAAAGGAATTGTATCACGAAATAATTCTGGAAAGTCCAAAATGAATTTTAAAACAATATTCTATGGTCTAACAGTAAGTATTTCATGGTCTAAATTTGAGAAAAATGGTCCAATTCTAAAACAACACTATGGCCTAACAATAAATATTTCATGATCTAACAGTAAATAATGACAATTCCTTTTAAACATGATTTCACAGGTTGCTTACCGTATAGTACCAAATGACAAACTTTATTGAGTCCTAATTGTGGGCCTATGACATAAGATTCTAATTATAGCATAATCATGGCATAATCAACAAATGACAAAATTTAATGAGCCTTAATTATGGCATAATCAGCAATTGCAAATTTAAAGAAACAGTAACATAAAGTAAAAGAAATTAAGGAGAAAGAAAAACTGTAATAAAAATTATAACCGTGAATTTAAGTAAAAGAAAATTTTAATGAGCCTTTATTTTGATACTCTCACTCATTAATAGAAATAACATAATTCTCAATAAAAACACCAAACTGAAAAACTTCAGGTTTTCCTTTTTGTCATCCCAAAGTGATATCTTTGAAGATGCATATTTCTGCCAAATTTCATCACACTCTTCTAGAGATTTGCGAATAATTCTAATTCTCGACTCAATGAAAACAACATGACTTCTGGCATGATTTATTATCTGTCCATTGGTTATTATCGGTAAGATAAAAGCATCAAATATCAAGAAAGGTCAACACGAACTATGAATATCAAAAAACAATCTAAATCGTAATACTGTTACACACAGATCTAATAACTATGAGAGAACGATTTAATATACTAACAGATCTAACAATTCCTAACAGATTTAAAATAAAAATTACACATACCTCTGACTGGAATATCGAGAGCGTCGTGATCGAAATCTTAATTTCTCAGTTGGTCGAATCTCGTGCTGATAACGTGTTGAAAATATAACAAAATAACAAAGGTAGAGAGAGAGTTTGAGAGAGAGAATTTCTATTCAACATTAGATCAAAAAATTACAATGGCACTACCCTCTTTATATAGTAGAGGGTGAGTGTATGAATAAATGGAGAGTTACAAATAATCAATACTAAATTTCTATAATTATTCCAGCTCGAGCGAGAGAGAGAGAGAGAGAGAGAGAGAGAGAGAGAGAGAGAGAGAGTGAGTGTATGAATAAATTTCTATAACGAGTTACGGCTGGAAAATGAGAGAGAGAGAGAGAGAGAGAGAGGCATGTGATATTAAGTTTGGGGTTATGTTGAGTATAGTTATTTGAGTTGGGATGGGCCTTGTTTACGTATATTAATAATATATTTTGGAGGGTTTATTCGCAAAATTGTTCGAACTCGAGCTGGCTCGCGAGCCGAACATCATCCAGCTCGAGCTCGGCTCGACTTTGGCTCGAGCTGACACGGCTCGGCTCGAGTTGGTTCGAGTTAATTTTTGAACGAGCCATTTTCGGACGATCTTCAAGCTGAACTCGAACGAACGTCGAACAACGAAGTTTTTTGTCGGCCCTAGTTTCGCGAACTCGGATTACATCGGATCTCGGATAACTCGGATTCGAATCGAGTCGGGTATGACTAATAACTAATCCCAGGTCAATTTTTGGTCGATTCTTCGGAGTTCGCGTTGAATTGGATCATGTAACTTTTTAAAAATTCGAGTAACGGGTAGAGAGGAGTTCGTGCTAGATTTGCATAATTTTATTATTCTATATTTCTGAAATGTTGCTAAATTTATTCGTGAGAGGATCGTGAAGTATGTGTCTTGGGTGTTATCGCACTTGGAGTTCCGAATCGGTATGAGAATTATCAATTTGATAAAAATAACACAATTTCAAATAAATCATCATATAAGCTTGGTGATTAAGTATGTCCAGTTAGTAGATCAATCTTCATTTATCCATTTGGAATTATGTTTACTAGCAACACCAAAATTATATCGATAAGTTCGATATCTTCAATAGATATAATTCTAAAGACATGGTGAAATAGTGGCCCGTGTCATGTATTTTTTTTTTTTTTAGTTTTGTTTCTATTGCCATCCAAATTATACCCATTAAAAATAATGACACGGTTTTTTTTTTTTTGGAGTTTTGTTCTATTACAACTCAAATTATACATATATGGAAGAAAAATATAATTAGCCCACAAACTCATCACAATATTTTTGATGAGGTGACTAAGTAAATTTATTAACATTTATAATATGTTAATTGACATGTCAATTTAATTAAACGATCAATTAAATCGTTAATTGAGTCAATCAATAATACTAATCAACATAATCCTCTTTTGCTGCATCATCAAGAATGTTATTTTTGTGTTGTTGAACTCCATATATAATCCCCTATGAAACAATAACTCAATTGTTATTTTTATGGTATAATTTATAATTGTGTTCGTTATTTAAAAAAATTAATATTTTCTATGTTAATTGATGAAATTTTTTAAATATATATTTCGGTTTTATGTGTATTATTCATGATTTTCTTTTATTTGTTTTCAAACATTAATTTTTTTTTAATTATAACATGTTCTGGTTTATTTATTTTGGGTGGATTTATAATGATGAACCTATTTTATGGATCCTTATTTTAATTAATATAATGCAACCCTTTTTGCTGTGCAGGGATTCAGCCACGTCATCGGATTGCTCCCAGCCGTCCGATTGAATTTAAATTTTCGCAAATCTCAGCCGTCTATTTGATGTATAGACCCAGTCTTCGTGAACCGGTGTATATTAAAAAATTACTTAGTTTGTTTCATCTTGAACCAAGCCCATTCACGTTTTTACACCTAACAAAGATATACTTCCCCTTTCTCTCTCTCTTTCTCCAGAAATTTTGCGACCGCACCAAAACCCTAACCCTAGGCGACTCGGAAGAGCGAAAAAACACGCCGTCGGCGATAGAGGAGATTTCAGTTCGTCAGCTACCTTCCCTTCACTTTGGTTCTTCAATGGTTCGTGAGGTACTCATTTTTTGTTTCTTTTTCTGACATGAATTGTAAGTCAAAAATTGTTTCTTTTCCCTCTTGATTTCTTCCTCTTCTTAAGTTATTTGGCCCTCGATCGGTTTGAATGTTTTCCTTAGTCGTTTCCTGTCAATTTTAAGTCGAAATTTTCTCTTTTTCCTTATTGATTCACTTTTTTCTTCAATGGTTTGCTTCGGATTCGGTTTGAATGGTTTCCTTAGTCGTTTCCTGTCAATTTTGAGTCGAAATTTTCTACTTTTCCTTATTGATTTTCTTTTTTCCTTCAATGATTTCCTTTAGATTCGGTTTGAGAGAGTGGAGATAGGACAATTTCAGCCGAAACTGATTCAATTTGGTATTTTTGGTCAAATTTATATTAACAGATTTTGTTATGCTACACGTTGTATGTCCTAAATAACTTTTTTGGCCATATTGAATACCAAATAATCGGTTTGAATTTTTTTGCCAGGTTCAATTTGGAGATGGGACATACAAGGTTTATGGTTTGTTCACTACAATATTCATGACCCAAAGGACCTAATTCTTCGTGAATTTTTCAAATATAATATAATTACAATTACTAATTATCTAACTAAATTTCAGGTTGCATTGTCCGGTTGTCCAGTTGAAGACCAATTTTATCCTCCTACAGTAAATTCAAGCTGAATGGTCAATTATCACTTTAATTTGCATATGGGTCCCTCCATTGCTCTGTGTGCTCCACTTTACAGACCATCTCTTCCTCCAGAACAGGTATGCCCCTCTCAAACCTTTAAAATATCATATATGCCATCTCTTTCTAATTTATATCTCAATATTTTGTTTTATTTCAAAAGACGACTCGGACCAGTAAACAAAAGACGACTCGCAGCAGGACTCAAACAATCTGCTTCTTTCTCTTCTTCGGTATAAATTTTTTATGTAATTTTCATGAATTTTTTTTGTTATTTCGAAATATTAGTTCATTTTATGTGTTCTGAGTTGTGCTCAAATCTTATTGAAAGAGCTTGAGATGGAAAATTCACCGATGTAAATAAATATATATTTTTAGGATTCGATGAAAATGTAGGGTTATTAATGAATTTTAAATTTTCAGAATATCTTCAGGGCAATAAGGGTGTTCGATTCGAGGCGCCTCTCTTCCAATCGAGCTTCAAAAGTTAAATTTACTTAAATAACCCTATCTTTTAAAATAAAATGTTTGGCACTTCCAATACAAATTCTTCATTTTTTGAATTATGAGTAATTTGGAGTTAGTTCATGTATAATGTTTTGTTCGTTTTCAGTATAGATGCATCAAAATGGTGTCGGGTGATGCTGGGAGAGCCGAGCATGGAATCTTTTGAGTCTCTGGAGAAAATCATTTTCAAGTATGACGTGGTAACATTTTTGTTTTTGGTGTTTCTAATAATTGGTTCAGTACGCATGTATATCATCATATCATCATCATCATCGTGATGATGATGATCATCATCATAATCATAATTTTAATCATGTGCATGCATGCATGCATCCTCATCATCATCATCACCGTGCATCAATTTGCTAGAAGGGCCCCTTGATTTTTCTTAAATCGCAAAAAGAATCCCGCTTAAAGAGTAAATGTTCTACTTACACAGCTCTAAAAATGTTGATTGTTATGATTTCAATCTTTTCTTATTGATACCTTAAATATATGATCGAAAAATTTATCCTGATTTCTTTTGAATTGATAATGTGTTTTATCATTTATGTTGAATGAACATTAAAATTTGATTATACTTTCAATGTTTTTATTGGATCTTTAAAGTGCTAAATCTTCAAAACTAAAATTTCTCAATCAATTTGTTTAGATGACAAAGCATGTAGTGGGATTTACTACTCTATGTAAAATTTTCTCTTACTGATATAACAAAAATGGTGATAAAATTTGGCCTCAACGAATGAGCTTCTTAATATGAATGAACTTTTTGCGAGAATTATTCACGAGGTTTGTTAATCATTTTGTTAGATTTGTATAACTTGATGGTTGTTTTGAATGTATTGTGAATTACTACTTTAACATATATCTATAAGGATTAAATCTGATTTGATTATGAGCACAATTGAAATCAAAGGTGTTAAAAGAGGGTAGTGACAACATGATTTTTTTGTTGAACTTGATGGTTGCTTTGAGTGTATTGTGGATTGCTCATTTAATGTATTATCTATAGGAACTAAATATTTGCTTATGAACTCAATTGAAATCAAAAGTGTGAACTAAGTAGATAGTGACAACATGATATTTACGTGTTCTTTTTCTGATTGAAAGGTACATTTCATAAATAACACTCATACATAGTTTCCTCAATTTTTTTAGTTCGTGCTTTCTCATAAAAAAATTGAAGAAAATATAAATGATTTGAAATGTAAAAGATGAACTTATGACTTGCTTATCTTAGCAATTACATAGACGCGTTCGAAAAATAATGGTAATGACGAATGACGTTCATATTTAGTTCTTTTTATTTTATTCTCTTATAATTTGCTTATAATTTGTCATATTATTAAAAGTTTTGTAATACGTTTTTGTTGTTGTGAAATATTCATTTTAATTTGTTTATCCTGTTCTCACGTCACTTACAATGTAACATAATTTGTTCATATCATGCACCCAATCAACGTATACCGTAGAGATATTCAAATCCGAGATAAATTGTATCTTCATTCATAAGTAAATACATATTATGTATTACACACAACACACGAAACACACGAGTCAATAATCACAAAGAAAACAAATCCACAAATTGTATGTCCTAAATTTTTTTGTATTCTATATATTGAATTTTGTGTCGATGTGTAACGTATATCATAAATATTCTTTTGTTGTCTAATGTGTTTGTTTGCTTTCATATATCATGTTTTTTTGTGTATGCGACATATCTAAATAGTATGAAGGGCTCAAACATAGCACCCAATTACATCGCCGCCTTTCAATAACTCGCGATCCATAGGCCAAGCCAAAGAAAGAAAACACAACAAAATCTGCAACATATAAAACAAAAAAAAACGACAAAAAATGTTTAACAAGCTTATCTGGTCCCGCGCAATCGCGCGGGTTAAAGCTAGTTAATTATAATACATATATACACGATATATAACTTTTATGAACATTTATTAATCATAATACATTTATTAACATCAATATATTTGTAAACATATCATGATTATATAATTGAGATTAAACGTATTCGCGTAAATTTTATTTAAACAAATTACGCAAAAACATATAAAAAAATAGTATGAAGTCCGGGCAATTGTTGCGCAGGCTATTGCTAGTTATATATAGATTATATGGGCGAAACTACCTTAAATTGGCTACCAAAGCTAAGATCTGTTCAATACTTTGTGTATAAAAATGATTTTATATTTTTCTATTTGGCGTTGTTATCTGATGCTCAATACTGTGTGTATAATAAATATGATATTAACTGGTCGTAACAGAAAACTTCAAACCAGCAATACTTCAGTTTACGATCACTCTTACAATAATAAATTACCAACACAAAATATATCGACCAAACTGAAACTATGAACTGCAGGATACACCAGCAATACTTCAGTTTACCATCACTCTTATAACAAATTACCAACACAAAATATATAGACCAAACTAAATAGAACTGCAAGATACACCAGCAATCCTTACATTATTTATTTAGTTTTTTATGCATGACATATAATTATAAGCAGGGCTCTTTGTTAGGGGCTGATCATATGAGCAGTGCAAGGCCGTCTGCAGTAGCATCTAGAGCGAAAACATTGGGTGCAGCAGTATCCACTCTGGAAGCCTTCTTCTGTTTTGCAGACATCGTTGCATCTCGCATCTTTGCATGTGCCCGAGTACTTCTGGCTCAGAACATCGCATTTATCCTCAACTATAGTCGGCCCCATCTCTTTTTGTAGTCAAATAGGTACACAAATTCAAAAATATGCTATGTATTTGAAATTATTTAAATAAATAATTGGGTCCAAACCTGAGGAAATAATAAGAATAAGCAAGAGGAAGACGAAGACACGGGGGAAGAGCTTGATCTGAGTTTTATCTTTTATCCATAGAAAAAAAGTTTCAAATATAATGGCACTTAAACTGGTTCTTTGTTTAGTTGTTTTTTATGAACTTCTTTGTCAAGTTGTATACAGAAAGTGCATCAACCAATGTGCTTTTATATACAGTAATACAACCACTAACTTGGCTCAACTAATTTCACTGACCCTCATTAACTAGCCCATTTTCTTGCTCAACTAAAGCCTTGATCAATGCCAATCTAATTAAATTATGCTTATATATAGAAGCTAATAAAGATGCATCTAAACTGGTATCAGTTTTTTACTTTAATATTTCTACCATCAGTATGAGATGAACAATTGGTTATTTCATAATTAAATTGGTACAACTTGCACTATAAATTACATCAACAAATATGTCGATTACCGTTGAGAATAACTCAAAGAAAATATGTATAATTGCATTTATGGTTAACTACTTGAAAGTAAGTCGGCTCATGAATCTGACCGATGCATGAATCACACGTATATACATTTCTCGAGAATCTGACCATTGCCTCATGAGAGACGGGGAGTCTCCCTCCGGAGCTCAGATCCTGAATCGCCTTCTTGAATCTTGATCATCTTAGAGAATATTAGGTGAACAATATGTGGTGGTAAACACAATGATCATGAGAGAATGAAATGATAAATCATATTAGATTGTAAACTGCATTAGTAAGATGATAAATATAGTTTACTGTGTTATCATTGCACATATGATAAATGATGATTTTATATATATATATATATATATATATATATATGAGGGAGGCTAACCTATTTAATTAAGTATCAAAGATTTGATATTTAATGTTTTTAAACCATTGAATTTGAATTGAGATTTGCGCATTTAATAATGTATATAAAATTTCGTGATCATCATGAAAAAACACAAATATCAATGCAAATTCATATCTCGCTATGTTACTTTTGATGAGACAATGTATCCATTTACATATGTTTCTTCTACATCTCCTCCTTCATCAAATACTACTCATTACTCTGATCAATTACTCACTGTGGTTCTTCCGCAGTCTCCTACTACAAACACCAACCCCTCCACTCATCTCTCTGATCCTTCTCCACCACAATCATGTCCTCTACATGATTCTATTACCACAAATAGTTCTAATCCCTCTCATTCAACCTCACTCCCTGCCTCTACGTACGCATACAATGATCACACGCAAAATTTACAAATATTTTTCTATTCTCTCAAAACGCCACGTCATATCATTACCAACTAATTTTTTTTTACCATTAATCCTTTACTTCACCCCTATTCATTCATTAATCCTTTACCTGAAGACATTTCTCCCTCTTCCCGCCTTTCTCTCAGGTTTCCTAGGGCACTCATGCTTGTTCTCCCTTGCTCAAAGAATACCGATGGACCTCGCCAGACCATCCTCTTTGCCGACGAAGAGCCACACTACCACAGGTTCAACAATGCTCTTCGTGCCCTTTCTTTCTATTCTCTCCACGTTTTTTCAGTCGGTTTTGTCCCCCTCTCCCCCAGACGAATGATACATATCATGCTTCTGAATATCGGTATCGGAATCGGACTCGGTCGGGTCTGGAGACTCGGGACTCGGCCGACTCGGACAAGACTCGGGCGAGTCAAAAAAAAAAAATCGGACTGCTAGTAAAAAAATCGGAAAAAATAGAAAAAAAATTAAAAAAATTATTTTAAAAATATATAAACATTCATAAACATGATACACACAAATTCAACTCATGAAACTCAAATTACTACATTAAAAAAATTACATTACCTAAGAAAATTAGTACATTAAAAACTTCTACTGCCAAAAGCTGTGACGAGCGGGTTGCGTTGTATAATCATTATCTTCATATTGATCATGAGGAGGAAAATACATTTGTAAATTTGTATTGTCGAAAATGTTCATCATTGAGTCGAAGGGTGATCGATTTTCGTGTTGTGTGTTACCAGTATACGGATCGGAATAGTTTTCATTATTTGCGGTTGCAGTTGAACTTATATCCATTCCTGAAAAATTAGATCCCTCACTATAATTAGAGCCGTCATAAGAGTACGATGCCTGGAGGTTCCTCTGCATATCAGGATTGTCTTCCCTTTCCTTTTGCCTAGCCTGATCTCTTTCATACAAACTTGTGAGTCTCACATGGCGACGTGTACCATGTTCATGGTTCCCTCTAACCGGATTGGAAATATTATCATATTCCCTTACTACTTCCACATCAGGACACGGAATTGTATCATTACCACCCGGATCGTCGTTACCAGAATCATTACTACTGCTTATTGGCTCTTCTTCTTCGGATGGACAATCGCTCAACCACTCGAAATTATCTCTACCGTCGAGTACACTATTTTCTGTTTCTCTGATCCAAGGTTGTAACGGATCATCGTCATGAAATATCTCATCCAAATCAATTAATTTCTCAGTCTCACGCCTCTGCAAATTTCTTTCTCTAAGCCTCATGTTATAATGGCAATACACAAGGTGCATAAGCCGATCCATTTTCCACCGATTTCTCGGTCTTGTATGGATCAAGGTAAAGGTGGTCCAGTTTCGCTCACAGTTGGAAGCAGAAACGGTTTGGCTTAATATTAGATCGATGCAATGCGCCTATATCTTCTAACAACTTTTGTTATACGAGTATCTTTACCTATATCTTCTAACATTAGATCGATACAATGCGCGGCGCAAGGCGACCAGTATATATGGTTATACTTTTCCATTATTAACTCCCCTCCCTTTTTGAAATTTGCGCCATTATCAGATACTACTTGCACGACTATCGAAGGTCCGATTTCTTCGATTACTTCGGACATCAAGCTGCAAATGTGTCGGGAACTTTTGAAATGGTCAGTTGCATCTACGGATTTAATGAACGCTGTTCCTATAGGGGAATATACTAGAAAGTTAATAATGTTTCTATGGGTCTTTGTCGTCCAACCATCGCACATGACGGTGCACCCATACTCGTCCCAGTGAGGGTGCATTTGTTTTATTATTTTGGTTTGATCTTCGAATTCCATTGGTAAATATTTATTATATATATCATGGGCTGTGGGTGGGGCAATACCAGGACCCATTTCTTGGGTCACTTTTATGGCTGCTTTAAAATAAATACTATCAGCCACGTGAGCAGGAATATGGTCATGGACAAAAAAATTTGTCCAACTTCGCCCGATATAAGATTTCGCATCCTTAATACCTTTAAGTACGGCGGTGGTTATCTTAGGTTGTGTAAAAGGACCCGTGCTAGTCTTTTTGCGTTTAGAAAGGTCCTCGACGTCAGCACGCATCGATGCGGAGCGTCCAAGACCACTAGATTGTCCTGGACCCGAATATCCCCTTTCTGCATTGAATTGTTCTTCTCTATAACTATCTCTACTATCACGCATTACTCTTCGAAGCTCTTCATCCGAATTATTTTCTTCATCGGAAGGAATGTCGACTCGCGTTAGTTCTTCTTCTATTACAACTGCTCTTTGTTTTTTCGATTTGGTTTGAACTTGTTTTCCCCTTACGTATTCATTCATTTGTTTTCGAATTTCTTGTGGAACTTTAGGACAAGGTGCAACATTGCCACTAATATGTGCCAAATGTTCTTTTCCGCGAGACACTCCCCCATGAATTACTCTATTACAATGAGTACATTTGACCTTTCCTTTTGGTTTGTCACTCCATTGTAAATGGTTCCATCCTAAATCCTTTTCTTTGGACATGTTTGTGAGATAAGAAAGAGGAAGAAAGAGTTTTGGGAATGAGAAGAAAGAGGAAGAAAGAGTTTTGAGAATGAGAATGTATGAAGAGGAAGGAGATATTTTATAGGGGAAGTTTTGAGAAAGAGGAAGAAAGAGTGTATAAAATCAAACATCTGTTGATAGCTAGTGTCTAGTAATTGATAGTAATTGATAGCTAGTGTCTAGTAATTGATAGGAAGAAAGAGTCTGTATAAAACATCTGTAGTAATTGATAGTAATTGATAGCTAGTGTCTAGTAATTGATAGTAATTGATAGCTAGTGTCTAGTGATTGATAGCTAGTGTCTAGTACTTGATAGAACATCTGTAGTAATTTGTAGTGATTGATAGCTATAATAAAGTGATAGCTAGTAATTATGCTCATTATTCATCAGTAAAAACAAACATCTCTACAAAACAAACATCTGTATGTAACAATCTCAAAAGAAAAATATATAACAATCTCAAAAAAAATATATAACAAATTAGGAAAAGTTTGATTGGCTCTAACAAAAATATATAAACATATAAAAAAAAAAAAAAAAAAAAAACCGGGTTATCGGATCCGATTTATCTGGGATATCGGATCGGTGGGTCCGAGTCCGAGTCAACTCGGCCGAGTTTTTTTTAACTCGGCCGATTCTCAGAACCATGATACATATCAATCTTAACACGCAAAAAACATATTTGTTCATTATAATAAGTTGGAACTTGATATTTTAATATATACGTTATTTTGATTTCAACAAAATATAAATAATCTAGATATTATCAATACAAAATTATGAGAATTTTATTTTCAACAAATCCTGAGATCAACAAATATAGGAATGAAAATATGGCATTTAAAAAATTAGATTTTCAATTTGTCAATGTTAATATGAAGTTATGAGAAATTTATTTTCAACAAATCGTGAGATCAATAAATTTAGGAATGAAAACATAGTATTTGAAAAATTGGATTTTCAATTTGTCAATGTTATAGTGAATTTAATTATGAATATTTGAATGAAAACATAATATTTTAATATCTATTTATTATTTATTATAATATTTTAATATCTATGCATTATTTATTTTTTGCATTTTAATATATAATTATTATTTATTAAATTATAGATATTTATAAAATAAAATTATGGAAAAAGTTATAATGGTAATCTTCAAAATCATAACAAAAAGGAATAGATTCTTTTAGGGAATCTAAAAATGTTACGGGATTTTGGAGGAAACCATAACTATAGGGGTTTTTTTAGGGTATTTAAAAAGATAGAATTTTTTTTTATAACTTCCAAAAAAAGTAGGGGTTTTTGAAGAAATGCCCTATTCTTTATTTGGCTAATAACTAATTTTATATTCTATATTTATTGAAAAACAATTCTTAAAATCATTCAAAGAACCAACACTTCTCAAATTTGACTAACCTAACTTCCGGAAGAAACTGAATCTCGAACAAACCCGCATCCGATTAGAATCGAAGTTCTTAATTGACTCGAGACCGAATCATCCTGAAACTCGACAATCAGACCCGATTATAATTTTAACTCGAAAGTGATTCCAAATATGACCCTATGAGAATGCAGTCCGATCCGAAATGACTTAAAACCGAATAGATATGTACCCAAAATCAACCCGGACACACATGGGTCCAGCCCGATATCAACCGAACCCACTTGCTTGTCACCTCTAAATAAAACTAGACAAATATTTTTAGCTGATTAATTTTGTATAACATACTCAATACTTAATACTATATTATAAACTAAATTTATATACAATCCGAGATAGTCACACATTAAATACATAACTTTCTTATGTGGTAACAACATTATACGATAAACACAATAAATACGAAATTTTATTATGTAGTGAAAAATATGAGGTGGTAAACACAAATATGAGAGAATTAAATGATGGGTGGTATTAGGACCACTTCCTAAACCACTCTCAAAATTACTTTCTAGAGTCTTTAACTTGTGGAACCTACATCATTTTATACAAACAAAAAAAACATATATTTAGAATCCACATGTCATTCACCCATCAGTAAAGATGGGAAGGGAGTAGGAAGTGGTCATATCATTATTCTTAAATGATACATCATATTAGATTGTAAACTACATTAGTTAGATGATAAATTTAGTTTATTGTGTTAGTATTTCACATATGACAAATGATGATTAATTATATATATATATATAAAACTGAACAACTTGGTCATGATTTTAAAAGAAATAAAGAAGGCACAAATAAATCAACATAGCATTGTACATAGCTTGACTCACTTAGAGTCCCATAAAGCTCCCGCTTTTCTATCTGGAAATTTTGAAACAATTTATCCCTTACTAAAACATATTTCAGTTAAGAGTGTCAATCATTTAACATGTCAAAATAATAATCCTTTTATGAAATTATGAGAGACGTCCTATTGTGAAATTATGAGAGACATGGATATCCTTATTTTTATAATAAACCAACATAAACAGGACAAAACTAAAAAAAAATGCAAGAGAAAACATTAATCATTTATTCATGCTTGACATATAATTTTAGGCAATTCTAAAATAGAACAAGAAGTACAGTATACATGTTTTCCCTCAGTCTCTCAGAGGTGATTATATCATAAACTAGTTGGGGGTGTCCTAGGAGGGCAAGGCGTGTTGCAGAAGCATTTACGGGGCAACCCAGGGCGGCACCTTCCACCGTGAAGGCACGGACGACACTTTCCACTACGGAAGCCTCTAGCTTTGCACATAGTAGCGCACAGTGTTCTGTTGTTGCATTGACCCTTGAAATTGATGTGCTCCCACTCGCATAGATAACCAGCTTTAGCCGGCCCTATTTCTTTTGTAGAGTTGCAAAACATAAATAGATAATCAGTGTAGTAATATTAGGAGATTTCAGAAAAGAAATATTGTACACAAACCTAACGAAACAATAAGAACCAGTAGCAGGAAGATAGAAGGGAAGAGCTTCTGAGTTTTCACCATTGTTAAAACTTATAGAGAAATATCAAGGACGAGAAATTATTTTGGAATGCACTATGATTTTATACTAAAATTTCAAAAGTTTTAACATTAGACTGTGTAGCTGTAGAATTTTAAAAGTTATTAAATGCTTGGTGATAAATATAAATAAAATTTATTGCTCGCATGAAATACTTAAAATGGACTAGGCTTATCACATTGTAATAGTTAGGTGGTAAACAAGATTTTATATTCATACATTAGGAATTGTGGTGTAATTCGAATATTTATTTATTGTATTGGGTTTATTGTTTAATGTTAATTTGATTTGTTTTCCATATATATATATATATATGTGTGTGTGTGTGTGTGTGTGTGTGTGTGTGTGTGTGTGTGTGTGTGTGTGTGTGTGTGTAAGAAAATTGGACAACACAAAAATATGTAAATATAAAATGAAAAATGTACACATATATGTATCAAATCGAAAATTTTACAAAATATGAAACGAATGTAATATTCGTAAAAATACGAGACTGATGCAATAAATTTAAAAATATCATTCAAATATATTTAATTAATCATCATTTATCATATATGAAATGATAACACATTAAACTAAATTTATCATCTAATTAATGTTGTTTACCATCTAACATGTACATGAGTTATCATTTAATTCTCTCATGTTTGTGTTTACCACCTCATAGGGTTCACCACATAATAAAGTTTCGTATTTAATGTGTTTATCATATCATGTTGTTACCACATAAGAAAATTATAAATTTATGTATTTAATGCGTTTATCACTTTGTAGTGTACACCACTTAATAATGTTACGTATTTAATGTGCTTAATATATTGGATTGTTTATAATTTATAATTTAGTACAATATAAAACTTAATCGTACCGAGATTCCGTGAGTATAATTTTGTATTGAGTATGTTATACAAAACTAATGAGCTAAAATTGTTTGTATAATTTTATTTAGAGGTGGCAATCAAGTGGGTTTGATCGATTTGGGCTGGACCCATATGGGATCGGGTTAATTTTGGGTTTATATTCGATTTGAAGTCACCTCGGATCGGAGATCGGGCTGGATTCTGATGATCATATTTTTTCCGAATTACTTCCGGGCAAGAGTGAATTCCAAACTTTTAATTGAATCGGATGCGTGTTTGTTCGGGATCCGATTTCTTTTGGAATTTAGGTTAGTATTCGAGGTGTGTCGGTATTTTGTACAATTTTATAAATTATTTTTCTAAAAGCATAGAAATATAAAATTTACATATCAGCCAAATAAAGAATATAATACATATGATATTAACTGGTCGTAAATATTGTCGGGTCCCCAACATCAAAGTGCAGTGGAATTACGACGGTCGGATCGTTCCAAAGATCGATGTATATGAACATATTTGGAAATACAAAAATTATATGAAAATGTGAATTTTGGGCTTTGATTTGATTTGTATCGTAGTCAATTCGACTTTGAGTCATATTTGGGTTCAGAATTGTCGGGTTTCGCATAGGTCTGGCAACGATCCGAGCCGTACCGAACACAATTCTCCTCGAGCTCGGTTCGAGTCTAGCTCGAGCCAGCTCGGTTTGCCTCAAAACAAGGGTTCTAGCTCGACTTTCCAGTTCGAGCTCGGCTAGAAGAAAGATTGAGCCAGCTCGGCTCGGCTCGACTCAAATTTATTTGGGTAAAAAATATCAAAATTTTATGAGAAACTATAAAAACTACACATAAAAACTTAAAAAATCCTAATATTTTGTTACTCGAGTTCAAACAAATTATAACCAATTTTCCAAATAAAATTCAAAGTTAATTACAACAAATTTACAAACAAACATAGTTATGAATGAAAATATTAGCATGGATGATGTAAATACCGTGGTACGAGTTTGTACTATATTTAATCAAAATATAGTTTTGGGTGCGGGGCTTAGAACCCGCCTCAATTAATCAAAAAAAAAAAAATATATTAGCATGGATGACATAAATTAATTAGTAATTACAAACAACAAACACAAATTCTACAAACAACAAATTACAAACCAATATTCCTCCACCTATGCAGCAATCTGAAAAAAAAATCGATCCTTTTAATTATTGGTCACTGACTGGCCACATGACCTAAACTAGCTAGTTACGATTAATATTGAAGGGATGCACATAAATAAAATTTTGTCAATTAATTAGAAATGACATTAAATATTAACCCGAATTTAAATTAATTTTTAAAAAAACTTGATGTTGTTTTTGCTGCTGCCGATTTCAGAAATGACATTACGCATTACACATTAAGCCTAATTAGAAATGACATTACACATAAATGTAATTTTTGCTGTTGCTAATTTCAGAAATTTATTGGAGAACAAAACAATACATAGAAGTTTTCGGTTGAAATAATTTACAAAGCAAACAAAACTTGATGATGTTTGATGTTAAAAAATTCAAATTTTAATTAGAAAAATAGGACCACAAAACATTAAGGGGGGAATCAGCTCGATTCACCAATACCGTACCACACGACAACAACCACTAGTACCACACAGCAACATCACCGTCGACGGGAGCTTCGATCTGGCACAAAGAGGGAGAAAGAGAGGAGGGCGAGATCTTGGTGAAAAGAGAAAGAGAAATGAGGCGAGTTACGGCTGGAAAATGAGAGAGAGAGAGAGAGAGAGAGAGAGAGAGAGAGAGAGAGAGAGAGAGACGTGATATTAGGTTTAGGGTTATGTGGAGTATAGTTATTGAGTTGGGCTGGGTCTTGGATATGTAAATAAATAATATATTTTGGAGAGTTTATTGGAAAAATTGTTCGAATTTGAGCTAGCTCGCGACCGACCATCATCCAGCTCGAGCCTCAGCTCGACCTGTATCCATTTAGAATTATGTTTTCTAACAACACTAAAATCATATCGATAAGATCGATATTATATATAAATTGTATGGGCCGAAAATATCTTAAATTGGCTACGATAACTAAGATCAGTTCAATACTTTGTGTATAAAAATGGTTTTATATTTTTCCATTTGGTGTTGGTTAACTGATGCTCAATACTTTGTGTATAATAAATATGATATTAACTGGTCGTAATAGAAAACTTCAAACCAGCACTACTTCAGTTTACGCTCACTCTTACAATAATAAATTACCAACACAAAATATATCGACCAAACTGAAACTATGAACTGCAGGATACACCAACAATCCTTACATTATTTATTTATTTAGTTTTTCATGCATGTCATATAATTAAAATGTTATATGGTTTAACACCTTAAAATTTACTCTTACATTATTTATTTACTCTTAACATTTTCCTATAATTATAAGCTGGGCTCTCTTTGTTATCTAGGGAGAAAACGTAGGTGCGGCAGTATCCACTCTGGAAGCCTTCTTCTGTTTTGTAGACATCATTGCATCTCGCATCCTTGCATGTGCCCGTGTACTTCTGACTCAGAATGTCGCATTTATCCTCTGCGATAGTCGGCCCCATCTCTTTTTAATCAAATAGGTACACAAATTCAAAAATATGTTATGTTATGTGTTTGAAATTATTTAAATAAATAATTGGGTACAAACCTGAGGAAATAATAAGAATAAGCAAGACGAAGAGGAAGACACGGGGGGAGAGCTTGATCTGAGTTTTATCCGTAGAAAAAACTTTGAAATATAATGGCACTGAAACTGGTTCTTTTTCAAGTTTTTTTTGTTATTAACTTCTTTGTCAAGTTGTATACAGAAAATGCATCAAACAATGTGCTTTTATATACAGTAATACAACCACTAACTTGGCTCAACTAATTTCACTGACCCTTTGTCATTAACTAGCCCATTTTCTTGCTCAACTAAAGCCTTGATCAATGCCAATCTAATTAAATTATGCTTATATATAGAAGCTATAATGATGCATCTAAACTGGTATCAGTTTTTTACTTTAATATTTCTACCATCCATATGAGATGAACAATTGGTTACATCAACAAAATGTGTTTAGTTGATTACAGTTGAGAATAACTCAAAAAAAATATGTATAATTGCATTTAGGTAAACTACGTGAAAGTAAGTCGGCTCATGAATCTGACCAATGCAGGAATCACACGTATATACATTTCTCGAGAATCTGACCATTGCCGCATGAGTGACGGGGAGTCTCCCTCCGGAGCTCAGATCCTGAATCGCCTTTTTGAATCTTGATCATCTTAGAGAATATGAGGTGAACAATATGAGGTGGTAAACACATTGATCATAAGAGAATTAAATGATAAATCATGTTAGATTGTAAACTACATTAGTTAGACTTAGATGATAAATTTAGTTTATTGTGTTATCATTTCACATATGATAAATGATAATTAATTATATATATATATATATATATATATATATATATATAGGGGGAGGATCCCTTGACATCCTATTTAGACTCCCATATCAGACTCCCTTATCTGGACCGTTAATCTATTTTACGAACGGGTGAGATCTATTCACATAACGCCCCCATTTTTTCCTCCGTCACCGTGAACCTTGTGCCAGAACATCCTCTTTATCTTCTTTATTCCCACCCCTCCCCACTCTCCACCTCCCTGAAGCTGAAGCCATGGCGAGGAGAACCTCGACAACGACCTTCTCTCTATAGTGACGACTGCATAATCCTTGACGATTCCCTTCTCTATCTTCGCAAGTCCTTACCCTCGAGTTCTGGATGCAGTGGAAGCCCTAATTCTTCTCTCATCGCACGAGAAGCCATGTGAGCTCTCTCTCTTTATACGAGAAGCCACATGTCACTCTTCGCTTTCTCCCTCTTCGTATGAGAAGCCACAAAAGGTCTCTCTTCCTCTCAATCGAACTCGCCACTGATTTTGTTGAATTCAGACTGATTTTGGTGAATTTAGGGATAATTAATTGGGATGGTTGATCTCCAGTTGTTGGCTTCTCAGGCTCTCTCTCTCTCTCTCTCTCTCTCTCTCTCTCTCTCTCTCTCTCTCAATATTTCTTGGATTTTTTGGTTCAAAAGCACACAGCTTCTCATTCTAATCGAATTGACGCACATAAGTGATTTCTCGAGGACCCAGTTGCTGGACTGAATTTGCGAGCGAGTTGGATTCGAGGAGGATGAAATGAATTTCTCAAGGATTCGCTTGAATGGCGAATTGAATTGGATACGCTGGATTGAATTGGATTTCTCAAGGAGGCGATCGCTGGATCGAAGTCGGAAGAATTGGCGAAAAGGCTGAATACTCGAAATGGAAGAAGGATTAATACTCGGAAGGTTTGCTTGAATTGACACACAAAATTATTCCTTCTTCAGGTTTTGCTCGAAATTGGAATACTCGCAGTTGGAATACTCGAAGTTGAAATGAAGTTGGGTTATACTTGAAGTTTTATATGAAATTTTTATTAGTGTGAGTTATAATTGTGTTGTGTATATCGATTTATATTCGGAGATTAGATTTACAGATTTACGTTGAGTTAAAGTTATGTTTTAGAATTGTCGGGTTAAGGATTGAAGTGTGATGCATTTATGATATAAACAAAAATTGTAATTTTGCACTTCAAAATAAAACATTCTTACACTTAAATAAAGATTTATTGGAAATGGTACCAATAATTATATTTTAATCACAAATTCAGAAACCAAAAAAATTGATTAAAACAAGGTTGTATAATAATATCTTTCCTTCGCGCATTTATCCAAAAATGTAGGGTCTTATTATAAAACTTTTGTGTAGTTTATGAAATGTTAAAAGTTCTTCGGAATTCATTGAAATTTTATGTAGTTAAAAATAATCCTCAACTTGTTCAAAGTGGTTAAAAATCCTCGACAAAATCTCTACATTTTACTTGTACAAGAATCCTCGACATTTTCAAAGTGAGTAAATATTCCATTACAAATTTACGATAAATCCATTAACAATTACAACCCCGACTCAACATAATTCTCAATCTCTACCTCTAATAAACCCTAACCTCAATTCAACATAAATATAATCCCCAAATATATATTTATATATGAATATACATAAGACATAAATATAACACAAACACTAAAAATTCCTTGTGCTCGTTTTCTAAATTATGTATACGTCACATTCTAATCCAACTTCGAGCATTGCAATTCAAACCCAAGCCTTTTGCTTTTATATTACGATCAAAATCTGAAAAAAAAAATCTTATTAGATATATGTAAATATATTTGTATTATCGAAAGGGTATTTTTATAATTTTCAAAAAAGAAGGGTGAAATGCAAAATTTACCATATTAGCTTGTAGATTGACTTTGACTTTTCATCCTCAGATTCTTTTGAGTTGGGATCTGCCAATTTTTTCACTTGGATTTCTTCTCATCCAAAATCTCGCACATATGATATCGATAAAGTTAAATAGCTTGTTAATTCGAATTTTGAAATTTGAAGTTTGAAATTTAAAATTTGGACATAATTCGCCTTTGCCATTGCGAGCTCCAGTGAAGCTTGAAGCTCGAACTCCTGCAAGTGCTTGAGCAGCTAGCCTTTTTGCATTTTTGCCCGTTTCTTTTTGTAAATTGCAACTTGCGATATTTTTCTTTTCGATTTTTTCTTGGTTTTTGGTTTGTCGGTGATTTCTGTGGTGCAATGCCAAGAGAAACTATCCGATTCTACAAAATAGTACTTTATTATATACAATGATGCAATTATGTTTCAGTTTGGCCCAAATCAACATCAATTTAAGAATAGAAATCCAATCAGCTAAAAAATGGAAAAAGGGAGAAAATTACAATTATAATTACCCAATTGTCTTTCAATTAAGAAATGGGCGATTGGCAGTTTCTATGACTCTCGCCAAGAGATGGTCGATTCTCGACTACAAAGAAGGCAAACACTTGCTTCGGCGGTTATCCCTACGAACAACGAAGGGAAAGATATGGGCGATTCTTCTACGAACAAAGAATAGAAAGAGAGGACTGGGTCGTGTCCTTGAGCCCCAGAGAGAGGGTCGTGTGATTGGGCATCGTTTAGGGTTTAGGGGGGTTCTTTGAATCGCCACTCGCAAAGAGAGAGAGGACAGAGAAAGAGAGAGAAGGTATGGGTCGGACAGAGAGAGAGGCTGAATTTGGCGCAAGGTTCACGGTGACGGAGGAAAAAAGCGTGCGTTATGTGAGTAGATCTCAGCCCTTCCTAAAATAGATTAACGGTTCAGATATGGAAGTCCAATATGGGAGTCCAGGAGCCTCTTTGTAAAAAAGAAATTTTATTTACATTTCGGTCCTTCTTTTCCATTTTGGTCCTTTTTAATTAAAAAATTGCATTTAAAATTACATTTTGATCCTTTTTTTTTTACATTGTCATCCTTTATATTTCCATTTTGGTCCTTCGAAGTTTTAAAATTTACATTTTGGACCAGGGGCCTCTTTGTTAAAAAAATTATTTACATTTCGGTCCTCTTTTATTTATATATTGGTCCTTTTTAATTGAAAAAACTACATTTCGGTCCTTTTTATTTACATTTCGGTCCTTTTAAGTTGAAAAACTTACATTTTGGTCCTTCATATTTACATTTTGATCCTCTTTTATTTACATATCGGTCCTTTTTAACATTTTTCAATTTACATTACAGTCTTTTTTATTTATATGTTCGTCCTTTTTCATTTACAGTCTTGCAAATATTTAAAAATAAAATATCATAAAACTTTTAAAAAATACATAAAAGGAAAACTAAAATAAAAAGTAGATGTTTAAATAGATATTTTCTATGAATATATTTGCAAGGTGTTTATTTATTATTATTTAATGTTAGTTTTTTATGAATAAAGAATGGAATATTAAAATTATATAACCAAAATATGTAATAATTAAAATTTTTATAAATCACTACATGTTAAGAAGTGTTTATGAATTTTCTTCAAATTAATAAAAAATAACAAAAATAACTTTTAATTATTACATATGAGATTTGAAGGGTATTTTGGGAAAAAAAAAATTAATATCATCCATAAGGGGTATTTTAAAATAAAAGTTTGGTCAAAAATATTTTTGGAGTTTACGAAAAGATAAAGGATTTTTTACAATATCCAAAAAAATTAGAAGGTTAAAAATATAGCAAATCTCGGATGTGCGAATAATCATGACAAACTCGAGGGCTCCCGCGCAATTGCGCGGGCCTAAAGCTAGTATATTATAACAAGATACAATACCGACACTGTAGGAACCAAACCATTACAAGTCCATAAATACACAAGATACAATACCGACACTGTAGGAACCAAACCATTACAAGTCCATAAATACACAAGATACAACACAATGCAAGTCGTCCCATCTTCGAGCATTCCAACTTCAAGTTGTCCAAATAATAGCCGCTGACTTCGAGCTAAACCTGCAAATGATAGACTATGACTTCAATTATATCGGTTTAGTTCCACATTATACAAAATTAACTTTCAAATATACCTAATTATACGTCCAAAGTACCCAATTCGACCATAATCGATTGAAGTACCATTTTTGTCGATCAGCCCAAAAGTTTTGCGAAACGAGATGTTGATGGTTAGTGTCATCACAGTGGATAGTCTTTGAATCTCCGAGCTGTAATGTGCAGCAAAGTATAGCCATACAAATCGCTAATTTAGTCCCAATTTCCAAAATAATCCACAACAAACTCAAATTTAGCAATATTGATTATAATTCAGCAACAAAATTGTAAAACAGTCCCGAACTAACACTAATTCTGCCCCACTTTGCAAAATTATCCACAACAAATCCTAATTTAGCAATATTGATTCTAATTCAGCAAAAAAAATTGTAAAATAATCCCGAACTAACACTAATTCAGTCATAACAACTAGATTGAACATCAATTCAGTTAGTTCGGATTACCTGTTGTCACTCAACCATAATAGAAAAGAGAGAGGGGCGCAACAATCATCTCCAACCCTTCGAAATTTTGCCATCTCCCGCCCTTCGAAATTCCGCTATCGAGAGCTGACTGGTTCCAGTGAAGAGAGAAAGAGCATGGGTGGAAGAAGGGTTCGAGGGAAGAGATGGGGCATGGGTGGAATCGCTTCCAAATTTTGCCATGCCGAGAGCTAAGCGATTCCCCTGAAGAGAGAGAGCAAGGGAGGAAGAAGGGTTAGATGGAAGAGAGAGAGAAAGACGACATAGGGTATGGGCAGGTTTTTTTGAGTTCAGCGTGAGTTAAATATTTGATTTGATCTCAACCCTCTATCACCTTTATAAACTAAATGGACGGTCCAGATGATGAAGTCCAATATGAAAGTCCAATATTGATGTCAAGGGATCCTCCCCCTATATATATATATATATATATATATATATATATATATATATATATATATATATATAACCGAACAACTTGGTTAGGTTTTTAGAAGAAAACAAAAAAGCACAAATAAGGGAACATAACATTGTACATGGCGCACCCCACTCACTTTTAGTAGTAATGATAGGAACCACACTTATTTCTCCATTTTTTTTTCCCGAATATGACGTGGCTTATACCAGTTTGCCAAGTCACTTGAACCAGTTTCATTCAAGAAGCATGCCTCAAAATCCAAAACTGAAATTATGTCGGGGAGAGAGAGAGAGAGAGAGAGAGAGAGAGAGAGAGAGAGAGAGAGAGAGAGAGAGAGAGAGAGAGAGAGGGAAAAGCGAGCGAGTTCAGTGATGTGGAATAATTAATTCAGTTTCTTCATGATTAAGTTAAACAATCAAGAGAAGTGAATTAAATATTGAAGAAATATCTCGAAGAAGCATGAAGCTAATATTACTCTAGACTTTGATTAGTTGGTTCAAGAAATTATTGGTTCAAATTTTCTAGGGTTTGATTATCTCAAAATAATGTCGATATCACTAATCTATATGTGGGAGTGACATTTATAGAAATAGAATACGTAACCCACAAAAGGATCAAAAGAAGAATCAAGACGTCGGAAGTCAAGACGGTGAAGAAACAATGGCATGAAAACGCATGATCAAGTGAAGACATCAAGACATCGAAGATTCCGCAAGTTGGGATATCACATAAATCACCAAAACAACTTATAGGTATCCCTAAACTTGTTTATGTATTATTAAGCTCAAGATTAGTCAAAGAAATATATTCGAAATCCATTAAAATGATGAAATAACAAAACAGATTTTCAGAAGCATGTCGGTTATAACGGACCTCAGGTCAGTTATAACGGACATACATAAATATGGTTAAAAAGAGCATGTCAGTTATAACGGACTACATGTCCGTTGTAACGGACATCCTGTCAGTTATAACGGAACTCAGGTCAGTTATAACAGACTTACAGTAACCGTGTTAATAAGAGCATGTCCGTTATAACGGACCTCATGTCAGTTATAACGGAGTATGTCAGTTATAACAGACCTACACTCGGTTATAATGGACTTGTGAACTCACTTCAGAATAACCAATCATCCGTTGTAACGGAATCAACAATCCGTTGTAACGAACATATACTAACCGTTATAACGGAAGAGTCTCAGTTATAACGGAACCATAGAATAAATCTGAAGTGAAGTCACAGTAAGATGTCGGTTATAACGGACCTAAACTCAGTTGTAACGGAGTAGGTCGGTTATAACGGACCTAAACTCAGTTATAACGGACTATAGAATAAATCTGATCACAGTACGATGTCAGTTATAACGGACTTAAACTCCGTTGTAACGGAGTAGGTCGGTTATAACGGACCTAAACTCAGTTATAACGGACTATGGAATTTTCGAATATATTGCCTGTAACGGCTAGTTTGACTTTGAGTCCGTTGTAACGGACCTCAGGTCAGTTATAACGGACTATGCAGAAAAAGCATGTTAAGGGAAGGGTCTATGTGTTCTATAAATAGAACTCTTCCCTCATTCTCTCTCATCATCTCAACCAATATATTTTCCCAATCAAAATAGAGAAATCATAGCTTTAAATCTTGAGCTTAATCTTCTATACATTCTTAGAGATTATTAGATCCCCTTTCATTCCATAAAATACGATTTCCCACTTGCGTGACCGATCACGTGTAGTTCATATTAGACAATTGTAATAGGATAGTGCAAAGATTGTAAAGCCCCGCCATAGATCGATAGAAGCGTGTAAATTGATCTATGCAAAACTTGTAATTGCTTGATTTGGGTATTCAATCGAAAGCCGAAAAGGCGCAAGGCAACCCCGGAGACGTAGGTACTTGCAATGAATCTAGTCGGTCGATTGAGCGAGTAGACGGTGAGTTAAAGCTACAAAGCAACCATCTACCGAACTCCGTAAACAAATATCTTGTGTTATTTGTTTTGGTATTGTATTCTTCCTCTAATTTATTTACCCTTCCGTACCAAATTGTAATTGTATTTCATTACCGCGAAAATTGGACCTTAGGACTTCCTATTCACCCCCCTCTAGGTGTAAATTAAACAACAGAAATATCAACTATTCTCAAGATATATCCATCAAAAATCTGTTGACTAATGACTAGAATATTCTAGTGAATCAACCATGACATATATAAATAGGGCCTTGGTCATTTCATTTAGATATGAAAATAGAAAGTGAGTGGCATCATCACAATAGAAAGAAATACAACATAAAGTGAGAGAGTGTGCGTGAGTTAGAGAAAAAGAGAGAGCTAGGGATAGCTAGTGAGAGAAAAACATTTAGAGAGAGAAAGTAAGAGTGAAAGAGTTTGTAATATTTTGTAACAGCAAGTTTGTGTAATAAAATTAGTATTTGAGTGTTAAACCGCTACGCAAATTTCAACAAGTGGTATCAGAGCGACCGAGGTTCGATTACGGGCGTTGATCGAAATAGTCGATGGCTTCAAGTGTCGGAGCGAGTTTGGCGCAGTCGATGGTACCCGTATTTACGGGAGAGCATTATGATGTCTGGAGAATAAAGATGCGGACGCTATTATTGTCGCAAGGTCTCTGGGAGATTGTCGAAACAGGTTATGTCGAACCTATGCCTGGACAAACTCTGACTGATGCCGAAAAAGAAGTGTTGCCGGAGAATCGGGTCAAGAATGCCAGAGCTTTGTTCTTGATCCAACAAGGGGTTGCGGAAAATCTATTTTCGCGAATAATGGGCTCAACCATGGCGAAAGAGGCATGGAGTATCCTTCAAGAAGAGTATCAGGGGTCCACAAAAGTCATCGCGGTTAAATTGCAGACGCTGCGGCGGCAGCTTCACAATCTCAATATGAAAGAGACAGAAACGATAAAGGAGCATTTTACGAGAATTATCGAGATAGTAAACCAGATGCGAACGTATGGAGAAAATGTTACTGATCAGGTGGTAGTTGAGAAAATCTTGATCAGTCTGCCGGAGAAATACGAGTATATCGTGATGGCGATTGAGGAGTCGAAGGATCTCTCCACCCTGACGGTACAACAACTGATGAGTTCGTTGGAATCGCACGAGGAGAGAAAATTACAACGAGGAAGTAGTTCGGTTGAAAGTGTTTTTCAATCGAAAATGAGTTTCAAACCTCGGTATTATCCGAAGAATCAAGAAGAAGGTGGTTCGCAGAAGAATGACGGGCCAAAGAAAAATTTCCATAATCCCCAAGAAGAAAAACCAAGACGGTGGCAGAATATTGATAATTCGAAACGGTGGTGCGTTATCTGCAAAAAGAATAATCATACGACAGAGAACTACTTGTCGAAAAAGAAAACGCAGTGTTTCAAGTGTCAAAAATTTGGGCATATAGCGAAGGATTGCCGATCTCAGATGGGTAACCGAGCGAATTTTACGGAAGAAAAAAAAGATCAGAGGAACATGTTTTATACCTGTCACACGGCGAAATAAGAAAAAGATGATGTATGGTACTTGGATAGCGGGTGCACGAATCATATGACCGGAAAAGAGGAGATATTCCGAGATATCGACACCTCATACAAGACTAAGGTTCGTTTGGGTAACGGAGATCTAGTCGAAGCCAAAGGAAAGGGGAGTATCGCTCTTCAGATGAAAAACGGGTCGAAATTTATGCGAGATGTATTGCTGGTTCCGGATCTGCAGCAAAATTTATTGAGCGTCGGACAACTGATTCAGAACGGTTATATCGTTCATTTCGAAAATAACTACTGCAAGATCTATAATCGGCACAATAAGAATCAGGTGTTGACGAAAGTCGATATGGAGCGGTCAAGGAGTTTTCCCTTGGAGATTAGTTATGCTCCACAACTAGCATGGCGAAGCGAGGTGACGAGCGATTCCGGTTTGTGGCACAAGAGATTCGGGCATCTCAACTATATGGCGTTGAAATTATTGAGGGCAAAGAGAATGGTGCGAGGACTGCCGTATATCGAAATAAAGAAGGATACATGTGAAGGGTGTATTCTAGGAAAGCAACACCGAGCATCATTTTCGACTGGAGTTTGGGGAGCTAAGGCACTGCTAGAGTTAGTGCATACCGATATATGCGGAAAGATGCAAACACCATCGCAAGGGCAAAATTGGTATTTTCTTCTCTTTGTTGATCATTATTCGAGAATGATGTGGGTTTATTTCTTGAAAGAGAAGTATGAGGCGTTCGAGACTTTCAAGAAATTTAAAGCTCTTGTTGAAAATGAGAGTGGCTGAAAAATAAAGATGCTAAGGAGTGATCGAGGCGGTGAGTTTACCTCGAAAGAGTTCGACCGATGTTGCGAATATAATGGTATTCGTAGACAACTAACGGCTGCATATACCCCACAACAAAATGGCGTTGCCGAACGAAAGAATAGAACGATTGTCGAGATGGCGCGTGCGATGTTGAAGGAGAAAAGTATGCCAAATTCGTTTTGGGCGAAAGCTGTTGGTACGGCAGTTTATATTATAAACCGAAGTCCAACACGATCGGTAATGAATCGGACTCCAATTGAAGCATGGCATGGCGTGAAACCATCGGTTCGACACATGAAGCTGTTCGGTTGTATATGTTATGCGCATGTACCGTCCGAGACAAGAAGGAAGCTTGATGATAAAAGCGAGAAGTGTATATTCGTCGGATATAGCGATACGACGAAGGGATATCGGCTCTATAATTTGGAGAAGAAAAAGTTGATAATCAGTCGAGATGTCATCTTCGACGAGAATGCTTCTTGGAACTGGGAAGAAAATTAGGTGCAAGAAATGAGAGGGGTACCAACTATTATATCGTTTGGTGAGCCAAGGATGCCGACTATCGAGGCACATTGAGAAGGAAGTTCTTCGGGACGAAGTGGGTCGAGTTCGAGTTCGAGTTCAACTCCGGATTCAAGTCCAAGTCCGAACAGAGAAAGGAGAGAAGAAGAGACGACACCAGAAACAACACCAAGACGTGTAAGGAGTTTGTGAGACATTTATGAATCTTGCAATTTCTCGGTGGTCGAGCCACAGAGTTTTGTGGAAGCAGAGAAGCATGAGAACTGGATTAAGGCGACGGAGGATAAAATCCAGATGACTGAGAAAATAATACGTGGGAGTTTGTAGAACGATCGAAAGACAGATATGTTATCGATAGACAAGTTTATACGAAGCCGCTACATGATCGGCGCATACAAGAAAATGAATTAAGGGGGTGTGTTGAAATAATTAATTCATTTTCTTTATTAAAATAATATTTATCTCATGTTGAAATAACTTAAGAGGGAAGAATGGAGAGACTTCTAGTTAATTAAATTGAGATGAATGGAGAATGTTCAAGAATTTGTCCAAACCGACTTGTATAAGTTGGTCAAAGATATTTCTATATTTTTCTAGAGATCTCCACACAATGTACCCAACCTTCTTATATGGCTATAAATAGGTCTTAGCTCATTTTGTATCTATATCAATACAAGAGAGAGAGTGAGAACAATAGAAAGTGAAATAGAGAGAGTGCGTGAGAAAGAAAGAAAGAGAGACCTTGAGCAAGAGAGCTAGGGATAGTTTTAGAGAAAGAAATTAATTTAGAGAGAGAAAGTAAGAGTGAAAGAGTTTGTAATATTTTGTAACAGCAAGTTTGTGTAATAAAATTAGTATTTGAGTGTTAAACCACTGCGCAAATTTCAACAAATGAGCGAGAGCGAGAGAGTGTGACAGATCCTGAGTTTAGCGAGCGAGTTCACTTCGAAGACCTCAACAATTTCCTGGAAATAGACCCCAAATCCTCACTTTCTTCATCATTAGATGGCACTCGTCTCTTTCAATAAGGACTTTAATTGGTATATTTCGGATTTTTTAACTGTTTTTAAGATATTTTCTAGTTAGGGTTTTAATAGTTTTTAAAAAATTTCAATTAGGGTTAAATGATAACATTTCTGAAAATTGAGGAAAAAACTGTTGTAAATGCTGAAAATTAATAGATTTAGATGTTTTAATTTTGCCCATTATATTTTTTTATTTCTCGTGTAACCCTAATTTTTCTATGTAACCCTAATTTTTTGTTATTTCAAATATACCCTGAAAATTCGAAGATGTTTTTAATTTGAATGTAAAGTACCTAGTGTATTTCCATTTTTCAGAGGACCACTTTCTATTTGAAGGTAAAGTACGTGGTGTATGTCCCAATTTGAGTATGAATCACTTAATTTGTGTATGCAATTTGGTGAGTTAGTATTTGAATTATGGATCCTTAATTTTTAAACAGATGCCACCAAAATGGATATAGATGATTTTTAATTTTAGTACTACATTCAACAACTTTTACTATCTGAATGTGAATGCAACGATAGATTCACTTGATTTTATATGCAGAGGTATGCAATGATAGGCGGCATTTCAGAAGGGTGGGAAGGACATGCTTTTTCAGAGCAAATCTTATGAAGCTTGAGTTCACCTCTGGATTATGATTTGGTCTGATATGTTTAGATTTATGGTTAGACTTGAATTTGTATATGTAATTTTATTTTATGTATGATGTGTGAAATTTGTGCTCCAAGTATCTATCGGTACCGAACTTTTTTCGGATGCTTATTAATATTGAATTGTACGTGTACTGATGGATGAATAAATATTTAAATTGAATACATAGATGTTTATCGTGTAATTGAATACATGTTCAACACACAATAAAATACATTCAAAACTTTCACTACAAATTAGCATGCCAAGCTAGAGTGTCAATATTTCTCATCCTAGCATCAAGGAGTGCTTCCTAGTAACAGTTTGTCTCTTCTATCCTCGACATTTGTACAAACAGTTTGGAGGGCAGTTGAATTAGAACTGACAATTATATAAAAAAACACAAAGTTAAGTTCATTTGAGTATCAATTTGGTAATTAAGCGAAATCGCATCAAAATAATTTAAACTACAAATAAATTACGTAACATACCAAACAGGTCTAATCCAATTGGAACAAAAAATAAACTTTTTTGGAAATAAAACATAAATGGAGGAAGAGAGAGAGAGAGAGAGAGAGAGAGAGAGAGAGAGAGAGAGAGAGAGAGAGAGAGAGAGAGAGAGAGAGTCGTAGATGGAGAGAGAAAAACCTCTCGTACAGATAAGAGAGCATGCTCGAGCAACCTTTCCCAAATTTCCATCTGAGAGAGACGGAGCAAATTCTAGGCGGCTTATGTTCTATTAAAAAAAAGGTGTGGGAGACATTTTTTATTAACAATGTGCTCATGGACGTGCTGACATGGCAAACCATTGCCACGTCATCAATTCGAGGTACAATTTCAATTAAGGGGGGGAAATCGGCACGATTCACCAATATCGTACCACACGTCAACAACCACCAGTATCACACAGCAACATCACTGTCGACCTTGAGCTTCGATCTGGCAAAAAGAGGGATAAAGAGAGGAGGGCGAGATCTTGGTGAAAAGAGAAAGAGAAATGAGGCGAGTTACGACTGGAAAATGAGAGAGAGAGAGAGGCATGTGATATTTAGTTTGGGGTTATGTTGAGTATAGTTATTTGAGTTGGGATGGGCCTTGTTTACGTATATTAATAATATATTTTGGAGGGTTTATTCGCAAAATTGTTCGAACTCGAGCTGGCTCGCGAGCCGAACATCATCCAGCTCGAGCTCGGCTCGACTTTGGCTCGAGCTGACAAGGCTCGGCTCGAGTTGGTTCGAGTAAATTTTCAAACGAGCCATTTTCGGACGATCTTCAAGCTGAACTCGAACGAACGTCGAACAACGAAGTTTTTTATCAGTCCTAGTTTCGCGAACTCGCATTACATCGGATCTCGGATAACTCGGATTCGAATCGAGTCGGGTATGACTAATAACTAATCCCAGGTCAATTTTTGGTCGGTTTTTCGGAGTTCGCGTTGAATTGGATCATTTAACTTCTTAAAAATTCGAGTAATGGGTAGAGAGGAGTTCGTGCTAGATTTGCATAATTTTATTATTCTATATTTCTGAAATGTTGCTAAATTTATTCGTGAGAGGATCGTGAAGTATGTGTCTTGGGTGTTATCGCACTTGGAGTTCCGAATCGGTATGAGAATTATCAATTTGATAAAAATAACACAATTTCAAATAAATCATCATATAACCTTGGTGATTAAGTATGTCCAGTTAGTAGATCAATCTTCATTTATCCATTTGGAATTATGTTTTCTAGCAACACCAAAATTATATCGATAAGTTCGATATCTTCAATAGATATAATTCTAAAGACATGGTGAAATAGTGGCCCGTGTCATGTATTTTTTTTTATTTTTTTAGTTTTGTTTCTATTGCAATCCAAATTATACCCATTAAAAATAATGACACGGTTTTTTTTTTGTGGAGTTTTGTTCTATTACAACTCAAATTATACATATATGGAAGAAAAATATAATTAGCCCACAAACTCATCACAATTTTTTTGATGAGGTGACTAAGTAAATTTATTAACATTTATAATATGTTAATTGACGTGTCAATTTAATTAAACGATCAATTAAATCGTTAATTGACTCAATCAATAATACTAATCAACATAATCCTCTTTTGCTGCATCATCAAGAATGTTATTTTTGTGTTGTTGGACTCCATATATAATTCCCTATGAAACAATAACTCAATTGTTATTTTTATGGTATAATTTATAATTGTGTTCGTTATTTAAAAAAATTAATATTTTCTATGTTAATTGATGAAATTTTAAATATATATTTCGGTTTTATGTGTATTATTCATGATTTTCTTTTATTTGTTTTCAAACATTAATTTTTTTTGAATTATAACATGTTCTGGTTTATTTATTTTGGGTGGATTTATAATGATGAACCTATTTTATGGATCCTTATTAATTATAATACATATATCCACGATAGATAACTTTTATGAACATTTATTAATCATAATACATTTATTAACATCAATATATTTGCAAACATATCATGATTATATAATTGAGATTAAATGTATTCGCGTAAATTTTATTTAAACAAATTACGCAAAAACATATAAAAAAGGGTATGAAGTCCGGGCAATTGTTGCGCGGGCTATTGCTAGTTATATATAGATTATATGGGCGAAACTACCTTAAATTGGCTACGAAAGCTAAGATCTGTTCAATACTTTGTGTATAAAAATGATTTTATATTTTTCTATTTGGCGTTGTTATCTGATGCTCAATACTGTGTGTATAATAAATATGATATTAACTGGTCGTAACAGAAAACTTCAAACCAGTAATACTTCAGTTTACGATCACTCTTACAATAATAAATTACCAACACAAAATATATCGACCAAACTGAAACTATGAACTGCAGGATACACCAGCAATACTTCAGTTTACCATCACTCTTATAACAAATTACCAACACAAAATATATAGACCAAACTAAATAGAACTGCAAGATACACCAGCAATCCTTACATTATTTATTTAGTTTTTCATGCATGACATATAATTATAAGCAGGGCTCTTTGTTAGGGGCTGATCATATGAGCAGTGCAAGGCCGTCTGCAGTAGCATCTAGAGCGAAAACATTGGGTGCAGCAGTATCCACTCTGGAAGCCTTCTTCTGTTTTGCAGACATCGTTGCATCTCGCATCTTTGCATGTGCCCGAGTACTTCTGGCTCAGAACATCGCATTTATCCTCAACTATAGTCGGCCCCATCTCTTTTTGTAGTCAAATAGGTACACAAATTCAAAAATATGTTATGTATTTGAAATTATTTAAATAAATAATTGGGTCCAAACCTGAGGAAATAATAAGAATAAGCAAGAGGAAGACGAAGACACGGGGGAAGAGCTTGATCTGAGTTTTATCTTTTATCCATAGAAAAAAAGTTTCAAATATAATGGCACTTAAACTGGTTCTTTGTTTAGTTGTTTTTTATGAACTTCTTTGTCAAGTTGTATACAGAAAGTGCATCAACCAATGTGCTTTTATATACAGTAATACAACCACTAACTTGGCTCAACTAATTTCACTGACCCTTTGTCATTAACTAGCCCATTTTCTTGCTCAACTAAAGCCTTGATCAATGCCAATCTAATTAAATTATGCTTATATATAGAAGCTAATAAAGATGCATCTAAACTGGTATTAGTTTTTTACTTTAATATTTCTACCATCAGTATGAGATGAACAATTGGTTGTTTCATAATTAAATTTGTACAACTTGCACTATAAATTACATCAACAAATATGTCGATTACCGTTGAGAATAACTCAAAGAAAATATGTATAATTGCATTTATGGTTAACTACTTGAAAGTAAGTCGGCTCATGAATCTGACCGATGCATGAATCACACGTATATACATTTCTCGAGAATCTGACCATTGCCTCATGAGAGACGGGGAGTCTCCCTCCGGAGCTCAGATCCTGAATCGCCTTCTTGAATCTTGATCATCTTAGAGAATATGAGGTGAACAATATGTGGTGGTAAACACAATGATCATAAGAGAATGAAATGATAAATCATATTAGATTGTAAACTGCATTAGTTAGATGATAAATGTAGTTTACTGTGTTATCATTGCACATATGATAAATGATGATTTTATATATATATATATATATATATATATATATATATATATATATATATATAAGGGAGGCTAACATATTTAATTAAGTATCAAAGATTTGATATTTAATGTTTTTAAACCATTGAATTTGGATTGAGATTTGCGCATTTAATAATCACTACTAGAAACAGCACTATCACCGGCGGGCAAAAACCGCCGCTAAAAAACCGTCGCAGATATCCGGCCGCTGAAAATGAGTTTCGCCGGCGGTACCGCCGCTGAAAACTTTCACCGGCGGTATGTGTTTTTTTTTACCGGCGGTGCATTTCCCGCCACTGAAAAAGTGAACCGGAATAATATTTTCACCGGCGGTATTTTTAGCGGCGGTTTTTTTATTTTCACCGGCGGTATTATACTTTCACCGGCTGTATTTTTAGCAGACTTTCACTGGCGGTACTTTCCTTCACCGGCGGTACCCCCACTAAAACTTTTTTTTTTTTTCAATTTTTTTTTAATTATTCAATTAATTTTCTAAAATTAAATTTAAAATATTTGATGAATTTAAAATAATCATAAAATATAATCAAAACACAATCACACAAATTGACACATCAAACCTTAAATCATCATAAACTAAATCGTAACAACACAAATATAATCCACAATAATAATAAATTACATAATTCACAATAATACTATCTAAATCATACATAATCAACAAAAAAAATTTCTAGTCCCTGATGAATTGCAGTTGCGGAGTCCTCGTAACCTTGAATGGCGGGGGTGTGGAGAGATTTTGCTGGGCTTGCAGGAGGAGTTGTTGTTGTTGCGGAGTTAGGAATTGCAGTTGCGGGAATGATTGTGGGGATTGCATGAACGGCTTTTGGTTCTGGAGAATTCCTGATCGCAACTGCTCTAGTCCCTGATGAATAATTACAAGGGTTGATTTGCATAAATGTATATTTATATTGTAGAGTGCGAATAAGTTATGAGTAAAGCTTACGGTAAGAGGCCATCCTTTAAGAGTCAAATTATTTCCTGCTTGATTTGATGCTGCTGAATAAAACCAAAAAGAAAAGAAAAAAGCTCACTTTTGTCCCCTGAAGTGTTCCAAAAAGTGCAACTTGCCCCCCGAACTCTAATTTTGTTCATTTTGCCCCCTGAACTCTCATTTTTGCTCACTTTTGCCCCCTCCATCAGTTAAATGCCCAGTCAGCAGTTAAGTGATGAGGTGGCATTGATGACGTGGCAATTTTTGATGATTTTGTTGCTGACGTGGCAAAATTTATATTATTAAATGACACATTCATTAACTAATTTAATTATAATCATTAACCATTATAACCCAACCCATTAACCATTAATTAAACCCAAACCCAAACCCAATAATTAACTCATCTCTCTAGTCTCTCCCCCTCTCTCTCACCAGCCCCCTTTCTCTCACGAGAGAGTTCCCTCTCTGGACTCTCTCTCTCTCTCGCCACCACTCTCTCTCGCGACCTCTGCAGGGTTGCCGCGCCCAGATCACACCCCCAGCACCAGCCGCCCCTCTCCCTCCCTCTCTCTCTCTCTCTCTCTCTCTCTCTCTCTCTCTCTCTCTCTCTCTCTCTCTCTCTCTCTCACGAGATGGCCCCCTCTCTCTCACCAGCTCAAACTCCCTCCATTAATGGTGAGTTTCTCTCCCTCTCTCTCTCTCTCTCTCTCTCTCTCTCTCTCTCTCGACTCATCTTTCTCTCGATTAGTGGCTGAAATTTCAGAAAATTAGGGTAGTTTTAGTGGAAATTGGCTGAAAATTGAAGATTTTTAGATAATTTCAGCAAAAATTCGGAAATTTCAGGCTGCTGGGGGGCTGCTGGTGCGGGGCTGCTGGGGGGATGCTGGTGCGGGGCTCTGCTGGTGCGGGGCTCTGCTGGGGGGCTGCTGGGAGGCTGCTGGTGCGGGGCTGCTGGCCGGGGCTGCTGGGGACGGGGCGCTGCTGGGGGGCTGCTGATTCCATTGCAGAAAAGACGAATGAAAAAGACGAATCTGATCCAATCGAGATGGAAAATTCTGATGATTCCATTGCAGAAAACCATGATTCTCTTGAAGTAGAAGAAAATAAGATGGAGGAGACGATTAATTCAGTTGCCGAAACCCATTCTGGTACTATCCTGTCTCTCTCGATCATTTCATCGAACACTTTGAAAGCATCTTTAATACCGCCAGAGGAGGTGAAGAGAGGGGCGGAGTAAGGGTGGAAGGAGGCAAGTATTGAAGCGGAAATCCATGGGAGGGGAGGAGATGGCGATGGTTTCTTTGAGCGTCGAGGAGCTTCTTCCCGTGCTCTAATGGCGCGTCAGGAGAGACAGACGGGTTGAGTGAGTTGAGTTAATTTGGGTTTGGGGTTATAATAATGGGGTTGGGCCTTGGGGTAATAATGGGTTTGGGTTAATGGGTTCAATTTAATGGGTTAACGGTTTAATGAGTTCCATGTAATTTTATAATATAAATTTTGCCACGTCAGCAACAAAATCATCAAAAAATTGCCACGTCATCACTGCCACCTCATCACTTAACTGCTGACTGGGCATTTAACTGATGGAGGGGGCAAAAGTGAGCAAAAATGAGAGTTCAGGGGGCAAAATGAACAAAATTAGAGTTTGGGGGGCAAGTTGCACTTTTTGGAACACTTCAGGGGGCAAAAGTGAGCTTTTTTCAAAAGAAAAATAACAAATTAATTGATTATAATTACTTGTATGATGTTAATGAAAATACATAAATAATACAAATACAATATATATATATATATATATATATATATATATATAATATATAATACCTTGAACACCCATTAAAGGACCATCAGGGCCCACAGCTCGGGGAGTCAAAACAGGATTAATCTCAGTTTTAATACTCTGACAAAAAAGTAGAAAATAAGAAAAAAATGTAGGAAAATACAAAATGGTACAGAATTAGAATATTAATATTTTTTACTAACTTGTGCAGGTACGGGAATTTGCGGGTTTCTGGCCTGGACCTGTTGGAGCGTACCGGCTAAACCACCACTGGTACCATGCAATACTTGACTGCATAGTAAAAGAAAAACAACAATATTGAGGATTGAGGGACTCGATTGAAAATATTAAGAGTTTTAAGGGTTATTTTGAAATCGTACCCAGAAGATTGGCCAGCCGATTTCAAAAGAGCCGGATCCATAAGAGACCCCTCCCCATACCGTTGCTGCATTTACCAAAGAAAAATACAATTAAAATCAATAAAATGGCCGGGACTAAAATGCAAAAATTACCTTGAGGGAGGCCTCGTCGAACGAATCGCCTCTTTGGAGAGGCAACTTGAGTCTCTCTTCGTACATCTTCGTCGCAAGTGCATTCGCAGTGCCCCCTGGACTCTGACGGCTCATCAAATGGGGCCCACCACTTTCCATCCCCCCACTCGTGCTCCCGTTCAACAAATGGGGCCCGCTCTCGCTCCCTGCTCTCCTCTGTTGGTTTAAAAAATTAATTTTAAAAATATTTTACGCAATTTTAGTTTTTAATTTTAAGCCTAAAAGTACACAGTGTCGAGATTGCCGATAAAGAGATTTGCTCCTACATCTAAAGTCTTCTTATCTTGCGAAGCCTAAATAAACAAAAGAAATTACAAAATTGTCCGTAAAGATTACAAAATACTTAATAATTATTAATCTAATTTGTGCAAATAAACACTAATTTCAGCCCCTAATTACTGAACAGTTACAGATAAACCCTAATTTCAGCCCCTAATTTCGTAAAAGCCCTAATTTCAGCAAATAAACACTAATTTCAGCAAAAATAACCCTAATTTCAGCAAATAAACACTAATTTCAGCACAAAAAAACCCTAATTTCGAAAAACAAACTCTAATTTGTGCACAAAAAACCCAAATTTCAGCAAATTAGGATAAAAAAGCCCTAATTTCAGCAATTAAACACTAATTTCTGGAAAAATAACCCTAATTTCGAAAAAAAAACTCTAATTTCAGCACACAAAAGAAAACCTAAACGACTCGGAAGAAGCACGACTCAGAGAGAGAGAGAGAGAGAGAGAGAGAGAGAGAGAGCTAGAGAGAGGGGTCACCTGAGAGAGAAGCGATGCAAAAAGGCCCTGGCTCGAAGAAGCACGACTCGGAAGTACAAGGACTCGCTTCAACGAGCGAGCGAAGAAGAGAAGGCTTCAGCGAGCGAGCGAAGAAGAAGAAGGCTTCAGTGGCTGCGAGAAGGATAGGGTTTGTGTTTGTGTGTGAGCGGCGGGAAGGACTTAAAACGAATAAGAAGAATATCAGCGGCGGTATATATATTACCCGCCGGTGAAACTATCAGCGGCGGTATATATGTTACCCGCCGGTGAAAAGCATAAAATAATCAACCTGCAAAAGAATTGTGGAAATATTTTAACTTTCAAGGGCGGTACCGCTGGTGAAAGTTAAACTTTCAGTGGGGGTATTTATTGTCAACGGCGGTACCGTCGGTGAAAGTGTATTTTCAGTGGGGGTACATGTTTTCAAGGGCGGTACCGTCACTGAAACTATTATCAGCGGGGGTACCGCCGGTGATAATATTTCCCCGCCGCTGAAAAGCTGTTTTCTAGTAGTGAATGTATATAAAATTTCGTGATCATCATGAAAAAACACAAATATCAATGCAAATTCATATCTCGCTATGTTACTTTTGATGAGACAATGTATCCATTTACATATGTTTCTTCTACATCTCCCCCTTCATCAAATACTACTCATTACTCTGATCAATTACTCACTATGGTTCTTCCGCAGTCTCCTACTACAAACACCAACCCCTCCACTCATCTCTCTGATCCTTCTCCACCACAATCATCTTCTCTACATGATTCTATTACCACAAATAGTTCTAATCCCTCTCATTCAACCTCACTCCCTGCCTCTACGTACGCATACAATGATCACACGCACAATTTACAAATATTTTTCTATTCTCTCAAAACGCCACGTCATATCATTACCAACTAATTTTTTTTTACCATTAATCCTTTACTTCACCCCTATTCATTCATTAATCCTTTACCTGAAGACATTTCTCCCTCTTCCCGCCTTTCTCTCAGGTTTCCTAGGGCACTCATGCTTGTTCTCCCTTGCTCAAAGAATACCGATGGACCTCGCCAGACCATCCTCTTCGCCGACGAAGAGCCACACTACCACAGGTTCAACAATGCTCTTCGTGCCCTTTCTCTCTATTCTCTCCACGCTTTTTCAGTGGGTTTTGTCCCCCTCTCCCCCAGACGAATGATACATATCATGGTTCTGAATATCGGTATCGGAATCGGACTCGGTCGGGTCTGGAGACTCGGGACTCGGCCGACTCGGACAAGACTCGGGCGAGTCAAAAAAAAAAATCGGAGTGCTAGTAAAAAAATCGGAAAAAATAGACAAAAAATTAAAAAAATTATTTTAAAAATATATAAACATTCATAAACATGATACACACAAATGTTCATGGTTCCCTCTGCATATCAGGATTGTCTTCCCTTTCCTTTTGCCTAGCCTGATCTCTTTCATACAAACTTGTGAGTCTCACATGGCGACGTGTACCATGTTCATGGTTCCCTCTAACCGGATTGGAAATATTATCATACTCCCTTACTACTTCCACATCAGGACACGGAATTGTATCATTACCACCCGGATCGTCATTACCAGAATCATTACTACTGCTTATTGGCTCTTCTTCTTCGGATGGACAATCGCTCAACCACTCGGAATTATCTCTACCGTCGAGTACACTATTTTCTGTTTCTCTGATCCAAGGTTGTAACGGATCATCGTCATGAAATATCTCATCCAAATCAATTAATTTCTCAGTCTCACGCCTCTGCAAATTTCTTTCTCTAAGCCTCATGTTATAATGGCAATACACAAGGTGCATAAGCCGATCCATTTTCAACCGATTTCTCGGTCTTGTATGGATCAAGGTAAAGGTGGTCCAGTTTCGCTCACAGTTGGAAGCGGAAACGGTTTGGCTTAATATTAGATCGATACAATGCGCCTATATCTTCTAACAACTTTTGTTATACGAGTATCTTTACCTATATCTTCTAACATTAGATCGATACAATGCGCGGCGCAAGGCAACCAGTATATATGGTTATACTTTTCCATTATTAACTCCCCTCCCTTTTTGAAATTTGCGCCATTATCAGATACTACTTGCACGACTCTCGAAGGTCCGATTTCTTCGATTACTTCGGACATCAAGCTGCAAATGTATCGGGAACTTTTCAAATGGTCGGTTGCATCTACGGATTTAATGAACGCTGTTCCTATAGGGGAATATACCAGAAAGTTAATAATGTTTCTATGGGTCTTTGTCGTCCAACCGTCGCACATGACGGTGCACCCATACTCGTCCCAGTGAGGGTGCATTTGTTTTATTATTTTGGTTTGATCTTCGAGTTCCATTGGTAAATATTTATTATATATATCATGGGCTGTGGGTGGGGCAATACCAGGACCCATTTCTTGGGTCACTTTTATGGCTGCTTTAAAATAAATACTATCAGCCACGTGAGCAGGAATATGGTCATGGACAAAAAAATTTGTCCAACTTCGCCCGATAAAAGATTTCGCATCCTTAATACCTTTAAGTACGACGGTGGTTATCTTAGGTTGTGTAAAAGGACCCGTGCTAGTCTTTTTGCGTTTAGAAAGGTCCTCGACGTCAGCACGCATCGATGCGGAGCGTCCAAGACCACTAGATTGTCCTGGACCCGAATATCCCCTTTCTGCATTGAATTGTTCTTCTCTATAACTATCTCTACTATCACGCATTACTCTTCGAAGCTCTTCATCCGAATTATTTTCTTCATCGGAAGGAATGTCGACTCGCGTTAGTTCTTCTTCTATTACAACTGCTCTTTGTTTTTTCGATTTGGTTTGAACTTGTTTTCCCCTTACGTATTCATTCATTTGTTTTCGAATTTCTTGTGGAACTTTAGGACAAGGTGCAACATTGCCACTAATATGTGCCAAATGTTCTTTTCCGCGAGACACTCCCCCATGAATTACTCTATTACAATGAGTACATTTGACCTTTCCTTTTGGTTTGTCACTCCATTGTAAATGGTTCCATCCTAAATCCTTTTCTTTGGACATGTTTGTGAGATAAGAAAGAGGAAGAAAGAGTTTTGGGAATGAGAAGAAAGAGGAAGAAAGAGTTTTGGGAATGAGAATGTATGAAGAGGAAGGAGATATTTTATAGGGGAAGTTTTGAGAAAGAGGAAGAAAGAGTGTGTAAAATAAAACATCTGTAGTAATTGATAGTAATTGATAGCTAATGTCTAGTAATTGATAGTAATTCATAGCTAGTGTCTAGTAATTGATAGGAAGAAAGAGTGTATAAAACATATGTAGTAATTGATAGTAATTGATAGCTAGTGTCTAGTTATTGATAGTAATTGATAGCTAGTGTCTAGTAATTGATAGAACATTTGTAGTAATTTGTAGTGATTGATAGCTATAATAAAGTGATAGCTAGTAATTATGCTCATTATTCATCAGTACAAAACAAACATCTCTACAAAACAAACATCTGTATGTAACAATCTCAAAAGAAAAATATATAACAATCTCAAAAAAATATATAACAAATTAGGAAAAGTTTGATTGGCTCTAACAAAAATATATAAACATATAAAAATCAAAAAATCAAAAAAAAAAAAAAACCGGGTTACCGGATCCGATTTATCCGGGTCAATATCGGATCGGTGGGGTCCGAGTCCGAGTCAACTCGGCCGAGTTTTTTTTAACTCGGCCGATTCTCAGAACCATGATACATATCAATCTTAACACGCAAAAAACATATTTGTTCATTATAATAAGTTGGAACTTGATATTTTAATATATAAGTTATTTTGATTTCAACAAAATATAAATAATCTAGATATTATCAATACAAAATTATGAGAATTTTATTTTCAACAAATCCTGAGATCAACAAATATAGGAATGAAAATATGGCATTTAAAAAATTAGATTTTCAATTTGTCAATGTTAATATGAAGTTATGAGAAATTTATTTTCAACAAATCGTGAGATCAATAAATTTAGGAATGAAAACATAGTATTTGAAAAATTGGATTTTCAATTTGTCAATGTTATAGTGAATTTAATTATGAATATTTGAATGAAAACATAATATTTTAATATCTATTTATTATTTATTATAATATTTTAATAGCTATGCATTATTTATTTTTTGCATTTTAATATATAATTATTATTTATTAAATTATAGATATTTATAAAAAAAAAATTATGAAAAAAATTATAATGGTAATCTTCAAAATCATAACAAAAAGGGATAGATTCTTTTAGCGAATCTAAAAATGTTACGGGATTTTGGAGGAAACCATAACTATAGGGGTTTTTTTAGGGTATTTAAAAAGATAAAAAAAAAATTTCTAACTTCCAAAAAAAGTAGGGGTTTTTGAAGAAATGCCCTATTCTTTATTTGGCTAATAACTAATTTTATATTCTATATTTATTGAAAAACAATTCTTAAAATCATTCAAAGAACCAACACTTTTCAAATTTGACTAACCTAACTTCCGGAAGAAACTGAATCTCAAACAAACCCGCATCCGATTAGAATCGAAGTTCTTAATTGACTCGAGACCGAATCATCCTGAAACTCGACAATCAGACCCGATTATAATTTTAACTCGAAAGTGATTCCAAATATGACCCTATGAGAATGCAGTCCGATCCGAAATGACTTAAAACCGAATAGATATGTACCCAAAATCAACCCGGACACACATGGGTCCAGCCCGATATCAACCGAACCCACTTGCTTGTCACCTCTACATAAAACTAGACAAATATTTTTAGCTGATTAATTTTGTATAACATACTCAATACTTAATACTATATTATAAACTAAATTTATAAACAATCCGAGATAGTCACACATTAAATACATAACTTTCTTATGTGGTAACAACATTATACGATAAACACAATAAATACGAAATTTTATTATGTAGTGAAAAATATGAGGTGGTAAACACAAATATGAGAGAATTAAATGATGGGTGGTATTAGGACCACTTCCTAAACCACTCTCAAAATTACTTTCTAGAGTCTTTAACATGTGGAACCTACATCATTTTATACAACAAAAAAAAACATACATTTAGAATCCACATGTCATTCACCCATCAGTAAAGATGGGAAGGGAGTAGGGAGTGGTCATATCATTATTCTTAAATGATACATCATATTAGATTGTAAACTACATTAGTTAGATGATAAATTTAGTTTATTGTGTTAGTATTTCACGTATGACAAATGATGATTATATATATATATATATATATATATATATATGGGGGAGGATCCCTTGACATCAATATTGGACTCCCATATCGGACTTCCTAATTCTAACCGTTCATATATATGATGGAGGGCTGAGATCAAATCAAAAGTTTAGCACACGCTTAAATAATAAAAAAACTGCCCAGACCCCTAACTCTGTCGTGCTCTCTTTCTCTTCCATCAAACTCTTCTTCCACGGTTCCACCCGTGCTCTCTCTCTCTCTCTCTTCACTGGAACCACTTAGCTCTCGGCATGGCGAAATTTCGAAGCGATTCCATCCGTGCTCTCTCTTCCATCGAGCCCTTCTTCCACCCGTGCTCTCTCTCTCTCTTCGCTGGAACCACTCAACTCTCGGCATGCAGGAATTTCGAAGGACTGGAGATGATTGATGCAGCCCCCTCTCTCTCTGGAGACGGCAGTCTCCGACAACGCAGAACCCGACTCTCTCTCTCTCTCTCTCTCTCTCTCTCTCTCTCTCGATGGAGAACTTGGCGCCCCTTCCCCCATCTCTCTCTCTGACGACTTGCGAGGTATACTTCTTACTGGATTGTTACTTTTTCTGTTTGTATCCAGGTCTAGTTCTCGAAGACCCTGACACCCCGAATCGAATTTCAAGATCAATTGAAATTCTTCCCAATCCTAGGATCAAAAATCACAGATTTAGGCACCCAAATCTAAGTCTAAAGCCCAGAAATTCCTCCAATATCCTCACTAAGGAAGAAGGAAGCTCCCTATCTATCAATTAAAATACTTCAACAGCCCCAAATAACAACAACGGAAGAAAGAGAAAATCCCCAATTGATCTTTCAACAACCAAAATTTCTAACTAGAAGAGAGATTCGAGGTCGAATTGATTTTCAGTGTTACTTTCGTCTGTTGATCGAAGTCGATGACGGTTGTTTGCTCAAACTCGAGGAATATTTTTTGCAGGTTTAGCTCGAAGTCAGAGACTATTGTTTGGACGACTTGAAGTTGGAATGATCAAAGATGGACGACTTACATTGTGTTGTGTCTTGTGTATCTATTGGCTTCTAATGATTTGATTCCTACATTGTAAGTATTGTGTCTTGATAGAATGTAGGTATTGCGTCTTGTACATTGCTCGAAGATTCAGCTTTTACTCGAAGTTTAAATGCACAAGAACGTGGTTCAGGTTTTACTCGAAGTCGTAGATGGAATATACAAGCACGAGGTTCAGGTTTTTCTCAAAGTCGAAATTGGATTGGAGGTTTTACTCGAAGTTGCATCGAGTCGTGGTCAGGGCCTAGAGGTAGAGATTTAGAATTAGGTTTGGATATTCGGCGATTATATTTATGTCGAGCTAAGGTTATGTTTTAAAATTATAATGGATTGATTTGTCGAAATGAGGATTTGTAATTGTGTATATATATGTATATTAAATTGTCTATTAGTCGAAATGGGACTAATGAGGTTATAATTGTATCGAATTGTCTGTTAATTGTCGCAATGCATAGATTTTTTTCAAAATTACAAAGAAGTCTTATGAGGGTTATTTTGCAAGAATTGGAAAAAAAAAACGATAAAATTGAATTGTTATTGATGAAACAAATAGGAGCATACTTTGCATGAAGAACAAAGTCTTCATGAACTGTACCATGATTTATTTATCAACACGGTACCACCGTGAACACACTTCATAACCCATTACAAGTTAATCCTAAAACAAATTCTAAAACAAATTCTGGACTCAACTATTATAAATCCATTACAAGTTAATCCTCTACAATCATAACCCAAAACTTAATAAAAATTTCATACACAACTTCGAGTATAACCCAAACTTCAAAACTTCGAGCATTTCAACCAACGAGCATTCCAACTTTAAGCAAAACCAGGAAAAAAAATCAGTTTGTGCGCCTGATTCGAGCAAAACTTCGAGTACATAGCCTTCTACCAACGACCTCATCATCGATTTGAGCAACATCCGAAAGTATAGTGACTTCGAGTCAGACCTGAAATTTTTTTTGAAAATCAATTCGAAATCCAATCTCTCTTCCAAATGAATTTTTTACCCCCTTTTTCGTCCACATTTGTTAACCTAAATTTAATTATTAACAACAATTACATGAATTTGTTAACCTAATCCAACTTCGACTAAAACCTTAATTCAAACATGACTCCGAGGAAAACCCTAATTATAGCTCAATATACCTAAATTATACCTCAAAAATTAATTTACAATTATACCAATTAAACCTCAATTATACCTCGAGGGATACAATATATTTGTTGCACGAACTACAACCAGATGCCATGAAGGAAATAATTAAGAAAAAATGACAGTGGAAGAGACTTGTTGCTGCGAATCTGCGAAAAAATAATACCAGTTGGTCACCATGTTCAAATTCGGCCTAAATTCCACCAATTCGACCTAAATTCTGTTCTTACCTAATGACACAAACTCCGCCAAAATTTAGCACAATTCGGTCTCAATTACCTAGAGAGTTCAAGTCTTATGTCGAGGTTAGAGTCACCAGATTCCATGTCGAAGCGCCGAGACAGCGTCGCCAGAGAGTTCGCCAGGCACCAGCCGTCGCTAGAGAAGGGGGGGGGGGGGGGGGGGGGGGTTCTCTACATCAGTTCGCCAGAGAGGAGAGAAGGCGTCGCCGGGTTCCAGCCCTCCATTATCGACTCCCAGAGAGAAGTTTCCAATGGAGAGAGAGATAGAGAGAGACCTAAGTTTCCAACGAAGAGAGAGTAAAAGGGTTTAATTCACGGGCAGGCATAGTTCCGTGGAAGAATTTTTGATTTGATCTCGACCCTCCATTAATAGATGAACGGTTTAAATTTGGGAGTCTAATATGAGAGTCCAATATTGATGTCAAGGGATCCTCCCCCTATATATATATATATATATATATATAAAACCGAACAACTTGGTCATGATTTTAAAAGAAATAAAGAAGGCACAAATAAATCAACATATCATTGTACATAGCTCGACTCACTTAGAGTCCCATAAAGCTCCCGCTTTTCTATCTGGAAATTTTGAAACAATTTATCCCTTACTAAAACATATTTAAGTTAAGAGTGTCAATCATTTAACATGTCAAAATAATAATCCTTTTATGAAATTATGAGAGACGTCCTATTGTGAAATTATGAGAGACATGGATATCCTTATTTTTATAATAAACCAACATAAACAGGACAAAACTAAAAAAAAAAATGCAAGAGAAAACATTAATCATTTATTCATGCTTGACATATAATTTTAGGCAATTCTAAAATAGAACAAGAAGTACAGTATACATGTTTTCCCTCAGTCTCTCAGAGGTGATTATATAATAAACTAGTTGGGGGTGTCCTAGGAGGGCAAGGCGTGTTGCAGAAGCATTTACGGGGCAACCCAGGGCGGCACCTTCCACCGTGAAGGCACGGACGACACTTTCCACTACGGAAGCCTCTAGCTTTGCACATAGTAGCGCACAGTGTTCTGTTGTTGCATTGACCCTTGAAATTGATGTGCTCCCACTCGCATAGATAACCAGCTTTAGCCGGCCCTATTTCTTTTGTAGAGTTGCAAAACATAAATAGATAATCAGTATAGTAATATTAGGAGATTTCAGAAAAGAAATATTGTACACAAACCTAACGAAACAATAAGAACCAGTAGCAGGAAGATAGAAGGGAAGAGCTTCTGAGTTTTCACCATTGTTAAAACTTATAGAGAAATTTCAAGGACGAGAAATTATTTTGGAATGCACTATGATTTTATACTAAAATTTCAAAAGTTTTAACATTAGACTGTGTACCTGTAGAATTTTAAAAGTTATTAAATGCTTGGTGATAAATATAAATAAAATTTATTGCTCGCATTAAATATTTAAAATGGACTAGGCTTATCACATTGTAATAGTTAGGTGGTAAACAAGATTTTATATTCATACATTAGGAATTGTGGTGTAATTCGAATATTTATTTATTGTATTGGGTTTATTGTTTAATGGTAATTTGATTTGTTTTCCATATATATATATATATATATATATATATATATATATATATATATATATATATATATATATATATATATATATATATATATCTGTGTGTGTGTGTGTGTGTGTGTGTGTGTGTGTGTAAGAAAATTGGACAAAACAAAAATATGTAAATATAAAATGAAAAATGTACACATATATGTATCAAATCGAAAATTTTACAAAATATAAAACGAATGTAATATTCGTAAAAATACGAGACTGATGCAATAAATTTAAAAATATCATTCAAAAATATTTAATTAATCATCATTTATCATATATGAAATGATAACACATTAAACTAAATTTATCATCTAATTAATGTTGTTTACCATCTAACATGTACATGAGTTATCATTTAATTCTCTCATGTTTGTGTTTACCACCTCATAGGGTTCACCACATAATAAAGTTTCGTATTTAATGTGTTTATCATATCATGTTGTTACCACATAAGAAAATTATAAATTTATGTATTTAATGCGTTTATCACTTTGTAGTGTACACCACTTAATAATGTTACGTATTTAATGTGCTTGATATATTGGATTGTTTATAATTTATAATTTAGTACAATATAAAACTTAATCGTACCGAGATTCCGTGAGTATAATTTTGTATTGAGTATGTTATACAAAACTAATGAGCTAAAATTGTTTGTATAATTTTATTTAGAGGTGGCAATCAAGTGGGTTTGATCGATTTGGGCTGGACCCATATGGGATCGGGTTAATTTTGGGTTTATATTCGATTTGAAGTCACCTCGGATCGGAGATCGGGCTGGATTCTGATGATCATATTTTTTCCGAATTACTTCCGGGCAAGAGTGAATTCCAAACTTTTAATTGAATCGGATGCGTGTTTGTTCGGGATCCGATTTCTTTTGGAATTTAGGTTAGTATTCGAGGTGTGTCTGTATTTTGTACAATTTTATAAATTATTTTTCTAAAAGCATAGAAATATAAATTTTACATATCAGCCAAATAAAGAATATAATACATATGATATTAACTGGTCGTAAATATTGTCGGGTCCCCAACATCAAAGTGCAGTGGAATTACGACGGTCGGATCGTTCCAAAGATCGATGTATATGAAAATATTTGGAAATACAAAAATTATATGAAAATGTGAATTTTGGGCTTTGATTTGATTTGTATCGTAGTCAATTCGACTTTGAGTCATATTTGGGTTCAGAATTGTCGGGTTTCGCATAGGTCTGGCAACGATCCGAGCCGTACCGAACACAATTCTCCTCGAGCTCGGTTCGAGTCTAGCTCGAGCCAGCTCGGTTTGACTCAAAACAAGGGTTCGAGCTCGACTTTCCAGTTCGAGCTCGGCTAGAAGAAAGATTGAGCCAGCTCGGCTCGGCTCGACTCAAATTTATTTGGGTAAAAAATATCAAAATTTTATGAGAAACTATAAAAACTACACATAAAAACTTAAAAAATCCTAATATTTTGTTATTCGAGTTCAAACAAATTATAACCAATTTTCCAAATAAAATTCAAAGTTAATTACAACAAATTTACAAACAAACATAGTTATGAATAAAAATATTAGCATGGATGACATAAATTAATTAGTAATTACAAACAAGAAACACAAATTCTACAAACAACAAATTACAAACCAATATTCCTCCACCTATGCAGCAATCTGAAAAAAAAATCGATCCTTTTAATTATTGGTCACTGACTGGCCACATGACCTAAACTAGCTAGTTACGATTAATTTTGAAGGGATGCACATAAATAAAATTTTGTCAATTAATTAGAAATGACATTAAATATTAACCCGAATTTAAATTAATTTTTAAAAAAACTTGATGTAGTTTTTGCTGCTGCCGATTTCAGAAATGACATTACGCATTAGTCATTACACATTAAGCCTAATTAGAAATGACATTACACATAAATGTAATTTTTGCTGTTGCTAATTTCAGAAATTTATTGGAGAACAAAACAATACATAGAAGTTTTCGGTTGAAATAATTTACAAAGCAAACAAAACTTGATGATGTTTGATGTTAAAAAATTCAAATTTTAATTAGAAAAATAGGACCACAAAACATTAAGGGGGGAATCAGCTCGATTCACCAATACCGTACCACACGACAACAACCACTAGTACCACACAGCAACATCACCGTCGACGGGAGCTTCGATCTGGCACAAAGAGGGAGAAAGAGAGGAGGGCGAGATCTTGGTGAAAAGAGAAAGAGAAATGAGGCGAGTTACGGCTGGAAAATGAGAGAGAGAGAGAGAGAGAGAGAGAGAGAGAGAGAGAGAGAGAGAGAGAGAGAGAGAGACGTGATATTAGGTTTAGGGTTATGTGGAGTATAGTTATTGAGTTGGGCTGGGTCTTGGATATGTAAATAAATAATATATTTTGGAGAGTTTATTGGAAAAATTGTTCGAATTTGAGCTAGCTCGCGACCGATCATCATCCAGCTCGAGCCTCGGCTCGACCTGTATCCATTTAGAATTATGTTTTCTAACAACACTAAAATCATATCGATAAGATCGATATTATATATAAATTGTATGGGCCGAAAATATCTTAAATTGGCTACGATAACTAAGATCAGTTCAATACTTTGTGTATAAAAATTGTTTTATATTTTTCCATTTGGTGTTGGTTAACTGATGCTCAATACTTTGTGTATAATAAATATGATATTAACTGGTCGTAATAGAAAACTTCAAACCAGCACTACTTCAGTTTACGCTCACTCTTACAATAATAAATTACCAACACAAAATATATCGACCAAACTGAAACTATGAACTGCAGGATACACCAGCAATCCTAACATTATTTATTTATTTAGTTTTTCATGCATGCCATATAATTAAAATGTTATATGGTTTAACACCTTAAAATTTACTCTTACATTATTTATTTACTCTTAACATTTTCCTATAATTATAAGCTGGGCTCTCTTTGTTATCTAGGGCGAAAACGTAGGGTGCGGCAGTATCCACTCTGGAAGCCTTCTTCTGTTTTGCAGACATCATTGCATCTCGCATCCTTGCATGTGCCCGTGTACTTCTGACTCAGAATGTCGCATTTATCCTCTGCGATAGTCGGCCCCATCTCTTTTTAATCAAATAGGTACACAAATTCAAAATATGTTATGTTATGTGTTTGAAATTATTTAAATAAATAATTGGGTACAAACCTGAGGAAATAATAAGAATAAGCAAGAGGAAGACGAAGACACGGGGGGAGAGCTTGATCTGAGTTTTATCCGTAGAAAAAACTTTGAAATATAATGGCACTGAAACTGGTTCTTTTTCAAGTTTTTTTTGTTATTAACTTCTTTGTCAAGTTGTATACAGAAAATGCATCAAACGATGTGCTTTTATATACAGTAATACAACCACTAACTTGGCTCAACTAATTTCACTGACCCTTTGTCATTAACTAGCCCATTTTCTTGCTCAACTAAAGCCTTGATCAATGCCAATCTAATTAAATTATGCTTATATATAGAAGCTATAATGATGCATCTAAACTGGTATCAGTTTTTTACTTTAATATTTCTACCATCCATATGAGATGAACAATTGTTTACATCAACAAAATGTGTTTAGTTGATTACAGTTGAGAATAACTCAAAAAAAATATGTATAATTGCATTTAGGTAAACTACGTGAAAGTAAGTCGGCTCATGAATCTGACCAATGCAGGAATCACACGTATATACATTTCTCGAGAATCTGACCATTGCCGCATGAGAGACGGGGAGTCTCCCTCCGGAGCTCAGATCCTGAATCGCCTTTTTGAATCTTGATCATCTTAGAGAATATGAGGTGAACAATATGAGGTGGTAAACACATTGATCATAAGAGAATTAAATGATAAATCATGTTAGATTGTAAACTACATTAGTTAGACTTAGATGATAAATTTAGTTTATTGTGTTATCATTTCACATATGATAAATGATGATATATATATATATATATATATATAGAGGACACCTATTTAGCTTGTACAAGCAAACCTCATTATTTGCTTGTAACTTTCGTACCGTCCGATTGCTTCAAGAATCGTGCAGGTTAACCGTGAAATGACTCCGTCTGCTCCTTCCTTCCTTCTCCGTTTCTTTCTTTGTGTTCTTCTTTTCTCGTTCCCAATAGAAACCTCCTCCAACAAAGTCCCTCTCTCCTCTCTCCTCTCTCCTCTCCCTCTCGCAAACTCACTTCTCAATTCTCACACATAAGTCCCGAGGCCCCCATGGAATTTGAAGGTCGTCCCCTCTGAAAAGAGAAGCGAAGGTACTCTCCATCACTCAGTCACGGAATCTCTCGATCTGAAATACCTCCTCTCCGCGATGAGCGAAGCTCTTCTCCTCTACATGTCTCATTGATACGATGATATCTTCTTCCTCCTTTGAACTTCTCTCTAGCAAAGTTCCACGATCAGACAACAAACATCCCTGGACTAAATTTGAGAGGTAATTGTGCTACTGCTCAGTTTGTACTCATTTTGAGCTGATTCATGTTAATTGTTCTGATTTTACTTATTTCGTGAAAATTAATAATCAGTTGTTTTTTCCCCTGCTTATTGGTATTGCTGGTGTAGCAAATTGATACTTAATTGTTCTGCTTTTCTCTTTAGTGTTTATGAAAACCGTAATTTGATAATTTGATCAAGTAAATGCACAAAAAGTTCAAATTGGCACTACACATTCATCTATTAATAATTTAGGTTTCAGCTTTTTGGTCCTGAATTTTCATTTTTTTCAGTTACCAGGGAAATTAAATAGAAGTTCAAAAGATCCCTCTTTGTCCAGCTATTTGGTACTGAATTTTCATTTTTTTTACATTTGTATTGTAAAATTGTATAATTAACAAAAGGTCTTAATTTTAACAGAAATTTTTAATGCAATTTCTTCCCCGATAATTTATTTGTAAAATGATCATTGAAACTGGTCTAGTTTGTAATTTATTGTTTGTTTTGGACTTTTATGTAATTTTGGAAATTTTGTTGTTTGATAACTTATTTTCAATTTATTGATGTTTGTGTACTTTGTTGTACATTTATGTAATTTTAAACTTGTAAGTAATTTGTTGAAAACTGGTAAAGGAATATGTGAAAACTGGTATCGGTACCAGTCAATATTGTTATTTTAATCTCGCAAATTCACGATTTTTAGTGGAGGAAGAAATGAAGAACACTCGAATTTTATTCACTAATTTTTATTACAGATTCTCTCTTTTTATTAACCCTTTCTTTCTCTCTCTCTTTTTACTTTTATTCTATCTTTTTTCTTGTATTCTACAACAAATGAATCACCTATTTATAGGGTTCATCCAAACAAAACTCTCCACATTAAACTCTCAAAAAACTCACATAATTTAATACTAAAAAACTCACAAAATTAAACTCTCAAAACCCCTCACAATGAAACTCAAAACTTACATAATAAAATAACTTAATTAAGTTTATTATTCAACACTCCGCCTTAAACTTAATTGCCTTCCATCCTTCATACCAATCATCGTCTTGTATTTGTCGAACAAAACCTTTGGAAGTGGTTTTGTGAATATATCCGCTGCTTGGTCATGACTACTAACATGACACATTTGCACGTCTTTGTCCTTCACATGTTCCCGGATAAAATGAAAACGAGCGTCGATATGTTTGCTTCTCTCATGGTACACTGGATTCTTGGTCAACTCAATTGCGGATTTATTGTCGACTCGTATCTCGGTCGGCTCGTACTGCGGAAGTTTTAAGTCGTTTAGCAAGTTCCTTACCCAAACTGCATGACACACACATAGTGATGCCGCCACGTACTCCGCCTCGCATGTTGACAGCGTTACTATCGGTTGCTTCTTCGAGAGCCACGTGAAAGCTGTATCTCCGATGTAGAACACGTATCCAGATGTACTCTTTCGATCATCCACGTCACCACACCAATCACTATCGGAATACCCGACTAGCTTGAACTCTTCTGATTTGGAGTAGAATAAACCGAAAGATTCGGTTGCTCGAATGTATCGCAAAATCCTCTTTACCGCCTTCAAATGTGTATAGACCGGTTCCTCCATGAACCGGCTTGCAACTCCAACGCTATAAGAAATATCCGGCCTTGTGCACGTGAGATAGCGAAGACTTCCAATTAGACTTCGGTATCGGGTTGCATCTACTCGTTCTCCATCATCAAATTTCGAAAGCTTCGCACCAGGTTCCATCGGGGTCGATACAGGATTGCAATCCGCCATCTTGTTCTTTTTCAAAATTTCTTTCGTGTATGCTTCCTGTGATACAAAAATACCTGCCCTTCCTTGTCTAACCTCCAAACCAAGGAAGTACTTCATCAAACCTAAATCCGTCATCTCGAATTCCCGAGTCATCACGCTTTTGAATTCCTCAATCATCTTGGCATTATTTCCCATAAAAATCAAGTCATCAACGTAAAGAGCGACAAATAGCATATTACCTTCGCTCTTCTTCACGTATAGCGCATGCTCGTATGGACATTGCGTAAACCCATTCTTCTTGAAGTAAGTGTCGATTCGAGTGTTCCAAGCTCGTGGTGCCTGTTTTAACCCGTAAAGCGCCTTCTTCAATTTGAGCACCTTCTTCTCTTCTCCTGGTTTCATGTACCCAAGTGGTTGTTCCACGTACACCTCTTCTTCTAGCACACCATTCAAAAACGCCGACTTGACATCCATTTGGTAAACTGGCCATTCGAATTGAGCTGCTTGGGCAATGAGAAGGCGAATCGTCTCCATTCTTGTTACCGGGGCAAAAACTTCGTCGTAATCTATCCCCACCTTTTGTCGGTAACCCTTAGCAACTAGCCTCGCCTTGTATCGCTCTATCTCACCTTGTGCATTCATCTTCTTTTTGTATACCCACTTTACTCCAATGGGTTGACTTCCTTTTGGCAATTCGACCAACTCCCAAGTCTTGTTTCGCTCAATTGCTTGTATTTCTTCATCCATGGCTGCTTGCCACTTTTCATCTCGTACCGCCTCTTCAAACGTAATTATTTCAGAATCTGTCAATAAACAAATTAGATGCACCTCACTTGTCGAGTCATACAAGTCTTGTATGCTTCGCATTTTTGGTTGTCTTGGTTCATCTTGATCATCGTTTGTGGGCTCGATTGTATCTACATTGGTTGTAATGACAGATGATTCTTCTTGCTCGAATATTACCTCCGTCGATTTTTCCCAATCCCATGAAGCAGACTCGTTTACGTACACATCTCGGCTGACCACCACCTTTTTCTCGATTGGATCGAATAGCTTGAAACCTTTTGTTTTCTCGTCATAGCCGATGAAGATGTACCTTTTGCTTTTATCATCGAGCTTGGTCCTTCTTTGATCCGGTACATGTGCATAAGCCACACTACCGAACACCTTTAAGTGAGACACTGTCGGTTTCAGTCCGCTCCATGCTTCTTGCGGTGTTTGATCTTCCAATTTCGCATGAGGACATCGGTTTTGCACATAGACAGCACACAATACCGCTTCTGCCCAAAATTCCTTCGGCATTTTCTTGCTCTTAATGATTGACCGGACCATGTCGAGAATGGTCCGATTCTTTCGCTCGGCCACACCGTTTTGTTGAGGCGAATACGGTGCAGTCAGGAATCGTTTGATGCCTTGTTCCTCGCATAAACTCGTAAATGAGGTGGACGTATACTCCCCTCCTCTGTCTGATCTGATTCCTTTTATGAATTTTCCTGTTGATTTTTCTACGAGCACTTTGAAGTTCTTGAAAGTTTTTAAAGCCTCTGATTTTTCTTTCAAAAAATAGACCCATGTTTTCCGAGTGTAATCATCAATGAACGTAATAAAGTACCTCTTTTCACTGAAAGATTTTGGAGTGATCGGTCCGCAAATATCGGTGTGAATAAGCTCGAGTGGTTCTTTCGCACGATATTCGGCCTGTTTCGGAAATGTGGTCCTCGTTTGCTTGCCGAGTAAACATCCTTCGCAAAATTCTATGCTATAGTCCATGTCAGGTAACCCATGGACCATATTCTTCTTGGCGAGTTCCTTTAGACCACCATAATGAAGATGACCAAACCTGAGATGCCACAGAGCCGATTTGTCTTCCATGTCGACTTGTAAACATTTTTCTCGCACATTTCGTAAGTTCAGCTTGTACATTCGATTTTTCGCCATTTCGACTCGTGCCACCAATCGCCCTTGATTATTTTTCAGTTGTAGTACTCGATTCTTCATGAATACCGAGTATCCCTTCTCCATCAGTTGCCCCATACTCAAAATATTGCTCTTTAGATCAGGTACGTAATAAACATCCTTGATTGAACCTTCCATACCACCATTTTGTAAATAATGAATTGTACCTTGACCTTTCACTTCAATCTTTGACGCATCTCCGAATGATACGTGCCCATCTTCAACTTCTCGCATCTCCCGAAATAGGTGCTTGTGTCCGCACATGTGGTTGCTTGCACCAGTGTCGAGGTACCAAATCGTGTCGCTATCGGTGTTCATATCATTGTGAGCCATCATGAGAACTCCATCTTTGGCCTCATCTACAGTGACGAGATTTGTGTTCTCCTCCACTTTCTTCTCGGCGTAGCAATCTTTTGCGAAATGCCCAATTCTTCCGCAATTGAAACACTTGTTCGGGTTACAGTTCTTCGCATAGTGACCATATTTACCACATTTAAAACACTCCACATTTGAGTGATTTGACTGGCCGCTTCTTCCACGACCACGTCCTCTACCTCGCCAATTTTGCTGGCTCGACTGCCCCTGCCCGTTCTCGTCGTTGTATCCGCCTCGACCACGGCCTCCATTACCGCGTCCATTACCTCGACCTCCACGACCACGCCAATTTCCTCGAGAATTTTGAGTATACAACACCTTTTCGTCTTTGATAGACATCTTCGCGTGTAGTGCTTCTTCGAGCGACTCATTTTTCTTTTTTTTCTTGCGTTGCTCGTGTGCCTCTAGCGATCCAGCGAGATCATCGATAGTTAACTCTTCTAGGTTCTTCGATTCTTCTATAGCGCACACAACATTCTCAAAATCGCCAGTTAACGATCGCAAAATTTTCTCCACGACCCTCGAGTCATTTAGAGTTTCACCATTGCATTTGAGCTGATTTACCACGGCTTGCACCCGTGCGACGTAGTCGGATACACCTTCCGACTCCTTCATTTTCATACCCTCCAACTCGCCTCGTAAAGTTTGGAGTCTAACTTGCTTTACTCGATCAGCCCCCTTGAAGACTTTTTGCAACGTATCCCACGCTTCTTTGGCGTTTTTGGCGTTCGATATTTTTTCAAACTCCGCCTCATCGACTGCTTGGAATAATATGTATAACGCGGACTTATCTTTTACTCGTGCTTCTTGCGATTTCTTAATTTCATTCACCGTCATTTTCTCGGTATTCTCCGGTTCTACGTAACCGTTCTCGATTACCTCCCATGCATCTTTGGACCCGAGTAGCGCTCGAATTTGGATGCTCCAATTGTTGTAGTTTGATTTCGTCAGTCGTGGTAGCGGAATATTTGCAAGCGACATTTTCCCAGTTGCCTTTCGCTCTGATACCAATTTGTTATTTTAATCTCGCAAATTCACGATTTTTAGTGGAGGAAGAAATGAAGAACACTCGAATTTTATTCACTAATTTTTATTACAGATTCTCTCTTTTTATTAACCCTTTCTTTCTCTCTCTCTTTTTACTTTTATTCTATCTTTTTTCTTGTATTCTACAACAAATGAATCACCTATTTATAGGGTTCATCCAAACAAAACTCTCCACATTAAACTCTCAAAAAACTCACATAATTTAATACTAAAAAACTCACAAAATTAAACTCTCAAAACCCCTCACAATGAAACTCAAAACTTACATAATAAAATAACTTAATTAAGTTTATTATTCAACAAATATGAGTGAATTTTAGACATATTATCATCATCGGTACCATTCAATGAGTAAATTTGAGACATTATCATCATCGGTACCATTCAATGAGCAAATTTCACAATGAGTAAATTTTTAGACATTATCCGCATCGGTACCATTCGGTGAGTAAATTAAATTTTTGACATATTATCATCATCGATACCATTCAATGAGTAAATGTTAAGACATATTATCATCATCTGTACCATTCAACTCGATGCTAAATTTATCTAACCAAATGGTATAATTTATTATCCGAACACCAAATACATTTCTTACAAATTTACACAATATACACACATCTACACATAAGAATATTGCAGTCATAAATCCGTAAGTCCCGGTACATTGTCCCGATAAATTAAGCCTCAACGATCCCGACCTTATATTATTTTCCTCCAAAGCCCTAACACAAAAGAGATTCAACACGATTTAGTTAATTGTCAATGGTCTCGGTTCTCTCAGATTAACATAATTCGACAATTCTTTACGTAGGAATGGATCCGACTCTCTGCAGGGCCGTGTGATGGTATTCGACTCATGACGAGCATAAAAAAAAGTCGCGGAAGTTCTCCTGGGTTAGCACTTGGGTGCTCTAACTGGTACATACCCATCTTAATTAATTGTAGCAATACTTGCCTGCTTTAACTGGTACTGACCCGCCTTAATTGACTGGTACAAAATCGATAATAGAAAAGGTTTCTCTTGATTATCACCTGCACAACAAAAATTAACTAAAAATTAACATGCAGCTAACTAAAAATTCACTGGTAAAAACCAGTTACCTCAATCAGGTTTATTTAATTTTAGAAAAAAAATGGGTTTGAATGAAAATAATTGACAAACAAAATTAGGATCATTATCGGATTCAACCAAATCATCCTCTAATTTCAACATAGAACCGAAATGAGAACAAGGGAAACAAAGAGCTCGAATTCTCACCTCTTTTCAGTTAGTTGCGAAAGCTTTGGGTGAGGAGAAGAGAAAGCTTCGAATTGTGACCTCTTTTCCAGCTTAAGTTTGTTAAAAACAACCCAAATTTATCCGAAAATTTCTAAATCTCAGTCGAATGTACCCCTAATATGAAAAAATCAACTTCGAGAAGAGATGAGAGAAAGCTTCCTGAAGAGAGGAGAGCCCTTATATGGAGATAGCTTCGAAAAGGAGAAGAGCAAGCGCGTGCCTTGAGAAGGAAGACAACTTCGACAAGAGAGCAGAGCGAACCCTTACATGGAGATTACTTCCAGAAGAGAAAGCTTCGGAGGCGAGCTCTTAGAGGAAGAGAGAGCTTCGGATCCCTCTGTTGTTACTAACCCTGCCGTGAGTTAATGATGTAACGGAGCTAAATGTTAACTTTAGCGTGTCACGCTATTCTGATTCGGTGCACAAATCTCATAGCACATCCAAGGGTCAGAAAGTTACAAGCAAAAAAGATGTTCTGCTCGTACAAACTAAATAGGTGCCCTATATATATATATATATATATATATATATATATAACCGAACAACTTGGTTAGGTTTTTAGAAGAAAACAAAAATAGCACAAATAAGGGAACATAACATTGTACATGGCGCACCCCACTCACTTTTAGTAGTAATGATAGGAATCACACTTATTTCCTTTCCCGAATCTGACGTGGCTTATACCAGTTTGCCAAGTCACTTGAACCAGTTTCATTCAAGAAGCACGCCTCAAAATCCAAAACTGAAATTATGTCGGGAGAGAGAGAGAGAGAGAGAGAGAGAGAGAGAGAGAGAGAGAGAGAGAGAGAGAAAAGCGAGCGAGTTCAATGAGCGAGAGCGAGAGAGTGTGACAGATCCTGAGTTTAGCGAGCGAGTTCACTTCGAAGACCTCAACGAAGCGTCAATTTCCTGGAAATTGACCCCAAATCCTCACTTTCTTCATCATTAGATGGCACTTGTCTCTTTCAGTTAGGACTTTAATTGGTATATTTGGGATTTTTTAACTGTTTTTAAGATATTTTCTAGTTAGGGTTTTAATAGTTTAAAAAAAAATTCAATTAGGGTTAAATGATAACATTTCTAAAAATTGAGGAAAAAACTGTTGTAAATGCTGAAAATTAATAGATTTAGATGTTTTAATTTTGCCCATTATATTTTTTTATTTCTCGTGTAACCCTAATTTTTCTATGTAACCCTAATTTTTTGTTATTTCAAATATACCCTGAAAATTCGAAGATGTTTTTAATTTGAATGTAAAGTACCTAGTGTATTTCCATTTTTCAGAGGACCACTTTCTATTTGAAGGTAAAGTACGTGGTGTATGTCCCAATTTGAGTATGAATCACTTAATTTGTGTATGCAATTTGGTGAGTTAGTATTTGAATTATGGATCCTTAATTTTTAAACAGATGCCACCAAAATGGATATAGATGATTTTTAATTTTAGTACTACATTCAACAACTTTTACTATCTGAATGTGAATGCAACGATAGATTCACTTGATTTTATATGCAGAGGTATGCAATGATAGGCGGCATTTCAGAAGGGTGGGAAGGACATGCTTTTTCAGAGCAAATCTTATGAAGCTTGAGTTCACCTCTGGATTATGATTAGGTCTGATATGTTTAGATTTATGGTTAGACTTGAATTTGTATATGTAATTTTATTTTATGTATGATGTGTGAAATTTGTGCTCCAAGTATCTATCGGTACCGAACTTTTTTCGGATGCTTATTAATATTGAATTGTACGTGTACTGATGGATGAATAAATATTTAAATTGAATACATAGATGTTTATCGTGTAATTGAATACATGTTCAACACACAATAAAATACATTCAAAACTTTCACTACAAATTAGCATGCCAAGCTAGAGTGTCAATATTTCTCATCCTAGCATCAAGGAGTGCTTCCTAGTAACAGTTTGTCTCTTCTATCCTCGACATTTGTACAAACAGTTTGGAGGGCAGTTGAATTAGAAATGACAATTATATAAAAAAACACAAAGTTAAGTTCATTTGAGTATCAATTTGGTAATTAAGCGAAATTGCATCAAAATAATTTAAACTACAAATAAATTACGTAACATACCAAACAGGTCTATTCCAATTTGAACAAAAAATTAACTTTTTTGGAAATAAAACATAAATGGAGAGAGAGAGAGAGAGAGAGAGAGAGAGAGAGAGAGAGAGAGAGAGAGATGTAGTCATAGAACGAGCAAGAGAGAGAGAGAGAGAGAGAGAGAGAGAGTCGTAGATGGAGAGAGAAAAACCTCTCGTACAGATAAGAGAGCATGCTCGAGCAACCTTTCCCAAATTTCCATCTGAGAGAGACGGAGCAAATTCTAGGCGGCTTATGTTCTATTAAAAAAAAGGTGTGGGAGACATTTTTTATTAACAATGTGCTCATGGACGTGCTGACATGGCAAACTATTGCCACGTCATCAATTCGAGGTAGAATTTCTGAAAATAGATGTGGTCCCTACCATTACTCCACTTTTAGAGCCCTTTTTTTCTTCCCATAAAGCTCCCGCTTTTCTTGGAATTTTGAAGCAATTTATCCTTTACTAAAACATTCTTTAGTTATGAGTGTCAATCATTTATCATGTCAAAATAATAATCCTTTTATGAAATCATGAGAGACATGGATATCATCATTTTTATAATAAACCAACATAAACTGGATAAAACTAAAAAAAATGCAAGAGAAAGCATTGATCATTTATTTATTCATGCTTGACATATAATTTTAGGCACTTCTAAAATAGAACAAGGAGTACAGTATACATGTTTTCCCTTAGTCTCTCAGAGGTGATTATATCATAAACTAGTTGGGGGTGTCCTAGGAGGGCAAGACGTGTTGCAGAAGCATTTACGGGGCAACCCAGGGCGGCACCTTCCACCGTGAAGGCACGGACGACACTTTCCACTACGGAAGCCTTCAGCTTTGCACATAGTAGCGCATAGTGTTCTGTTGTTGCATTGACCCTTGAAATTGGTGTTCTCCCACTCGCATAGATAATCATCTTTAGTTTCCCCTATTTCTTTTGTAGAGTTCCAAAACATAAATAGATAATCAATACAGTAATATTATGAGATTTCAAAAAAGAAAAATTCGACACAAACCTAACGAAATAATAAGAACCAGTAGCAGCAAGATAGAAGGGAAGAGTTTCTGAGTTTTCACCATTATTAAAACTTATAGAGAAATATCAAAGACGAGAAATAATTTTGGAATACACTATGATTTTATACTAAAATTTCAAAAGCTTTAACACTAGAGACTGTGTTAAAAAGTTATTAAATGCTTGGTGATAAATATAAATACAATTTATTGCTGGCATTAAATGTTTAACAAGGACTAGACTTATCACATTGTAATATAGTTAGGTGGTAAACAAGATTTTGTATTCATATATTAGGAATTATAGGGTAATTCGAATATTTATCACCAAGCATTTAATAACCTTTTACCACCTAACTTTTTATCACCAACCATAAACCCAAAACAGTAAATAAAAATTCGAATTACACTATAATTCCTAACACAGTAAATATTTAATTCCTAACACAGTAAATATTTACACTATAATTACACTATAATTCCCAACACAGTAAATAAATATTTATCATTAAGCATTTAATAACTTTTTACCACCTAACTATTTATCACCAACCATAAATCCAAAACAGTAAATAAATATTCGAATTACACTATAATTCCTAACTCAGTAAATATTTACACTATAATTACACTATAATTCCAAACACAGTAAATAAATATTTATCATTAAGCATTTAATAACTTTTTACCACCTAACTTTTTATCACCAACCATAAAACCAACACAGTAAATAAATATTCGAATTACACTATAATTCCTAATGTATGAATACAAAATCTTGTTTACCACCTAACTATATTACAATGTGATAAGTCTAGTCCTTGTTAAACATTTAATGCGAGCAATACATTTTATTTATATTTATCACAAAGCATTTAATAACTTTTTTACACAGTCTCTAGTGTTAAAGCTTTTGAAATTTTAGTATAAAATCCATGGTTCTGAGACTCGGCCGAGTAAAAAAAAACTCGGCCGAGTTGACTCGGACTCGGTCGCACCCGACCCGATAATGACCCGGATAAATCGGATCCGATATGCCGATATTTTTTTTTTTTTTTTTTTTTTAAGAAATTATGTGTACATAACCCGAGTTTGTAAACTGTAAATAGAAGTGCGGCAAATAGAAGAGGTCCACTGTTGTGTGTGGAAGAAAATTCTTGAGGTCGTGTTAATGGCAATGGAAAGAGGGAAGTTCTTGAAGAAGGAAAGAAGAAGACAGGTTTACTATTTTGTGAACTTGGATACAGTGTTTTATGTGTTGCCTTTTCTATAGTAATTTATACAAAAAGAAACACCGATTATTTTGAAAAAGATTCACAAAATATCTAAAAGATGGGACCTAATATAGCCTTGCCCAAAAACAATGCAGCTGTCACTCTACATTAATGTAAGGGCATGTTTGGATGCCTGCAATAGAGTTTGCAAGTGCATTTAGAACATTTGTTGTTGCAATTTCTGTATTGTATTGGATTTTTAAATGTTTGGATCAAAGTAATAAGGATTACTCAAGTGACAAATTTATTGTTTGGATCTAAGAAACTATAACAGCTATTGTTGTAGTTTTTAAGTTTTAAGTTATATAAAAAAATGATACACGATAAATTAAAAATATTTTACAAAATTCATGATCAAATAGAGTTTTAAAAAATTCAAGTCTCAAATACAACAAAATCACCAATTCTACCAATCAAAATAGAAAAAAACAAAAAAAAAACAATTAATGCGCATCTCTTTCTCGCATTGGATTCATTACTAAATACCCCGCGCAATTGAGCTGAAATGAGTGTATCTTTTGTGACTACTATTTTGTTCATATGTTGTTACAACTGCCCTTGTCTCGAGAAATGAAAATATTGACCATACCCTTCTCAAATCTGAAAAATGAAGAAACACTTTATTAAAAGTAAAAAATATGAATTATAACTCTCTACACTACGATCAAATGTATGAACTTTGTAAAATATGAAAATGTCAAAACTACCTTCGTAAAAACATAAAATTTCAAAAATGTCCTTGTATTCATCAAGACAGAATTTCTACCCCTGTAAAACCAGAAATTTCAAAAAAAATTAGAAAATATCAAACGAAAACTTGTTTAAAACACTCGATCATACCAAAAACTTGTTGAAATGCTTTTATTTTAAAATACTCAGGGACCTTTTCGCATTATTACATTAACACATGGGTATAATTGTAAATTTGGCAACACACATGGTACATTCTTTGCTAGGATTATAAATCTCGGGCGAAACCCAATCAATCTATCTTATTTCCTCGTTTTATCCTCCATGCATTATTCCTTGCGAATGACATCCGACTCCTATAAAATAAAATACAATTAATTATTTTGATGGTTCAATATGTAAATGTTAAGACAAGATTCATTTCCTAGACATAATCTACTGTACCATTGAGAGGCGATTCAAGAATTGAGACTGAAGCATTGAGAGGAGAACAAGCAACAACAATTCACGTGCTTCATCAAACCTTTTGGTTCTCAGCACTCAAACCGGTTCTTCAGGCGGTTCAAGAAGCGAACAAGAAAATCTCTAGCGATAAAGGAAAGTGCAGCCTTCTCTAAATCAGGCAAAAATTCCTTAGATATATCAAATCACAAGAAGAAAGGAATCTCTGTAAAGGCCAATTATACAAATTAAACAAATCAAACTCTCTACACAAATACAATCATATCAAATTACCAAATACAAATCCAAGCGCCAAGTTACTGGAGACGAGAGAATTACTGGAGGAGTTAATGGAGGAGTTCCTTGAGGAGTTATTGAAAGGAGATCTTGTGGAGCTTTTCAACCTACTGGAGAAGAGGGATTTCATCTTCCTGCTTGGATAAGAAGAATTGAATATTTTTCTCCATCCAGCTAAGTCTCTAACCCTAAATTAATAATCTTCCTACCACTTATATTAAAACAAATAAACTCTCAGAAAACATCATTGAGTCAATAAATAAAAAAGAGGGAGAGGGGAAAATCAATAAAACACAACAAAAAGGTAACGATACCTAATAAAAATATATATTAAGATAAAAGAAATAAAACAATTAAAATCTGGCAAAAGAAGAAAAATGTTAATAACTTCTGGAGAATTAAAGAGAAGAAAATAATAAATCCTCCAACTAAAAGTATTAATGGAATCATAAGTTTTGAAAAGGATTTCATCATCACAGATATGATTCAAAAACCCTCTGATAAGGTGATCATCATTACGTCTAAAAAAGAGGAAGGAATTATACAAATTTCATATTCACATATCACAAATCAAATCATTTTTCCTTTATTTCAAGAAAATTTCAATCCTTATAAGAGGCAACAAATTATTTCAAAGCACATAGATTCTCTTTTAAACCCTAAATTATCTCTTACTATCCAATTCACAGATAAGGGTCTACAAATTCTACCTCACAAAAATCCACAATTCAATTCACATTCAAATAACACTTGTGTGATTAAGGAACATGATGTCTCAAATCGGGAATGTGAACCTTTAATAGATACACAAATTATATCAATAAATTGTCAATCTGATTCACAGATACAAAACCTCTTAGATAATTCCAGTAATTCATACTTTCAAGAAGAGGGGAATAAGGATAAGATAGAGAAAGAAGCCTTGCAATGTAAAAGAAACTCAAAATTTCTGTCTCCAACAAAAAAATTTGTAAACTTTCCTATCAAAAATCAAAAGAAAATTAATGATTATTTTAATGATACAAATAATAATTTTAATAATAATAATAATCTAAATAAAAAGTTAAAAGATAAGATAATACATGAAGAAGATTCTAAGCATACTTTTACATGTAAGAAACCAGTAGACACACACAGCATCTCCAATATTGAACAAACATCCATGGAATTTCGTAGTAAAACAAAAGAAAATATTATTAAAGAGAAAAATAAAAACATAAAAATTGATGTGCAAAGAAGAAGTTCTAGATTATTGAGTCAACAGTCAAGTCACTATACTTCTCCTGTAGAGAAAGCACGGATGGTCAAATTTAAAGAAATTCAAAAAGAAAGGACTAAAAAGCAAAAATACAAAACGAATAACAATGAAATTAAAACTTTAAATCTAGAACAAACAAATGAAATTCTTAATGAGAAAGAAATTTTGGACATTTTAGTATCCACAGGAATTGAAATAAATGAAAATATTAAAAATTCAATTATTAATTTATTAGATGAACAAAGTACTTAAGTACTTGTTCATGTTAAGGATGAAATATATATAAAAATGTTATATAAAAAACTAAGAATATTATCAGGGAATGCCAGAGGTTTAAATGCTAAAGATAAAAAATATAATGGAATTTTTTCAAAAAAAATAAAAAATACAATTAATTTGATAGATTCAGATTCAAATTCAAATTCTATTTCAAGTAATTATCCAGGACATGATTCAATCGATATAGATGATAGATGCAACAGTTCATACTACACTAATTTTTCAATTTCTGCAGGATACAGGAATAGTGGAATCATAAGGAATATAGACGAGGAGCAAGGTGAAAGAAGGGAAGCAAACTCAGAAACAATTGAACAATCACAACCACAAGAAGATTTCAACTCACATGAGGGTTTACAAAACAAAAATGATCAAGGAATTCAATCTCTAGAAGAAATACATACCTTACGACGAATATTCTCGAATCTGGAACAAATTATTAGTGAACAAAACCCTCCAGCTAGACCTCAATCTCAGGATTCTCAGCAACTTCAACAAATAGAAAACTTCGGTTCCAGAGAATCAAGGGCTTCGGTTGATCTTAATGGGACAAATTCACGGCATGAATCGTTGTTTTCGAGTGATTATAGCTTATCATTGGAAGATTTAGGGTTTTTTTAGATCCCGGTTGAAAGGGGATCGGTAGAAGAAGGAAGAAGAAGGAAGAAGGTAGAAGAGATAGTAGAGCGGCGATAAACAAGGAAAGAGAAAAGAAGGAGCAGAAAAAGAAAGGATTTCAAATCCCGGAATCCAGGAACTCAAAAAACCGGATTTTCTAATTCGGTTAGGTTGAGTTAGGATGATTTATAAATTTTTCATTTGTAATTATTCATGCAATTAAAATTTAAGGTATTTAGGAGTAGTAATTTTTAGCTAGATTAGGGCAAATACCTTATTAATTGTATGATTTGTAAATATTTGAAAATTTATAAATATTATAATAGATGTAGGACTTAAGAGCCTACTCTATTTTTCTCAAAAAAAAATATGTAAATGTTAAGATGTAAAATAAAATGTGAAATATGAAATTTATAGATTTGTACAGAAACCTATTATATTTCTAAAAGTTGATTGCAATAGTGATGAATTTTGAGAACATAATCTAGGAAAACTAACAAAAAAAATCTTAAAATATCCAGGACTAAAAATTGTCATGGACAATTTGCAGAAAAGACCCCGAAATTTCTGAAAATTTGCTGAAATTCGCTGAGGTACAACAAGGAAGGCTTCTTTACATGGATGTTTATATCGATTCATTTATTTTTGGAAATGGACCCCTATCTGAAAAAAAAATGATTCAAACTTGCTACCCGGTTTGTTAACTGGTACAGTGGTACTTCAATGCCTAGATACATACACAAACTTAAATTGATACATTTACATTAAAAATACTTGAATACTTTAAATAGCTATTATCTGAAAGCCACAATTTTCTGGATTTCATTATGGGAAAAAGCAATTGGCAGTTCGAACAATAATAGATAGTTCAATTAATAAACATCAATTCATACTTCAAATTAGGCAAAACTGACTTGAAATAAATGATGGATTTTATCAAAATGTTTGCTGCTTGCTTCGAACACTAAGTTGATACTTAAAAAAGCAAATAAATTCAAAATCCACAGCAATATACTTCAAAAAGTGCAAAAAACATTTCATAGAGTTCAAATTGTGAACAAAATTCAAATTGTGGACAAAATTCGTAAGGAAATACTAGGAAACTACTTCTAGCCAAGCAAATAGCAAGAGATTCTAGGGTTACAAACCTGGTCAGATCCAGCAAAGGTCCTTGATAGATATAGCAACGATGGCCAAGAAAGGAGAATCTACGGAGAGAAGAAATGGCGATTCCGATAGCAGCGAAAAGGAATTTGAAAAAAATGAGCAGAAATGCTTTGGTCGCTTCAGTTTCGTTAGGTCCTCCCGCCATTTTGTGATTCTTGAGTTTTTTACGAGAATTGTGACTGCTGCAATAAGAGGGTATAGAGAAGATATAACTACAGTAATACCATAAATACAACGATCCAAACACAAGTTTTAGATCCATTACAGCAATTACTATTACAAACTGTCTTTATTGCACCTATCCAAACATGTCCTAAGTGTACTTCCTAAATAAGACATAATATCCAAAATATTACTTCGAAAATAATATTTTTCTTAATAAATATAAATTTAGTATATAATTATAATTTATATATTATAATACATTTGAAAATGATCATGATTTAGAACGGTCAATTTTTAATATTGAACTAAATATGATTTTTTTTTCTAATTAAAATTTAGGTATTATAATATAATTGAAGATTATTCATTTAGTATAGTCCATTTATAAATGGTTCAGTATGTAAAAGGTTACAGTATGTAACATTGACATTTATCACATAATTAACTTGTAAAATAATTAGCGTGTTTATATATATATATATATATATATATATATATATATATATATATATATATATATATATATATATATATATATATATATATATATATATGAGGATGGCTAAGATACTTAATTAACTATCATGAGTTTGGTACTTAAGACTTTTTAATCATTAGATTTGCTTTGAGATTTGTGCATTGAATGATTATCATAAACTGATATGGAAATAATTAATGATGAGTATATATATCATTAAAAAACACAAATCTCAAAGCAAATCTAATGGTTAAAATATCCTAAGTTCCAAACCAATGATACCCAATTGAGTATCTTAGCCATCATATATATATATGGAGGGGATCCCTTGACATCAAAATGGGACTTCCATATTAGACTTCATAATGTGAACCGTTGATATAATAACGAACAGTTGAGATGAATCAAAATTTTACCCATCTATTTTTGCCCGTGAATTAAACCCTTCCTCTCTCTCTCTCTCTCTTCGTAGGAAACCAAGGTCTCTTCGATATTTACTCTCGTCGATAATGGAGGGATGGAACCGAGCGGCGCCCCTTCTACTCTCTTGCGACGGGCCGTGGTACCTGGAGAAACCCCTTTCTCTCGCGGTGGATGGTGCCGGCGAACTCTCTGGTGACGGATCGTCTGCTGGCTAAGCTACCTTGACGCGTCGACACGGAGTCTATTGAGTCTGAAATCTCCTTAACTTCTCTACTTTCTTCGTTGATGGCTGGAATCCGGCGACACCTAGTGTCCTCTCTGGCGACAGATGTTACCCGCGAACCCGCTCTCTTCTCTCTAGCGACAGATGGAATCACATCCTTCACCGGTAATTTTTTTTCTTCTTTTCCTCTTTACAGTTCTTTTGTGCTAAATTATCGAATTAGGATTATAATTGCTATAAATTGGTCAATTAGGGTTGCAATTAGGTTCCAATTTGCTGTTTTTTGCTGATTTTTGACAGTTTTTTGCAATTAGGGTTCCAACTAGGGATGAAATTAGGGCAATTAGGTTGCGATTAGGTCAATTAGGGTTCCAACTAGGGTTGTAATTAGGGCAATTAGGGTTCCAATTTTTCTTTGTGTGTTTTCTGTTTTTTCTGTTTTTTTTGCAGCATTTTTTTTGGTTTTCGATGGAGAGTTCGAGATTGTCGTTTGTATTTGGTTAGATGGACGTATTCGACTAGAGAGTCTCTACGGAAAATTGAATTATTCATCACATCGAGTCAGTAACACATCACCTTCCAAGTGAGTACAACCATTTTTTAACATAATATACCTTTTTCCCTTAATATATTGTTTTACATGATTATTTTGTGCTTGATAATTTAAGGTATGTACAGTGACGATGAAGTAAACAGCTGAAGGGGGCAGATTTGGTGCGTAACATTGGAGATGAAGTGATCCCGTGGTGTGTAAACGGCTGAAGTGATAGGCGTCGATTTTGGTGGTCCGGATTTTGGCAATGACGATGAAGTGACCTGTATGTGGTTGAGTAATGTGTATATATGTGTGTATGTGTCGTGTATTGTATGTGCAATGTGTATGTATCTAGTTTGTATGTGTAGGTGTGTGTGTGTCATGCAATGTGTGTATGTGTCGTGTAATGTGTATGTATGTGTATGTGTGTGTATGTATCGAGTTTGTATGTGTCATGCAATGTGTGTATGTGTCATGTAATGTGTGTATGCGTCGCGTAATGTGTATGAATGTGTATATCTGTGTATGTCTGTGTATGTGTCCCGTATTGTATGTGTCTAGTTTGTATTATCAGTTTACTTTTTGGATATTATATTTATGTTTAGTTATGAAAATGTATTAGAATTGTTTTGTGTTTGTTCATTGGATGAGGAATGTCCATGTTTTTTTTTTAAATTAATATTGTAGTATAGGATTTTTTTTCAAGAAATAGGAAAAATGTGTTGTTTTTATCTCTGACAGGATTTAGGGTGTTCTTTTTTCGAATTACAAAATAATCATATAAATTGGACATTCCTTAATACGAGATTCACATTCACAACATCTTAGAAACATACAAATTTATAATAATCCATAAACTTTCTAAATTTAAAATTGTTCTCAAAATAAAAAAATACTAAAAAAATCACAGTAGCATATAAAATTATACTAAAGTCCAGAAACTTCATAAAACCAATAAACCCGATTTTTTTCGCTTCAATCATTGCTTTCAGATTCTGATAATTCGACTGTACCTAAACCAAAGTAAAATCAAAATAAGTTTCCAAAATTTTCCATTTCAATAAACAATTATTTAGATAAAAATGTACGCATTTTCCTTTGTAATTTTTACTTCTAGGATTCTTGGGACAAGTTCTTTTGTCATGGTATGCAAGTCGATTGCAACATGCACAATGTCGTTTTGACTTACTTGTTGCTAATTCCAAACCACTCTGCAATCTTCCATCTTTTTTGCGACCTTTAGTTTGCGAAATATTCGGGTCGGAAAGCAATATTTGAGATGGTTCTGCATCATCTTTTTGCTTGATATTCGAAGTTTTGTTCAAGGAAATACTCAATAATATGCAGCGTAGATCATTTTGGTATTTCGTGTAAACTCGAAAGCGCTCGTCTGATTCGGCCGCCAAATAAACTAATTCTTGACCTTGTTGGGACATTTGACTAATCCTTCGTTCTTTGGCTTCTTCGGTTCCGTTATCTTCAACCAAAACTTCAAATTTTTTGCGAAAAATATTAGCCTTTAACCTCCATCTCTGAAGTATAAAAGCCTCGGGTATCGTATCAATATTTTTATGAAGAAGTACTTTCAATATGTGCTTGCAAGGAATTCCGACAAACTCGAAATTTTGGCATTCACACTTCCCTTCATGAAAATGCAAATCCAACCACACGACAAACCTTTCCGAATCATAAATCTTTGACTGCACCACAAATGATTGAAATTCATTTTCATTTATAATTTCTTCGACTTTAAAACTCCGAGCCTCTTTTAGTTGCACCTTGAATTTACTAAAAACATTTCTTGTATAAACACTAGCCGCGTGTTTTAACAAATACTCATCATCATCAACAATTCGACATTTATGCTCCGACTTAAGATCTTCGGAAATTTCTCTACTCACAATTCTTTTCATGGCTTCCTCGTACTTCACAACAAATTCTCTGAGATTTGTTTGGGGCGTAACAAAATCATCAAAAAAACGAATTGACACCCTCACTACGACCGGTGGTATTCATACCGCCAAAAAATGTGCCACGATTGTAAACGGGTGCCCAAAATTCTCGAATATCGAATAAATTTTGAAGCCACTCATTATTTTCTAACCCGTATTCATTCATTAATCTCATCCATTGCTCCTCAAAATCTTCTTTCTTATACGTGAACCAAATACATTTCTTCACATCTTTCTTAAATTTCGATTTTTTATAATACACATGTGACAATTTCTCTACAAACTTCTTTTTGATGTGCCATATGCATAGTCGATGACGAGTGTTTGGCATGACTTCGGCAATCGATTTTTTCATTGCCAAGTCTTGATAGGTAAGTATAGCATTTGGAGCTCGTCCTCCCATCGCTTTGAGCCAAGTTTCAAATAACCATTTAAAAGACACTTCGGTCTCATCTTGCAACAATGCACATCCAAATTGAATCGTTTGCATATGATGATTTACACCCGTAAATGGTGCAAAAGGCATATTATATTTATTCGTCCGATAAGTTGTATCGAATGAGATAACATCTCCGAAATATTGGTAAGACGCGCGAGATCTGTCATCCACCCAAAAGAAATTCACTAGCCTCCCACTTTCATCCATTTGAATTGCATAAAAGAATTGCGGATGCGAAGCAACTTTATCGACAAAAAAATTGAGCACAGATTGTGCATCTCCACCATTGATCTCATCACGCCTCTTATTTCTCAGATGATTATACAAATCTCTACTATCGAAACCGACATTTTCTCCATCATAAATTGAAACTATCTTAGAAACCCTAATATTTTCTCGATGAAATTTTTCCGTTATATCCTTTATATTATCGGGCATCTGTCGGTTTGATCTCAATTTTATCCTCTTACTTGGAGACACACAACCGTGATTATGCACGTCGTTAAAAGTAGTAACTACCCATTTTTTCGTTGCTGGCACATACTTGACACGAATTTGAGCCCCGCGCAGCGGATTGTGAGGCCCGGTCCGATCCGATCCCGAGGACCACGTCATCGACTCGAACGTACGAATCCTAAATGTAACTACGAATATATATAACTATTATATATATAGAACCATACCACGTGAAATTGATCACGGTGAAGGGTTGTTTTAGCGTAGTTTCTGTCCTTTCGCTGCTCCAATCTTTGGTAACACGCGCGTCCCATTCCCGCGCGATTCGACACCTTCGATTGAGCTCCGTTTTGTCGTATACAACCGGATCTCATCCGGTTCATCTTCCATCTAACTCTAGCTTGATCACAATAAAGAATTTCAGACGAAATCCCTCTACCCGTATCCACCTCGAGCTAGCGTCTTTCGGTTGCGGCGAATTCTCCTAAAATTTCCGCAAACTTGCTTTAGATCAATCTCCAAATCCTCACAACTTGTCTCACAAGTTTCTCTCTATTCTCAAAGAATTAGATCTGGATCTGAATGAATCAGAGGGGGAGAGAGAGAGAGGTTACAAAGATCTTATATTAATCTGAGAGTTAATGGTGTATTAATGAGTATCTAAAACTGCTAATCCAGAATTCGGATCACTGTGCGTCATGACGCACGATATGGTGCGTCATGACGCACAAGTCACAGTTACTTGGATATAGCCGTTACATCAGTGCTCCGTCATGACGGACACTTTGTGCGTCATGACGCACCACCGTCATGACGCACAACTTGGTGCGTCCTGACGGTATACTCATAGATTGGTTTTCTCAGAATTACTCTACTGTACGTCATAACGCATATATGGTGCGTCATGACGCACCATGTAATTTCTGTCAGATTTGCATAATCTTATTATGCATCCAATCGTTCCGACGAACACGTATGTTCATCTACACTCATTTATACAATCTACTAGTTGATCTGTAACTGTATTTCCTTCACATCATATGATTGATCTTCCTATAATAATTAAAATAAAATTAAACTAAAATAATGCAGTAACAAAAAACATACTTTTACTCCTAATATTCTCTGTTGGGCCAGAAAAATAGGTACCATATCAAATAAAAGGAAATGGATGGGCAAAATGTTCATGTATGTATGCTATTTTAAATTTTAACTAAACAAAATGACATACATAGTTATAAATTAGTTGAATGAAAAATCATATTCTTATTAACATCTCTGACCTTAGTTAAAGTAATCTATTTTTACATGCAATAAAAAAAAGTAATAAATCATCAGAATTACCTGCGTTCGGGTTGGACTACCATCATATTCATATGTTGTCATAAAGAATTCAGAAAAAATATTGTAGGTTGAGAAAATGAAAAGTATGAGAGATGGAAAAGAGAGGGATATTTGGACTGGTCTAGAATTTGGGTCTGGTCTAGAGATGATGAAGAGAAATTGTAGCAGCACGAGAGAAGGAGAGGGAGAATTTAGCTTCTTGTTCGCCAGAAGCTTGCTTGCCAAAAGCTTCGCCTTGTGCTACAGGGGGAAGGTCAAGAGTCTCACGTAAGAGAGAAGGAAAGGAAGAGATTAGGGCAGCAGCTGGTCAAAATAAAGAGTTGGGCAGGTTTTGGGCAGCAATTTGTTTAATGAATCATAATGAATCTTGACCCTTAATCAATTAAATCAACGGTTCACATTATGAAGTCTAATATGGAAGTCTCATTTTCATGTCAAGGGATCCCCTCCCATATATATATGTATATATATATACATATATATATGGGAGGGGATCCCTTGACATCCAATTTGGACTCCCATATTAGACTTCAGAATCTGGACCGTTAGATCTACTTTTTAAAGTCCGAGATTAATTTACAAAAACAAACATTATTTTCTTAGTCGGTGAACCATGTTCTGGGAGACACTCTCTCTTTCCATAAGCTCTCGAAGAAGCCATGGCCAACTCTTCCAACTATTGCTCTCCGATCTGTTGGGATCAGGAGATCCTTAGCGACCCCCTTTTCTCAAAATTTGGTGAGCAGAACCTTAACCTTGTACAGTTGGTGACGCTCCACTTCTCCATCTGTTAGTCCCCCCTGGTCGTGAAAACTCATCTTGTATCCCACTTCTCCCTTGTCGATCCCCATTCCGTCACAACTCTCTTTCATTGATACGTGTTATCTCTCACTGCGGGAACTCGAGACAGAGGCATAACCCTAACTATAGCGTTGATTAGTCTGATTTTGACTTCCAAATTAAGGTTAGTATTTTAGGATCAAAATAGGTAAAGTTGCCAGAATTGGAGTTTATTTTTTTAAAATTGGAGATGAGTGATGAATCAATATGGATGAATTAATATTTATTGTGGATAATTTGACAAATTGAGGTTGAATTAGGGATTAGTATGGTTGAACTTTTGTTTATTATAACTGGAATTTTGTTAAATTGAACTGGATTAGGTTTTAATTTGATTATTTATGGCCCGATTCGGGTTTAATTTGGTTAATGTAGCTTTATAACTTACAATTAATTATTTATTGTCTCTGTTAGGTGATATGAATGAGATGAGGCTGATCCCATGATCTTCATTTAGTAGCTAGCAAGTTAGCGAGGGGACAAGCGGGTAATGCAAAATGTGAAAAAGCGTGGAAATGATATGCAATGTACATAAACGGCGAAAACTGCAATAAGATGACTAAACAATTTATCATGTGTAACGAACACCACCATGCACGACCGATAGCAAAGGACATGCATTATTAGCATTAATCCTCCACGAGACAATCTGGAAAATTTTGAATTGTGTATACGAATTTATAATTTTATATTAGATTTATGTCGAATTAAGATTAGTGTTTGAATCCAATGTATTGATTTGTGTAATAGTAATTTTATACTAGAGTTAAGGTTTAAGACTTGAATTAAATTGGCATTGTGTAAAATTGACTTGTTCTTGAAATCGAATTATGATAATTGTGTATAAATATTGAATTGTTATTAATAATATACACAAAGAAGTACATTTAGTATGATTATTATTATATATTTAAAAAAATACTCGAGGTGTGAATTGTGGCAATAGGAATCAACTCGTTTTTTCATGCAACTCTGTAAATAATGGACATTAAAAGAAGTCCAGATTAAGACAATTTCTTCAAAATTACAAAAGATATACGTACTAGGATAAAATTACTATGAAAGCCCCGATACAATTGAAATTGCAAACATATTTAGAAAACCATACAAATGTAATAATTGTATATATTCAATTTCAATAAGAACACAATAATAATATAATTCCAACAACTAAACTCATTCAGCTTTTGGCTCATTCCATCTCTAATGCATAAAAAAATTCAGTGCACAAAAAAATCATCTGCAATGCTGTGAAAATCCCATCTCCAATCCATCACATTCAGCTTTAAATCACAAAATACAGCTTCAATCCTTTATAATTTATTTCATGCATCCCATATTCTGCAGTGATAAATTTAAATCCATATACACATACACGTTTTCATTCGGCTGTTTGTTTTAACTTGCCCAAATTAGCCAAATACGGTCCTAATTCAGGGAATCGAACCCTAAATCAGTCTCACTATAAACTCTCTCGGCCACATTCATTTTTTCCTAAAATTATTTATTTCGTAGAAAAACAAATACCTAAATCTTCCATTGCTTATTCCAATTTCATTCATATTACTTAACAGAAAATTTAAAGAAGTATATGTAAATTATAAAGCTCAATTAACCAAACAAAAAAAAGTATTTTCCAACATAAATTGTTTGATTTGTTTTTAATCTCAACAATTTAAAATTTGACTTATCTGAAATTGGTCATGGTTAATCCGAATTTGACATGGATCCAAAACACTCGAAAACTCAAATCAATATCAAATCCAATCCGAAGCATATATTTGACCTGAAATTAACGCAATCCTCATCTAGATCTGGCTTCTCGGAGAGAGAGAGAGAGAGAGAGAGAGAGAGAGAGAGAGAGAGAATTGGGGGTTTTGCGGCATACATGACTCGAGGGTTAGCGTTACGATTACTAACTGGACAAGATTCTGCTTATCGAGGGTTTGGGAAGTGCGTCGCCAAGGATCACATGGCGCTAAGAGATCGGAGAGCAAGAGCTGGCCATGGCTGCTTCGTGGAGAGCTCGTGCAAAGAGGAAAGAGAAAGTGTGTCCAAGAACATGGTTCACAGACAAAAGAAATAGTCTATATTTGTGTGAATCAATCTCAGCCCTTCAGAAAATAGATCAACGGTTCATATTTTGAAGTCAAATATGGGAGTCCAAATAGGATTTCAAGGGATCCTCACCCTATATATATATATATATATATATATATATATATATATATAATAGGTTAATTACAATAAAGAGGGTGTTGGGTTGAACTATTTTAATTAGCATGATAACATAATATCAATATGTCAAGTAGCATGTTAAGTAACATCATAACAAAAATATCGATTTTATCAATTTTTAGAATATTTTTTATTTTGTTTTCATTTTTTCCGGTTTTTTTACCAACAGTCCGATTTTTTTTTTTTTTTTTTGACTCGGCCGAGTCTGGTCCGAGTCGACCGAGTCCCGAGTCGACGGGACTGGCCGAGTCCGAGTCTGATTTCGAGATTCAGAACCATGATAAAATCATAGTGCATTCCAAAATTATTTCTCGTCTTTGATATTTCTCTATAAGTTTTAACAATGGTTAAAACTCAGAAGCTCTTCCCTTCTATCTTCTTGCTATTGGTTCTTATTATTTCGTTAGGTTTGTGTCCAATTTTTATTTTTAGAAATCTCATAATATTACACTACTGATAATCTATTTATGTTTTGGAACTCTACAAAAGAAAAAGGGCCGGCTAAAGCTGATTATCTATGCGAGTGGGAGAACACCAATTTCAAGGGTCAATGCAACAATATAACACTATGCGCTACTATGTGCAAAGCTGAAGGCATCCGTAGTGGACAGTGTCGTGGGTGCCCTCACGGTGGAAGGTGCCCTGGGTATCCCCGTAAATGCTTCTGCAACACGCCTTGCCCTCCTAGGACACCCCCAACTAGTTTATGATATAATCACCTCTGAGAGATTTAAGGGAAAACATGTATACTGTACTTCTTGTTCTATCTTAGAAGTGCCTAAAATTATATGTCAAGCATAAATAAATGATTAATGATTTCTCTTCCATTTTTTTTAGTTTGTTCCAGTTTATGTTGGTTTATTATAAAAATGATGATATCCATGTCTCTCATAATTTCACAATAGGACGTCTCTCATAATTTCACGTAGTTAACCCTAAATGCAATTATACATATTTTCTTTGAGTTATTCTCAACTGTAATCAACTAAACATATTTTGTTGATGTAATTTATAGTGCTAGTTGTACCAATTTAATTATGAAATAACCAATTGTTCATCTCATATGGATGGTAGAAATATTAAAGTAAAAAACTGATACAAGTTTAGATGTATCATTATTAGCTTCTATATATAAGCATAATTTAATTAGATTGGCATTGATCAAGGCTTTTGTTGAGCAAGAAAATGGGCTAGTTAATGACAAAGGGTCAGTGAAATTAGTTGAGCCAAGTTAGTGGTTGTATTACTGTATATAAAAGCATATTGGTTGATGCATTTTCTGTATACAACTTGACAAAGAAGTTAACAAAAAAAACTTGACAAATAACCAGTTTCAGTGCCATTATATTTCAAACTTTTTTTCTATGGATAAAACTCAGATCAAGCTCTTCCCCCGTGTCTTCCTCTTCCTCTTGCTTATTGTTATTATTTCCTCAGGTTTGTACCCAATTATTTATTTAAATAATTTCAAACACATAATATTTTTGATTTGTGTACCTATTTGACTACAAAAAGAGATGGGGCCGACTATTGCTGAGGATAAATGCGACACTCTGAGCCAGAAGTACAGGGGCTCATGCAAAAATGCGACATGCAACGATGTCTGCAAAACAGAAGAAGGCTACGAGAGTGGACACTGCTACAAACAATATTTTCGCACTAGATGCTTCTGCACCGGGCCTTGCCCTGCTTATATGATCAGCCCCTAACGAAGAGAGCCGTGCTTATAATTATATGTGAAGCATGAAAAACTAAATAATAAAATAAATAATGTACGGACTGCTGGTTTATCCTGCATTTCGTAGTTTCAGTTTGGTCGATATATTTTGTGTTGGTAATTTATTATTGTAAGAGCGATCATAAACTGAAGTAGTGCTGGTTTCAAGTTTTCTATTACGACCAGTTAATATCATATTTATTATACACAAAGTATTGAGCATCAGGTAACCAACACCAAATGGAAGAATATAAAATCATTTTTATACACAAAGTATTGAACTGATCTTCGCTATCAGTAGTCAATTTACGGTAGTTTCGGCCCATACAATCGATATATAATGTCGATCTTATTGATATGATTTTGATGTTGCTAGAAAACATAATTCTAAATGAATAAATGAAGATTGATCTACTAACTGAACATACTTAATCCCAATGCTTATATGATGATTTATTTGAAATTGTGTTATTTTTATCAAATTGATAATTCCCATACCGATTCGGAACTACAAGTGCGATAACAGCCAAGACCCATACTTCAAGATCCTCCTACGAATAATTTTAGTGACATTTGAAAAATATAGAATGATAAAACTATTTAAATCTAGCAGGAACGTCAACAAACTGCCTCTCTACCCGTTACTCGACTTTTTAAAAAGTTAAATGATCCAATTCAACGCGAACTCCTAAAAACATACCAAAAATTGACCTGGGATTAGTTATTTGTCATACCCGAATCGATTCGAATCCGAGTTATACGAGATCCGATGTAATCCGAGCTCGCAAAACTAGGGTTGACAAAAAACTTCGTAGTTAGACGTTCGTTCGAGTTCGGCTGGAAGATCGTCTGAAAATAACGCGTTCGAAAATTAACTCGAACCAACTTGAGCCGAGCCGTGTCAGCTCGAGCTGGATGATGTTAGGCTCGCGAGCCAGTTCGAATTCGAATAATATTGTGATACCCTCCAAATATATTATTTAAATACACACGCAAGGCCCAGCCTAACTCAAATAACTATACTCAACATAACCTAAACCTAATATCACATGTCTCTCTCTCTCTCTCTCTCTCTCTCTCTCTCTCTCTCTCTCTCATTTTCCAGTCGTAACTCGCCTAATTTTTTCTTTGTCTTTTTACCAAGATCTCGCCCTCCTCTCTTTGTCCCTCTTTTTCCATATCGAAGCTCAAGGTCGACTGTGATGTTGTTGTGTGGTACTGGTTGTTGTTGACGGGTGGTACGATATTGGTGAATCGTGCGGATTCCCCCTTTAATGTTTTGTGGTACTATTTTTCGACAATACAATACAATATGTATTTAAAAGTTATAACCAGTTCAAAATAATTACAACACAAAAATCAATAAAAATTACACCAATTCAAAAGACTTACAACACACAAATTATAAACAATACAATAACCAATATCAACATACGTTAATTGGTACCGATACATCTCTGGTACCAATACAATCAAAATGCAGACTATAACATCAAAAACAAATATATATCAACACAAATCCTAACATTGTGCATCACATTTTTCTTCTAACCCAGTTAGCCTCATTTATGACCCATATACCCCAATTAGCCTAAAAAATAACCCCAATTAGTCTCGAGACTCAATTCTTCCAATTCATGGTCGATTCATCGAATTCAAATTCTATTTTATTTGCACTTTCAATTTTTTCCATTTAGGTTCATATGTTCATCACCATCAAAATTCTTACATTCTTGAAATTTGTTCATCCACCACCAACGCACAAAATATGCATTTCTAGCAATCTTGCAAATCCAAATGCGTAGTTCAGGGACTTAGGCAATTATCCATCTAACAATTCGAAAGTCAACTTCTTTAAGCTCAACACATTTCGACTGTCCACTAGTAGGAGAGCAGCGACGATTGAGAGAGTTCGCCCAGATTTAGGACATGAAACTCGCCTCCTAAAATAAAAACTCATCATCGTCATTATGTGTTGGGAAGTGGCGTCGTATTGAGAGAATTGGTCTGGACTTGGGTTTTAGGAGCACGCGATCAGGAGATCTCTAGAGGGTTTGAGAGAATGGCGATCTTGAGCAGCTTAGAGAGGAAACCTGCAACGGGTCTGGAGAGGGTATAACATGAGAGGGTCAGTTAGGTTTCACGAGCTCTTAGTTTTTGACGGTGTCATCTTTAATTAACTTGAGCACACACATCTTGATGCGATCTGACGGTTACAAAATCTCAAGCAAAAAATAGCTACAACTTGTACAAACCTTTTACTTACTCTCTCTCTCTCTCTCTCTCTCTCTCTCTCTCTCTCTCTCTCTATATATATATATATATATATATATATATATATATATATATATATATATATATATATATATATATATAATGGCAAACAAATCAAATTGACATTAAACCATAAACCCGACATAGTCCGATTACCTTATAATTCCTAACGTATGAATATAAAATTTTGTTTACAACCTAACTATACTACAATGTGATAAGTCTAGTCCTTGTTAAATATTTAATGCGAGCACAAAATTTTATTTGTATTTATCACCAAGCATTTAATAATTTTTAACACAGTCTCTATTGTAAAAGCTTTTGACAATTAAACAAACATTAGTTTCTAACTAACACCCTCAAGTGATAAAGGATATTGTTTGTACAATTTACAATAATATCTACCAAGAAAAATTAGCAAAATCACTAGTTTATAATAACAAAGAACATATTTTTTCTACAAAAACTCACTTGTATATAAACTGCAAGACAGATTATATCACTATAATGTAACGAATAGTGTTTAGTTTAGTTTTTCTCCAGTCGAACCAAACTTAAAAAATACTTGTACCGGCATAGAAGCATGTCTAAATTAGGCATAAACCGTCTTCAAAATCTGAAATACTTGCGAGACGCCGAGCCAGAAGTACAAGGGCAATGCGTCAGAGTTGGATGCAGCATTGATGTCTACGAAACTGAAGGCTTCAAGGGTGACCAATGTGAATCCCTTGGTGGCAGTGTCCATCCTGGAAGCCTTCACTTTTGCAGACATTATTGCATCTCGCATCTCACATTGACGCATTTGCCCCTGTACTTCTGTTCGGCGTCTCGCATATTTTGTCCTCCGTGATAGCCAGCCCCATCTCTTTTTGTAGTCAAATAGGTATACAAATTCAAAAATATGTTATGTGTTTGAATTTATATAAAACCTGAGGAAAAATAAGAATAAGGGAAGAGCTTGATCTGAGTTTTCTCCATTGAAACAAGCAGTGATCTTTTATATACAGTAATACAACCACTAAATTGGCTACTAATTTCACTGACCCTTTTGTCATTAACTAGCCCATTTTCTGGCTCAACTAAAGTCTTGATCAATACCATTATAATTAAATTATAGAATCTAATAATACTGGTATCAGTTTTATACTTGAATATTTCTACCATTCATAATATTTCATATGAGATGAACAGTTGGTTAATTCATAATTAGATTGGTACCACTCTAAACTACATCAACATAATATATTTAGTTGATTAGAGATTAGAGTTGAGAATAAATTACATCAACAAAATCATCAGTCATCACCTGCTATCACGAGGACAGCACCGGTACGGGTAGAATTACCGAGATCTCCCTTGGATTCTTCAGTGGAAATGTATAAGTTATAATTAACTATTGAAATTAATGTTTTTAATATTTTATATAATAATATATTTAATTAATGGGCAGGATAATTAGGATAATTATTAGAAGTGTCTAGATTAATTAAGGGGGATGTATCTTGTAATAAATAGGTGTCTATTCAAATAGAAGTGTCTAGAATTTAGATAGATATGATGTATGGTTGAAAGGGTGTGTGTAAGGGGGATGTATAAGATTCCTATATAAAGCATAGGTACTGTACGATTTTAGAAATGAGAAAAAAAAGATTAATCCAATGCCCCTGTGGGTTTTCTCTCTCCGTGTTGTATTTGATTAAAAGCTTTCCATTGCTTTTCATATTTATCCCCAATATAAAATCCCCATATTATCTCCAATCAAATGAAGTCCAAATTCTAACATGGTACCAGAGCCAAGGTTATCGATCGACGGTTATCTAAAGCGACGATTATCGAGCGGCGGTTATCGAGCGACGGTTATAAAAAAAAAACGACAGTTATCGAGTTTAGTAGAAGTCGGAGAAGGAGTCACCAAGACAACCAAAGAGGTTACGTACTTGGGCTCAAACGAACTTCACAACTCATTTCCGAATTATCGAGTTTAGTAGAAGTCGAAGAAGGAGTCACCAAGACAACCAAGAAGGTTATGTACTTGGGCTCACACGAACTTCACAACTCATTACCGATTTATTGAGTTCAGCAGAAATTTGGAGTAGGAGAAGGCCACGACAACCCAAGACGGTATGTTCGGGTTCCCACAAGTTTCGCAACTTAATTTCGACGAAGAAAAGAAACGATTCAAAGAAGAAGAAAAAAATCGATCCGAAAAGAGGACGATTCGGAAAAAGGCAATTCGAAAAAGATGATCCGAAAAAGGACGATTCGAAAAAAAGCCGATTAAAAAAAAAAGAGTTTAAAAAAAAATAGACGAGCGTGACGGAAAATATATCACGGGGGAGTATCGAGAGAAAAAAAAAATAATGAAAAAAACATTAAGGGGGAGTATTGAAATTAATGTTTTTAATATTTTATATAATAATATATTTAATTAATGGGCAGGATAATTAGGATAATTATTAGAAGTGTCTAGATTAATTAAGGGGGATGTATCTTGTAATAAATAGGTGTCTATTCAAATAGAAGTGTCTAGAATTTAGATAGATATGATGTATGGTTGAAAAGGTGTGTGTAAGGGGGATGTATAAGATTCCTATATAAAGCATAGGTACCGTAGATTTTAGAAATGAGAAAAAAAAGATTAATCCAATGCCCCTATGGGTTTTCTCTTTTTCTTATATATAGTAACAAAAAATAAATTAATCTTTAGATTTATTCAATCGTATCCGTTTAACACATAATCTTTTTCTTACATATAATCTTTTTCTTAAAGCATAGGTACCGTAGATTTATTCAATCGTATCCGTTTAACACATGTTAAATAATATATTAATTCAGTTAAATAACTTATTTTTAAAATGTATAGATTTAAATTTGATTAATTATAGATGGTGGTAAAAAAAACTTGTTAAAAATATTAAATAAATTAATGATGTTTCAAACGATGAATTTTTTTTCTCTTTTTCTTATATATAGTAACAAAAAATAAATAATTTTGGATTACCACTAGTATTTAGTTCGATGCCAATACATCAATCATTTTGTGGATTTTAAGGGGTTGTAAATCATCACATTTTTTTTATTTACAAGTATTGTGGTCGAAAATTATGACGCGAACAAATTCTGATAATTTTTCGAAAATTTACGTGACTATGCAGATGAACTTGCGGGAAAAAAAAATCTAACATATTAGTAAAATAAAAAGTCCCCTGCGATACCAAATATGTATTTTATTATAATAAACAAGTAATTATTTTACTTGTGACACAAACAAATTCAAATAAATTTTGAACATATGAATTCAATTTGAATTCTAGAACATGCATGAATTCTTCTTAAAAAAAAAATCCATAAACAACAAAAAGAGCCTAACAAAGTAATCCTAGACTTCTTGATTTCGCTTACATAACCCAGGTTAAACCCAATATTTTCTCTGGAAACATATAATCTTCTGTAATATTGTAAAGAAAGCTACATAAACTCATATATAAAATAAAAATATAAATCATAACATAATATTACATTTTCAATCATAAAATACATTTTTTTTCTTCATCAAGAAAACTAAATTATAATGACAGCATTAATAGTCAATCACAGTACTCTTATATAATCAATATTAACGGTTATCCGAGCCACAAATACCCAAATCTCATACAATACATGTAACGAGTAACTCAACATCTAAAATCAACCCGCTACACGGAAATTTACACAGAAAATATGACATAACCAATCCAAGGCCGTTAGAGAAATGGGGAGAGGTGGACGGCGTATTTCTCGGAAATTAATTAATGAGATAGTTATGATGCACTTTTCCCTCCAATACCCTCACAAAACATCCAAATACGATTCAGAAATAATTAATCACTGTAATTAAGATAATATTAACAATTACAGGGGGGTTTATATAAAATTCACTGAAAAAGGTAAAACAGAAAATCTGAATGTAAATACGATCGGCCGTCCACTTGTCAGTTTCTGAAGGATGACCCCGTAGATTTCTGCCACGTGTCGACAGATCTAGGGTACTATGGCGGCTGTTTATAAGGAGATCATATCCCCTTCTCTCTCTCATCAGTAGATTTGCTTAGTATTAATACCATTATTAAGAGAGAGATTGACAGAGAATTTACACTGCTGTAAAAGCTTCTTTATTTTCTCTGAAATTCAGGTACACCTCTCTCTCTCTCTCTCTCTCTCTCTCTCGCTCTTCTCTCTCTCTCTCTCTCTGTCGCTCTCTCGCTCTCTCTTGATGTTTTTCTTCCTTAATTTGCTCTAAATTCTTACTTATCTCACTGTTTAAGTGCTCAATTATGATGTTTGATTTGGTATTTGTATGTTGATTCGGTTTTGCATTTCAGTTCTTTACTTAATAAGCAATGTAGTTGTGTAAATCAAGAAAGATTTTATCTTCGACAGTAATTTGCTCTTTTAAAATCCCTGAATTGTAAAAGTGGTGCAATTTCGTATTTCACTCTGTCACAATGAAAATCTCATTCTATGCTCTGTCTATTTCCTCTGTATGAACAAGTGATGTTAGAAATTTAGTTAAACTGCAATTTGATTCCTAATTTGAACTTCTATTTTTATGATTTCAGGATCACAATTCTTCACAGCACTGCAGTAATGGCCTTAACCTATCAGACCAGTTGGGACTCCATGCCGGGTCTATACGATCCACAATCAGAGGTAACGGATGCTCTATTCGGTTTCTTATTCGACCCATTTGAGGCCTCTACATTCAATCTAAATTCCCTATTCAACCCGGAACCCGAACCCAATTTTTACTCGGAGGCAGAATCCCAGCTTCCTACCATTGTCAATTCCCCCCTCTCCTCCTCCTTCATTCCCTCTCTGTACCAACACCGGTCCAACGCAAATGACAACTTTACCCCTAACCCTCCAAAACGGTACAAAACATACACTAATCTTCTCGACGCCAACAATTTCTTCGGTACCAATTCATTCGTCACGCCTACTCCCACCTTTAGTCCTTACAGCACTGTCGGTTTCGGGTACCAACAAACCCAAAACCCTAATTTTTTCGGTATGGGTAGGGAGGTACGGAACTGGCGACCCGCACCGTTACCAGCATCGAATACGAGCGCGGCAGCGAGAGAGAGGAGAAAGAGGATAAGTGACAAGACTCAAGAGCTGTGCAAGATGATACCAGGCGGTACGCGCTTGAACACGGCCCAAATGTTTGAAGCTGCTTCAAACTATCTCAAGTTTATGCGAGCTCAAATCGGAATCCTCGCTCTCATGAATTCTAACAAGGTATATATAATTTAATTTGATTTAATTAATTTGTGATAATTAAAAATGTTAAATTGAATATATTTCTTTATTAATTAGGTAGGAGAGTTCTCGGTAATGGAACAGGAGATAATGGAGACTTTGCTCGGATCGAAAATTTTGCACGATAAGCTTTCGGTGGCAGGAATGTGTTTGGTGCCGAAAAAATTGGTAGAGAATTTGGCGAAAAATGATAAGGCGGTAAGGTCGAGTGCTTTTGTCGCTAGAGGTCTCGATCGTTTTGTCGAGTCGATTAAGAATCGCGATTAGTTTTTCTTGTTTGTTTGTTTTGTTAGTAAAATTTCTTCAGTAAGTTATAGTCATAGGATAGGATAGGTAGGTAGTAAATATGTTTACTGACTAATATTCATGTGTTAATTGGTCATAGGTTAGGTGAGTAATGAGTTATTGATTCTATTTTTTTGAATCTTAACTTGTTTGATAGTATTTGTTGGAGTCTAATCTTTTATTTATTTAGTTAGTTTTTTTTTAATGTATGTGTCAATGATAAGTGTGGTTAGTGTATGTATTTTAAGAGTCTAATTTATTTTATGTATATATCAAGTGTCTTGAAAATGTATATATTTCTGTTATTACCAAGTAGTAGTATTTGTCTCGTTAATTGACATTGTTGTTCATATTTGAATTATTTATTTATTTATATTTGTGAAATTGAGGAACAAGTGTGAAGCATTTACAAGAAATTGTTTGATTAAAAATATACTGTATTATATTTGTTTTGTTGTGTCTCGTAATACTGTTTGAAACGTATGATAAATCTTTTCCAAGCACAATGAATTTTTTTTTAATGTACAATTTTAATTACACTAGGAGATTATCCGCGCTTCACGACGATTTTGTTTCATTTGTTTTGTCATACACATAATATATTGTTGTAATTTTTCGGGATCAAACATGAAACTTTGTGAAAATAAAAATCATATTGATTAATGACGTTCGATGATGACAAAATTATTATATTATTTTTAAAACCGACACAATACTAAATATTTATTTAGTGTTTTAATGCAACATGTACAAAAATAATAAATGTTGTAGTGTTACTATAAGATAATAAAAAAACTTGCGTTGACATAAATAAAAAACAAAATCATATGATATTTCATATATGAAAATAAGAATAATAACATTTTAAAAGTTCAAAAAAATTATTTGTGTCTGGTAAATTTGTTTATTATTAAAAAATATTATATGTGATTGTGTTAACCATTAGATTGAGATATGTGGCAACATATGAACCATTGATTAATTTTTTTATTTTATGTGATTGTGTTTTATTTGTGGACATTTATGTGTCCCTTATTTTACAAATAGTTTTAAACAATTTTAGAAGGCCACATCATTTTACACTGATGATGTGTCAAAATATTATTTGTTAGGTTTATGTGGATTAGTTGTATTTGATTTTGAATTTTTTCACAATATGTTACATGATCAATTGTGAATACAAATAGAATGTGAAGAGTTTAAATATCTAACATTAATAAATTAATATATAATATCATAAAACATACATCAAATATTGTTAGTATTTTTCATAATATAATTTAAAAAAAATAAGAAATATATTCACTTGAATTTTATCTTTATTTTGAGATCCATATTACCATATATTCAATATTTTCTCAAACTTAAAATTATGAAAACAATTATGTAAAAAAATTATATAAAAATAAATATAATTACATGAATGACTTGTAAGCCCAATTATTATTATTTTAAAACTATAATTGAAAAAAATTGCACATACTAAGTATGTTATATTTGTATTTTTACTTTAAACAATTTCATGTTAATCTATTATTTAAAAAAATAATAAAAATGAAAGATATTTATTTACTAAACACAAATAATTTCTTTAACTTATATACTATTTTGCAATAATAAACATGAAACATAAATTTATCAGACACAAATAATTTTTCTGAACTTTTACAATGTTATTATTCTTATTTTTAGATATGAAAATTTAAAATATCATATGATTTTGCCTTTTATTTACAGTAATGATAGGAACCCCACTTTATTTCCAGAATATTTTCCCGAATCGGACGTGGCAGTAGCAGGTGTGCCACATCAGATTAAACCACTCACATCCAAATAATCTGTCAAGAACGAGAGAGAGAGAGATAGAGAGAGAGAGAACACAATATATGGACTGGAGAAAACAGCGAGAAAAAGAAGCCGCCCGAAACCCCAAGGAAGCCACCAGATCGCCGCCAGGATACCGTCAGATCGCCGCCATGGTACCGTCAGATCGCCGCCAGGGTACCGTCAGATCGCCGCCAGGGTACTATCAGTTCGCATGAGACTGATACAAAGCGAAGAATAAATCTCAAAACTCTACTCACGAAGTGACGGCTGAACATGAAGCACCAAATCGAATTAGCCTTTGCTTTTTTCATCAAATGGATCCCTAAAACAATCAATTTCTTCATCAAACGAAAGGTATTAGGTCTTATTTCAAATTAATTTTTGGTGTAGAGAGAAGCAAATGAAGGGTGCCGCTAATCAGTTTTTTTACTGTAATTCTTCCTGTTTTGATCTGATTTTTGTGATAGGATTGTTAATTTTTTTTTTTTTATTCAATTTATTGTTTTATTTGTTAATTGCTCTGAAATGGTATCTTTTCTTCTGATTTCTAAGTTTGGCCTAATTTGGTTAATTAATTTAATGAGTCACTTTTTGTATATTTGACAGTTTTTCAAATTAGGGTTTTTGACAGATTTCTCAATAGTTTATTTTTCTTTAAATTTTATCAAAAAAAATTTCGATAATTTTGATGATTTTTCAATTCTCCAAGAATAGCAATTTTATTCAGAATTTTCCTGTTTTTTTTCTTCAATTGTTCAGAATTTTTTGTTTCTTCTTTTCAGTTTAGTAATCGAAATTTCGACAAAAATTATGCCAAAGAGATAGATAGCATTATAGGTTAGTATTAGTTGATTCGAGAATAATTAGTGTTGGTGATTTGAGAAGTAATGGTTTTGTAATTTTATAACGATATAGATTGTTGGATTTGTTATGGTTTTGTAGTGGTTGTAATTAGTTTTAGTTGATTTGTGATGTAATGAATTTATGTGTGCTTGTAATAGTTTATTTGGATTTGGACATGATTTATTAGGATTCTGAGCAAACATAATTATTTGGATGACAATTAGAATTTCAACTACACCAACAGCAAGACGAGTACACAACAATTACAATTTTATCAAATATTTGAGTACGTATTGCATACAAACTAGAGTAGATATCAAACCACTACTGCTGAGCGAAGCCACTGTTGGTGCCAATGGCGGAAACACATCAATGACAAAATCAATGAGCCGTGAACAACAACGAAAACATCAGCATATGAGCAACGGACCCCTTCTCTTCGCGGCCAAAAGCGGTGCCGATGTCTAAAATCACCAAAAAAGAAAAAGAAAAATAAAAAACATACATTTTATTAACAATAACAGTCAATTGCTAAGAAAAGAGAGAAAAAAATGGAGATAATTTGTACAATCAACAAACTCTCTTATCTTCCATTGCACAAAACATACTCATACAAATATATGTAACCAACATCCTCTTGCCTCCCAACATATTTCTATGTACCAGTGCATGTCGCTCTCTTTCTTCTTTGCAAACCATCTCAGCTTCGTCGACAAATCATCACAGAATATTCAATCAACCAGCCACTCTTGCAATACACGTCTTCATCTCTGGTTGAATCTGCGCTTCTCTGGATTTGCTCCGTACTCACGTTCTCGTGACACCTCTGATCCGGTCTTAATCTTGATTATGTCGATGGTAATTTCTCCATCAAAAGAACATCAAAAATAGCAAAAGAGGACCTGCATTATTCAAAATTACAAAAGAACCCCGTATTTTAGAACAACGTAGAAATTGGAACATTCTTCCCAAAAACAACAAAAAAAGAGTTAAATTAAGACTAAATAAGAGAAGAAACTAACACATCTATCAAGATAATCAGCACGGTTTGTTTAATGGTATTTTCGTATAAATTGTCGCAGTTCCATTAACCGTCTCAACCTAACCTTGACCTGGTTCTAATGAGGTGCTCGCTTCTCTAACTTTCACCTGTTAGCTCGGCCGCCGTCCAGCCATCCCACTTTTGAGGTCGGAAGAAAAACAGAAAGAGAGGACAAACCCTAGAAAGGGGACGGAGCAAAGAGGAAAAAGAAAGAACCAAATTTCTGAAAAACAAATACATGTGAAGGTGGGTTCATTAGCTTGGCTGATGTGGCAGACCACTGCCACATCAGCAATTCGGGAAAAAAAGTGGGGAAAGAAGTGTGGTTAGTATCATTACTCTTTTATTTATGTCCACGCATGTTATTTTATTATCTTATAGTGACATATATTATTTTTGTATGTGTTGCATTAAAGTACTAAATAAATATTTCGCATTGTGTCGGATTCAAAAACAGTATAATAATTTTGTCATCATCAAACTTCATTAATCAATATAATTTTTATTTTCATAAAATCTTATGTTTGATCCCGAAAAATCATAACTATATATTATGTGTATGACAAAACAAATGAAATAAAATCGCCACGGAAGCGCGGATAATCTCCTAGTGTCCTTTCATTGTTGCCCTCTATAGTTTGCCAAGCAAAACCATATTATGGTTTTTCTTAAAATTTTATCGAACATTCCATAGAGCATGGGCAGGTTCATATGTATCTTTGATATAACTCCCAATAATATTTTTCTCAATAATACAAGTTAATATCTACATATACACTAAACACATGACAAATTTGGCACTGACCAAGTATTTATGACTTTCAATAACAAATTTAACCTACTTAGAGTAACACATTGTTTTCCTAACCATCGGAAATAACGACGTGAAATAAGATAGTTTTCTTAACAGCAATCAAATAACAAAATTAATCTAATTATAAATAATATATTGTATTCACAACAGCCCAACAAACAAAAATCCCATGTATCGACTAGCCGTTTGATGTAAAAGATTTTGAAGGATATTGAAAGATTCTTGTATTTTCTAGAGAAAGTGAAATGAGGGTAATATTTGAAGGACATCATTGTCTTGCATGTGTTGTTTGATGTGCTAGATTTAGATAATGGAAAGTGAAATCTATTGTTTGATTTAAAGATAATTGAAAAAAATAGTTATAATGATTTGAGATATATGAGATATGTTTTATTTGAAAAGTAGTTGGTTTGTATATATTTATTAACCAAACATTAATTTATTAACGCAAATTATTAAAAATAAATTAATCATAGTTATAAATTAATGCATATTTGAATTAATTAGTTTATTGTATAAATTACTGTTACATTTAATTATATCAATAATAATTATAATTATAATAATTACTAATTATAATTATTATATTTAATAATAATAAAAAAATATTATATTATATTATTATCACAATATTAATAATTACTAATTATAATTATTACATTTAATAATAATAATAATATTAATAATAAAAATAATAAAAATATTATATTATATTATAATTATAATAATAATAATTACTAATTATAATTATTACGTTTAATAATACTAATAACTTTGATAATATTATATTAACTACAAATATAAAAGTAAACTTAATATTTTAATATTATTATAATGGGAAATTTTCAAAAAACCCCCTATCTTTTTTGGATATTCTAAAAAACCCCCTATCTTTTTGGAAACTCCAAAAAACCCCCTCTACCAAACTTTTATTTTCAAATACCCCCCTATGGGGTTAAAATTAACTATGGATGGTGTTAAATATTTTTTTATGACCAAAATACCCTTCATTTTACATATTTAGTAATTAAAATAATGTTTTTGTTATTTGTATTAATTTTAAAAAAGTCCTAATTTTTTTTTTTGCTTATAATAATTTTTAAAAAATAATTGTCATATGTTATATGTATATAATTTTAATATTTCATACATTACATATATTTGACTTTCATAACTTTTTATTGAAAAAATAACATAAAATAATAATAAGATGAACAACAATATTAAAAGAACACCTTGCAAATATTTAAGAAATAAAATATCATGAATCTATTAAAAGCATACATAAAAGAAGAACGAAAATAAAATTAAAATAGATGTTTAAAGAAATATTTTTCTTTCAGTATATTTTCAAGTTGTTTATTTTATTATTATCTGATGTTAGTTTTTCATGAATAATAAATGAAATATTAAAATTATACAAACACAACATTTAATAATTTTATTTTTGTGAAATCATTATATGTTAAAAATTATTTATGAATTTTTTTTAAAACTAATAAAATTAATGAAAAAATAACAAAAAATATACATATGAAAATAGAAGGGTATTTTGGTCAAAAAAAATTTTTAACACCATCCTTGGTTAGTTTTAACCCCTATAGGGGGGTATTTGAAAATAAAAATTAGGTAGAGGGGTTTTTTTGGAGTTTCCAAAAAGATAGGGGGTTTTTTAGAATATCCAAAAAAGATAGGGGGTTTTTTGAAAATTTCCCTATTATAATTGCTAATATTGTAGTAATTATATTAAAATGATAAAATAATTAGATAATATATAATATTATAATAATATAAAAGTATATTTTATATTTTTATATAATTATTAAAAAAACTGTTAATATTAAAATATTAAAATAATTATATTAAGTACCATATGTGTTATTAGATAAAATATAATATTATAATAATATAAAAGTAAATTTAATATTTTAATATTATTATAGTTGCTAGTATTATAGTAATTATATTAAAATATTAAAATAATTATTTTAGTTATAATATGTATTATTAGATAATATATTATTATTATTATTATTATTAATTATTAATAGTAAATAATTTGTATCAATAAATTAGTAAATTATAGGAGTGAGATTTCCATGTGGCTTCACGTCTGAAGCCACATGTGAAACTGCCTGCGTGACAGCGTTTCATTGGTCAATACAATGAATTTTTGCAAATAAATCCCTACTTTCACGGAAACCCTAGACAGTTAATTTAAATAAAGTAGGGGTTTATTTGCAAAATTCATTGTATTGACCATTGAAACGCTGCCACGCAGGCAGTTTCACATGTGGCTTCACACGTGAAGCCACAAGGAAACCTCACTCAAATTATAGTATGCATTAGTCAATAACTATAATTAATTATTTAACATATATTAATTAATGTGTAAATAATATTATACATGTAATATAAAAATATACTCAAATACTAAAGTGAGCAAGTCTTGTGTTTTCTTGCCATTTTTGCAAGACAACATTTGAAGGAAAAATGGTAAAAGGACATGGAAGCAAGAATTCACATTTTTGCTTTGTCTTTCAAATCAAACAATGACAAATATGACTTGTCATGGAAAATGAATCAATTTCTCTCATATTCCCTTGTAACCCCACACATCAAACGGCCCCTATATTAGTTATAACTCCGATGAGTTATCATTGAAATTGTGTGAAATGTATTTTAAATGGAGAAGTGATCACTAAGCAAATAAAAGCTTGGATAAGGAGAGGAACATTAAGAGTAATCTTTCCAAGTCAAATTCGTTACGAAACAAACATTGGTTTCGAAAACAAACATTGAATACACGACATTCTTCCTTTATATATACTCTCATAACCAAATCCATCATTAGATCAATCAATCATTCCATCTTCTCCTTGCATTACAAATTTTTTAGCTCAAACTTTTTCTCCTTCAGAATTCGTCGTATAAATGGAACTGTCCTTCAATCGTAACCTCACCATTCTTCTATTGGGTGTCATTTTTCATGCCATCGATGAGAAGAATCGGCAAATCAAGATCAACAAATCGAAGCCGAATGACCAAACCAAGATTAAAGAAGGGAACTTTATCGACCTCGAGATGCTCGAACTGAACAAAATTAATAAACCTAATGAACCGGAACGGACCAAAGTAGAATTACTAGGATTGATCGAAGCGGTTGAGCAAAGAGACGACTCGGCCTTTCTCTTAAACCCACAGCCATCGTCGCAGGAATCTACTGAGAATCAAGAATCAGACATGAAGTTCTTCCTAATCCCTCCTCCCCCTCCGCCGTCGGAGTGGATCGAAAATGACTTGACCCCTCGTCCTCCTCCCCCTCCTCTTCCGGCAGCACCGAAAATAAGGCCTTCATTCACCTCTGTTCTTACAACCATCAAAGAGGAAATCAATGAAGAGGCAGAAGAGAGTGATTGTCGGAAGGATGAAGTGCGAGAGGAAGGAATGCAAAAGGTTGTTCGTAAGAAATTTGGGTTGAACAGGAAGGTATCTGGCTTTCGCAAGAAACTCGCCAGGGTTTTCTATTTTTGCTAGAGTTTTTTGTAGGATTTGGTTTATTATAGAGTCCTATCACATTTTCCGAGATTAAGACATTTTTTATTTTCATTTTGTATAGAAAAAATATGATTAGAAAGACAATTTTTTTTTTATTATGGGAGAGTATCGGGAAAATAATATGATTAAAACAAGCAGGAGTATAAGGAGAAAACTATCGATTGATTTTTTTTTTTCTTTTTCATTTAATTGAGGCAAGTTCGAGACTTGCACTCATTTGTATTGAATGATGAATATATACAAGAGTATTTACAATATGATTTCAAACGCTAACTTTAGCCTATTTTTCTCTCTTGGCCATTCAAAACATTGGGATTTCTTCTACAATTAAACTTACAACCCTTCTATGATTATTTTCTACTTCTGTAAATATTCGATTGCATTTCTCTTTCCAAATTGCGAAACAAAAGAAACCAACCGATTGTTGAATTTTTTTGTGGTGATTTGGTCGGGTCAAGACACTTAGTAAATCCGTTTCTTGGTAGAAAACATACAAAACATACAGTAACCTTCTCGACGCCAACAATTTCTTCGGTACCAATTCATTCGTCACGCCTACTCCTACCTTTAGTCCTTACCGCACTGTCGGTTTCAGATACCAACAAACCCAAAACCCTAATTTTTTGGTATGGGTAGGGAGGTACGGAACTAGCGACCCGTACCGTTACCGGCATCGAATACGAGCGCGGCGGCGAGAGAGAGGAGAAAGAGGCGATAAGCAACAAGACTCAAGAGCTGTGCAAGATGATACCAGGCGGTACGCGCTTGAACACGGCCGAAATGTTTCAAGCCACTTCAAACAATCTCAAGTTTATGCGAGCTCAAATTGGAATCCTCGCTCTCATGAATTCTAACAAGGTACATATAATTTAATTTGATTTAATTAATTTGTGAGAATTAAAAATGTTAAATAAATTATATATTTATTAATTAGGTAGGAGAGGTTTCAGTAATGGAACAAGATATAATGGAGACTTTGCTTGGATCGCAAATTTTGCACGATAAGCTTTCCGTGGCGGGAATGTGCTTGGTGCCAAAAAAAATTGGTGGAGAATTTGGCGAAAGATAAGGCGGTAAGGTCGAGTGCTTTTGTCGCTAGAGGTCTCGATCATTTTGTTGAGTCGATTAAGAGTCGCGATTAGTTTTTGTCAATGATTTAAATTGCGGCGCAATTGCGCCGCAATAGCGCAAATCGCAATAAATATCCACAAAACGCAACACCGCAGCCTGCTATATAGCGCCGCAATATCGCCGCAATATGACGCAATATTGGGGATCATGTGTAAATTATTGTTCAAGCGCAATGGACCGCTATATCGCAATTTAAAACATTGGTTTTTGTTGTTTGTTTTGTTAGTAAAATTGGTTTAGTAAGTTATAGTCATAGGATAGGTAGTTAGTAAATATGTTTACTGACTAATATTCATGTGTTAATTGGTCATAGGTTAGGTGAGTAGTGAGTTATTGATTCTTTGTTTTTGAATCTTAACTTGTTTGATGGTATTTGTTAGAGCCTAATCTTTTTTTTGTTTTTTGTTTTTTTTATGTATGTGTCAATGATCAGTGTGGCCAGTGTATGTATTTTTTAAGAGTGTAATTTATTTTATGTATGTATCAAGTTTCTTGAAAACGTATATATTTCTGTTATTATCAAGCAGTAGTATTTGTCTCGTTAATTGACATTGTTGTTCATATTTGATAGATTGATTGATTTATTTATATTTGTGAAATTAGGGAACAATTGTGAGGCATTTACTATATATTGTTTGATTAAAAATATACTCTATTATATTTGTTTTGTTGTGTCTTGTAGTGCTGTTTGAAATGTATGTGATATATATCTTTTCCAAGCACAATGAATTCTTTTTCTTTTTAATGTACAATTGTAATTACATTATATTTTTCAATTAAAAGAAATATTACAATATATTTTTGATTATTTCTTTAAAAATATACAGTTTTAAATGTATCTTGTATTCTTTTAGTTACGTGTTAAGCCGTTTTGAATATATGATACTAGCATTACCCCCGCGCAATTGCGCGGGGCTGTTCGGGTTTATAAGTAATGTAGTTGAAAAAAATTGTTGTTCGTTTTGTGTATGTGACTTTCTTTTTGTAATCATTATTATATGTGTAATTTAGTGTGTTGTGTGCGAGTGAAATTTTGTAGCAAAAATCGTTTGAAAATTTTAAGAGCCGGATTTCTTGAATAATTCAAACGGTTATTGCTAAAAAAATTATCTATATTTTATACTTCATAAGTAAAATAAGGAAAAAGAACGAATGAGTCGTCATGAAATTTATTAAGAACATAATAGTTCAGAAAACATTGCTGAAAAAAAAGAGTGTTTTTAATTTCACAAATCTTTAATTTCGCTACATATTTAGTACAAATATTTTTCGTCCTTTGTGTGGTCAGCCAACAACAAAGTTTGACGATGTCATCGCTAACCGTTTCGTTCGAATCTTTAATTTAAATTATGTCATGATTATTCGCACATCCATGATTTGGTATATTTTTAACCCCCTAATTTTTTTTGGATATTATAAAAAATTCTCTATCTTTTCGTAAACTCCCAAAAAAAAAAACTCTTTACCAAACTTTTATTTTAAAATACTCCTTATGGATGATATTAATTTTTTTTTTTTCCAAAATACCCTCCAAATCTCATATGTAATAATTAAAACTTACTTTTGTTATTTTTTATTAATTTTAAGAAAATTCATAAACATTGCTTAACACGTAGTGATTTAAAAAAATTTAAATTATTACATATTTTGTTTATATAATTTTAATATTACATTCTTTATTCATAAAAAAACTAACATTAAATGATAATAAATAAACACCTTGCAAATATATTCATAGAAAATATCTATTTAAACATCTATTTTTTATTTGAGTTTTCTTTTTATGTATTTTTTAATAGTTTTGTGATATTTTATTTTTAAATATTTGCAAGATGTTCTTTTATTAATATTGTTCAACTTATTATAATTTTATTTTAGTTTTTCAAGAAAAATAATTAAGGACCAAAATGTAAATTTTAAAACTTCGGAGGACAAAAATGTAAATATAAAGGACCAAAATGTGAAAAAAGGACAAAAATATAAATTTTTTTAAAAAATATGACCAATTTGAGGCCCCTGGACTAAAATGTAAATTTCAAAACTTCGAAGGGCCAAAATGCAAATATAAAGGACCAAAATGAGAAAAAAGGACCAAAATGTAAAAAAATTTCGAAAAAAGGACCAATTTGTAAATAAAAAAGGACCAAAATGTAAATTTTTTTCGAAAAAAGGACCAATTTGTAAATAAAAAAGGACCAAAATGTAAAAAAAATATTGTTTTTTTACAAATAGGCCCCTGGTGACGTGGCTGCACCAGGCAAGAAAAATAATAAAGGACCAAAATGTAAATTTTAAAACTTCGAAGGACCAAAATGCAAATATAAAGGACCGAATTGTGATAAAAAAGGACCAAAATGTAATTTGTTTTAAAAAACAGGACCAATTTGAGGCCCCTGGACAAAAATGTGAATATTAAAATTTCGAAGGACCAAAATGCAAATATAAAGGACCAAATTGTAAAAACGAAGGACCAAAATGTAATTTGTTTTTTAAAAAAAGGACCAATTTGTAAATCAAAAAGGACCAAAATGTAAATAAAATATTTTTTTTTACAAATAGACCCCTTGTGACGTGGCTGCCTGGACTAAAATGTAAATTTCAAAACTTCGAAGGGCCAAAATGCAAAAATAAAGGACCAAAATGTAAAAAAAGGACCAAAATGTAATTTTTTTTCGAAAAAAGGACCAAAATGCAAATATAAAGGACTGAAATGTGATAAAGAAGGACCAAAATGTAATTTTTTTTAAAAAAAGGACCAATTTGAGGCCCCTGGACCAAAATGTGAATATTCAAACTTCGAAGGACCAAAATACAAATATAAAGGACCAAAATGTAAAAATAAAGGACCAAAATGTAAATTTTTTTTTAAAAAAGGACCAATTTGTAAATCAAAAAGGACCAAAATGTAAAAAAAAAAAAAAAATTACGAATAGGCCCCTGATGACGTGGCTGCACCAGGAGGCAGCAAATCCCCTTGCATTAGTATATAGATAGATAACTTGTTAAATCAAAATATATGTTTAATCCGAAATATATATTTTAGATGTATGATATATATTTTTCCATGTAGGATATATTTTTTGATGTATAATACATGCTTGCTTTAGATTATTTAAGACAATATATTTTTTTAATTACAAAATTTTAAATGCGTGACATATTTTTTTGAATAATGTCTTCTTAAATGATTATCGTACATTTTTTGAATAAAAGTAGTATACCTTTAATGAATATATTTTCATAACTATTATATTTTTGTAATAGTAATTTATATCTTTACTATATGAATATATGATATTTTTTTTAGATAATAATTTTTTTCTTTTCACATGACTACTATACCTTTTAAAAAATAGAATTAGACGTTTCTAAATTTTGTTGGTATGTATATTATTTTATTATAATTTGTTTTGTTTGAAATATATTTTTATAAAAGACTGTATCTAATTTTTCAATTACAATTTATATTTTTAGTTTAATATTTTGTAAATATATTATGGTAAAACTCAACAACGAATGGCCCAAACAAAAAAAAGAGTACACTAAAAAAGAAGCACATATTATCTATCTCATCATTGGGCTGAACAATTAGCCCAAACGCCGTCAAGATAATCAGGCAAGAACTAACCAAATCTAACGGTTCTCCCTATTTTCATCGGAATATCTCACCCGTCCGATTTTAAGCGTTTCTATGGCATCAACGGTCGATCTCTTCCGAAGCATTCTAGGGTTTTATCTTTCTCCTCTATACGTCCCTTATAAATACACAAACGCCGCCCAATCTCATCCATGGCGGAGTTCTCCATCTCGGTATTTCTCGTTTTTTTTTGTAAGTTTTGTGTATGATTTTGTATATTTCGGTTGATATTTGTTTTGATTTTGTATAATAAGAGAAAGATGAACTGAAAATGAGGATCCTTTCCCCGATGATCGACACTGATTATACTTTTTGCGATTCTTAATAGCTTCCTCTATTTTTGAGGAAGATATGAAGCCAGAAATCTGATACTTTCATCTTGAATATAGTTTGATTTTCTTAGAAAATGTTTTCGTTTTGTTTTATATATATGGAGATGATGATCTTTCCCCGAATGATCGAAACTGATTATACTATTGCGATTTTTAGTAGTCTACTCTATTTTTAGGGAAGCTATAAAGCCAGAAATCTGATCCATTAATAATGAATATTATGCTTTTAATTTTAGAAAATTTGATAGTTTAGTTATTTTTTTGTGATGTAATGAAGATTTTTCCCCGAATTATCGACACTGATTTTGCTATTTTAATAGACTATTAATTTAGGGAAGGTATAAAGCCAGAAATCTGATTCTCGCATCTTGAATACTTCGTTAGGTTAATTTTAGAAAATGTCGCAGTTTTATTCGATTTTTATTTTGAAATGAAGATCTTTCCCCGAATTATCGACAATGATTATACTATTGCGATATAATAGTCTACTCTAATTTTAGGGAGCTATAAAGCCAGAAATCTGATCATTGCATTTTGAATATTTTTCCATCTTTTAATTTTAGAAAATTCGTAGTTTCGTTTGTTTTTATGTTGAAATGAAGATCTTTCCCCGAATTATCGACAATGATTATACTATTGCTATATTAATAGTCTACCCTAATTTTAGGGAAGCTATAAATCCAGAAATCTAATCATTGCATTTTGAATATTTTTCCATCTTTTAATTTTAGAAAATTCGTAGTTTTGTTTGTTTTTATGTTGAAATGAAGATCTTTCCCCGAATTATCGACAATGATTATACTATTGCTATATTAATAGTCTACCCTAATTTTAGGGAAGCTATAAAGCCAGAAATCTGATCATTGCATTTTGAATATTTTTCCATCTTTTAATTTTAGAAAGTCGTAGTTTTGTTTGTTTTTATGTTGAAATGAAGATCTTTCCCCGAATTATCGACACTGATTATACTTTGCGATCTTAATAGCCTCACAATTTTGTGTAGGTCTAAAGCCAGAAATCTGATCAATATTCAAACTTCAATTTGTTGTCTAATTTTAAAACATGATTTAACTGCCTCAATTTTGTTGTCTAATTTTAAAACATGATTTCAAACCAGGACTCTGATCTTATCTTTTAATCTTTATTGTATTTCCAAAAAATTTATTATTACAAAAGCTTGATTTGATCAAAATTCATGTTCTTTCTATAATTTTTCTCTTGAATATGATAATTGTATAGACAATACAAGATTAGATCAAAATTTGAAAAACTATATTGTGATTGGTTTTATATTAAATTATAAATTAAGCAAAATGGTTTGGTGTAATATTCTGTGTCTACCAAGTATTAGTTTTTATATTGTTAGTTTAGTTATCACGTAAATTGTTAGTCTGACTAGCTGTTATGACAGAATACTTGATGATTTGGAAGTTTTGATGTACGAATTAACATGTTTTAGAAATAATAATTTTCCAAATATTTAATTTCAAAAGATGTCGTCTAATGCCAGTTTATGTTTTTTCGCTGCCATAATATTCAGTTCTAGTGTCGGCTATATTGAGATGCTGCCAACAGATATCGTTTTGGTGCCGTTTACATTTTTTTCGCTGCTGAAAGATGGAGCTCAGTGTTGTTTAATGTCTTTTATGATTTGCCGCTGCCAAAAAAACCAGTTTTAGTGCCGTTTACCTTATGTCGCTGCAAAAAAAAATAAGTTTTAGTGCCCATTATGCTTCTTCGCTGCCAAAAAATACAGTACCTAGTGCCATTTACATTATGTCGCAGCCAAAAAATTCAGTTTTAGAACCGTTAATGTTCTGTCGCTGCCATAGTATTGACTTTTAGTGACGTTTACTTTGTTTCGCTGCCAATAAATTCTGTTTTAGGGTTTTTTATTTTATGTCGCTGCTAAAAAATACATTTTTAGTGCCATTTAAGTTTTGTCGCTGCCATAGTAAACGCTTTTAGTGCCGTTCACTTTACTTCGCTGCCAAAAAATTTCTGTTTTAGTGTCGCATATGTTTAGTCGCTGCTACAAATTTAGTTTAGAGTCGTTTATGATTTGTAGCTGCTAAAAAATCAGTTTTAGAGTCATTTAAGTTTTGTCGCTGCCAAAAAATTCAGTTTTAGAGCCATTAATATTATGTCGCTGCTAACAATTCAGTTTTAGTGCCGTTTATGTGTTTCCCTGCCAAACAATTCAATTTTTGTGCCTTTTATGTTCTCTCGCTGCCATTAAATTCAGTTTTTTAGTCGTTTATGTTTTTTCGCTGCCAAAAAAACAAGTTCTAGTGCCCTTTACTTTATGTCGCTGCAAAAAAATCAGTTTTAGTGCCCATTATGTTTCTTCGCTGCCAAAAAATACAGTGCTAGTGCCCTTTACTTTATGTCGCTGCCAAAAAAATCAGTTATAGTGCCGATTATGTCTCGTCGCTGCCAAAAAAATTCAGTTTTAGTGTCGTTTATTATTTGTCGCTGCCACAAAAACAAGTTTTAGTGCCGTTTACCTTATGTCGCTGCAAACAAATCAGTTTTAGTGCCCATTATGTTTTTTCGCTGCCAAAAAAAACAAGTTCTAGTGCCGTTTACCTTATGTCGCTGCAAATAAATCAGTTTTAGTGCCCATTATGTCTAGTAGCTGCCAAAAAATTTAGTTTTAGAACCGTTAATGTTCTGTCGCTGCCATAGTATTCAGTTTTAGTGACGTTTACTTTGCTTCGCTGCCAAAAAATTCTGTTTTAGTGTTGTTTATTTTATGTCGCTGCTAATAAATACATTTTTAGTACCATTTAAGTTTTGTCGCTGCCATAGTAAACACTTTTAGTGCCGTTCACTTTGCTTCGCTGCTAAAAAAATCAGTTAAAAAATCAGTTTTAGAGTCGTTTAAGTTTTGTCGCCGCCAAAAAATTCAGTTTTAGAGCCGTTAATTTTATGTCGCTGCTAAAAATTCAGTTTTAGTGCCGTTTATGTGTTTCAATGCCAAACAATTCAGTTTTTGTGCCTTTTATGTTTTCTTGCTGCCAATAAATTCAGTTTTTTAGTCGTTTATGTTTTTTCGCTGCCAATAAATTCAGTTTTAGTGCCGGTTATGTTGTTTCGCTGCCAAAAAGTTCAGTTTTAGTGCTTTTTATATTGTGTCACTGCCAAAAGATATAGTTTTAGTGCCTTTTCTGTTGTTTCGTTGCCAAAAAAATTCAGTTTTAGTTTTTGAATGATGTAATTTTTTAAAAAGATGATCATAAATTATAATTTTATAAAAAAATTAGACTTATAAAATCCCAATAGTTTTTACGAACAATGATAAATAGTAAAATAAAGAAGGGTGTGTATGAAAATTGATGATCTAATTTGCTTTGACGGTTTGGTATGCAGTTTGGTCTTTTATTATTTTATCAATTATGACGTGGTCAAAATAATCTACGGATTATTGTAGTGTTTAATTGCACTCAACAAAATTCAAATTGTATGTTATCCAAGTAATAGGGAGCGTTAAGAATAAATGAGGTATCCAAAATAATATTTAAAATAAATTTTAATATTTTCAACAAAGTTTCTATTTTTTAATAAATAAGACAATTATGGTATAATATATTTTTCAATATCCAAAATTAATTTGTATTTTTCAATATCTTATTGACACAGACAAGTATAAAATTTCATCCAAACACATCACATCACATCAAGAAAATATAAAACTAACAACACATCATGTTTATGTCATTTTGCGAGAGAAGATGTCGTATATTTATTCTTAACCTTACGAGGACTAAAATATCTAGTTTGAAATGGATGATAAGTGATACCAATAACAAAGCAAAGAAAGAAAAATCATTGTATTTGTATCTTTATTAATAAAATAAAAGATACCCCGAAGACAGTGAATACATTCGAGGGAGCAAACCCATCCTCTATAACCGAAAAAGTCGCAAAAAATAGAAATGCTAATTCACATTCAAAATGAACTTAACACTGTATTATTTTTTTTTAATGAAATGGATGAAGCTTTCATATCCCCAACCGTGATTTTATAAAAAGAAAGAAAAATAAACTTAACATTGTAGAATAAACATATTTGTTTGGGAGAAGTTTAATCAAGATTGAAATTATCCTAATTACTCTAATCTGTGAACTCAGTTACGGATGTTGGTGGATGGCCAAAATTCTTGGATGATCCTTAGGTGTTGGGCGTTGATTTAATTGTTGCAATTTTTGAAGGAAATCTTTGGCGGGTGCATTGGATATGTCGCAAAGTCGAAGACATGAAAGAGTGTAGGAGCATTGGCACACCAGATGAATGGTTGTTTCAACTGTTTCGGAAATCGGAACACAAGGCACAAATCGTGCCATGGGTCCAACCTCTTCTTCGTAATTTTTCTTGAGTTAATATTATGTTATGTTGTTCACTACCAATCATAAAAATAATTTAAATTTAAATTTTAGTGCTATCCGCATATTGAAGATTTGGCACGGCCATAGAATCCTGATTCCGATGTCTGGTAAATAAAATCTGATACATCTTTTTGGAGAGGAACTTTGGGGTTTCCTGTGTTGTAGAATCGTTCGGGGATAGACCTTGTAGATAGATGTTGTAAATATGTAGTAGTTTGGACCATAGTCAGTCATTCGGGATACGGCAATAATACGATACGAGATACGTTCGTGTATAATTCGGATAGTGCGTTTTACAATACGGCAAAAAATCCGGACCTAAAAACGTGAACGGCTAATATTCGTATTCGTATAGGTTCCTCTATAATACGATTTTTATTAAAAATCAGGTTAAAAAAATTCGGCAAAATATAATAATATAATATCGCGAAGTTTGCGTATTTTTCAAAATTCGTATAATTCGTGTATTATTGGCAAACTATTCTCGAATTGACTAACTTAGATCATGATATGACTCATTTAACTTAGAAATTGCAAAACATATAAACAATTAAAAATTCTCAATTTGAAAAATTCGATAAAAAGCCACTGAATTCGGCAAAAAATCGGCCGAATAATTTTTGTCCATAAAATTCGCGAATATTTCCGAATCACTGAATTGGATACGCGAAGTTCGCGTATTTTTCAAAATTCGTATAATTCGTGTATTATTCGCGAACTATTCGCGAATTGACTAATTCAGGTTTGGACACAATACATGTACGAACAGGGCCGGCCCGTGGGCAAGCCCACGGGCTAGGGCATCAATTTGTTTGGGGGCACCCGGTTGGATAATATCATATACATGCTGAAATGAATATATTTGAAATAACTAATTTAGCACAGTTGGTGTAGTAGTTCGTTGATGATTCTATAGGTGATGGGTTCAAATCCGCTGTATAGCAAATTTGCTTTCTTTTATGTTTTATTTTTCCCTGTTAAATTTATTTTTTATGCTTTTCCTATTTAACCAAAAAAAATGTTTCTAAACAATGAATCAATGAAACTTTCCCTATTTTGCCGGTTATTCTTATTCTTTCTTGTACACTTATTTTTCAAACTCTATAAATATACTGAAGCTTTATTATTTATTTTCATTATACATAAAGTATTTGTGGAATTTTTCAAAAGAAAAGGGTATTTTTTCAATTAAACTAATACAATTTAGTTTTCCAGTAGTCTTTCACCTAATTTAGTTTATTATTTTCCAACAATACATAATATACTTCTTTTTTTAGCCACATCACTTTAAATTTTATTTCATCGTTTGTGTTCATCAAATTAGTTCTAACTTTCAGTACACAATATCTGTGGAATTTTGAAATAAACAAAATATTTTTTTCTATTGAGTCAATCAGTTTATTTTTCATCTCACTATTTATATTTCACTTAATTTAGTTTTCATTTTTTAATTGCACATAAGACGCCTGTAGAATTTTCAAAAAAAAAGAAAAAAAAAACCCACCAATAAAAAATGTTTATTTTGTATGTTTTTAGAATAGAAGTGCATAAATTTAATTTTTTTTTTTTTGGAATATATAAGATTTTATTTATTTTTGTGTTTTTTATGGATTATAGGGGCACTATTTTATGTAATAGTCATTTTTATTTTTGACTCGGGCTAGGGCATCATAATTCCCGGGGCCGGTCTTGTGTACGAACATCACCCGAATCGTCGGATTAAATCATGATGTGAATCTTCCTGATTGACTTTTAACTCCCATTAACACAACTTAGCAGCACAATTTTGTCAATTGAGGAATGGAATCTCGTCCTCGCTTTTTTATGCTCTCATTTATTTAAGGAAATAGGTCTGACTGGAATTGGAAATAAAATAGACGGAAATTCATGGCGAAATTGCATCTTCTCTCTTCTAGCTTCTCCTCTTCATTTGTCAACTCAAGCGACATTTTCTTCTGTTACGATGTCATAGTTGTGATGCGTCAAGTTCTCATCTTGTTAACACATCTGACGAAGAACAAGAACCCTCTGAATCATATCCATCTTCGAAAACGGTTGCAGATTTTATTTCCTTGCAATCATAAGCAAACTTCAATCAACTAGAACAAGTCTCCAACTCCATTGATTTCAATAACCAAAGTGATGGATTATTTGTCTAAATAGGTATTTCTAGTTGGTTTATACAACAACAATTTTATCGAAGCACATTCAATACCAATTTTTGTAAATCGGTTTCCTCTTGAGTAAAGATTTTAAATTGAAATTCAATTCGAGCAGTTTTTAAGTTTTAATTTAATATGGTGTTTTATAGATATTACAAAAATTTAAATCGAAGTACTTTTTATTTTTATTTCAATTTTAGTATTCCAATTCTGATTTGCTATATTTTTAAAAGCTTAAGATATGAATTCTTCATGCAAACATGAGTTCATATTAAATTCAGTATTACCAATTTAAATGATAATCGTCTTTGCAAACAAAACAAGCCAATTTCGCTTTTGAACTCTTTTTCCAATTCAAGGGATATTGACCTCTGCAGAAAGATTAAAAGTAAATAAAAAAAATAAATTTAGTGTTCTTCTTTTTCGCAGAACATGAATTTGAAGAATCTTGAATAGGAATGAAATTTTTCAATGATCAAGTAGCTTATAGTTTCTACAATGAATATGAATTTCAAATTGTATTTATCATTCGAAAGGGTTATGCACAGAAAAATAAGTCGGGTTTCAATACATGCAAATTTTTACATTTCAAATCGAATGCTATGAATTTATATTTTAACAATTCACCATTACGGCATTACGAATGGTTCTTAATAATAAATGAACCCCATTTTAATGGTACATAAGCAATAATTTACCAACAATAAACGAATCCATAGATTAATTGAATTGGTATATAAAAATCAATCCATATAAACAATACAACAAAACCCACATAAACAATAAAAAATACATAAAAATGAAAAGTAAAAAATAAGCACAAAATATAATCATACAATAATCTCAAACTACTTCACTTAAACAACATAAACAATATTCACGATACTCTATGAATGAATTCGTAGCCATAGACCATCACCACGCATCATCTCCGGTCCCTTGTTGCACCCCAACTAGTAAACCATGATCCCACAACTTGCCACGTCACCTTCAAATCTTCTTACATCCACATACCTGCATATAACCATAATTTGCATATTTAAGTCACGATTACTTTAAATGGAGGTAAAAGAATTATAAAGGTAAATAAATGTAAAAGCATAAGGGCAATACCAAACCTTCAGACCGCTAATCCTCTAAGGGGTTGTTGTTCATACATGGTGGCAACACGGTGTACGTCAACACTATGAAACCTTCTTACTGCCGATACGTCAACACGACTTTGCATCCCAAACCCTACAAAAATGTGAAGACAAAGGGCTAAAATGAAAAATCACCTCTAATTGTGAAGATGTATTGCTAACCTTGTTAACCGCAAAGATCTAGATATGTGTCCTCGCTTTGAAGATACCTTGTTAACCGCAAAGAACAGATTGTGCCAAATAATAGTACTCGATAAAAATTGAAAGCTCACAAATTTGCGAGTTCAAAGAGATTCGGCTTCACTTTTCGTCATCGGATCCGTCGTTTGTTGTTAGATAATACCAAATAACAATACTCAATTACGAGTTTTTTGAGGAAAAAAATAAAAAAATGGAATACTTTACTTTTTTCAGACATCAAATTTGGCTTTTAATAGAGTTCAATTAGAAGTTTTTTGGAAGTGCTAAACTTTAATTTTTGTATTTCTATAATGTTTTTTTTTAAATAGAAATTTTCACGTGTTTGACTTCAATTACAAAATATTTTGATTATTTTGTTCGTTTAGGCATTATTTTTGTCTTTTTCAGGAAAATATGATAATTGATTTTTTTTTTAAATGCGGGTTATTTTTGTCAATTACGAAATGTATATATTGTTCATGTATTTCAGAAAAATATTTTTGAGAACTTGTTAATTTTCATGTTTCGGTGCGGACCTTTTCAACTTTGTATTACACAATTTTGTTTATAATCTATGCTTCAAAGCAGTAGAAATAAGCAAAAAATAATTTAATAATAAATATTAAAACGAATTACTTGTTCAATACAAACATGAACATTATATACATTTCATTAATTATCTAAATTTTTGAGAACTTGTTAATCTATATATTTATATACATTATTAAATATAAAATTATATATTTAGATAGTAGCGAAAACAGGATACATATTTCTGTTGATTGTGATTTTGTACAAAAATTACATTGATCAAGTATGAACATGCTATATTGCTATATTTTAATGAATATGTATGAAATTAATTTGATTACTGTTAATTTTGATTGTATTAGCGTTTATTTGTACTTTATAAATGTATGGTTTTTATAATTTGTGTGCGTTAAATTTTGTTAAGATAATATCTGGAGATTGTGTGTTCTTTCACTGTTGAAACATTTAAATGGATCATAAATTAAAAATTTGGGCATGCCATATCTTTGTATCTTATTTAATTATTTAACTTACAATACATATGAGGGCCGGCCTTGCTTTTGAATTTAAGCCTGTAATTTTGAGCCGAAACTAAAATATTATCCTCATCATATATTCAATACTCATGCGTTCGTTCATCAATTATATAATTTATATGTGACCTGGTTCACTGGTTGTTATGAAATGTGAAATTAATGAATGTTGATTTATCATGACTAATATATAAGAAGTAGTATTATTTCATGAGTATAATAAGATATTTTAAAAGAACGAGCATAAATGAAATTTGCCTTATTATAGACATCATACTCAAAAGAATATACCGAGAAAACTTAAAACATAAAAATTGGTTATAAGATAACAAGGCGAGTAACCACCAGACTAGATTGGATGCACATATATGTTTTTGTCCATTGAGATAATCTTAATAATGATATTTGCTAGGGGTTAATTTGTATATGATCCATGTACTTCACATATACGGGGGTCGGTATTCGGTTGAACCGAACCGAACCGAATCGATTAAGACCAAACCGAATCAAACCGAATCGAACTAAATTCAAATCGAACCGAACCAAATAAAATTTGAACCGATTTAAAACCGAACCGATTAAACCGAATTTCTTATTCGGTTTGTTCGGTTGAACCGAATAAGAAGTTTTATAATGATACAATTCAAATTTTATTTAACAAAAGAATATAAAAACAAATCATATAAAATGTAATTATATTATTTATAATTTTAAAATATAAAATATTAATTTTTTAAAATAAACATAATAAAAACATTAAAAATAATACTAATTCGGTCGGTTCGGTTTAATCGGTTTTAGAAATACCAAAACCGAACCGAACCGAATAAACCGAATAATATCAATTTTTGAACCGAACCGAACCGAATAAACCGAATAAACTGAACCGATTAAATCGAATTCGACCGGTTCAGTTCGATTTCCAAATAAACCGAACCATTTGCCCACCCCTACTTACAAATTCTTGTTATCTGCCGGTAGTATTAAATTGCTCCGGATACAACAAAATGAATTTTGGATTATTATTTTTTCTTTCATTTTGGTCTAAGTTATGATACTATTTTAGTTTGATTTGATCCAAACACTTGTTATTTCTATAATTTTGCTTTTTAATATTTGTTGTATTGTTGTTTTGTATTTGATATTTATTTATTTGTTTTTCTTGAGTCAACTTATTTTTAAAACCAAATTTTACAAGTTCCCTGGTATTTCGTCGTTTTTTTTAGGTTATTCTAAGGAATTTTAATTTTAATAAATACATGAACAATATGTACATTGCATACATTATTTATAATTTAAAATATTTTGTTAATTCTCTAAAATTTCAGATACTCATTATTCTCTATATTTATATTTTCATAAATTTACGTATTTTTGTTTGAGCTTCTATATTTTGATTAGTGTCGGTAAAAGAATAAATTTTTTTTTTTTTGGTGAAAGGCAAGTGCGATGGGTGCTCGGTCCAATCTTTTTTATAAATGAAAAGAAAAAAATTACAATATTTATAACAACCGACTTTGTGAAAATGAATCAGTATAATATTTTTTATAAATGAAAAATTTTCCTAGCCTATATTAAACCATGCTCGAAATTTAGTTTGACTAGCAATTGATCCGCCATTTGCATATAAGGTCCACAATGGATTTCGCTATTAGGTCGTGCATTCAGCCTTTTTTTTGAAACTAGGAGAATACTCGCGTTACGCGGCGAGCATGTAAATTATGTTTTCATTATAACACAATTATATATTTGTACGATAATATTAATAATATCATCTTAAAATAAAATTATTTGAATTCATTTATCAATGATCATTCATATGTTTTATAATTATATTACATGACGATAACCAAAAATCTCATTTTTCTAATCAAATAATAATACTTATATTAGTGTCATTACATAATAATATATACGCATAATATATAATACAATTTTAATAAAAACATGACAACATATATTATATCATTTTTCACAATATTTCATACAATATAAAATATTAAAATAATGAATCATACAACATATGTTGTAACACATTATTAATTATATAGTAGTAATAATTTTTATTGATTCAAAATGCAATGGAAAATATAAAATAATATAAAACTTAATAGTGAAAGTAATTTAATTAATGATACCAAATTTAATTTATAATAATATATATACAATTTTTTTCATATTATATGATTTTTTTATATTTTGTAAAATATCAATACAATTTGATAGGTGTTTATAAATTTAAAAAGTTATTTAGATGGCTAATTTTTTTTAATTCTATTTTTTTTGAAAAAAATTTGTTTGCATAAAAATACAAATATAATCTACATAGCGTTATATGATATTCTTATTGTTATAATTTTTTAAAAATAAATAATTGTACTTAAAAATTATATTATGTTAATAAAATTCTTAAAATATACATTATGTAAATATGTATTATTTTGCATTGTATTTTCTTACATAATACCAATTGAAATTATGAAAAATGTATGTATGAACTATGTTAATATGGATGTCAAAATAAAGAAAAAAATCAAAGGAATATATTTGATGGGTTTATAAATTAAATTTCCAAAATAATGCTAATATATGTTGTATTTTTTATAATATTACATATTAAATTATTAATATTGCATATACAAACTTTTCATATTCCATTGCATTCACATTTGATCATGTAATCTTATGTGAAATATTAAACAATTGATTAGACTTGGTCTAATATGATTCTAACCAATAATAATATGCCACATCATTAATGTATGATGATGTGGCTTTCTAAGAATGCTTGAAACATGGTGTAAAATAATAACACATAAATGACTACACAAAATATGATCTTCAAAAAATCTAACAAAAAAATAATGATTGAGATTAAGCCACATCACTACATCTAATGGTTCAAATTAATACTTAAAAATAATAATAGAAAATGCATGTCTTAAATGATCAAATATAATATGAATGCTTATGATGAATCCACATCATACAATCTAATGATTGATAATAAAGATAAGCATGATGATGTGGCTTCATGAGTAAAAAATAATGATTGAGATTAAGCCACATCACTACATCTAATGGTTCAAATTAATACTTAAAAATAATAATACAAAATGCATGTCTTAAATGATCAAATATAATATGAATGCTTATGATGAATCCACATCATACAATCTAATGATTGATAATAAAGATAAGCATGATGATGTGGCTTCATGAGTAGCCTCAAAGATAGGTGCAAAATAAGGGGGTGGTTAAATTTTTTATTATTGTGTTTCCTGCACAATGACCAAATTGATGCGAGCCACTTAGGCCTTTTCTTTGAAATTTTTTATTATTGTGTTTCCTGCACAATGACCAAATTGATGCGAGCCATTTAATATAGGCTCTCGGCATTTGAGGTGGCGTTCGGCTCAATGGAGCGCCAAACATGATGCGTGAAAGGGCATTCCACAAAGAGGTGGAGGGCCGTTTCGTTGGGGTGTGTGTAAAGCGCGTAAGTCGGGTCATGCGATCATCCCGGCTTAAAAAGATTGTCCATCGGGCCGGACCCCCCCTCGAGGCCCGGCCCCTCATCGGGCGCCGGACCCCCCACCCCCGAGGCCCGGCCCCTCATCGGGCGCCGGACCCCCCACCCCCGAGGCCCGGCCCCTCTTCGGGCCGGACCCCCAACCCCCGAGGCCCGGCCCCTCATCGGGCCGGACCCCCAACCCCCGAGGCCCGGCCCCTCATCGGGCCGGACCCCCAACCCCCGAGGCCCGGCCCCTCTTCGGGCCGGACCCATCCCCCCCCCCCCCGAGGCCCGGCCCCTCATCGGGCCGGACCCCCCCACCCCGAGGCCCGGCCCCTCATCGGGCCGGACCCCCCCACCCCGAGGCCCGGCCCCTCTTCGGGCTGGACCCCCACCCCGAGGCCCGGCCCCTCTTCGGGCCGGACCCCCCACCCCGAGGCCCGGCCCCTCTTCGGGCCGGACCCCCCACCCCGAGGCCCGGCCCCTCATCGGGCCGGACCCCCCCACCCCCGAGGCCCGGCCCCTCTTCGGGCCGGACCCACCCCCACGGGACCGGCCCATTATTGGCCGGACCCCTCCCGCAAGCCCGACCCATTTTGGGCCGGACTCCACCACCCCCTCATGGGGCCGGTCCGGGTCCTCGACCCGAACCCCACAGCCCGCTCCGCCTCCACAGCCCCTGCAAAAACATTCATAAAATATACTATACACATGCATCATCATACATCACACGCATACACCACACTGAACCCACACACATACATCACATCTACACACACACATACAACAAATAACACACATGTACATCACATACAAAATACAAAAAATACACAAAGAAGTCTCATGTACTTGCTGTTTTGCAATTGCCAAATCTTGTACTTCAAAACCTACAGTAAAATGAAGAGAACAATTAAGCTTGTAAAATATAGGCAATTTTTGAATTCTTGAAAAAAATTCATACTTTAAACAAATTTGAACCAAATAATGATTCAGTTATGAATCTGAAAAATAAACAGGATAGATTTTTTTTTTCAAAAAACAGGAATTACCTGAAATAGTTTTGCTTGAATTCTTGAAAAAATTTCGACGACTTGACTTCGCATTTGAGCCGTCTCTCCTAGCTTACTGCAGCTAGCTTCTGCCTATGTTAAAACAAAAAAAAATGATAATCTTGACAAAAAAACACAACTTAATTGACAAAAAGTATATATTATTTTTGAGGAAACAAAAAATAGAACTTTTTTTAATGCTTCTGCCTGGAACTTTTTGTATAGTACAAACAAAAGCACTGCATATTTTTGAAATTCACTAATATTTGCAATTTCGGCAAAGAGGAACAATAGAAAAATGTCCAGCTGGCAGAATTGCCAATTGCAAAAACTGTGAATTGCAAAATTGCGCTGAAATTGCAAATTGTAAAAATTAAAGATCAGACAGTAATAATCTTTTTTCTAATTTTTGAGCTTTTTGAGAACACAAACCAAAGATGGAATCTGTTTCGGGGAAAAACAAGCCATTCAAAAAATTCAAAAGTACAAAAATACAAGGAAGAAGAAGACAAACCTCTCTGAGGACGCGATTGAATGGCAAGGACCAAGGTAGCAAGCCACCATGGAGTCTCTCTCTGTTTCTTAACGTTCCCAAATCCCATTCTCATTCAGATCCTGCCAGCACGAGATTCTTTCACTTTCACGTTCCCAAATCCCATTCTCTCTGTATGAAAAGAAGAAACGAGAATTCTTACATGTTCTTAGAAAGAAATCAGCGAATCTGAAGATAGCTTTTTCCTTACTTGCGAATGTTGGAGGAAGAGAGCAAGGGCGACTTTTGTCGGAAAGAAGTTTCTAACTTTTCGGAAAGAATGTTGGGGAAAATGGGAAATGAACGAGGATTTCATCTTCTGTGTCGACTCTGCAGGAGTTTCGACATATCTGGACGGAGAGAAGCAAGAAGAGTACTTTCTGAATATAAAGCGGAGAGAGAGAGAGAGAGAGAGAGAGAGAGAGAGAATGGCAAGAAGGAAGGGGAGAAAGGTCTGGGAGAATATAAGGACAAAGGGAGTAGAATCCCAACGTTCGAATGACACCTCGAAATGACCGTTGGGATTTCCTGCGGTTTAGTCTGTGGTTATTTGTATGTCTTTGTGTTGTTGGTCTTTATACCTCTCAAAAGATCAAATCAGATGATTTGATTTAATTCCAATTGCTAGAAATTGCACATTTGATTACACACTCAATTATTATGCTTCGGGGCCGTTTGGTTCGTGCTTTGGAGAATGTCTTGGCATGAAATATGTCAAGGAATCTCATGCCAAGACATATCATTACATGGCATACTATAATACTTTGTTTGGTTGTTACAATTATTTATTCCATGGCATAATCAAAAAATATAAAAATGAGTTTATTTATAGAAACTTTGAACAATTTATTTTTGGAAATTAAATTAAAATGTATTCCCTCCTCATGGGAATAGAGAAAAGCCACCAATTTTGGTGGTAATCATATTCCCATCAATTATGCCCTAGGGAATGGAGTATGTCATTACTTTATTACCGAGCGCGCAAACCAAACATGAGAATTGAATCCAAGATTGAGTATGCCAAGGCATTCTGATAGTAAAGCTCCAACCAAACGCCCCCTTAGGGTATGTATTCAAATTCAAATTCAAATACATATTATATATCAAGGCATATAACTATTGTAAATTATATGAATAATGTAATAAGTTTTATTTATACATCATTTAGTTGACAATCAGTATGGAATAATTAATTGTTAATGCTCAATTTGCATAAAGATCTTATTAGGAATTTTGATGAAACAAAAACTAGTGTAGAATGTAGAGTTTGCATTTCTAATATTTTTCTCTCTTGCTCAGAAGTACCAAATTGCAATAGTTCTATCAAATCCTCTTCATTTAATAAATATGCAATACATCTCAAATTCAATTATTTCTCCAAATTTCTTAAGACATTGTCATGACTTAGTCATTCTCCACAATTTTTAAGATATATGATTGTGTATACCACTACTATTAACAAAATAACAACATATATATATAAATTAGTATAATACTCGTCTGCGAATATTTTTTTAAAATTTTGATATACTTATGAGATTTATACTGAGAGGAAATTAATTAGGAAAAATATAAAAATACCAAATTTGAATTTAAATATTTTTTACCTGGTAACTATAACCAAGTAGTTACTCAAATTACATAACAGTAAAGAATGACTTAAAAAAATGTTAAAAAGCCTTACTGTTTTTTTTGTCAAAAATGAAAATGATGGCTAATAATATTTAAGCTCGAGAAAGTTGTAAAATATTGAAAAGCAAATATAGGTGGATAAGTAGAACATTTAAAATTATGATTCAAAATTTAACACAATCAAAATTTCCAAAAAACAAAAAATAATTTTGTTTCCGGAAACAATCATGTTGCGCTTTTAAAGAAAAACCGAGATAAAAAGATAAAATGATAAACGTTGAAAATAATTAACAATAAGTCTAGGTAGCAGGAAATTGTTTACCGAATTGTTACCGAAAGCTTAGGTGGAGATGGGGTCCATCTAATTACACCTCCACCAAATAACACTTGATAGTTCCAAGTCTATGCAAAAATCTATGTAAAAAATACTTTCTCGTTTGAGACTTCATCTCCTCCACAGACGTCACGCTCCATGTCGTCCTTCTTCACAACTCCTCAAGATTTCACCTCCCATCCCTCTCCACGACTCAACCTCCTCCTTCCTTGTGCTTGCCTTCATCGTATCCCGTTGCCCTCCAAATCGGCGCCCAACTTACAGCTTCGTGAACTCACTGAGACTTCACAGCTCACTGTCTTTTCGACGCCCATACAACTTTCAAAACTCAGCAAGTTCACAACTTTCAAAATTCACAGCTCTAAGGAAGATCTTGAGGGCTCACAGAGGGCTAAGTTGGCAACAATTTTTCCGGCGCCCAAACAACTCCACGAGACCTCACAGAGATTATGCAGAGATTTTACAATTTTTTTAGTGTAGAGCAAAATTTCATATGATTATGCAGAGATTTTACAACGTGTATAATTTTTCGATAGACTTTTTCTCTTGCAGAGAAATGCAATGTATCGGTTTGGTACCATGTACTTTGCAGAACTTTTACTACAAATACAATGAGTTGGTTCTTATGTTGATTTAAATTACTTCTAATCTCCAGTACATGTACCATGTACTCTAAACGAAGAAATAGGGTACAAAAACTTTCATATGATTATCGCAAGGTATTTGGGCGGAGCCGCGGAGGTCAGATGATCTGAACAAGAGGAATTTGGGGAAATAGGGTACAAAAAGAAGAAATACGAATGTCAGTGATTTTCAGACCAAGATAAAAAGAAGTTCTTGCTTTTTCCATTGAAGGAATTATACAAAGAAAATATTATGAATTCATGTATGGAAAGAAGAAGAAACCGCCAACTCAAAAGAAATGAAAATATTTTGCTGAAGTGGCACACCAATCTCCACCTAAGCTTTCGGTAGCAATTCGGTAAACAATTTCCTGCTACCTAGACTTATTGAATAACAAAACCCTTTTGACCAAAATATTATGGTTAAACTTTTGGTATTTAATAACCAAAATATAATGAAATGAAGAAAAACTTTTGACCAAACCCTGTAATTAAGCATTATTTTGCCAATTAATATCTTTAGATCTATTATACTTTGCGAATTAATATGGTTAGGTCTATATACATTATATTGTAATAATTTAATTGTTCCAGTTTATTATAAAAAATAAAAAAAATTGTTCCAGTTACATTAATACTTCCAAAAACAAAAAACAAAAATCATTAGTGCTGGTATACCGTACAAATTGAAGATGTTTTCTTGTTTCTCTTTGTGCTCGTACATTGACCAAAGAGTCCTTCTGCTTAATTAAGAGTACATTGACCAAATATGTCATCATTCAATTTACAATTTACAAATGTAGCTTTTTTTTTTTAATATTACGAAAAGAGTCCTTCTGCTGTGCCCCTATATATCATCCTCACACGATTAATGGGAGTTGTCGTTTGTATCCAAAATATCTTATAATTAATTTTGTAATTTTAATTTAATTATTTTAATGGAAAATTAATTCATTGAGTCATCGATTAGTTTAATTAAAAATTAATTAAATGAATTTTTAATTGTATTTAATTTATGTATTAATTGAATGCTTAATTAGTTGGTTGCAAATTGAAGTCGTGAATTGATAAACATGACAAAATAATGTCATATTTACTCCATCATGAATTTGAAAGTGAAATGATGGGAAATAATACAATTTTCCTTGCGAAAAATCCTCTTCAATCAAACTTTAACTTCTTCAAAGACATTGACCACGTAAAGATAACAAATAATTCAGAAATATCATTGAGACATGTAAAATTAATTGTGAAATATTTAATTATTTAATTATAAATATTTAATTTCCAGTCTAGTCTAGCACCATCACCAAGAAGCATCATTGTTTGGGTGAAGTTAAATTTGCTATTTATAAATAATAATAATAATAATAATAATAATAATAAAAGAATATGATAAAATGAAATAAAATGGGAAAGGGATATGTAAGGGTACCACCATCATTACCCATCTAGAAAAAGTACTCTTATCACTAGTTCCAAACTCGGCAATATTTAAAAAGAATAATGTTGCTCTTCCCCCACTACATATCCCCCACAACTCTTGATGTGCTGGCTATGGATTAACACCCTACAAATTAACACAAAAACATGAGTTAACACCAAATTTTGCGTGTTATTTATATTATGTTATGAGTTAACATCAAATTAAGATGTTAAGCCATGTACTTGTGTGTTAATTTTTAGTGGTGACACGTCATCAAGAATGGTGGGGGATGATAGTGGGGGATGTACATCATCACTCATTTAAAAATCATTGATATGAATTACTTACCCACAACTTCGTAATCTATGTTTAAAATTATGAACTAGTTACACCCAACATCAAAATAAAAAATTACAAAAAACCCGTCTAATATGATCATGATAGATTCAAAAAAGTAGTATTTGTTGTTAACTAATTATTTTTATTTATGAAGAATATGCAAGGGTCTTTTTTGTAAATTTTGATAATGTAATTTTCCATTTTTTATTAATAAAATAATTAAAATAAATTTAACTTCAGGAGTATGTTTTAGTTAGATCCTTGAATAATTGAAGCTCCGGAAAGCACATTCGACCAATGAGCGTCTTTCTTTAGACCCATTTTCCATATGTAATACATGATCAACAACTAAAAAATAAAATAATGCAACATAAATAATATGAAAACAAGAATATAGTAGATTTAGGTATATGATTTAACGGGCCATATATTGTACCCTTCTATTTTTCCACAACATTCTCTATATCTCTAATTAATGATTAATCAACATAATAATTAATTAAATAACACTCCACTAACAGTTAATTAATATGTAATTAAAATACATATATATTAACAATTCTTAATTAATATCAATTAACTTTTAATCGAATATATTTTTCTTAATGACTATGCTAATTAATCATTAATGAATGATTAATTGGTGATATAGAGGATGTGGTGGGGAAATGAGGGGGTATGGTATAATTATCCATGATTTAATTGATCAAACAAATAAATTTGGGAAATTTGCACAAAAAACTGCATTGAGCCTAAATTGGACGGAAAAAAACTTCGTTACAATGCATATGTTTTAATTTATTTCAAGACGAAGATTTCTATTCTACGAGTATGTTACTTGTTCGGTTGAGTTTTGGTCTTAGTCGCAAATTGAGTTCCATAGATGTGATAAGTTGGAGTTTCGGTTTGGTGGACCAAAGATTATCTTCCCCGGTTGGTTTACCCCACAAAAATCTGCGCATAAGAGTGGTAAAGTAAGATTAGTTTACCCGCACTAGAGAGGTGTTTTGATTTCCACATAGCCAAATTGGTTTGTATTTTTTTTATTGATCGTTAAAGTGGTTTTTTTATTGTAGGACATAATGTATTTTTTTATACGAAAAATTAATGTTTTGTCTTGCTATTATATGCAAGTTCTCTTTTCCTACATGGCGAATAAAAAAAAATAACATCAATTATCATAATCAGATCATTCTTCTGGCCTACTTGATATTGAAACAAAAAAAACGTCTTCTATTGAAATGATTATTCAAACTAGATTTCGATCAAGATACGTTATGAACAAGACCTTATAATCAATGAGATCCATGGGGAAAAAGCCTCGAGGGGTATCACCAATGTTATAAAAATGTCTAGACGCCTACACGCCAGCCAAACGTCTAGATCTAAATCTAAACTATTCGGTCCTGTCTAGACGGAAATCCGTCTAAATCCACCTAACCACCAAATAATTCCGCCTAGCTGACGAATCAAAATATTTAATATTAAAATTTTATTGGATACGGTCAAAATACGCCTACATACAGCATATCAACCCTTGGATACAAACGTAATAACGTCGCCGCCAAGTCCAAGTGATTAAAGTGCTGGGGTCGGACCTATTTATAAGGAGGGTAAGTTCTTTCATCTTCTCATTCAAACTGGTGGGATTATAACATGTATCATGTCTGTACCGCTCGGAGCTCACAATTCAAATCCAACTAAATTTCTTTTTGTCTTTTTTTTAACGAAAGCCCATGGGCTCTGTATTTCTATGTTATTTTTTGTTTCTTGAATTGTTTAATGGGTTTTGATGTTTTGTGACCCAATTTTTGCACAAATAAGTGCAACAAAAAAGTATATATTATTACAAATGTTATTTTTGTTCCAATGATTTTCTTATCAATCTATTTGAACTATCTTAAATAAAATTCATACATACTATTTTTAGTATACAAAATTATAACACAAATTATAATATATAAAAATTAAATAATATAATAAAATTATGTAAAAGTACAAATCCGCCTAGAACCGATTAATCCCGATTAATCCCTCTAGACGCTAGACGGTGTCCGTCCGCCCGACTAACGCCTAGCGATTTCTGCAACATTGGGTATCACTAATATTTCCAAAAGACTAACTGCCTACTTCCTTAAAGATCTTCACAAAAGTAAATAGACATTTGGAAAG